>JANFAF010000021.1:0-600000 GCA_024663475.1 Pisolithus thermaeus | reverse complement strand
CATGCTGTAAATCAAAATCAATGATATCATTGACATGATCATTGACAAGGTCCATTTCCAGCTGATCCACATGGCTCTGGTAGTCCTGAACAGATTTTTCCAGGGAAAGTATATGTGCCAATAAGTTAGCACCCTTGTTCTTTGACTGCCCTATGTTGTATGGTCAGTAATATGATGTCAAACTTGGGGGAAATGACTGACAGGGTAGTGGTTGAGTCTGTGAGTGTACCTGGGCAGCCCACTCCTCTCGAAGAGTCTGCATGTCAATGTGCAATGCATGGAGGGACTCCAAAGCCAACATCTTCTTGCTTTTGCAGAGGGTCCATTTCTTGTTCAACCACTGGCCAAGAGCAGCAAAAGCCTTCCTGTCAAAGTGATGTATTTGGTTGTCAAGAACAAATAGCCCCTGACGATACTAAGCCAGAATCAGCACTGGATGATAACACAGGAAGATCAAATGCTTACACCAGACACTCGTAGAACAGGAATGAGCATCTTCAGAGAACTCCATAATCGCTCACACCCCTCACCATCTGACAAGCCAAAGCCTACACATTTATGAGGGTGGTATACTATCTGGCATGGCCACTGATGACCATAAGCATGGAAAACAGAGATGCCAAACTTCAACATGGAGAGTATCCCTTCATCAAGCAGCTTCCACTTGCGGCAACTGTGTTCCAGTTGACAACCAATGTCATATAAGAGACCAACAGTTGTGGTTGTAGGGAGATGTTCAAAGAGATACTTCAATAGTACAAGGGCATAGTGCTGCTTTTCTCCTGCTGATGTCATATTGACTAGCCAGAGAACATGATCATGACGACAAAGCAAAGCCATAAGCCCTGTGTCTGCAAAAAAATTGGTGCTTGCTTTCTTCCAATTCTCATCTGCTGCATGAAAGGAATCTCCACATCCATCCAACACAGACATAGGCACTCTCATTCCATCCTCAAAGCTGTCCCCTTGCAGTTGATGTGAAGAATCATGATGACCAGGTGCAAGGGATCGCTGTTTCCCAATGAACACTTCCATAGCCTTCACCTCTGATTCAGGAATGAATACAGTGCTGGTAGGATTGGGAGGGTCATGGGTAGCACTATTCCGAGGATTATTTGTTCGCTTCTGGGTGAAGCATGCATCCAAACACACAATGCAGTCAAGGCTACAATTACTGAAGGTCAGAATCAATCACCAAGAAACTTGCCATTGGCTTACTCTTCCTGGTCAGTGTTAGCCTTCTGTGGCACACCACCAAAACATAGTGGACAACAGGCACATAGGTATTCACTGGGTTGAAGCCTAACTCCTTGTTGCATGGAGGCTTGGGGGGGGTGAACTAGGCCAGTGATATGGTCATCTGCATATGTTGCTAACACAGTATACCAATGATATGCATTGCTGAACTACCGCCGAAGGTTATCCTGATTGCATGGTAAGCATCTCTTATACTGCTAGGACATCTGTGTGCCCAAACTAGACATAGGAATGTCTAGGAAATTATAGGTGGGAGATGAATGGTACAGGAACACACATGGGGCAACAAATATTATAGTGGGACTCTCATCAATGCAACATACCTTTGACTGTAGCTGGTACCCTTGACCATCAAGGAAGCTTTCAAGTGCTTCACACCAGGCAGTTGTGTTGGGTGTCAACTGCACAAAGAGTGTCCTCATAAACTCCAATACACGAAGGTCAACTGCAAGGGTGGGAGCAACAGGGGAGCATGCAAACAAACCACTCTCCATGAGGTGAACAGGAGCTGGGGTGCATGCACAGTAGCTTATCTTAATCTCCTCCAAACCTGGTATGCATCAGCATGATATGCATGAGCACAATGGCAGGGCCACATACGATTAAAGAAGAGACAACAAATGGTAAGTGGATGTACTACACAAGTGAGGCAATGAGTTGGATGGTCAACTCGGGAGTCAACTACTACATGCAGGCTTTCTGATGCCTCAAGGTATTGCAAATAGGGATTGAGAAGTGCAGGGATGACATCTTGTGACCACCGCTGCCACTGGATTTCTTGCTTCTGCAAAGCACTTTTACCTGAAGGGGAGACAACCTCATTGTTGATTTGAAACTCATCCTCATAATCAAAAATGCCAGGCCCACCAGCAGGTGGGTGGTGATGGTGGTGTGATGTAGCACTTGGATCTTGAGCAAGACGTTGGCGACCTGGAAGGATGAAGACAGGTGGAGGTGCAGGGAGGTAAAGTCCTTTTGTACGAGGTGGGCAGTGGTGCTGAGCTAACGGAGGTGGAACAAACATTGGTCAAGGGCCCTAGCCACATGTGGGTATGTGCACTTTCTTTAAGAAAAATGAGACATACCAGAGGACCAGATTCTACATGAATACTGGATGATGATGAGGGGACACTTGAGGGCATGTTACGCAGCTCGCTAGTTGCAGCACAGGCTGAATCATTAAGTCGCTGAACAGAAGATAAAGTGATCTGGAATATGTTTCACAGGTCAGGTCCACATACTGGAGCACCAAGAACACACGTTGATGCCTGATTATGTGATGAGGATGAGGGAGCATTTGCCACTACATCAGGTAGCTGAGCCAGTGTGGTAGAGAGACCCTGCAGTGAAGACAAGTAAGCTAGTTTGAAAAATATTTGGCAGACAAAATGCAACATACCAAAGGGCCAGGAACACGAACCAATGTGTGATCATCAGATGAGATCAAGGGGGGGGGTGCGGCTATGCTGGGAAGCCAAGCTGTTGGGGACACGATGGAAGGAGTCTGTAGGAAGATAGGATGACATGAATGCAAGGAAGTGCTTGATGAGAAAGACTTACGATATTAGAATTATCCAATGCACAGTGCATGGAAGGGGGAGCATCACGATTCCTGCGAGGCTTCAGGTGCCGGACTGACATTCTGTAGTCGAGCACCGGGACACGAAGTCAATGGTGTATATGTGGGACTCGAAGTCACCACTGAGGATCTGAGACACGAAGTCACCAGACTACGGGTCAGTACAACAGAGGATTGGCTACACACTGCGATGAAAAGTTGATGTCAGAGTAATGGGTGACACAGACAAAGCACTCGATAAGCGGTGATGAGAACAGAGGGAGATGCTGGCCCTCAGAGGCGAAAGAGTTTCTGCTATCAAAGAATTCATGCGAGTATACCTGCAGAGTTCCGAATCATTAAGGTTCATGAACCAAAAACACGTTATAATTTTTTGGGGTTACACAGCAATGGTACTAGACAAGTCTGCAGAGAGCAAAACAAATCTAGACAAACTGAAATATGCAGGGGAGGGAGGGTTGCCGTCCAAGGAAATCAAATGCTGTTTGAACATAAAAATGACATGCCAGAGAAAAAACACTGTACACCTCTGTATCATCCTGACCTTTCAACTCAACAGGGGACTGCAAACGTGCAGGAGCTCCAGGCCACACAGACATCAACTGGCAAAACTTGCTGATGTATGGCAGCAAGTTTGGCACGTCAGTAGCACATAAGCCTAACTCGCACGAGTAGTGTGGTAAAGACTCCGACCACATCACGAGACCGGATTCGCCAGGGAAGATGCCATAGAGAAGAGTCTGGTGGGTTATTCACTCTTCGTTGGATGTAGTCCAACAATCAGGGACGAGGGCCCAATCAAGCACATAAAGTTCATAGTGGAAATTGAGTTCATACAGTTCCCACAGAAGGGACCGCATGAACGAGAGGGGAGGATCTGAAAGAGATGAAACTGGAACCTACATAACATATGAGTACAAAGAGACGAACCAGAACCGAGGTAATACTCCCCTGCATTCCCCGCCATGTAATTTCCTGTGGTGCCCCCATCAAACCCTGGGCCAAGTTGATGATAGCTTCACCCAAAATATCCCGCACAGCCAATTTCATTGATGCAGTCTTTGTTGAGGGGAGGGGATCAGTGTCAATGGTATTGAGAAAATCCCTCCACATCTGAGGGGATGGGAACTTTGACAGCGGGCGAATGTCGACCTGACTAATCCAAAGCGGACGAGCAGATAGCCAGTTGAGGAGGTAAGTTTTCTTTTTCTCTGGTGTAGACACATTGACAAAGAGCGTTGGCTTCAGGAAGCGATAGCCAGGGTCCACAACACCAGACATAATTCTCTGTGAGTTTGTGTTAGCTTCCCACCAGGCTGTTGCAAAGAGGCTGTGCGGCTTTGGAACATCTGGAAGGTTGGGTTCCTCCCATTTGGACTGCCCAGCTGTGGATGGCAATACTAAAGAACAGTCAAAAACATGAGATGAGAAATGAGACGGCCACACACCTCGAGAGGGGCCTGCAGAGGCTCTTTCCCTTGCGGTCCTGGACAGCTTTCTACTGGGTTTCTTGCCACTACTGGAAGAAGAACACGACAAGGAAGGATGTGCGACAGGTAGGGGCTCAGGGGCATCAGCAAGAGTACCCTCGTAACTACTGCGCGTATGATAGTGACAGAGGACATTGCTCGGCCCACACCAAATGGAAGGGAAGGGCTTGGCCACACCATTTTCCGTGTACATGGCCCTGACAATCTCATCAGGGTATGAGAGTCGTACTGAATGCACTACGTTCATAGTTGGAGAGATGTATGCTTTGCTACGAACAAGCCAAACAGGTACCCCTGCAAAGTACAATGCCTTGCATACTTCCGTGCTCTTAGTAAAACAACCCATCCAGTTGTCGTTTGTGTGCAGAGGACGTGAGGGAGGAGTCTTGAGAAGTGGGTGGACAAATTCGATGTAGTCAAGCAGGGCATGGATGTCAAGTAGCTTGCGCTGAAGCTGTGCAACAAAAACAAGGTCTCGGAAAAGAAGGGGATGGTGACGGAGGCACCTAACTTCATGATCGGCCAAACACATGAGGACACACAATGCATCTTGACCAATGGGTCGATCCCACAGAGTGTGGTGGCAGCTGTGTAAAGTCTGAAGGGCCACCTCAAAATCTGTGACCTTCGTGGCGGGGAGCATGCCTACTGCGAACTGGGAGCTGGCCGGAACAGTGAAGTCATCAAGAGTTGGATGGTACCACACAGTACGGAGAGTGGGGATGGAATCCTTTCGAGGAATACAAGCAGAATATTTGTATTGTCTTTCATGCATCTGAGGCCATTGAAAACAATCTACTACTCCAAAGCGACCATCAGTGTGACAGCACAAATCTTCCTCCTCGAAGATGAATGGTTCTGGTACATAGTCCATGTTAGGGGAGGTTATTATGATGTTCCCCTTGCATGCAACGGCCAGTGCATCAAGGGAGGAAAGTTTACCTGTGGATGTAAGATCCTGAAGAAAAAAGGAAAGGAAAAGAAAGAACGTATGATTGCCAGGCTGAAGGAATGGCTGGAAACGGTTTGAATCGGATGCCATAGAAGAAATAAGAAGGGATGTCGAAGATCAAGGTGAGGCTGGCCGGAGAAAAGTATTAGAAATAGGATGAAAGAAACAAGCACACACCAGGATTTGAATACAAAAATCGATCAAACGACGGACGGGAAGGTGGATAAGGTCCTCGAGGGATGGAGCTGCACTGAAAGAAATACTAGCAGTCAGTGACCCCAGTGATGCAGAGTCAACTGAGTGGAGATCGAAGTAACACGAAGTTAACTTCAAGTTGATGAGCAGCACAAAGCCAGCTCGAAAGCAAATGAGACGGCGATTCCAGAAATAGCTTGAGGACGGGCCAGAATGCATTAAATGTGTTGAGGGGCAATGACGGCAACAGTGATGGGGCAAGAAGTGAGCAACCTGGATGATGGTCGAGTAGTGACTGTTACTTCAGATACTTCGGGTCGTTGATATGTTTGTGACCTGGTGTGACACAACAGGTATATACCGGGTAGTTCACTAGTGACCATACAACAGAGCGCCGGTACGCACCTTTGACATTCGCTCGAGTGGTCACAAATATTTGTTGACAAGCATCTTTTGTTTCTTTGTATAGTACACAATGCCCAATGACGAAACTAATGCATGAAGTATAGAAACAAGAATGATTGTATGGATGGATGCTGAGAGGTTCGAAGCAAGTGCAAATGAAGCAGAGAGGATAAGAAAGTGCAACAGGAAGCAAAACTGCACAAAGGACAAAAGAGAAAAAAGAGTTACCATCACATACCACCGCTTGTGGCTGCCATCCCAGAAATGTACAGAGGAAGGGAGTGGAGGGTATAGATACGAGGATACCTTGTCTGTTAAATAGTGTATCGCTGCATGGCTGGAGAGGGAACGTTGTCATATATATACATTTCAGACCATCATCGAGACAGTCGAAAATGGTTCTACTATGAACAAAAGGAGTGTGAGGAAGCAGAGACAAGGACTGGTTACCACATGGCAGGTGATGCGAAGGCAAGCATCTTCCCCTTTGACGGGGAAACGGGTACATGCTCACTGAGGAATATCCTGGCAAAGACAATTTCTGCCGATAGGTCTTCGACGCCAATGGGCGTGGGCGGAGGCGCAGAGGAAGCTGGTGATGTAGATGTAGATGAATATGATGGGGAGGCCTCTGGGGTGTCTGAAGGGGGAGAATACATCGAGAGGGCTTGGGTGGTCTGCGGGGGAGAGGGATGGCGATGAGCATGAGGGGGTGATGGTGTGAAGTTCGAACTGGGATGGGCAAAGGGATTGGCAGACAGAGGGGGCGTCGACTTTTCTGTCGATGGTAGTATGTAAGTGGGGAACAGTCCTATCCCTATGAAATCCTTCCATACCATAGCTTCGAACTCACTTAACGTCGTCGGGTCCACACTCAATGTTCAACTCCCACTCCAAATACTGACACATGTCTCTCTCCATCTGATTAATCTCCCACAATTGAAACATCCCTTGTGCGACGATGCTCCACGACTTGTTCAAAAACATGTCGTCACAAATTACCTTGCTGGCGAGCATAAAAGCAGATATGAACAAACGGTGGCTGGACGAGTCAGGGGCAGTAGGAAACCGAGCCTTCAGTAATTCAAGCCCTCTCAATATTGTCACATGGCTGGAGAATTCCCAGGAAAAAAATACCTAAGCCATGGGAACCTCTTTGCACTGTCCATGTTAACTGCACCATTCACCTCATCCTCAGCATTGTCATCGAACCTGCCTATACCTCTCTACCATTTCCTCTGCCATTTGCTACCGTCCATCAGTCATGGAGCCAGAGCTGGCTTCGTGCCGCTCACTGATTTGAAGTTGACTTCAGGTCGCTTCAAACCTGTTGACTTTGCGTCGCAGAGGTTGCCTCTGATTTGACCATCTCGCATCCTATGCTATTGTTACAGTGTCCATTCGGTCAAATGGTACATCACCTTGCTTGCCATTGTTTTCCTGACCTCTTGTCCATTTGATAGGCACGATCTTTCTGGCATTCCCTCATATCTAACTACATACTCTTGTCTTCCCTTCCTCCCACCTGTACTTATATTCTCCAGATGGGCATTACCTTGTCCCATTTGTCCAGAGTTTTCCTCTACCTTACTACTCATTATTGGGTGGCATCATTCCTATGTCAATCCAAAAGGAGTGAGTCTTTTACTCTTTTATTGCGCTACCATCATCCCCATTTTCATTGCATCTAATCGCACCCACGCCATCTCATAACACAATCTATGATTGTGCATAGTCATATGTCGTTAGAACTGCATAAACTTTATATTGAGCTATGTACAATGTCATAGTCTCGTTCATCAGGTCTATGAACTAACATTCAACGAGCCTTGACTCAACTTTTTTTTTTTTGGGTTTGTTTGGCAGGATGTGATGTCGCACTTACCCATACCAGCAGTCGGAAGGTCAATTCAGAAGAAGCTTTGATAATCATTCCCCTTCCCAGCCAGCTGTACCTGCATCCCAGCAAGTCATGCAATGGTGTTCTTCGCACCCCCCTTTTTTGTTTTCTTTTTTTTTTTATATGCGCAGCCTTGGGTATTCTGCTCTGGTAAGTTCTTAGACCGGATTTTCCGTTGACCCTCATTGATTCCTTAGTACGAAATATACCTTCTACCACTGAATGTCATTCTACCCTATGTCAAATATCAATCGTTAAATTTGCTCCGTCGACCCTGCCTTATGTCTTCCCTGTCTTCCCTTAATGGCCGTAAGGTTTCATCCAGCGAGATAGGAACAAGTAATGGAACCGATTTGTACTACAAGTTATCTGGAGAGTTCATTTGTCGTTCCCCTGCAATAGTCTGTTGTACCCATATCTCAGTGAGTCCCCCCAACAGAGTCCTTTGTTACTCTCTAAATCTTTTTCGTGCTTTTTTTTCTTTATTTATTATATTTTACATTTCTCCAGGACCAAAGGCATACCCTACCGACTGATTGTTCGCTTCAACATTTTAAACACGTACCAATCGTTTTTTTTTTTTTTTGCTCTCGTATTCTCCACTGATCCCTTCCCCTGTCACCAAACACCAGTAATTAAACTCTTGCAGGCGAGTGAATATAACTTGATACATCTATTCAATCACTGTAAGGTTTTGTCCACAGGCTACATGGGACAAGCGGCGGCACCAGTGTAAATTAGGCGTGCAACCCTGTTAGTGGAAAACATAAATAGGCCACTAGTCATGTTTCGTCCCCTTATCTCTTGTGACTCTAGTCATTCATTCACCACCCACTGTTGTCTTTCATTTTTATTAAGAACTCAGTGCATGAACGTGTTGGCCAAACTCATGATGGGCCACTAACCATCCTTCATCATCTCGCGCCTTCCCACTCCAGCCAATCGTTTAACCTCCCACTGTCACTCTTCATTTTGAGCGAGCTCAAGTCACGTGGGTAAACCTATTGGCTAAAAAAATGTAGACTGCTGACCTTTATCTTTGGGAACCCTCCTAGCATATTGACCATTGTTTTCTTTCTTCCTTTCTTTTCGTTCTTGCTTGAATTTGTATCAGCAAGGAACTGGGTAACTATGTGTTCCCAAAGAAGACCCCACTGTGTGACTCCGTGTCTGCTGTGGAGTTAGTATGTCCCTGCGAACATCACCCTCTGATCCCTCTGTTGGGGCTAGAAGGTCGAAGAGGCTCCAGGCTGCTGCGCCATCACAGACCAAAACCCAACCCAACTATGGTGCAAAAGCCTGCCATTGCATGGTAAAACCTGGTATGTCCATCCAATTCACCGAGTTTCTCACTTCTCCCAAGGTCAGACCTACATCAGGCATTCTTTTTTTTTTTGGAAGGGGGTTTGCTGACCCTTGTTTCAGGACAATGAATCTGGCTCGGTGGCTCGATGTTCAACTCTCAAGCCCCACCCATGGCGCCCCTCACAAGGTTTAACTGGCGAAGAACGTGAGGAACAGTACTTGGATTCCTTTCGCACCAAGATAGTGGCACTCAAGGATGGTACAAAATTGGATTGCTGTATGGCTCTCGAGCAGCTGCGTAGGGGCACCATTACCATACAGGACATAGAGGATGAGGACAGCTGTGACTGATGCAAGTGTCCCTTCTATTCAGCCATATTTCATCTCATATGTTCCTAATAGCTGGTCCCCTTGAGTCACCTTCAGATTCACACCTACCTTCTGAGTCTCAAGACATGTTCAATGACCATGACGCCCATGAACAATGTAAGTTGCTCTCTTATGTAGACATATTCCTTCTCAAGGTCACCGGTCATAGTCTCTCCCATCCCTCCTTCAGAGAATGTGTTCCAGGATCAGTCTTTGCAGAGTGAAGAAGACGAGCGGGAGGTGGAAAGTGGCATGCAGAGTGAACATCCAGAAGACTTCAACCAAGTAGAGGTCAACCATACTAGTGATGCTGAGAATGGGCCCGCAGGTATGTTGTTTGATTCGACTGACCGTTGGTGACAGATCTCTAACTTGTATACTCATTCAAATAGGCAGCGCTGCTGATGAATCTAGTGATAGTGACTGGTCTGATACTGAGAGGCGCTGACTCAAACACGAGCAGACTGCAAGAGAGATACTCACTGGAAATTATGATATTGATGCTCACCCATCCACTCCCCTTGACTTTCCTATGTCTTCAGAGGATACTATGGATACTGAAGATGCTGATCAATATAGGAAGTCTAAAAAATCTAGTCGCATCCTAACTATGGCCAGCAAAGACTCTGACCTGGCCCAAGAGGATGCACTTGGTGTGCAGAGTAAACTGCAGGCTCACAGGCATGGTAGACTACCCTTAGCAGCCATCAAGAAGGCTCAAGCACTCGGGATGCACACTGCTCGAGAGGCCCAAGCAATTGCAGATGAATATGGCAAAACCCTGGCATCCATCATGGCTGCTGCTGGGCTAATGACAAAGGCAACCCAGGCAGAGTCAGTTTGGAACATGCATCAGGCTTGGTATGTGGCTACTGACCCCAAACTGTCTGAGGGTGGGTAACCTCATGTTTTTGAAGGCGTGCCCTTCTAGATCCTGACTCGGTTATAGAGGACATGAAGGACTACCACTGTCGCCAAATGAAGCACTATGAGAGTCACAAAGACGAAGAGGAATTTCCTGACCTATGGGTGGAGATTCGCAAGTTCTGGAGCGAGAGCATCAGTGGCAGTAACGATATGAGTTCGAAGGGAATGGTAGGCCAGCTAATGACCTGTAGAGACATGTTCACACAAGCGGTATGTCATCCCCCCTTTGTCATTTGTTTCTTACCTACCTCTGGCTGCAGGCGCAAACCTGGTGCAATGTGGAAAATATTCATGTATTTGGATGTGTCATCTACAGTGGAAATGATGAAGCTGCACGCCAAGCTCAAGGTATCTTTGCTGGCTCTTCACTCTGCATGCAACTTGCAAGTGAGAGGCAGACAGACATTGCAAGACTGTTGGATTACCTTGCCACCATTATCAAGTAAGTATGATTACTGCGGGTGGGGTACGTACTAATAATGTCTTCTAGGTATAAAGTTCTTGACTCGAGTGTAAATGTCCCCCTACCCACCTTTAACATGCTATCAGGCATATCATACAACCACGTTCTCGCTTTAAAACCCCTTGAAGCCACACGGGACAGGAATTGGCGAGTCTTACCTTTGGTAGTCATGCACAAACTTCGTAAGCCTACTCTAGTTTCTCTAGTCATCCTTTCACACAAAGCTGTTGCAGACAAAGTCGAGATCACATGTGGACAAAAGAATGTTCCATGGAAGACGTTACTGGATTTACTTTTTACTCACAAGCATACAATCATTGACTGGCCAGCTGGTGTTCCCACTATTAGTCGCAACTTCAATGTTAAATGCCTTACTGCTGATGAGCTTCATGCTCTTACTGTCCCATTCCTTAAAGAACAGATGGGCAAGGATTATGAGATGGAGGCTACAGTTGATGATGAAGACGACCATGGTGATTTTGTTGCCCCAGTGCCCACGTCATCATTTCGTCTTGAGCCATGGACTGCCGGTGAGCTGTATTGATTGTGGATGGCTGTACTGGCTAGCTAAAGTGTGGTATTCAGATCAGCTTGCACTGGTGCACATGATGAACCCGAAAGCCTTCGACATTCCACTGGTGATCAATACTTTTGGTCAACCCCTTCGCCTTCTCTCGGATTCACAGGCATTTCTCAATGTGGTCCCCAGAGGTATGCACCGTGAGGACACAGATGAGGAAAGAGCATCTGCCCCAACTCCCACTCCTTCCTCACCTCTGGCTGGGACATCACAGCAGCCAGCAGCATGAGGGTGCACACCATTATGGGTTTGCCATACCAGTCATTCAGCTCTGACATCTCATAACTCGCCTCTCCCTCCCTCTTCGCCACCTAATGACTCTGACCAGTCCCCTCCTCAACATATATATCATCCCTCTTCAGTGACCCACCATCCACAACATACTGCTAGTCACAGTCGCTCACCAGCCCCACACCCTCACCACCGTGACCGTCATCAGTCACAAAAGCGCTGTTGGGAGTATCATGAGGATGTAAGTGAGGATAATGGACAACTCCCAGAAAGAAGGACCCACCACAGGTATGTGATTACATGGTCATTCTACGCTGTAACTAACACCACACAGTGTAGTGGAGTATGTCTATCGCAGCCCCCCTTGTAAGAGATGTCACCACTACACCTCTGATGAAGAGAACCATTCCCACAGGCACTATGCCCACTACTGAGGTGTGTTGTGTATATTCCAACATCTGATCATCACTGACTCCGTTCATGGGCACAGTGCTTCTTGGCAGTACCCCCTCCTATGTTTTTCTTCCCTCATTCCTCCAGTGACATTTTATTTCGAATCTACATTACTATCCATCACCTACTTAAGGATGGGTACTGATTCAACTCATGCTCTCCTTCGAAACTAAGTGTCTACACAGCTTGTGAGATGTGATACCCAGGTTGCTCAACCATCCTCCTTTCTTCGTTTATGGACTTTACTACTCTCATTTGATGGTCCATCTAAGTACAACATTTGAGCTAGGATGTTGGTAGTATGGTAACCATAGTTCTACACAACGTAATTGAAGTACTTGCCTTAAAGATGTGGTGACTACTGTCACTCCCACTGTTGTGAGAATTTTTCAAGCAGGGGTTGAAGTATTATGTTACTGTTACTTGGATTATGTTCTTCTGACTCAGCCATCCATTGGAGTGTGATGGTGTTTAAAGACAGATTAAGAGGATAGTAAACTATACTATTTGTAGTCAAAAAGAGGAACAGTACAATAGTTCTATTAATGAACTACACTACATTGTGGAAGTCAAAAAATGTGAATTACTATATTTTCTGACTGAACGACCCAATACCTAGGGGTTGAAAAAAATGCAGACAAGTACACATTTTCCTAATGAATTCCACTACATTTTTGACAGTCACAATAGTGGAGAATGTCCACACCTTCATGTGGAATCTCCATGGCCTCCTGGGGAATCTCCAATGATGCAGGGCTAAAGGATGTGTCATAGGTTTGATGGAGAATATGGGAGAATGCCAGTGCATCACTAGGGAATGCCTGTACCACCCTGGGGAGTTGCTAACCGTCACTGGAGAAGCTCCAACCCACATGTTGGAGAATCCCATACATCACTGGAGCATCCTCATACCTCCCCTTGAAATCTCCAACCTGGCATGGAGGATCACCATATATCACTGAAGCATCACCATACCACATGGGGAAATCTCCTACTCACCCTGGACCATATATCACTGGAGAATAGCCATACTACCCCAGGGAATCTGCAACCATCCCAGGATAATCTCCCACCTGCCCTGGAGAATCTCCATACATCACTGGAGAATTCCCACACCACTCTGGGGAATCTCCAACCCCCACTGGAGAATGCCCACACCACTCAGGGGAATCTCCATACATCACTGGAGAATGCCCACACCACTCTGGGGAATCTCCATACATCACTGGAGAATGCCCACACCACTCTGGGGAATCTCCATACATCACTGGAGAATCCCCATACCACTCAGGGGAATCTCCATACACCACTGGAGAATCCACACACCACCCTGGGGAATCTCCATACATCATTGGAGAATCCACATAACACTCTGGTGAATCTCCAGACATCACTGGAAAATCCCCACACCACCCTGGGGAATCTCCACACATCACTGGAGAATCCCCATAACACCCTGGGGAATCTCCAGACATCACTGGAGAATCCCCACACCACCCTGGGGAATCTCCATACATCACTGGAGAATCCCTATAACACCCTGGGGAATCTCCATATATCACTGGGAAATCCCCATAACACCCTGGGGAATCTCCAGACATGACTGGAGAATCCCCATAACACCCTGGGGAATCTCCAGACATGACTGGAGAATCCCCACACCACCCTGGGGAATCTCCATACACCACTGGAGAATCCCCATAACACCCTGGGGAATCTCCAGACATCACTGGAGAATCCCCACACCACCCTGGGGAATCTCCATACATTACTGGAGAATCCCCATAACACCCTGGGGAATCTCCAGACATCACTGGAGAATCCCCAAACCATGCTGGGGAATCTCCATACATCACTGGAGCATCCCCAAAACAGCCTGGGGAATCTCCAGAGATCACTGGAGAATCCACACACCACCCTGGGGAATCTCCATAAATCATTGGAGAATCCCCATAACACCCTGGGGAATCTCCAGACATCACTGGAGAATCCCCATACCATGCTGGAGAATCCCCAAAACATGCTGGAGAATCTCCAGACATCACTGGAGAATCCCCAAACCATACTGGAGAATCTCCAGACATCACTGGAGAATCCCCAAACCATGCTGGAGAATCTCCATACATCACTGGAGAATCACCATAACACTCTGGGGAATCTCCAGACATCACTGGAGAATCCCCACACCACTCTGGGGAATCTCCATACATCCCTGGAGAATCCCCACACCACCCTGGGGAATCCCCAACCATCCCTGGAGAATCCCCACACCACCCTGGGGAATCTCCAACCATCCCTGGAGAATCCCCACACCACTCTGGGGAATCTCCCACCACCCCTGGAGAATCCCCAACCCCCCCTGGGGAATCTCCAACCATCCCTGGAGAATCTCCCACCCACCTTGGAGAATCTCCATACCTCCCTGGAGCCATCCCCTCTGCAAATTTCCCATACATTCCTGCAGAATCTCCATCCCCCCATATGCCCATACCCCTGGAGAATTACCAACCTGACACAGAAAGTCCCCATGTCCCATTGGGTCACACCAAACCTCGACTGCAACTGTGCACAACAGAAGCAATGTGTTGGTAGTGAATAATAGGCTTATGAGGAGATGCACAGCTAAAGGATGGGCCAGTAGGTGAGTACCTCAGAGATGTGGACCTGAAGGAAGGTGATTGCAGACTTCAGTGCAGTGGCACATGTTGCTGTGGGAGGGGCTGAGTAGCATGAGGTATAGGGGTAAGGGACCACACTCCTTATGGGCTGCACCATTGTAGTGGTAGTGAGACCAACATGACCAGCCTAACATAAAGAGCCCCAATGCCCCCCCCTAGGATCATACCAAATCTTCACTGCAAAGGTGAACATTAGACTTCCAGGTAGATGCAGGTCTGAAGGATGGGCAAGTCAGTGAGTACTTCAGAGATGTAGGACTCAAGGAAGATGATCACTGAATTCACTACAGGAAACCAGGTGAGAATGGAAGATGCTAAGCACCACAGCAGTGAGATGAAGTAATGATATTTGTGGACTGCTCACCAGTGGTATCAGTAAGAACCAAAGGGGCTTAATGGAATTTCCAACCATAGTAGGAATCCCCTGAACTCTCATGCCCCCAATGAGAATCTCCAACCTGGTATGGAGATTCTCCATGTTCCCTGGGGAATTCCCCCTCATCATGGAGAGTTCCTGTTTGGTATGGATAATGTGCCACCCCCCATGGAAATTCTCCATCCCCCAGAGGGCATCACCAACCCTGTCTGGACACTCTCTATGCCTTTGTTAGGGAGTTGTCAACCCAACACAGGGACTTTAGCTTTGGCAGGTGGTGAATTTACCCTGGAGAAATTGTGGTTGCCACCATGGGTAGGTCAAATCAGCATGGGGAATGTCCAGGATTGTACTGGGAAATGTGTATGTTTACCTTGGAAAAGTCCCAGTTGCCACCAAGGGGAGGTCAAGTCAACATGGGGAATCCCCAGCATTGGACTGGAAAGTAGGTTAATATAGCCTGGAGGAATCCTAGTTGCCACCCTGGGCAGGTCAAATCAGCATGGGGAATGTCCAGGATTGACCTGGAAAGTAGGTTGGTGTAGTCTGGAGAACTCCCAATTGCCACTTTGGGTAGGTCAAATTACCATGGGGAATGCCCAGAATTGGACTGGAAACTAGGTTAATCTAGCCTGGAGAAATCCCAGTTTCCACCATTGGTAGGTCAAATAGGCATGGGGAATGCCCAGAACTGAACTGGCAATCAGGCTAATTTAGCCTGGAGAAATCCCAGTTTCCACCATTGGTAGGTCAAATAGGCATGGGAAATGCCCAGAACTGAACTGGCAATCAGGCTAATTTAGCCTGGAGAAATCCCAGTTGCCACCATTGGTAGGTCAAATTGCCATGGGGAATGCCCAGGATTGGACTGGGAAGTTGGTCAATTCAGTCTGGGGAATACCCAGAAAATGCAGGTAATATCTCGGAAAAAATCATATTTGGACCCCAGCCACTCTGATATATTGACACCCAAAATGTATTTATTCTGGAGAAATGGATTTCCCCAATTTTCTCCAGCACCTATTGCATGGCAGGCCTGGAGATTCCCAAGCCATGAGCTGGAGAATCTCCAGAGGTTGGGAATTCCCAACCAGTTGACACCTATTAGGCTAATACATCTATAAGAATATATAGACCTAATAGGTCCCTGTAGGTGGTTGACTGAAGTGGATTTGACTTACAATCTATTTCTGTTTCTGTTTCCATTTTTAGTATGTTTCTCTCGCACTTCTAAGTGACTCAACTACACTACTGTACCAGTATGTCTTACTAATCCCCATACCATCTGGCTATCTGGCAACCACTGACTTACCTTACTAATAGCCCACTAATATTGTTAATCATCCATACTGCATTCTGGTAGCCACTACACCCCAGACATTGCATTGGACTTTCCTCTGTACTATAAAAGCCTTGTACATACAGTGAGTGAAAAAACCCTTGCAATGTTTTGCTATTTTGCACTAAGTGCAGTGTAGCACTGGAGGGCGTGGGAATCTTGCTTGGCAGTAGTGGGATGGATTGTAGTACTGACTCTTGGCTACCAAGGGGTCACTGTATCATGTGATTCCATCCAGTAGTCATCAAGATATGCTGGTTTTAAAACAGGTACACTATTGCAAGGGTTTATTCACTTTTGGTAATGGAAGGGTATATGGGGGATATCAGTACTTGGTATAGCCTCCTTTTGCTTTAAGCACTGCCTCAACCCTCCTAGGCATGCTTTCAATCAACTTCTGACACTCTTCAGCTGGTATATTATTCCACTTCACCTGAGTCCTCTCCCACAACTCCAGTATTCCCTTGGGTAGATGCTCATACTCTGCAAGCCTCCTCTTGAGGTAACCCCAGGCATGTTCTATGGGGTTGAGGTCAGGGGACTGTGCAGGCCATACCATAGTCCTAAAATCCTGCTCCTCCAGCCACTCCTTGACCTGCTTGCAGGTGTGCTTGGGGTCATTGTCCTGCTGGAAGATGATGTCAGGAGGATGAAGACCATAATACTCAAGGGAATCTTGTAGTTCATCCTTCAAAATTTGGAGGTAAAGGTCTCCATCCATCCTCCCATCAATCTTGGTGGCATATCCAACACCCTCCCAAGTCATACAGCCCCACATCATGAGAGAACCTCCTCCAAACTTCAGAGTCCCCTCCACTAGCCTATCATTCAGCTTCTCCCCTGGCTTTTTCCAAACCCATTTGTGACCATCTGAGCCCAGGCAGTTGATTTTAGTCTCATCAGACCATACCACCCTCTTCCAGTCCTCCAGAGTCCAATCCTTGTGAGCATAGGCAAAATCAAGTCCTGCCTTGCGATGCTTGGCAGAGAGGATAGGACATTTACACTTGACCACAGCCTTCATACCAGTCTTCTTTAGGTGCTGCTGGACAGTGTTTGGGTGGAGGGGCTGGTTGATGATATTGGTAAGAGTTTTGGTCACCTGGACAGCATTTTCTGCCTTGGGAGTGGAGATGAGGTGGATGGCATGGTGGACATTGGCAGGGGAAAGCTTGGATGGACGACCTCCAGTGGACTTTTGCAGGGTGGAACACTCCTTGGAACGAAGCCTAGAGATGGTAGAGAGATGGAGGCCAGTACTAGAGGCAATAGAGGAAGCAGAGTGACCAGCATCAAGCATAGTCAGGATAGTATTCCTTTGGGTGGCAGAGATGGATCTCATGGTGGTAGAGGTTGGAAACAAAGAAGCATGGGAACTTTTTGGAACTCAGACACATTGTTGATATGTGTATCTTTGTTTGTAGGACCAAACAACCACAATTATCCCTTCATTTGAGTGAGATTCCACCACCCTGGCCAAAAGTGAATAAACCCTTGCAATGGTGTACCTGTTTTAAAACCAGCATATCTCAACAACCACTGGACAGAATCATGTGATAAAGTGACCCCTTGGTAGCCAAGAGTCAGTACTACAATCCATCCCACTACTGCCAAGCAAGACCACACCCTCTGGTGCTACACTGCACTTAGTGCAAAATAGTGAAACATTGCAAGGGTTTTTTCACTCACTGTACATTGTAGCACATCAGTTCAAATATCGAATAAGATACTCATTGATCTCACTTGACTCCAGATAGTTTCTGGATAGCTCTGACCTCTGGGACTTGGCAGGAAATAGTGTACTAAGTTGTATGCTAAACTCCAACTACCCAGACTTTCATTATAAGCCTTCCCCTGCCCTTGGACCCCCTCAGAGACCATTGAGAACCAGTCTTGACAGACCTGCCCAGAGCTAGGAACTTTTGTCAGCATTGTTGCTATGAGTTGGTGGTACTCACCTGGCCGCAGAGGACCCCCTACTCTCATGCTGCAACTCCCCCACCCAACCTTTCTCCTTTGTGGCACTCTGCCACACACTCTCAGCCTCTGCAATTGCAGCCTGACAGACCACCTCGATGGCCTCCTGCCTCTCCTGCTCCTCATGCTCTTGCCTCTCCCACTCCTCTCATTCCTGCCTCTCATGCTCCTCCTGCTCTTTCCTCTCTCTTTCCAGCCAGGCCTCCTCCACCTTTTGACAGTGCACCTCTGCCCTACACTCTTTCTTTGCCACCTCCCAACAGCTCTTTTCCACCTCCTTGGCCTTCTCAGTTCCCTCTGAGTCACTGGTATGGACCTCTAGGTCCTCATCAGTGGCTTGGCTCCAGTCACAGCTGGAGGTGGGGATGGGCTGTTGGGTCATGTACTGTTGGCTGGACATGTTGAAGAGTGGAGGTAAGATGAGGAAGGGAACTTAGTGATGAAAATGCACTTCCTTATGCAGCCCATTTGGACTCTGACACAACCCTGCTGCAGCAATCAAATGGGTGCCTTGTGGCCCATTGCCAATTACAAAATCAAACCTCATGTTGTCTAGACCATGTTGCTTATGGCCTTCAGGGGTTCAGGCCTTAAGGGGGGGATACTGTCATGCCCATGCCCATGTTCTGGTCCTTCCCTGCTCCACTCTGCACCCATCCACTCCCTCTAGTACCTGTACAGCATGCTCCTGCTCAGTCCTCTGTCAGTCACTGTTGGTCCTCGTCAGACCCCCCATGTGACTGTTGCTTCTCAGTCAGGTGACACCTTCCACCCTCTTGGGGGTCACTTTCCTTTGGGGTTGGTGGGCTGGTCTAGGCATGGTGCAGCTGCCACACCACATGGTTCGGCACAGGGTCATTACTTGTTTAGGCTTTTGGCCTATCTTCTGATTGGCTATTGGCAGGCACTCTGAAGTCTCTCTGTCCATACTATTCCTTTTCAGGTACTTCTTCTTTGTCCTGAGGTTCACCTCCATCATATGTACCATTCTCCAACTGAAGTTTTCTGACATTTCTGCCCCTTGAAAATTTACTGTACTCCATATGTTAGTTCTGACATTCTGGTACTGTACCACCTTGATGGCATGCTCGATGTATATAAGCCCACTGCACTCAGTGGTGGTCCCTCAGTACAAATATCAACTTAGTTCCCCTACTCAGCAGTCTTTGACCAGCCTTCTCTGTCTTCCATTGGATTCTCCTTGACTTCTCTCTCTATCTGAAATCTGAGGGCTGGGCTCATACAAGGGGGCAGTGCATGAGCTGAACCCGACAGCCCCTCCTGAACCTCTGTCACAACTGTCAGCCACCCTTCAGCCAGTGTCACTCTCCATTGGCCCTCATTGGCCAAGCATCAGCCCATGTTGGTCTACCCTCATACCCTTCCTGCAGCCTCTGTGAGCATCAGGGATCGTTGGAGTAGGCCAGGACTTGACAGGTGGAGGCCTTGTAGCCAGTTGGATCTGGCATGAGTACCACATGGAAGTAAGGACCTCCATTGGAACAAAGTTCCTTGCAAGGCTGCAATATTAGGGTTGTGCATGGGAGGAGCATCCTCCCTCCTATATTCAGACCCACCACTGGGTATGCCAGCCTTGCACACTGTTATAGCTCCCTGGCATCATGGCCATGGTATGCTGTCTTGCACAGCCCACTCCCTCAACAATGCAGGTGGGATTGCCCTTTGCAGCCCCTTTGGTTATTATGGGAAATCCCATTGGCCCTCAGCAGTGGAGGTGGGATTGTCCATCATAGCTCATTTGGCTGTTAAAGGACATCCCATTGGTCCCCAGCAGTGGAGGTGGGATTGCCCCTCATAGCCCATTTGGCTATTAAGGAACATCCCATTGGTCCTCAGTGGTGCAGATGGGATTGCCCTTCATACCCCCTTAGGCTATTGAGGGACATCCCATTGCCCTTCAGCAGTGCAGGTGGGATTGCCCATCATAGCCCTTTGGCTATTAAGAGACATCCCATTGACTCTCAGTGATGAAGGAGGGATGGCTTATCCAAATCCCTTTGGCTAGGGAGGGACACCCCATCAGTCTCTTACTGCCAGCATTGCACCATTTCACTTGCCAAAGAAGGTTGAACAAAATTGCAGGAGATACATTTCAACTTAAGATGACATTCACCAGGAAAATACTGAACTAATCACCTAATTTCTTTCCCCCTCTCTGCCCAAAAACATGAAATGATGGTAACAGCCATTAGCTTCTACTCTGATTGGCATTAGCATCATTTCATAATTGCTGGAAAGTTACAACATGAACACAAAACCTTAGTTTTTCATTCTTTCTTCCCAACTATCCACATTGACATAGTTTCTCTTTCTCTAAGTTTATTCCTCATGTCTTCTGAAGAGAAATTGTCAACTGCTTGAAATTTCCCTGATGTCTGCAGGTGAGATTTTCCATCACAATCTCTTTGGCCATCCAGGGCCATCCTATCAGCCCTCAGTGGAGGAGGGAGGATTGCCTGTTATAGTCCCTTTGGCTATTAGGGGAGATCCCACTGGCCCTCAGCAGTGGAGGTGGAGTTACCAATCATTGCCCCTTTGGCTATGAAAAAGGAGTTCCCATTGGCCCTCAGTGATGCAGGTGGGATTGCTCTTTCTAGCTCCTTTGGTTCTTAAGGGATATCCCATTGGCCCTTTGTGATGCAGGTGGGATTACCCTTCATAGGATCTTTGGCTAATATGGGACATCCCATTGTCCCTTATTGGTGCAGGTGGGATTCCCCTTCATGGCTCCTTTGGCTAGTAAGGGAAATCCCACTGGCCCTCAGCAGTGGATGTGGCATTACCCTTCATAGCTCCTTTGGCTCTTAAGGGATATCCCATTGGCCCTCTGTGGTGCAGGTGGGATTTCCCTTCATAGGCCCTTTGGCTTATATCAGTGGTGTCATTTGGATTGCCCATCATAGCTCTTTTGGCTTCCTTGGGAAATCCCAATCTCCTTTGAAGGTGTAGTGTCACATCTGTGACACACACACAAGGTCCAGACCAAGTTCCAGCTGTCTGAGGTGTTGTTCTAGCCCTACAGGCTTCTGTTGTGAAACTCCATTCCATCTCTGATTTGACTTATGATCTATTTCTGTTTCTGTTTCCATATTTAGTATGTTTCTCCTGTGCTTCTAAGTGACTCACTACACTACCATACCCATATGCCTTACTAATCCCTGTACCATCCAGCTATCTGGCAACTACTGACTTACCTTACTAATGGCTCACTAATGTTGTTATTCATCCATACTGCATTCTGGTAGTCACTACACCCTGGACATTGCATTGGACTTTCCTCTGTACTATAAAAGCCTTGTACATACATCATAGCACATCAGTTTGAATATCGAATAAGATACTCATCAATCTCACTCGACTCCAGACAGTTTCTGGATAGTTCTGACCTCTGGGACTCAGCAGGAAACAGTATACTAAGTTGTATGCTAAACTCTGACTACCCAGACTTTCGCTCTAGCCTTCCTCTGCCCTTGGACCCTCTTGGAGACCATTGAGAACCAGTCTTGACAGTGTATTTGAACTCAAACCCTTGCACAAGTCCACCAAACCCCCTTTACCAATGACTATGACTACCTGGCTCTGTTCTCGCTCCATGGCTGTTGAAGCTTCGGAACAAGCCATGATTGATGATATGCATGAGTCTAGTGCATGTATCACATTAGCAAGCCACTGACATCCTCCACTGTCAGTTAGCCAATTTCAGAGTTTCTCTACCAGGGGTGAACCCCCTTGCCACCCCAACCCCTAGAACCGGCTCCTCCAACAGACATTCCTCATCTACAGCATGACCAACCCCAGCCCTCTTTGGAGGCAATGACCCCAGAGATGATGGTCTGGGAGATGATGGTCCCAGAGATGATGACAATGATGACAATGATGATGACAATGATGGCAACCCTTTCATTGATGCCCCAGAACAGTTAGACCCCCATCTGATGGTCCTGCAAAGTTTGGCAACAGCTGTCAACTGTCTGTCATGGTCCACCCATTGCTCCGATGACACCTCATCCTCACACACTAAAGTCCAAGAGCTGGACACCTTTGATGGAACTGATCCAAAGAAACTCTGGACACTCTTAGTTCAGTGCAAACTGTGCTTCCAAGATCATCCCAAGGCTTTCTGCCTGGACAGAAACAAGGTTATGTTCACCCAGTCATATCTCAAAGGAATGGCTCTCGAGTGGTTTGAGCCAGACCTTCTAAACTCTGGAGATCCAGCAGACCATCCACTCTGGATGGATAGCTGGCTGGACTTCATAGCAGACCTTCAGACAACCTTTGGACCCCATGACCCAGTTGCAGATCCCAAACATCAGCTCGACCACCTCCACATGAAAGAAATGCATCATGTAAACTGTTATGTGGTTGACTTTAACAGACTGGCATCACAAGTCTGGGGTTACAGAGATGGCACTCTCCACTGCCTGTTCTACACTGGGCTCCCAGATTGTATCAAAGATGAAATCAGTAGGGTTGGGAAGCCCACTACACTATACAGACTGTGTGTGCTAGCCCAAGAAATTGACACATGCTACTGGGAGTGCAAGGACAAGATCTCTCATCAAGCAAAGTCCTCTGGTAACAACTCTGGAAATAACTCCAGGGGTAAGGCCAACTTGAACAAGGGGGAAAAGCAGAAGTCTGGTAATGCCAACCCCCAGTCTGGTGGTAACCAGCAAACTCCGTCTACCTCGAACCCCAAGCCTCCAAATAATCAGAACTCTGGAGCACCATCCATGTTATCCAACAAGCTCAGTAAAGATGGCAAGTTGACACCTGCCAAGCGAAAGAGACATTTTGAGCAGAACCTGTGTATGTTCTGTGGAAACCCTGGGCACAAGGCCAAAGAGTGCCCTAAGTCTACATCTTGTGCAGCTAAGGCTTGCACAGCCATGGTTACTGAGTCAGAAGCCAAACTGACTGCCTCCTCTGAGGCAAAAAAATAGAGTGCAACTCTCAGAACTCCACACAGCCTGGGAGTTGTGTTGATACCAACTGTGCACCCTCGGAGGCATGCCTCAATGCATCTGCTCTTTTAAATCCCAATTCATTAAAACCTTCTGTCACCCTTGACTCATATAATATTCTGGACTTTCCAGCATTAATAGATTCAGGCTTGACCCATTGTTTTGTAGACTCTACTTTTGTCAATAATCATGGTCTTTCAACCTACTCCATCCCACCTCTCATCCTCTGTCTGTTCGACAGTGTGACAATGACATCAATCACTAAAGCCTCAAACCTCTCAGTCCATTTCCCCTCCAGAGATGTCACCGACATGATCTTCTATGTAACTCCATTGGATTCTGAGTGTAAGATAGTTCTTGGACATAACTGGCTCACCCATTACAATCCATCAATTGATTGGGTACTGAGCAGTATTAGATTCTGAAACCTTATGTCTCATTTGCCAGTGGCAATGTCACCCTCTGACTCAGAGTCAATTCTGAGAACCCCCATAGATGCCCCCCTGGGCTCTCCGGACATCACCCTTCCCAAGTCAGTTGATAACTCCTCTCCACCCAGCACCTGAGCACCAAACATCTCCCTTGTCCACACAGCAGCCTTCATCTGTGCTTGCAAGCTAGATGGCTCAACCCAGTTCTCCTTCCAGATCCAACCTCAGGATGGTACCAAACTCTGGGCTGCCACCATACAGGATACCCTGGACTTGTCATCGGTACCCCCAGACTATCACAACTTTGCTGATGTGTTCAGCAAGGCCAAGGCAGCTACACTTGCACCTCACCAGGAGTTCTACCTCAAGATAGAATTGGGGGAAGGAACTACTCTGCTGTTGGGAACCCTCTACTCACTTTCGTTTGTTGAGCTTGCCACTCTCTGGACCTTCATCAATGAAAATCTCACTACCAGCTTTATTTGTCCAACATTGTCCCTGTATGCCACACCTGTTCTTTTTGTCAAACAGAAGGACAGATCACTTCATCTTTGTGTTGCCTTTAGGGGCCTCAACAAGATCACTGAGAAGGACCGTTACCTGTTGCCTCTCATTTCGGACTTACTTGACTTGCCTAGTCAGGCTAAGGTATACACTAAAATTGATCTGCACCACACTTACCACCTGGTGCACATCACCAAAGGAGATGAATGGAAAATGGCTTTGAGAACCCATTACAGATCTTATGAGTAGCTGGTGATGCCATTTGGACTTACCAATGCCCCTGCAGCATTCCAATGCTTTGTCAACTCCATCTTCACAGACCTACTGGATGTATGCATTGTTGTCTACCTAGATGACATCCTTATTTATTCCAATAATATGGAAAACCACAAAAAACATGTCTGTGAGGTACTCTGCAGACTCTGGGAGCACAGCTTGTATGCCAAACCAGAGAAATGCAAATTCCACTCTGAGTCCATGGAATACCTCAGTTTCTTTTTATCCCCTGATGGTTTGTCAATGTCCGAGGATAAGGTAAAGGCCATCCATGACTGGCCTGAACCTCGCAAGGTGAAGGACATTCAATCCTTCCTTGGCTTTGCAAACTTCTACTGTCATTTTATCTTCAATTACTTGGACATTGTTGTCCCACTGACACGTCTCACACAGAAGGGGGCACCTTGGAATTTCTCCAAGGATTGTTGCCAGTCTTTTAATCATCTCAAGGAAGCTTTCTCCACAGCTCCAATATTGACTCACTTCCAACCTGGACTTCCCATCATGGTAGAAACAGATGCTTTGGACTATGCCATTGCCAGCATCTTGTCTGTCACTTGCCCAGATGGTGAGGTATGACCAGTAGTGTTCTACTCCCAGACTTTGACTGCCCTGGAATTGAACTACAACACACACAACAAAGAGCTGTTGGCGATTCATGAAGCCTTCTGGGCCTGGCACCATTACCTTGAAGGCCCTGCATACCCCATTGACATCATTACCAACCACAAGAATCTCGAGTATTTCTCTACCTCGAAAGTGCTCACCAGGTGCCAAGTGCATTGGTCTGAGTACCTTTATCAATTCAATATGGTCATTCATTTCTGCCCTGGTAAGCTTGGAGCAAAGCCTGACACCTTGACTGGATGATGGGACGTCTACCCCAAAGAGGGGAATAGGGGCTATTCCCAAGCTAACCCACAAAACCTCTGACTGGTGTTTACCACCAAACAACTATCCAATTCATTATGGATGACCTACTTAGAAAGCCCAGTACTACATGCTAGTATAATCATGGACATTGAGAAACTCCATGAAGACATCAAGTCCACCTTAACATCTGACCCACTTGGTCAACTCCACCTCTCTGACCCATCTAACCCCTATTGGTGGGTAGATGAATCTGGACTTTTATGTCTGGATGATCATATACATGTCCCTGAAGCAAATGACCTCAGGCCTCATGTACTCCATTACAAGCATGACCACCCCTTGGCCAGTCACTTCAGACAAAACAGGACACTCTAACTCATCTGTTGTGAGTACATCTGGCCAAATGCTCAGACTTTCATCAAAGACTATGTCAAGTCTTGCACTGCCTGTGCACGTGCTAAAACCCTGAGACGCAAACCACATGGTATGTTGAAGCAACTACTGATACTGGAGAGACCTTGGAACTCCATTTTGATGGATTTCATCGAACAACTACCAAACTCCAGAACTCATACTGCTATACTGGTCATTGTAGACTGTCTCTTGAAACAAGCTGTATTCATCCCCACCAAAGATACAATCACATCTCCACAACTTGCTAAACTGTTCCTACTCCATGTCTTCTCCAAGCATGGAGTTCCCTCACACATAACCTCTGACAGAGGCATGGAGTTCATGTCCCACTTCTTCTGGTTGCTAGGCAAGGCACTGGATATGAAGCTCCATTTCACTTCCAGATATCACCCTGAAGGTGATGGTCAAACCAAACAAACTAACCAGATGTTGGAGCAGTGCCTATGGGTTTACTGTAATTACCAACCAGACACCTGGTCTGAGTTGCTACCACTTGTGGAGTTTCTGTATAACAATGCTCCCAGTGCTACAACCAGAGTTTCACCATTCTTCACCAATAAGGGTTATCATCCCAATGTTACCATACACCCAGAAAGAGAGTTAACATCCTCTTGAGCTACAGACTATGCAGTGGACTTAGACTCCCTGCATATGTTCCTATGAGAAGAAATGAAGGAAGCTCAGCAGAGGTACCAAGGTCTGGCAGATGCTAAAAGATCTCTGCCTCTGGACTTTCAGATTGGAGATTTGGTATACATCAAAGCTAAGTACTTCAGGTCCACTTGACCCTCGAAGAAACTCTCCAAAAAGAATCTGGGACCCTACCCTATTATTGCCCATGTTGGATCATTATCCTTCACTATCTGACTACCTGATGCTATGAAGTCCATACACCCCATGTTCCACATCTTGCAGCTAGAACTGGCAACCCTGAATACTATCCCTAACCATGTCCAACCTCCACCTCCACCCATTGAAATTGACAGAGAACCAGAGTACAAGATAGAACAAATCCTGGACTCTAAACTGGACTACTGTAAGTGATGTCTGCTGCAGTATCTAGTCAAGTGGGCTGGCTATGAAGGCACAGATGAGGAAACATCCTGGCTCATAGCTACCAAATTAAGCAATGCCCCTGACTTAGTCATGGACTTCCACAGAGTGTACCCCCACAAGGATGGTCTGTTGAGCACCATCCCACCCTGGAAATAAATGGACCTTTCAGAGTTTACTCCATCTATGCTATGAAGACTCATGCCCACTCAATTCTAAGATGGACACAATGGAAAATATATTTCAATAAAAAAAAAAAAGGAAAAAGAAAGAGGAGGGGGGGGAACAGGAAAATCCGAAGTACAATACAGACATGGATAAACTAAAATAACGACTAGATATCATCATTGCTCATCACCTGGCTGACAAGGGAGGTCGTTGCAGTCTTGAGGATCTCAAATGATTCCTCCAACACCCCAGACAGGTCCTTGACCTCCTTCAACATCGTCTCCACTGCCATGGTGTTCCTTTGGATCACATCGATGATCTCTCTGAGCTGATGGTCCAGAACCTCTGCCAGCAGATCTTGATGCAGAGCTTGCATGTGGGGAGGGCAAGGTGGTGAGATGACCTCAATGTCTGGCATGTTGTCCATGTCTTCATCATCAGTGGCCTCACTGAAGTGTGCCAACTTTCTCTATTTCCTTTTCTCCCCACCATGAGGTGACATCACAGTCAATGTCAGCTTCTGAGACTCTGAAGCCTTTGGGTTCAAGTCACACTTGCCCTTAGTTTTCTGACACCAGACACATGACTTGCTACATCCAGTACCTGGCACACATGGTTCCCCAGCCTTGATGCAGGCAGAGCAAGCCTTAGCCTGCTCTGTGGGCCTTCCACTGACTGACATGACATGCTGAGACTAGTATGGACTTGTCAATACAGAGTTTAGAATGATAAATATTGTTACACACCATTGAGCTCTCCACCTGTTGTGCCTGACATGTCTCCTCCTCAAGATGTCTTTTCTCTGCTTCCAACTCATGGAGTTTCCTCTCCTCAGCTGCCTTCCTCTGAGCAGCCTCCTTGGCCTTCCTATGCTCCTTGGCCTTCTGACATTCCTCAGCCTCCTTCACTTTCTGGACATCCTCAGCTTGCCAGTGCTCCTCTTCTTGAATTGCTGCCTGCATGGCAGCACACTGGCACCATTGTTGCTCATCAAACTTCACCATTTTCATTGTTGGTGGGTCATCTGGATACTCTTGAAGCAGGTCATTGTCAAGAACTTCCCAGGCGATGCCTGTGGGGTTGAGGGATGATTTGAGTCAGGGAGTGGGAGCCATAGCATTTAGAAATTTAGAGATGGGTGTCTCGACTTTGACAAAACCCCATCAAGCTCTTTTTACTGTGAAGTTTTTTTGGGCTCCAACAATGTGGACTTCAAAACTCCAAAGCAACACTTGAGCACAACAGGTGCCTCGAGGGCTCAGCCCTAAGAGGGGGATACTGTCACATCCGTGATGCACATGCAAGGTCCAGACCAAGTTCCAGCCATCTGAGGTGTTGTTCTAGCCCTATGGGCTTCTGTTGTGAAACTCTGTTCCATCTCTGATTTGACTTACAATCTATTTCTGTTTCTGTTTCCATATTTAGTATGTTTCTCTTGTGCTTCTAAGTGACTCACTACACTACTGTACCTGTATGCCTTACTAATCCCCATACCATCCAGCTATCTGGCAACTACCAACTTACCTTACTAATGGCTCACTAATGTTGTTATTCATCTGTACTGCATTCCAGTAGTTGCTACACCCTGGACATTGCATTGGACTTTCCTCTGTACTATAAAAGCCTTGTACATACATCATAGCACATCAGTTCAAATATCAAATAAGATACTCATCAATCTCACTCAACTCCAGACAGTTTCTGGATAGTTCTGACCTCTGGGACTTGGCAGGAAACAGTGTACATACTAAGTTGTATGCTAAACTCTGACTACCCAGACTTTCGCTCTGGCCTTCCTCTGCCCTTGGACCCTCTCAGAGACTGTTGAGAACCAGTCTTGACATGTAGCCAGACTGTTCCATAAAACCCAGTTTGGCCATCATAGCACATTGCATTTGAATACTGAGGGGCAAGTGGCACATCTCACAACTAACTCAGGGTAAGGGAATGCCAAGAAGGTCAACTTTTTCTGATTGCATCATTTCAGATCAACTGGTGACACTATGAGCATCATCCAAACCCATGGATCTTTTGTCAAAGAGACACTGATCATCTTCATGCTGTGCTGTGTGTTTGGCAGGGGGATCTGGTATCTGCATGCCTTTCCACTTTGCTATGGTGATTTGTTTGTTATGTTGCAACATACATCCAACCTTTCTCTTGTTTCATCTAGAAGGCCTTGGGACAGAGGCTGACCATATTCTCATCTTACCACTTCCCAATGAGGTTTACTTTCTAATGGCCACCTGGCACCTGGAAGATGAGGAATGTTTTGTTTGAGCCTTCCTGGTGATTATTATGAAGGGGTTGCAAAGGCTTGGTCCTCCAAATCTTTCTGCCAGTTTCCCATATATACTGAGTCAGTCACATGGCCTGATTCATACAGCCAGAATTTATGTACCAATATGGCACATATTTTGTGTGATCGACCCCTGACACCCTAGGCAGTTATGGGTTTTCCCAGTTCAATTTATTCAATTTCATATATAGGGCAGGGAACATGGGAAATCCCACCATCTCTGGGCCTAGGACCTCATGCCCTTCCCTGGGGCATAGGGGAATGTCCCTGGGATGACCTTGGTCTGAGAGGCATTTAGCTGGAATGATTTGTAAAATATATTCAGCCTAAATGCTTACAGGAAATGGTTACCTGAAGTGGGGTTGAACAGTACTTGGAGGCACTTGGACATGGTCAGTAAGGAGGTAAAGAGGAGATTTGTCAGTTACCTCAGAGACCTTGAATGCTACTGGTTTACCATCAAGATGACCAGCAAAGAGATCCACTCTTTCCTCATCACTATGGGTGGTGAGGAAAATGACCACCCTGGAGAAGGATGAGTGGGAATGAGTGAGGTCTATTGCTACCTTCTCATAGCTGTTCACAGACTGCTCAGTGGCCAAGTTGAAGGGCAGGTGAGAGAAGTGGTAGCTTTTCTCAGAGAAGTAGGGCTGGAAATAGGAGTCCAATACATTGACTTGAGGATGGCCAAGTTCTAGGTTGTCCAAATGGAGGTGGACAAGGGCAGTAGGGAGGGAGGCCACATGGCCAGAGATGGCATGTTGAAAGGTACCCTGGATGAGAGGAGGGTGGGCAAGGATAGGTTGTCCTTGAGATTAGAATTCCTTGGCATGTTGTGAACATAAGTAGAGGAGAGGAGGTGGTGTACTTACAAAGTAAGGCTGAGGGTTTGACTGGTTTTGCTTCCAGTGGCAAGTGACACACTTAAAAGTGACATTATATGCTTTTAGTTTGCCCCTATCTGGTTCAGCTACCACTAGGCATTTACTACGGACTACCCTTCTACAGTACTTTTCATCACAGACCCACAAGAGGTCTGCCCCATCTCTGCACATAACACAGAGCTGTGGAAGGTATAAACAAGAGTATGAGATACAATCAGCAGCTTACAGTGTTGGTGGTAGCCTTCTGCTTGAGGGTTGGCCTCCTGGAGGCAGTAGATGCCTTAGAGCCAGTTCAGAAATACAATACCACTGCAAAACCTGTGTGAAAATCCCTGAGAAAATACCATGTGTGTCATCACATAAGCCACCACATTCAGGTGGAGTTCCAACTCTTGACCCAAGGTATTGCATACTTTGCCCCCTTTTTTTATTGCCCTCATGCCTCACAAATCTATGTGACCACCCACCCAGGATACAATGCCCCCTGCTCAAGCAGGCAGCATATGTTGGTCCAATGCTTATACTGTTACCCTTATAGATCTCGTTGCTGCCCACAAGGCATCAGCTGGGGAGGGCCTAAACTTCAAGACTGTGTTTTGGAATGGCATCACTGCCAAACTTGAGAACCCCAGTAAAGGGGCCCCCAAAACTGCTAAAGCATGCAAGGATAAGTGGAAGAGGGTATTTAATCCATTTAGCTGATTTCACTGAGGAATCCACTGACATTTCATACAGCTCAAAAAGACTTATGATGCTGTTGATCAGCTCTGCCACCAATCAGGATTTGTGTATTTCCCTCATTCAGGGGCTAATGTTGGGATTGAAAACAAGCATTTGTGGAATAATTTCATCAGGGTATGTTTCATTCAAATGGAGAGGATCCTAGGGGCTAACAGTGACTTTGACAGGAATACAAGGACATGGTCCCTTTCTGAAACAAAGGTTGGCCATATTATGAGAAGATGAAAGAGATCATGCCCTTGAAGGCGAAGGGGTTAAACCATTTCTCTGCACTGAGCATCGTTGAGCCACATTCTCTGGAACATCCTAGTGTAGAGATCTCTACCAGTGAGAGTGAGAGCCAAGATGGAAGTGTGGGCACTGTTGGAGGACCATCTGCTGAAGGTGGTGTTCCAGGCATTAGTGGTGGATTCCTGGTAGTTGAGACCGATGCAGTGATGACCTTCCAGCTGCTGCAACAGCCAGCCAATGCAGGTGCCCCTTCCTCTGTGGGCCCCTGCAAAAGTGTTATCAGTACTCTGACAGGTTTCCCTCATGTTATTACCCCAGCAAGTTTTCCTCACCCCATCACCCCAGCAAGTTTTCCTCACCCCATTGCCCCAGCACATTTCCCTTATCCTGCTGTGCGTCCATATGCCACATCATCTGCTGGTTCTGCACAGGCTACCTCTGTCATGTCAGCATCTACTCAAGTGCCATTCAGTTGGCATTCAGATTTTAGCCCCCCAGGCACATCAGCATCCTTCCTGCCCCCATCTGCTCCTTCTTCATTTGCTGGCTTGAATATCAGCTCCATCAAACCATCTTCCAGCATTTCCAATCATATGGAGAAATCTCTAAAGCAGAAGGCAGATGATGACAACTACTCTGTTGTGTCAGGATCTTTGTCATCCATGGCACCTACAAGCACATCTTCAGCTCACAAGTGACATGCAGGGAAGTCAGATGCAATAAATGCACAGTTTGAAAAGTTTGGGAGCATGTGCAAGTCTATATCTGATTCCAGTGGCTACTTGTGTGAGGTAGTTTCTGCCATGGATGTGAAGAGTAAGGGGACCAAGGCTGCTGCTGTGCCTACTCATCCAGTTGTTCATCTGGCAAGGCTGAAGCTCATCAAGTTGGACAAGACTACAATACCTGTGTGTGATATGATCCTACTTTATGGGCTTTTCCATGACAACCAAGACTTCACAGATGGATATGTACAACTAACAACAGACCCTGAACCAGTTGATGTTTGACAGGGTTGGTTGCAGCAGGGCCTCGAAGACTTGAAATGTAGCAGTTGATTTTTCTAGAATACCTCAGTATTTCATGTACTTCATGCATTTTTCTCATAATTGACTATGTCACTTGCATGTATTGAACAGGAGGTAGATTGCAAACAATGAGAAGTATGACTAAAGATCTACCTGACAAATTGTTGGCAACAAAAGAGTGTATACAAGATGTTAGTTCAGCATGATCAGCTCACCTCTGCATGAATGTTCTGCAGTGTAACTAGCCCAAATATCTCCCACAATCTTGTCCTGCACTGCAGACATCTCATCATGATCAGCAGGAGTGGGGACCCCATCTGCCAGCTGACCTACATTTTCTGGCAAGTCATGAGATGTTGCCACTACTGTGGTTTCAATATCTTCCAACTCCATGGGATCCCACTTACAAATGACATTGTGGACACAACATAGCACAGGCAGAATGCAAGCTTGAATTGACATAGGGTACTCAGGTGGTACAACAAGAATTCAAAAGTGGCACTTCAGCATGCTGATGATGCATTTGATGACATTGTGGAGTTGGGTGTGGCAGAGATTGTAGCACTCTTGTGCATTCCAGGGTCTGGTAAGTTGTAATGTAAGGTGAAGCACATTAAAAACAGAAAAAAAAAGTTACATACTGAATTTGTGCATGACCCCACTCTGCTAAGTGGTAGCACTGTCCATGGTATGGAACCAGCAGCTCAGGGCAGCACAGATACCCAGCATTGGCCAGGTAGTACTTGCCACTGGGGATCTTCAAATCAGACATCTGCACATCATGATAAATGGAGGCATCCACCTTTGAACCCTCCCAGCCACTGCGCACGTAGGTGAATTGCATATTGAAATTGCAACACATGAGACAATTTTGTGAGAGAAAACCCTTCTGATTCCATGATGTGTCCCTTTCATCAGCAGTGGGGGCACATGCGATATGGGTGCTGTCAATTGCACCAAGGGCATCTTTGAAGAAAGGGTAGAACTTGGGATCATCACAGATAGTAGTATGAACAGGTTCATCCTTGTGCAGTAGCCAGACATACTTTGTGTATATTCCAGGTGAGGAAAATGCAAACAGTAGCTTCTTGAAGTACCTTTTGCTGCTATCAACAACACATAAGAGATAGGAATAAATACTGACTTGGATACTGTGCCATTGGATCACTGAAATCATTCTCTGATATGCCTGATCAATAGGCCAGTGACACATGTGTACAAAAAAATTGCCAGCTGCTCCTTGAGGGAGATGTTCTTTGAATGGGTATGCCCATGCTCTTGAAGCTCAGTAAGAAGGATCTTGAAGATGTGCTTGTGGACTGAAAGCTCTATATGAATTCGTTCTGGATGGCCATTCAAGAGCTTGGTGACCCATCCTGCACCAGAGAGAGCAGAAGTGTGATATGGGATGGGGTCAGCCCTCTCAGAAGCATGCACAATTTCTTGAAGAAGATTGAGCATGATCATGGGTACAGATATGAGCTGAATGTGATATTGTATGAGGATGCACACCAGAAAATGCCTATCATGATCCTCCTCATCCTCATCCTCCATATTGCTCCTGATGCCCTCCTTGACCTCCAAGATCTCCCCCCAATCCTCTACATCATCCTCAAACTCCTGCTCCACATTGATGCCCTCATCGGCCATGTAGCTTACCTATATCATGCTGTTGATGTATGAGTCAAGAGAGTTGGAACTCCACCTGAATGTGGTGGCTTATGTGATGACACATGTGGTATTTTCTCAGGGATTTTCACACAGGTTTTGCAGTGGGATTGTATTTCTGAACTGGCTCTTAACCCTTTTGTTGTGGAAGGCCTGCAGGCCAACTCTGGAGGCCTTGCCTCCAGTCACCTTCTTGGCTGAACATCCAGTCCTTGCCATGTTTGAAGAAGTATCTGGCAAGGATGAAGTGAATACAAGTCAGTGATATGTAGGAAGCAGAGGGGAAGGGGGAGCAACAACTTACCAGGTAGTGAATAGGCTGGTGGTGACATGACAGAGTGGGTTCACATATAGTAACACAGGTGGGGGGGTCAATGGCTTACCTGGAAGTGGGCTAGGGTGGAGAGACAACAGAGTCAGTACACATGTAGTAACACTGAAGGGGGAAGACTTACTTGAAGCTGGGTAGGGTGGTGAGACAATGCTGTCAGTACACACATAGTAACATGATGGGGGGGAACAGCTTACCTGGAAGGTGGGTAATGTGGTGAGACAACACAGTCAGTATACACATAGTAACACATGGGGGGGAGGGCAACAGCTGACCTGAAAGTGGGGTAGGGTGGTGGGATGAGATGGTCAGTTTGGATGTTGTAACATGAAGGGGAAGGGAAAATGGCTGACCTGGAAGTCAGTTAACATGGTGAGATGATGCAATTTGTACACATGTAGTAACAAGAAGGGGGGGAATGGCTTACCTGGAAGTGAGGTAGGGTGGTGGGATGATGTGGTCAGTAAGCATGTGGAAACATGAAGGGGGGGGAGCCAAAAAGCTGACCTAGAATTGGGCTGGGGTGGTGAGACAACATGGTCAGTAAGTGTCACACCCATACCCATGTTCTGGTCCTTCCCTGCTCCACTCCACACTTGTCCGCTCCCTCTGGTACCCATACGATGCGCTCCCACCTGGTCCCTTGTTGGCCACTGTCAGTCCTTGTTGGGTCCACCACATGACTGTGACTTGTCAGTCAGTTGACACCTCCCACCATTTTAGGGGTCACCTTTCCTTTTGGGTCAATGGTCCAGCCTAGGCATGGCACACCTACTGCACTGCATGGTTTGGTGCAGGGTCACTACCTGTTTAGGCTTTTGGCCTGTGTTCTGATTGGTTATTGGCAGGTGCTCCGAAGCCCTTCTGTTTGTACTATTCCTTTTAGGCATTTTCCCTTCGTCCCATGTTTTACCTCTGTCATATGTACCATTCTCTGATTGAAGTTTTCTGACATTTCCACCCCTTGAAAATTTACTGCACTCTGTATGTTAGTTCTGACATTCTGATACCATACCACCTTGATGGCATGCTCAATGTATATAAGCCTGCTGCACTCAGCAGTGGTCCCTCAGTATGAATATCAACTTAGTCCTCCCTCCTCTGCAGTCCTTGACTGGCCTTCTCTGTCTTCTGTCAGATTCTCCCCAACTCCCCTCTCTATCTGAAATCTGAGGGCCAGGCTCGTGGATTTTGTAACAATCCTGGTATGCATAACTTGCCTGTTTGGTCACTACACATCTAATTCATGTAATATTAAAAAGCAACCTCTGTGGATGTTGAGTGTTTGTTCAGCCATGGTCACATCCTCCTGTTACACACTCAAAACCAGCTTTCTGCTCAGTCTGTCTGGGCACTCCTTTGCCTCAGTTCATGGAGTGCAGATGGGTTCATCAAGACTGTGGACATCCACAAACTTGCTACTTTGGATGAGATTGAAGGTGATGATGACATTGAGCTGATGCCTGATTGGGATGCCATTACTATACAGTAGCTACATCTTGTAACACATTTTGGATTGACTCAGTTTTGCTCTTCCCTCTCCCACATGGGGGTACCCATGGTAGGTGCCTATCCATGGTTAACCCATGGGTAAACCCATGATGGGCATGCACCCATGGGAATGGGTGTGGGTGTGGGCCAGGCCCTTGGCACCTGTGGGTTGACCCATGCAGTTCAGTGACAATAACTCAAATCTACACAACATTTGCTTGCTTCAGCCATGGGTACAGCCTATTTTTGCCCCTCTACCACCCATTTGCAGTCTATGGGGAATTTTTGAAGTATAAACTGTCCCTAGTAGCATGTATGCCTAGGTGCAATGATGTGTCACTTACAAAAGCAAAAAAGCATACATACAGTAGGGTAAAATTGCTTCCTTCTCTCCTCAATAGCTTGGGAGTTACTGAGGAGTAAGTGACCTTTTATTCAGTCCTTACATTTACCAACTGCCTGTAGAGTGATCATCTGACAGGTACTTATCAGTATAGTAGGAGTTACTGAGGAAGTAACTATCTGACATGACTGCCAAAAATATATGCTGCCATTTCATCAGCAAAAAACCCTTTCAATGAGTTGTCCTAATTAAACATGCAATATCCCAACCAAAGCAAAGCTAAACAACCATGGTATCCTTTAGAAACCATGACATGGGGCTATCTGTGTGAATACTTTCAGGATTCTCCTGATTTTTGATGTCATCAATGCAAAATAGCAAAACATTGAAATGGTTTTTTGAGTCACTGTACAGTAAATTGTTCATAGCAGCCTATACACTGAACAGGCAGGCATGTGATACCCTGGTATCACATGCCTGTGAATGATAGCTGTGCCCAGAATGGCATGACTCCTAACAATCATACTTTTTTCAATTTGCTAATGACTGCATGCAACTCCTAGTAGTATTACATACATAAGGGTGAGAAGGCTACAATTACTGTAAATGTGATGTTAGCTACACACATAGGTAGTGCTACATCACACATCCATTTTTCACTGATGCATAGAAAATGCCACAGATTGAAGCAAACCACACCAGATCAGACATGGGTTGCCAGCAGAACCCACTGCACAGAATGAAAGGTCCAACCATGACCACAAACACAACAGAACTCATTCACTATTCACCACCTGGGAAGAGCTTTCATCAGGTAAGGCACCTCCCCGCTGCCACTGCTGCCAGACCAACAACTTTAGATGAAAAGCGAGCCATCCACATAGAACACTGCTGCGATCCAAGGACAACTAGCAGGTAGCATGGTCAAAGTGGTAGAAGATCGGGAGTACACACAGCTAGGTATGACAGTATAGTCTGAAGAAGTGGGGTTGGCATAAGTATATGTTAGGCTCCGACATCCATCAAAGTTGCTGAGTACTCGGCATTGCCCTCCATACTGTCTCATTGAATTTGCGTAACCTTGCGTTCTCTTCCTCCGCAGCCCGCGCCCTTTCTTCGGCTGCCAGGCGTCGCTCGCGTTCCTTCTGTCTTTCCTCCTCCGCTGCTTGTGCCCTTGCTTCCGCTGCCTGGATACGTTCACGCTCTCTCTGTTCCGCCGCTTGTACTCTTCCTTCGGCTGCTTGGGCTTGTTCATGGTCTCTCCGCCTTTCCTCTGCCAACTGGTTGGGTCATTAGTACGGATAGTAACGAGAAATAAGAGACGAGTTACCTCTCGTTCACGTCCGCGCCTGTTTTCATCCCGAGCTTCACGATACTTGCCACACACCTTACTCACACTTTCCTTCGTGGGGACGGACACCCCGTAACACGTGCCTCCTGGATGCTTTGCGACATTTGGCTTAGCATCCTCAAACAGGGTCTCGAGTGCAGTAAACACAGTTTTCGCATACCAGTAACACTGTGTGCTGGTAACGGTGTACGTCGGCTCGAGCTTTGAGGTGAGGTAAAGTAAAGTTCCCAGTTCATTTGCAGACGGCCTGGCTTTCTCAGAAAACGTTAGCGCACAGATGCGAGTGGCCCTCTTGCACTTCTCTTCCAGCCGATCGCCGGCTGTACTACCCAGGGTTGCACAGCTGATGAGGTCATCGGCGCCCCACCGTGAAGTGGACGAAAGCGATGAAGACAGTCTGGGCTTCTGTTTCGTCTTATAGTTAATTTTAGTTTCCTCTACGACGGCTGCTTAACCACTCACAGTAGAATCTCCAGTGGCACACACCGGAGCGACAGAACTTGACACAGTATCCGTTGAATCGTTGGTGTCGGTAGCGCGTGTGGAATCTACAGAGCTTTCAGCAGATTAAGTCAACAAACAGAACATGAGAACGTCACCACAAGGATCCCTATGCACATTGCCACCAGCGCCATTCCTCTCGGCAATGAGAATGCAGGTGTGGCATTTGTCAGGGGAGGAGATCTCGAACCGCAAAAATTCATGCTTCACCCCGCTCTTCTCCTTGTACAGGCCAACGTCGTCGACGATACAATCGTGCGTTTGGGGGTTTTTAAGGATGTAGTCCAGGTACCATGGTTCGACACTAAAGTAGAAGGGGCTAAGCGTCTCGTAGGCAGTGAACAATCCATTGATCTTGGGATGTACTGGGACCATTCCGAGTATGCGAAGGAGTCTCCGGAAAAATCTGCGTAGTTTGCTCAACATAGTCCTCTTGCGGAGGTCCATCTTCATATAAGACGAGGTCGTGGTAAGTTGGCTGATATGCATGTGCCTCTTCATAGCTCGTCCTTGAGCACCGGACTCAACGGCTTGGAAAACAGCAACTCGGGTGAGCGCCCATCATATCAGCGCTACGAGGATGAGGAAGTCAGGTTGAGTTAATATGGCACGTAACCGGGGGTTCTTGCACCCGTGCAGAGAACACGAGGAGAAACTATGGAAGAACTTCTTTTTTTCATCAAACGCACAGTAGCCAGTACCTCGGGACACGATCAGCACACAGTAATGTATATACTAGTATTAAAGACCTAACCTGTATGAACGCACACGATGTTCCAAGGGCTTATCAGGTCACGGACTCGTGTCAACACCAAAGCGTTGGTGTCCGTTGTCACGCTTCGCAATTCAACATGACACAATTGTCAAACCGCGGGTATCACATGTGGATACGAAGGAGCTCTCTGAGACTCTGAGAGGTCCTCCAATGGAGCCAAATGGCTGCGTCCCCACCCTTCGCCGGTGCTGGCCCACCCTAGAAGTCGTCGACGCGGCAAAACTCAGTGTGTGCATACTCACCCTGAGAACGTGATGTACACGACCGTGTGGCCCGTCACGTTCGGAAGAGTAGCTGAAATTGTGAAGGGAATCGTCTATGCCTTGTCTCATGATCACGAGAACTCAATTACATAATTTGTGAGGGGCGGGAACCGTACGGCCGCGATATCACAGGGACATGCCTTCAATGAACTTCGCCCATATGCATCATGGTTATTTGAATTGGCAAGTCCGTGCCCGTCAGACCATCCTGATCAATGAGGCACGAAACAGGAGAACATGTAGAAAGCTTCCTTCAGTGGCATCTTTTGGCACACGTTGTAGGCAGCACAGAAGGTTGGCCTTCATCGATTCATCTTCACACGTGCTGGTAGCAGCTGTGCCATAAAGTTTCATATTGGATCTCGTCACATCTACAACCGTCCAACCACCGGGAAAGGCTCCTGTAGGACAGGCATCTGCCTGTACTAAACCAGTGGTCTGAGTGATGGGCTGTCACATGTACTTGTGCTCTGATTCACGACCACAATACTCAATGTAATGGATGGCGTTGAGTTATTTCACGGTATCAACCGTGGTATGCATCCATGTATTACTTCCATTTACGCTCGGACACAAACCTTGGAAGATAATTATCTTAGTGCGAGAAATTTGCAGGTGACCTGCCCGAACGGGAAGGCCGGCCGCGCCCACGTGTCGCACGTGACGGGCAGGGGCGAGGGCGACCGGTGAAGCGTCCCCCTGACGTCAGCCGTCACGCCCCTGCTGGGCACGACTGCACCGTCTTGTCCCACGAAGACTCAATTACATAATGTATGAGGGACAAAAGCCGTACAGCCATCAAGAGTAGTGACATGCCTCAAACCTTCCCCATATGCATCATGATTACAAGCTCGCCGCCCTTCACGGCGGCGGCCCACATGACATATATATATATATTATAGGGTCCCTCTAAGTTAAATTCCGAAAGCAAAAAAGCAGCGTACACGTGAGGTTGAGCTATGCAATTTGTGTGGGAAATAAACAGCGCCGATTGAAAAATGTAACTCCGCTACTCCCCCAAAAAGGGCAATGGGTTATCTAACGCTCGCGCGCGATTTTGTCTGGCTTTGTCTCAGGGCCCGATCGGTAGCAGGCAATAGCGGATTTCCCACGTGGTTGTACAAAACATATGCAAACCGAATCAGTGTGGAGTTTACATGCAGACTTTCAGAGAGCAGTGTTATCAATGAGAATAAGTGCTATTGTTACTATCCAATCATCCAGATGCAATGCTGGCTCAACAAACTACTTTTTGTGAGATCCCCTGCAAGCTAGCTGATTCCTCATCTCCATCACTGTCAAGACCAGTTCTCAACAGTCTCTGAGGGGGTCCAAGTGCAGAGGGAAGCTAGAGCAAAAGTCCAGGTAGTCAGAGTTTAGCATACAACTTAGTACACTAGTTCCTGCTGAGTTCCAAGGGTCAGAGCTATCCAGAAACTGTCTGGAGTCAAGTGAGATCAATGAGTATCTTATTCAATATTTGAACTGAGGTGCTACAACATATGTACAAGGTTTTTATAGTACAGAGGAAAGTCCAAAGCAATGTCCAGGGTGTAGTGACTACTGGAATGCAGTACAGATGATTAACAATATTAGTGAGCTATTAGTAAGGTAAGTCAGTAGATTGCCAGATAGCTGGATAGCATGGAGATTAGTAAGACATACTAGTATGGTAGTGTGGTCACTCACTTAGAAGTGTGAGAGAATTATACTAAATATAGAAACAGAAACAGGAATAGATCACAAGTCAAATCAGAGATGGAACAGAGTTTCACAATGGAAGCCTGTAGGGCTGGAGCAACACTTCAGATAGTTGGACTATGGTCTGGACCTTATGCACATGTCACAGATGTGACAATCACCAACCTGCCACTTGCTCTGACTCCATGGCAAGATGGTGGGTAGGGCTTCAGTTCAAGAGGGGCCCCATCTATCACTTCAAGCTCTGAGTACCTGAAATTGTGACCCACATGGACCAAGCCAGATGTTTTGGTGCTTCTTGATTATGTGGAGGAAAACCAATTTAAAGCAGGTGATTGCATGGTGTTTCCTGAAGGGCACTTCAATGATCTACTACCCCAATTACCCATCCAACCCAATGGCCACTGTAAAACTTCCAAAAATTGTCATGACAAGTGGGAAAGTGTATGTTCATTGACATATCCCTGTACTCAACATCACTCATATCAAACACAGCTGAAACAGGAATACTATGCAGTGTCAACCATTGCAGGGGGATTGGGGCTTGCTTATTCTGCATAGAAGGGTGCCAATGTTGTGATCAAGGCAGGGCAACTAGTGATGGACAAACTTATCAAGGTATGTCTGGGTTTTCTTCCTGGTATGATGAATAATCTAACCATTCACTAGACTTGGCCAGAAGCTGCCCAGTTTCAGCACAAAAGATTCAAATTTTGGGATCATACACACACCATGCTGGATCCTTTTCTATGCTATCTTGATCTTCCACATCCATTACTTCCATGCTGCCTCAGCCACCATTCATGCCTCCCATACAACACTACCAATAGCATTAGCCACAGTCCACACAAGCTGCTGCTCAATTTACTTTCATGCAGTACCAAACCAAGACTGCCAATTGGACTCAAACTGCACTGACTACTCAAAATGTACAATATACTGTAAGCTCTCAAGCACTGGTTGTAACACCACTTCCTGCACCAGTCCTGCCTAATATGTTGTGGGTACCATTCAGGATCCCTGCTGATCCTCCTACTGTGTTGCCTTCATCCATCCCTGTCTCTCTGCCATCCTCTGCAATGGTATCATGCAACTCTTTGATCAATCCCTCATCTAGCATATTGTCTCATGGCAGAAAATGCAAGAGTGACACTGCTGCCAAGTTGGACAATATGTCTGTGGTGACTACCACTAGCTCACAGAAGCAATGGACTCAGATGAGTGGCCTCAAAGATAAGGTCCAAGAATTTATGGCAAATTTCAATGACATGTCCAGTAGGACAGTCAATCAGATGCTTTCTGCACTTGACAATACAAGCAGGGATTGAAAACTGAGTGATGCATGTACACTGATATATGACCTTGAGAAGAACCTTTCAGCAGATAACCTTATTTGTTTACAGATGCTGTTCAAGGAGAACCCATCTTTCATCACAGGCTACCAGCATGTCACTGCTCACTTGGTATCACTCAGGATGCAGTGGGTTAAGTTGAGACTTGAGACAGCTGGTTACTCTGTGCCCAAATATGCACCTGAGTGTACAGATACATAGAATACTTACATGCACTGTATCTCTAACCTTGCTGTTATCTTGTACCGAAATTCTATTCTGTATCCACCTGCAACTGACTCAAACAAGAATGCATTGTGACAGTAATGAAAGACAAGCCAAGAAATGTGAAGGTACTTGAATGCTAGTCTAATTGTTCAATGATAGGAGGCATACCCCACCTTGCACACTCTGCACAGTAGCCATCCCAGATCTCCACTGCAATTGTATCACACAGTGCATTCATCTGCCTGTGCAAGTCAGTGTTCAGTGGAGCACCCTGAAGACTCCCAAAATTGCCTTCCTCCTCTGTCAGGTATGTTCCATCATCTTCATCAAATCCATCAGGATCTGGTATATCAACATCATCAGGATCATAGATATGGATAATATTATGAATGCAGCATGCAGCTGCAGGTAATTGGGACTGAATTGCCATGCCATACTCAGGTGGAAGAACAAGGGCATGAAAATATCATTTAATGACTCTGGAGTTGTGCTCAATGTTGTTTCAAAGCATGGTGTGACAAAGGTTAAACAGTTCTTTTCTATTCTTCTGCCTGTGGGGAATGAATGGGAGTTGGATATAAGGATGTAAATGAACTTATGCTAAATTTGCCTGCCCCCACTCTGCCAGATGGTAGTGCTGGCCATGATATGGTACAAGTAACTGCAGAGTTGACAGATATCCCACATCAGCAAGATAATAGTGGCCATTGGGGATTGCAAAGTCTCATAAATGGGCATCATGGTAGACTGTAGCATTAGCAGCCAATGCTTCCCATCCTCCAAGAATGTACATGATGAGACAATTCTGAGATAGAAACCCCTCTTGGTTGCACATGAGATCTTGCTGGCTTGCTGATGGTACACATGTGACATGCATGCCATTGAGGGCACCTATTGCATCCTTGAAGTACAGGTAGAATTTTGGATATGAGGAGATATGAGTAGGAGTTGGAGAATTGGCCCTGGGAAGGCAGACAAACATTCCATAGATGGGACCCTCAGAAAAGGCATAAAGCATCTGTTTAAAATACCTAGATAAAGTAAAAGACATGAGCAGTTAGGGCAGAGGATTGAGACTACCAAGTACTCACCACAAAATAGTATCTGTCATGTGTTGAAACTGCTCACCAATGTGCTGGGCTGACAGTCCCATCACCATTGCATAGAGGGATATTGCAAGTTGCTCTGCTAACAAGACATTTTTTGAATCCTGGAAGCCTCCCTCTCTAAAGGCATGTTTGTGGATGCCAAGCTCATTTCTGATCTGCTTGGGGTGCCCATTGAGCAATTCATCCACCCATCCCTACCCTGAAAGCATAGACATGTGGTAGGGTTGTGGGGTAGTGTTTTGAAGTGTTGTGATTGTGGCCAGGTATATAGCAAGTATGGTGCTGACTGTTCTGTGGCTTTGAAGCTGGTATGCAAGTAGCATCCTTAGAATCATCTTTCTCCTATTCTCCTCTCCTTCTTCCTCAGCCACATTCCATACAGCAAGGTGGTGGTGACAGTCCTTGTCCATAGTGATAGGGGAATGATAAGGAGCACACTGTATGCCAACACTCAGGTATCAATTTGGAAGTCTGTCAAACTCTGCACTGATTCAGTTTGCATATGTTTTGTACAACCACATGGGAAATCTGCTACTGCCTGCTACTGTTTGGGCCCTAAGTCTTGTGTGGCCACATTTGGTTCCCTGAGGCACACAAAGGTCAGCAGGCTGGCTGGGTGCCAGACCCTGCCATGTGGCCATTCCTGCTGACATTGACTGGCCACTGTGTATGGAAAGCAGGACACATGCACCACATAATTTTTATGGTCAGATGACTTTTGCCCAAAGTCATTACTACTTTTGGAAAATGACATTTGGTGAGACCCCAATCACCACTTTCACCTTATGTCTGAACATCCAATTGCAAGTTGCAAATATCCCAAAGTCCAAACTTCCAAAGGTAAAATCATAAAAACTCATAAGTTCAAATGACTGAAGTCCAAATGGCTGAAGACAAAAACACTTAGGGCTAGTATGGGACTGAGGCAATCATTGAAAACCAAGGTAAAAACTATAGAAAAAAAACCTGCCCAAACTCAAGCTGCTCAGCAAATATTCAAGCTCCACTCAAAATGTGACACAGAGATCAATACATGAAAGAGATATGATATTGACTGCCACTATCATGCTTGAAGACCCAGAATATGGTGAGTGTGGTCCAGCTTGTCAGGGCATAATGTGCTGATGGTGATTTGAGCTTGCTTACAGTGAACAAGTCAAGAAAATCTTGATCCTGCATCAGAAACACATGGGTGAGATTCTTATTGCTGTGTTCTCAGCAGTAACTGAGGCAATCATACTGGCTACTCAGAGGAACAAACCAATCCCATACCACATGTTGATCCTCACTGGTGAAGATTGGGTGGGAGAGCTACTCAATGGGCATCCCCAAAGGATCTGCATGGAACTTGGTGTTCACAAGAATGTTTTCAACATTCTGGTCACTGAGCTACAGGCAGCTGGGCACATGAATTCAAAGCACATGAAGTTAGAAGAACAGTTGGCTATATTTCTCTACACTTGCATTACAGGGTTGACCATCAGGCATGTCACCAAATGATTCCAACAATCTAACAATACCATCTCCAAGTATTTCCCCCAAAGTTATTCTGCAGTCTCTGCTGACATCTGCCATTCTAGGTATTTCAAAAAAACCCTGCACACTTTCTCTTCCCCAGCAATCTATGGAAAATATGTCTGACTTCCCCACATCAATGACAACACACCCCAGGTGATCTGGGATGACATGCATTTCATGCCATTTTTCAAGGATGCTATTGCAGCTATTGACAGTACTCATATATCTTGCATGCCATCCTCTGCTGAATGTGATGCCACTCACAACTGAAAGGGGTTCAACTCACAAAACTGCCTCATATGCTGCAACTTCAATATGAAATTCATGTATGTTCTCAGTGGGTGGGAAGGATCTGCTGCTGATGCATCTATATATCATGATGCCTGTATCAATGAGCTTGTGATCCCTCTTGGAAAGTATTACCTTGCCAATGCAGGGTTTCCAAGTTGCCCAGAGTTGTTAGTACCTTTTTGTGGTGAGTGTTATCATCTTGCTAAGTGGGGCTGAGCACACATCCAGTGAGCATTTGACTACAATGAATATCTTGTATAACTAATGCCCAAACCAGGCCTGTAAACCAGAGAGAATACTTCAATTTGCAGCACACTTAGCTATGCAATGTCATCAAGCATATCATGGGTGTCATCAAATGTCACTTCCAAGTTCTCATTGTTCCCCCTGAGTAAAGCATGGATGTCCAGGCACACATCCCTCCCACTTGCTGTTGCATTCACAACATCATTCACACCTATGATGGCATTGAACTGTCAGACATGGAGCTGAGGGAAGTAGTCTGAGCCAACTTACTGCTACCTGATGAGCCAGCAGCACATGGCACAACCCTGAATGGAGTTCCAACTGCTGTGGGTTGTGATATGATGTCCTTGAAATGGGATGAAATAGCAGTAGTGATGTGGTTGTGCTATGTTCAGGAACATCAGAGGAGAAGTGTCCATACATAGAACATTTGCATTTGTCTAGATTCATTTAAACACAGCAAATGTACATTTTTTGTTGCTTGCAACTTGCATAAAGGGTGGAAAAAAATTCTGCAAGATGATAGCATAGGCATACATACAAACAGTGTGAATTGAATCAAGTACTACAGCTACCTACAATCCCAACCTCTTCCAGCCTCTTTGCAAGCCAAGCCTTCTGAATGGCTGTGTATGACTCACATGTATCAGCCAAAAGAGTCAGATACATCTCAGCATTGTCAGGATTCTTTGGGAAGCAGTCAATGATTGCTACCATTTTGGTTGGAGAGAGTGTTGAAACATTGGGTAGTAGCAGTTGGGATGTGACCTCAGACTTGTGGGCCTCAGTATTGACAGAAATGAGTGATGGGGGGGGAGCATATGTGACAAAGGAGCCAGCACACTGACTATGGCACTACCAACAATGGCAACACTCACATGAAATGTGTCATTGAGGGACCTGAGCTGATCACCTACCCAATTGATTGCTGTGGGGACTCCTCCAACACAATGCCTCTGTGATGATGAATGGGATGATGCTATGACAATGGACTGAGAGTTAATTGACACCATCAAAGCATTGTCATCATCATCAGCAGCTTTGCACTTGTTGGGATTGCCAACATGGGTGGAAATACTTGAGGAGGGCTTGACCAAACTTATCAGAGAGCTGGTACACAAAGAGGGAACACTTGGAGGGGGGAAACCAGATGGAGTGAGGGGGGCAGTAAATATTGAGGGAGGTTCTGTTGAAGTATTTGCAGAGACTTCAGAGGAAGGTGGAAGTGGCACAAGAAAAGTTCTGAATTCAGCAGTGTTTAGAGTGCTTGTGCTTGGCATGTCTGCCAATGTTCCAATGGTACACTCAGCATTTTCACCATTGCTGGTAGTTAGAGTACCAGAAGAAGGGGGAGGAGTGGGTCTAGAGGAACTTGGCACTTGCACAGCTCTGCTGAGAGCAGAGGAATGATTTTCCCCCTTGCTTTTGGATGGCATGATGGTTTTCATTTTATCATCGAATAACCATCCCTTATTTTTCAAAGGGGAAGCTGCCAGGTGGTGCTCTGGGCACCAGTTAGAATATCTACTACATTACAAGAATCAAGATCATACCTTGAGGTAGTTGTTCCACACAGTTTCATCTTCAATACTGATATTAGCCCCTAATTCCAGTGAATACATGAATCCCAAAGTATGGGCTAGGTGATTGACGACATCAAACATTTTCTTGAGTTGCATAGGGGACTTGAATCAGTCATTTGTATCAACAGCAGTGATTAAGGTAGAACTTACACAACCCCATTTCTCCTTGCATGGACTACTTGTCTTGGGGCCCCCTTTTGCTGGCTTGGAGAGTATATTGGATGCAGCAAGAGACTGCCAGAATGACTTCTTGAAATTCATACCATCACCACCTTCTGCTCAATGGGCAATGACTTGATCAATCAAGAAGTCAACATTGCTATCACTCCATGAAGCTGAAGGAGCAGAGTCTTTTCCCTTCTCTGATGTCACAGATTTTGCCTTGGAAGGCGAAGATCTGGGTGATCTGTGAGCCATGTTGCCCCAGTCATCTTCATTGTTGTGAGTGGTTTGGTGTTGAGGGCAGTCTGGGAATGCCCACAGTGTGGTGTCAGTGGCATCTTGGCAAGAAAAAAGTGGCATAAAAATGCTGACCAAAAACCACCGTTTTTCTGTGTAGTTTTTCACTGTGGTTTTGCTGCTGTACTGGCCCTTAGGTTGATATGTCCCAACATAGACTCACAAAAACTATATATTTGTGTAGCATAATGTCATGACAAAAACATGGCAGCAATTTCTTTGGTCTATGTAACCACAGATGTATAGTGTATCTAAGTCACTGTGTAGTGAGATTTCAAATCATGGCCAAAAGCCTTCAGCTGAAAGCCTTCCCCATGACAAAACATATTACAGATGTGCTGATTTTCAAAGAGGGCTACACCTTTCTCCATGTTCCCCTCACTGAAGAGCTTCTGACCTTCACCAAAATCACTAGATATGAAAAGTGAGAAATGCTTGAGCAGAATGCTGACAAGGGTAGAGTAAGTTGAAATTATACATATGGGTGCATGAGGATTTGTGGATTGGTTAAAAGCCTCCCACTACCTAGCTTGATGTAAGTTTATGGTACATTAAACTGTGAAGGAGTGTGTACCTTAATAGTCCAATATGTACACCTGACTGCCCATCTTGACATATTGTACATGTTGGGTGAAGGCCAAAAAATCAGCAATACCTTCAGCTTTCATATCAAAAAGGAAGCAAGGAGTGGCATCACCATTATGGATGTACTTCTTGAAGTTGTCATCCACTGACACAGGGATGAGTTCCTCAACAAGATATGCAACATTCACAGTCCTGCTCAACTTGACTGGTTGCCCAGCCCTTTGCAAAGTTGCAAGTGGCATGTCCAAGTATGCAAATAACAATCCACCATCTACAAAGTGCAAGTGAGGGATTTCAAAAGGCAGAGGTTCCTTAGCAGTTTTGATGGCATGATCAACAAACTGGTATGTCATGTGTAGGAGAGCTTTCACCCAGTATAAAGCATTGGCTTCATGATAGAGGATGTTGGACTCATCCTGCAGGGTATATTAATGGGGGTCTGGGTTCTGCCAGCTGATCATCAATGTAAGGTCTCTTGAGGATGATGGTGTGGTTGGCAGATGACCCAATGCCTGAGTCCCTGAGATGTGAGAGTGTTAGTTGTGTGGTCTGAGCTGTCTTGAATGCTCCAACTCCAATTAGTGCTTTCACTGAAAGGTCAAGTCAGACACTGCTGAATATAAGTTCTGCATCTCAGATATCAAAAGCAGCCTTCTTGGTTACCAAATCATCAAGGTCACACATTGGGATGGCATAGAAATCTACTTGGATAATCCTCTGCTGGAAGACTGAAGTGTGTGAGTACTTTGCGATCCTGACAGAATGCATCAGATTACCTGTCCTTACATTGAATTCACAGGCACCTCCAGCCTGCAATGCCTCCTTGATTTGATTGCAGTTGGGGGACAGGAAGGTGGTTGCAACTTTTTTCTGTGGTGGGGCAGGAATGGAGCTGCTAGATGTACTGCTAGTGTGACAGTGGTGGCATTTACTGGACATCACCTCTGTATCAGCAGATGTCACCATTTGCTACACCTACCATTGAATAGTGGGCAGGGTTGTATTTACACTATGACTATACCTACCTTATTTCCATTGTGATGATTTATAGCATCTTGTGATATTGGGTGATCAAAAATGCTACTCAATGCCATAGAAACAACTTGCTCAGAGAAAAGCAGGGAAGTGGATGGTTCAGAATTTATCACATGCCAAGTTACAACTGGTGTTGAGATGGAGGAACAAGGGGGAGATGGGGCATGTGAGTTCACCTGAGACATCTGTGGTCCATGCACAGGCAGGCTAGACTGGAGTTTCTCATGGAACCTTTCAAATTCTAACAACTGACTTGCAGGCACAACAATGAATAGGATGAACTGCTTTGATTTGAAAACTATAGCCTTCAACCCTTTTCAGTTGCTGGCATGAAGACAGTCATTGTAGAAATATCCCTGCAGGCTGGAATGTCTGGTGAGGCCAACCCACTTGCTATCACAGACAACAAACTCATCCTCTTGCCAATGGAACTGTGGGCAGTAAACCTTGATGCATGGTATCAATGTCTCCAGTGCTATAGCTGCAAGCTGGGGCACAGTACTCAGCACATCAATGTCTTTCACCCCCTCACAGATGCTCTATCAAACTCGATTAATGCTATCTGTAGTATATCTTGATTGAAGTAAAACATACACCAATGTTGTTTGCTCACAGATTCTTCTTTTTCCCCAGCTTCAAACACCACTGATATCTCTAATGAGATTGTCTCTGCAGTTGGTGGGTTATGAGCCATCTGTCCCCAGCATTTCCATTGAGCTGCACAGTGCCTGTGCTGTGCACTGTAACTGGATGACCCTGGCAGCAGTGGCTGTGGGTCTTCTGCCAAGTGGATGGTACATGGATGCTTGGTCCTCCACTTGGGGTAGGCATCAAGAAGGCAGATTGTGAAGGCCAATATTCTGGAGTGACCTTGTGTTGTGCAGCCAGTAATGGTGGGGGAGGCATCAGTTCAGATAAAGTGCAGGAGCTGGGAGCAATACTTGACATGGCCACAACAGGCAGGGGGTTCACTGAAGCTGCAGATAAGATGAGTCTTGCAGTAGTTCTGATAATTCAGAGCAAATGTACCTTGTGACTGTGCCACACTTATAGATTGGCATATGTACTTTGAATCAGGTAACACTGTAGATACTCAAGTTCAAGTCAGTTGTATAGAGAAAAACATACATACCTTGTGTGCTCTGTGCTCGAGCTGTGGTGGTGGGCTTGTTCCTGTACCACCTATAACATGTTTCACAAACAAACCTTCCAGGCTGGGCAGGATCATAGGCTGCAACATAGTGGCAAGGTTTGCCTTTGCATATCTGAGCCTGACACCTGGAGTGCTGGCAAATCCAGTCTTCTTCTGTGAAAGCATCCCCCATAAACTGCATGAAGAGGTCCTTGACATGTGCTTGCATAGTAGAAAAGCAACAAGGCAGGTGAATATTGAAGCATGGCAGTAGACAGCTTAAGTACAACCTGAACATCATACTTACAAACAGAAAGCTTAGCACTGTCCTCGAGTATTGCATATGGCTGATGGATCTGGATGCCTACCTGCAGGTTTGGAAGGAACACAATTAGCCATCATAGTGTAGAATCCAACATAGAAGGTAGCATCGAGGCATCTGACAAGTGGATAGTCTTGGATGACAGGAAAGAGCAGGCCAGGAACTTGATATGTCGAGCATCAGACAAGACTATACACATGCCTGCAACACTTGTGATTGCAATGGACTGTACATGCCTGCAGTGCATGCAATGTGTACACGTGTGGAAAATGCACTCCAGTACATCAGTTTACCACACCATCAGTTGACTTAAGAATCACAGCAAGTTCACTCTTGTGCAGCTTGGGAGGGTACAGTGTCTAGATCCATGTCTTTGCATCTGAAGAATCAGAATAAACCCACTTGTACATACTAACACTCACTCTGATATGATATAGATGACTATCAATTACTTGTGATTCAATGCAGCACCTCTTGACCAAATTGAGCCCCACATCAGGCAACTATGGAAAGCCCACCAGATGGATACAGAGATCCTGGCCAGAATCTGCAAATGTATCAACATGAGTGTTTATGGCATTGGGTGAGTTCATACATATTCTTGGGATGGTGTAACTTGTAACTCACTACCTTGACAGTCTGACCAAGTTTCAAGCAATTTGAAAGCAACTAGGACTTCTTCACACCCACCAGCAAGGGCACACCTGGACGAGCATTTGAGACATCATGGTTGAGATGTGGAGGATGTACCCAGATGCTGGGCTATGTGAGATGGTTGGGTTGCTATTTCATGAGCACAGGATGGCCATCTTGAGGTGAGTGAGTGCTACAAATGTAAAACACTGACTAGAACTTTACACATAGGAGTGTGTTGTGGGAGTATTTTATTACCTATGAACCCCAGCTACTGAGGCAATGCAAGGTCAATCACTTGCAACATCACCACTTTTGGGTGGCCAGCATAAATGATATATGGGGCATAGACCAGCATGACAAGTGGCTGCATTTTGGTCTTGTGTTGCATACTGGTATTGAGCCCTTTTCAGGGCAGATCCTCTGGACAAAAGTTTGGCATTCCAATCACAATCTGCAGCTGATACCTCAATACCATGAAAGAATTCAGCTGTAAGTTCCTCATGTATCTTTCTATTCTTTTTTGGCTGTAGCTCACCAGCCATTAGACATTCCCATGATCACACAGAGTGATCCTGGCACAGAAAACTTCACACTTGCAAATGCACAAACCTTACTGTGTCAGATGCACAACCCAACCTTGGATGGGTATGTCCAACATTGGTGGATGCATACCAAGAAGAACATCAAGCCTGAACTTGCCTGGTCACAACTTTGCCATCATTTTTCCCCTGGCTTCAAATCACTTCTCAACACAGGTGTAGATGCTGGCTGGTATGATCCCAACAACATGCTACAACTGTAAGTATGGCCCATACATTTCCCTGCAAGTATTGGATGTGATTCTCTCTGCAGCATGGTCTTTTTCTGGGTATTTATACCCTGGCTCCAAGTCAAGCTAAACAGTTATCAAGACCATGTCAACAACAGCTGAAAGTGCCATGACAAAAGGAAGGTATGTCTGTCAGTGAGTAAATACTGTTGCATGCATTGATAACTCCTTGGTAAAGGTTTTACCTCATGGGATCCAGAACTAATATACACTTGTGCAGAAGACTATGGAGCATTGGATTTCAAAGTAAGTACACTCCTCTGCTTAACTGATGTCTTGATGTTAGCCTATTTGCACCATGCACAGCATGCTAGGTAATTGTATCCCCTGCTGCCATCAAACAAGTGTGATGCCTCTATATTGATCCTAACCACATCATCTTTGACCTTGTGCCACCTTCTCTCAATGTGTTCATAAAGGAATGTTACCTCCAGTTGGACCATCCCTCCATTGGATGCACTTCTGCATGGAATGTCTATCATGATATCCTTAATCTAATGCAGTACTGTGCAGATGTGCCTGCCATTCTGGTGATGATGGAGGACTATGTTACAGAGGACACTGAAGAAGTGAATCTCCTCCTGCCCAGCCTTCAGGATCTTCATGAGACAGAGGGTTACATGGGTGGCATTGCAAACAGGTTAGGCCTTTGTAAGTGATTTCTAGTCCATTTAACTTCCTTTCTATCAGCTCATGTTCATTTCAGAGGCCAACCATTTACAGGCGATGGAAGCATTCAATCATGATGAGCCTGATATCCCAAATGAGATTGATGCCACCCCTGCACTCCTAGTGGTTGATTTCTCTTCAGAAGATGAGGATTATGAGGCTATGGAAAGCTGGACACTCATGCTACAAACATTTGGCATCTTACTACTTTAGGCAAATGACTTAGGTCATGACCCTGAACACCTCAATGCTATTTGTCAAATTACCAACAACAGAAGGCCAAATGCATTTGGCAATACACTCATGTACTGACTGTTATGCTGCGAGTTCCTCAAAGCACCTAAGAAAGGTGTAGGAACGTAAAGAGTGGTGTAATCAAAGAGTCACATGAAGCACCAAAGAAATGGTGTTGTGACCTAAGGTTTACCTCGGTGTGTAGTTACTTTGAGCACCCTTGGGCAACCCACTCATATTCCCAAAGAATGGAAATAAATGAGCTGTGTTGCAAGGTAGCGAAAAGTTAGGGAATACAGCAGTACAGTAGCTTTATATATACTATAGCTGTAGTGGGCAATGAGCCCAAAGGAAACAGTGTCCATGGCCCACTAGGAACAGGCTCGTAACGTATACAGTAAGGTGGAGACATGGGCACAACCGATTAAGGTAAAACAGAGCTGAGACATAAGATACGTACAGATCAAGAAACCAATGAGAGCGAGCACACAGAGTGGGCTCGCAACAGGAACAGCAACTATGCGCAGCTATATTACAAACGGGTCATGAACACAAAGATGAGTTGGAGAAGGGAAACGGAGTCACAAATGAGACTGGAGACAAGGCCCTGTTGAAGGGCATACGACACCCGACGAATATGAAGTTGGGGTTACACCCAATGGAATAAGAGAAGTTCCGAAGACCAGAACAAGGATCAGTTACCACATGGTCACCAAAGGTAAAGACCGGCAGGTCGGTTAGGAAGGATCACGCATATCCCGATAAGGATAGCGACAAGGCTGCAGCTGAGGATGATGATGATGGTGGGGCAGAAGGCGCATAACCAGAGCTCAAGCCTGGAAATGGAAGGTGCCTGGTCGAGGCATAACACTGACCTCCAGTAGCACATAGTTTTACATGTCTATGTACATATGCCAATGATGTCTGAGAGACATGATTATATGCATATTTCCAAGCAACATTTGCAAAGGGACAAGCAAGTACATACATGCAGATTGTGCCAGTAGTCATAGGTTTATGTATGTATGGTATCACATTGACCTATGAGTAGTAACAAAAACCTTGCTTTGCTGATGGACATACCTTGGCCTGCAAGAAATGTGATGAGATCTTCACTGTTACATGCACATCTCTTCGCCTGGAGGATATGTTCAACATCTACAGTGCCATAACCATGGGATGTGAGATAGTGAGCTGCCAGCTGACCAAGTGGCTGGGTGAGGTTTTGGACATCTGTAGTCAATGTTGGATAATAATTGCTGGAGATGATGCCATGTAGATTACAAACATGACTGTAAATAATAGGAGACATTGTGGACTCTGACTTTGAAGGGCTAGCCAAGGGCAGAGTGGCAGTGCCATGAGAAGCAGATGAGGTTCGAAACAAAGTTGAGGCAGATGTGGATGATGAGGCCTGATGTGTCAAGGGAACTTGTGGAGAATGAGGCAAAAGGGTGAGTGAATGATGAAGCCTCTCAGCCAAGGAATCAGTTGCAGTCTGGGAGGGAATTTCCCCCATCTCCTTGTATGTCAGCATTGGTGGCATGTGTTGCATGACCCCCTTGACAAGCATGAAGGCCAATGCAGTCCAAAATGAAGTAGTTTGCCTGTGTATATGATATTTGAATGTTCCCTCGGCATGTGCTGCATGCTCTCTGAATGAAGTCGAGCTGGGATTTGTATACTATCAGCACTAAAGACATACAATGTTTGATAAATTCCAGGGGGAGAACCAATGATGATGGCATAAAAATCACCTGCATCTTCAAGTAGTACTCATATGGGTGGAATGTTGAATGCTGCAAGTAACTGCACATGGTCTGCACCATGTGGAAGCGAGTCTGCTATGGGCTGAAGAGTTCTTGCAACATTTCTGGCCTCCATACTTGATCGACATTGGATTGCAAGGGGTAAGGCTGGTGTCTGACAGCTGCATGCAATGAATGGACTGTATGCAGAGTGTATTTTCAGCACTCACATTTGAAGCTAAGGTTGAGGCACTTACCAGTCCTCAGACCCATAAATGTGGGCACCACCATCTCTACCAATAACCACCCAGCAATACCCTGTGTCAGCCATGGCAATAATAAAGGTCAACAGTAGTGTGCCATCGCCCCACCCTATATACCAGATTTGGGCAGGCCCAGGCATTCCGAGAAAAGGGTTGGATGAACCAAGTAACATGCATGTACCAAGCTACCCCAAGCTCGAGAAAGTAAGTCACTTTCCATAGGAGAATGTAGATAGTAATATACTCCAGTGTGCTGTAAAGGAAGGATGCCTCATGGCCTGTACACACTGTCTGAAAGTTTGATCTCACCCACCTTCATATGTGAGGATGTGAATGGCCTACTATGTTATTGGCCATATGAAAGGGCCAGTGCTACATGAGGCTTACCATGTGTTCATTCATGACATGGACATATGATCAAGCAGACCCAATCATATAGCTATGATCCCCTAGCAGTTATGATACATGTCATTACAGAGATCTAAAGTGTGAAATTCACAAGCTGGCATTGACATCTGCCTCATCTGCCTCATCATCCTCCTCCTCCAAAGAAAACTGAGCTACTAGCAGTGCAGGGGCAGCATCGATCTCATTGCAGGCCTCAGGCCCATCATTATTCAATGCATCCATCGCCCATACATGATCCACCTCTGAAATGAGACAGGATTAGATAGAAACAAGTGAGCCCAGCATGTCATCACTCATGGAGGCCCAACCCATTTGCAACACCACCCATGTAACCCTCTGTCTCATGGAGATCATGAAGACCTGGAAGGAGATCAAACTCTTTGACATCCACAGAGGTATGGTCTTCAGTTGTGGACAGAATGGCTGGTACATTCTCACACTGCCACATCATATCTAAGATGGCACAGTAGACAGTCCATGCAGATGTGCAAGTGATTGAGGGGTGGCCCAATTGGAGGTAGCATGCCTCCATGTACACATTGAGAGAAGGTGGGACAAGGTCAAACATGGCATGGTCAGGAACAATGTAATGTTGCTGCACTTGTTCGATGGTGGCTGGTGAAACCATTACCTAGTGTCCCATGTAAATAGGTTAGCAAGAAGGTGCAAGTTCACACAAGGAATGCACTTGCCTTGAAATCCAATGCTCCATAGTCACCTGGACAAGTGTATATGAGTTCCAGAATCCCATGAGGCAAAACCTTCACCAACAAGGAGTCATGAGTGAGTATGATCATATCTTCAGAGCAAACGACTCACCTTATGCTTGTCATGCTGCTTTCGGCTTTTGTTGATGTGGTCTTGAAAATTGTTCAGCTCGACTTGGAGCCAAGGGATAAACACCCAATGAAAAACCATGCTATTGATGTGATCACTACCAGTGAATGTGGGGAGAGGCATGGTTATCATACTTACAGTTGCAGCATGTTATCAGGGTCACACCAACCAGCATCCACCCCTGTGTTGAGTAGTGACTCAAAACCTGGGGAAAATCGATGGCAAAGCTGCAACCAGGCAATCTCTGGCATTATGTTCTTCTTGGTATGCATCCACCAGTGCTGGACATACCCCTCAAGCATTGGGTCATGCATCTGCCACAGCAAAGTCTGTGCATTGGCAATTCTGAAGCTTTCAGTGCCAGGATCACTTTGAGTGATCATGGGTATGTCTAAAAGTGTGTAAACCCTGGTGGAAAGATAGAAATAATACGAAGGGAACTTACAGCCAAATTCTTTGACCATACCAAGGTAATATGAGAGGATTAGTTGCAGGTTGTGGTTGGAGTGCCAGACTTTCATCCAGAGAATGTGGCCTGAAAATGGCTTGATACCAGTGTGCAGCACAAGGCCAAAACATAGCCATTTGTCATGCTGATCTACAGCCCATATATCATTTACACTGGCTGCCCAAAAGTGGTGATGCTGCAAGCGATTGACCTTGTGTTGCTTTAACAGGTGGGGTTCATAGGTAATACAATACTCCCACATCACACTTCTATGTGTATCTTTTTGGTTAGTATTCTGCAGGTGCATGGTTACTTGGTGCTCTGTTACCTTGATACAGCCATGCCTTGCTCATGAAAGAGCAACCTGATCATCTTGTGTACCCCAGCATCAGGGTACATGTTCCACATCTCAACCATAACCTCTCAGATACTCTCACAGGTATGCCCTTGCTGGCAGGTGAAAAGTAGACCCAACTGCTTTCAAATTTCCTGAAACTTTGTGAGACTGATAAGATAGTGAGTCATGAGATGCCCCTTTCAAGAACATACAAAATCCTCACCTAATGCCATAAACACTCATATCAATATGTTTCTGGACCTTGGCAATAATCTCCTTGTCTGTAAGGCAGGCTTTCCATAGTTGCCTGATGTGGGGCTCAATTTGGTCAAGGGGTGCTGGAAAGCATGTGTGATGAATCTGCTGTGAGCCTGTGTCATATCACAGTAAGACTAGCTGGTACATACAAGTGGGTTTATACTGGTCCATTGGGCACACAGATGTACAACCGAATGCTGCACTCTGGATATGCATCAGTAAGTTCTCTTAAACCATCTGTGATGTACTGAAGCTGCATGGAGGACACATGCATGCATGGCCTTTGTGATTGCAAGCATTGCAGACATATTCCAGCCATTGTAACCAAGAGTATTGCAAACATGTGCATGAACAGCCAACCACTTAAGTTATTTCTTTGTCCTGCTCCCTCTCTGATGAGCACACTTGCCACACATTTTCCCCTTGACATTGCTTCAATTCTGACTCCCAGCTTTGGCCCTTGCCTGGTGCTTGACAAATCGAGTCCCTGTCCTACTCATTCCTGCCATTGTTCAATGCAATCTGCTTGTTGGATGCCTCAAGTCTTCAAATACATCCTTCTGCCTTGGATTTTGTCTTTTTACCTAGCCACCTGCATTCTCAATGGCTGATTATGACCCTCCCAATCTTACAGGTAACCTACCTCTTTCTAGTGCCACTTCAATATTAACTTATTGCCTGAGGCTCAATAGGTTGAGATACAACGTTTCACTGTGGATTTTGTGCATCTGTTTAACCACTGGTGACCTCAGCAGCCATTCATATTCTCCCCAATGCTACAGGTAAGCTTCCAAATGCATTCACAGGCTTGTTCCAGCACTCATAGTCAGATGCTATGCTCAAGGTTGTTGTGATGGTACTTAAACAACTTACTGCCATTTCTACACATTCACCTGTCCCTATCTTCTTGTTGCTCTTATACTATGCAAGCACCTGTTGAAGACCTTGTAACTCAGTTTACAGATGACACTTTTGCAAAGGTAGACAGGGTCTGCTAGCAGACCTGGTGTCAAGCTTTGATCCACAAAGGTGAACCTCGCCACTACATTGCAGTGTACAATCCCACTCAGCCAGGCAGGTTTGTTTGTGCAGCATGCTATAGGTGGTACAGGAACAAACCTGCCACTACCACTCGTCTGAATGGTGGGTAATTTCTGCTCTGCTGGTTGGACACAAAGTCAAATGTCTTTAGTGTTACCTGACCCAAAGTATATATGTCAGTCTGTCAGTGCTGCACAGTCAAGAGGTATGTTGATTCCCAGTGATCAGGCATCCTGAAAAACTCATTTTGTTCATAGCTTTGGTTAATCCCCCTCCTGTTGTGGCCATGTCAAATACTGCTCCAAATCCCAGAAATGCATCTGGACTGATGCCTCCCCAGGCAATACCAGCAGTACCACACAAGTTCACTTCCCCTCATGGCCCAAGTGTCCATGTGCCTTCTGCTTGGCAGCATGTCATACAACTGGAAAACTCTAGAGGATCAAGCAGTGTGATGGTGCTCCCAGCTGCCCTGTCTGGTTATAGTGCACAGCATATGCATTATGCAGCTCAATGTGAATGCTGGGCATGTATGGCTCATAACCCACCACCTGCAGAGATGATATCATTAGAACTGTGGGTGGTGTTTGAGGCTGGAGGGAAAAGGAAGAACCTACAAGCCATCAACATTGGTGTATGTCATATTGATTCAGAACATAAAGACATTGCTGATCAACTTCAACAGAGCATCTGCAAGGGAGTAAAAGATATTGATGCACTGAGCACTGCATGCAAGCTTGTGGCCATAGCACTGGATGCCTTAATACCATGCATCAAAGCATTCTTCCCACAATTTCATTGGCAAAAGGATGAGTTTGTTGTCCATGACAGCAAATGGGTTGATCTTGCCAGACACCCAAGCCTGCAACCATATTTTTACAGTGAATGTCTGCATGCTAGCAATCAGAAAGGCTCAAAGGTGACGGTTTTCAAGTTGAAACAGTTCATGTTATTCATTATTGTGCCTGCAAGGCAATGGGAGGAGTTCAAAGCATTTCGAGAAAAGCTCCAGTCCAGCCCACCCATCCATGCACAATGCTTGAGTGCTTCATCTCTCCCCTGTTCTGTGGTCTCAATGCCAGTTTTACCTCAATGCATGATGACTTCCAAACTGTCCACTCCTCTTTTTCTCTCAAAGGAAATAGTTTCTACAGTGGCAAGTAGCATTTTTGATCACTCGATCTTGTGGGATGCTCTACATCTTCAGCATGAAAATAAGGTAGGTCTGGTGGCAGCATGAATCCACACTCCTGTGACTAATCCTGGGATGTAGGATACTGCATTGCCCATCAGTACAAGTGTGATGTCCGGCAAGTGCCACCACTGTCACAGCAGCAGTACTTTGAGTAGTTCCACTCCCCTTCCACCACAGAAGAAAGTCACCATGACCTTCTCATCTCCTGACCATGATCGAATTAAGGAAGCATTACAATATGGAGGTGCCTGTGAATTTAATGTGAATACAGGTAGGCCAACCCTTTCATACAATGTTATCGAGCTTGTATAGTACTTACATGTTTCAGTCTTCCAGCAGAAAATCCTTCACATGGACTTTTATGCCATCCCGACCTGTGATCTCGACAAGTTGGTAGACAAGAAGGCTGCCTTCAATATCAAGGATGTGGAACTTTCCTCTGGCACCATGTGGTTTGACCTCTCAGCCAGTGTGCTCATTGGAGTTGGAGCATTCAAAACAGCCCAAATAGCACAACTGACTCTCTTACCCCCCAGAGACTCAGGTATTGGGTCATCTGCCAACCATAGTATTGTCCTCAAAAGACCCTACATTGATGACCATCCAAATGATGCCAGACCCCCATTTGCCCACTATACCTCAAAGATGAATGCAGCATTCTCTATCATGAAGCCAATGCCCTCTACTGGGCAAAGGCCCTCCTGCAAATGACATACCAGTTTGTTGATCATGCTGTTGAAGATGCATGAGTACCACCACCCTTCGAAATCCCTTGTCTGCCCTTCATTGATGCTGGACTAATATTTGTGTACTCTGATGTGCCACCAACTACCAGGCAGTCTGTTGGGACTGGAAGTGCAGTTAACATTGCATACCTTGTCAAGGAGTTCATCGCCATGTCCTCAGATAAGTTTGTGAAGTATATTCACAATAGCAATGCAGAACCCTGCTTGCTTGTGGATATGAAGGCTGAAGAAATTGCCGAATTTTTGGCCTTCACTCAGCACATACAGTATATCAAGACAGGTGGCCAAGTATACATATCTGATTACCAAGGTACATGTGGCCATCATTTATCTAGCATCCACTTACATCAATCAAACTAGGTTGTGGGCCACTCTTGACAGATCTGCAGATCCTCACACACCCATAAAAACCTCCCATATACTCTGCCTTCTTGATATCGACTTACAGCATTTCCCACTTTTCTCTAGGGATGTCAGTGAAGGTCGAAAACTATTTAGTGAGGGGAACATGGAGAAGGGGGTTGCTCTTTTCGAAAATCAGCATATTTGCAACATGTTTTGCAGGTGGGAGGGCTTTCAGCTGAGGGTGTTCAGCTGTGGTTTGAAGTTCAACAGTGTAACTACTTAGATACACCGTGCCTATGATCAAAGTCCAATATTGTATCCATTTAGGTGTGCCATGCCTATGTCTACATATCATGTGCACTGGGATGTACAGACTTAAGTATTTTATTGCATGTCATTGGGCAGCACCCCTCAGATTTATTTTCAAAAGGTGATTGGGGTCTTGTTCAATGTTTGTTGCCTAAAGGAGGTTGGTACTGATGTCAATTGCCTAAAGTAGTAAGTCTTTGGGCAAAAAGCTCAGAAATTTGTAGCATGAGTGTCCAGCTTTCCATATGAGGCAGATGAGGAGGATGTCAATGCCATTCTATGAATGTAGTGCTGTAGGTAGATTTTTGTTATGGACTCCTTCATCAAATGTCCAGCTTAACTGCTGGGGACTCATACTTACAGTTTCATCTATGCAATTGATTATCATGCTCATTTGATACTTTGATCAGACATATGGAAACTTACGTAGCATGCAATGCTGATACACTGGTAGACTTCAGCATATTTACATACAAAGGGGGACAAGAATGAGAATTCACACAGCATCTATAGCCCATGAGGTATGCTTCTTAGATTAGTGAAATTAACCATGGAAGTACAATAGTGCCAATGTTCTTGTATGGAAAGAGGCTAACTTTCTTGAGAGTACCTCAGTATGTACATGCTGTTGTTCTTACCCAACTCCTTTCCTGAAATGCCATCTCTCCTCATATATATGTTACACCTTGACTTGGCACCTACCATTTCTGGACTAGAACTGTGGGTATGCACCTTCGGCCCCACCATCTTGGTCGTTGTTGGCTGTACTGTCATTGCCTTCCTTATCAGCTGTCAGGTAATACTTTGTAACTGACTGGCCAGACTCTATCTTTGGTGACCCAATCTCTGATCAGTCACTGCTGTCTTCTTCCTGTTGGGCATAACCCCAACACCCTATTTGAATATGCCTTGAGCCCTTCAATGGGCTCTTGTCCCTTTGATGTGTCTGTGTCCTGCTTTTCTTCTCATGACTCATTCTTGTCTGTTGCCCATTTGTACTATAGCTGTGCCCCTGCTGTGCATAGATGCCACTCTGCTCCTTGCCCACTCTATGGGCAAGCTCATTGGTTACTTGCTCTGTACATACCTTGTGTCCTTTGCCTGTCTTACTGTACATGCCTTGTGCCCACTTAGTCATGGGCTATGGACCCATTTCCATTTGGGCATTCTGCCCATACAGCTAGCAGTATATATAGAACTACTGTACTGCTGTATTCCTTAACTTTTTGCTACCTTGCAACCACACTCATATATTTCCATTCTTTGGGAATACATGTGATCATGCCAAGGGTGCTCAAAGTAACTGGTAATGCACCAAGGTTCTGTCATACTGCTGACATTGGTTGCTGCACCATTATTTGGCGCTTCTTGCAACCAGCAGCATAACAAAAGTGAAAAGTTTACATTCTTTGGGCACAATGTCTGCATCTTCCCTCTCCATCTGTCAAGACTGGTTCTCAACAGTCTCCAAGAGGGTCCAAGGGCAGAGGAAAGCTAGGGCAAAAGTCCAGGTAGTCAGGGTTTAGCATACAACTTAGTACACTAGTTCCTGTCAAGTCCCAGAGGTCGGAACTATCCAGAGACTGTCTGGAGTCAAGTGAGATTGATGAGTATCTTATTCGATATTCAAACTGATGTGCTATGACATATGTACAATGCTTTTATAGTACAGAGGAAAGTCCAATGCAATGTCTGGGGTGTAGCAACTACTGGAACGCAGTACAGATGAATAACAATATTAGTGAGCCATTAGTAAGGTAAGTCAGTAGTCGCCAGATAGCCAGATGGTATGGGGATTAGTAAGACATATGGGTACAGTAGTGTAGCAAGTCACTTAGAAGCACAAGAGAAACATACTAAATATGGAAACAGAAATAGAAATAGATTGTAAGTCAAATCAGAGACAGAATGGAGTTTTACAATGGAAGCCTGTAGGGCTAGAACAACACCTCAGATGGTCAGACTGTGGTCCAGACCTTGCATGCACATCACAGACATGACAGTATCCCCCTCTTAGGGCCAAGCCCTCAAGGCACTTGTTGTGCTCAAGTGTTGCTTCAGAGTTTCAAAGTCTGAATTGTCAGACTCTGAAAAGTTCCACAGTAAAAAGAGCTTGATGGGGTTTTGTCAAAGTCCAGATGCCCATTTCCATTTTTCTAAATGCTATGGCTCCTACTCCCCAACTCAAATCCTCCCTCAACCCCACAGGCATTGCCTGGGAAGTCCTTGATGATGAATTGCTTCAAGAATATCTGGACAACCCACCAACCATGAAAATGGCAAAGTTCGATGAGCAACAACAGTGCCAGTGTGCTGCCATGCAGGCAGCAATTCAAGAAGAGGTGCACCGGAAAGCTGAGGAGGTCTGGAAAGCGAGGGAGGCTGAGGAATGTCAAAAGGCTGAGGAGCATAGGAAGGTCAAGGAGGCTGCATAGAGGAAGGCAGCTGAGGAGAGGAAACTCCATGAGTTGGAAGTGGAGAAAAGATGTCTTGAGGAGGAGACATGTCAGGCACAACAGGCAGAGAGTTCGTCAGTGTGTAACAATACTTATTGTTCTAAAATCCATACTGACAAGTCCATAACCAGTCTCAGCATGTCATGTTGGTAGGTGGAAGGCCTGCAGAGCAGGCTAAGGCTTGCTCTGCCTGTACCAAGGCCGGGGAACCATGCGTTGTGGGCAACTCTTCTTGGAAGAGTGCTAAGGGAAGTAAGAGAGGGAAAGCTGTAGGTAAGTCCTAGGCTCATCCCAAGGGGTCTTGAGTCGGAAGGAGACAGAAGAGGGGGATGCTAGGTGGTAAAGCAGGAAATATATGAAGGGGGGACTTGAGAGCTCATTGGAACTGGGTAGGCAGCAATAGTTGGCTTGTAGGACAGTTTTCGGGGTGTTTGGGGCTCGATGGTGGCGAAATGGTGGTAAAGGGAACTCTGGGACTCAGGGTACTCTTGAAAACTCGAAGATGGCTTGGGTGGGCTCTCTAGACTCAAAGGGGACTCTCCAATTCTCGCTGTGTGATGCCAAAAGGTGGGTGATATATGTTTTTTAAGTAGCCCAGGCTTTTGTATTGTAAAGACAGTGGTATCTAAGGTAAAATTTGGCATATTTCAGATCTGTCATATGTCAAAAGTAATAACAGATAAGGCAAAGTCTGACGCTGGTACAGACACATGCGTGGCGGTGACAGTGGCGAAAGGAAAACAAACAAAGGTGGAGAAGACAAACATGAACCAAGATGAGGTGGCATAACTACATGTCTAAGCAATGGGATTGCACCCTGGAAGCTGACAGGGGGTGAAGGGAGCAGTATAGCTAAAAGGGAGGTCTGTGGGGAGGCACAGTGACACATGACAGGTGATGATGTTGCTGGTGGTAATAGGCATGTGACTGAGAGGAAGCATAGTGTAGGCAGCAACACAATCCCGTAGCTGTGATGGGCATGTGATCTGGGGGGGGTGTGTGATCTGGCAGGTAGCGAGAGTTGCGATTGCCGCTGAGGGTGCCTTGCAGCCTCAGGGAGCCTAGGCTCCCTACACCTCCTGGGGTCTTTAGACTTTGACTGTCCTCGGTCAAGTGCATGTGATTAGGTACAGGATGGAGATGGAACGCCATTGTGATCAAAGTGGCTGTGCATGGATCAAAGCACAAGCAACAGGGTTCTCGAGCACGTGCTGTGGGAAAATGCTTCCATGGTGTAAAGTTTGCTTAACGCACCAAGTGTAATCGCTGTGTTCATTCTTTTTCTGCTAAGTCCATCAACCTCACTCCTGCCCACTTGTTGATACCAAGTCTCTCCCATCCCCACACAATGTCGTCTTCCCAAAGTGCTTCTGTGACTGCACCTCCCTTCATTACACCTAGCACTGAATGAGATCTCATCCTGGGAATGTGGGCATCGCATATGAAGAAGCTGGAATGATTGATGAAGGAGATTCTGGGTGAGTCTGCAGATGAGGAGATGGCGTGAGTGTGGTTGGGTCAGTATGAGGAACTATCAGTGAGTTGCCTGTGTGGTACTGGCGCCACCGTCCTTCTAACTCTCGAGTGCAGGGGCATATTGAAGAACTTCACAAGTTTGCCTCAGATGTGAGCTTGGAGGTCCCCAACTACCCCAACAAAACCAAGATTGCCATAAGCAACGCCTTCATGGCATTAACAGTGCTGCAAGCTCAATTCCTGCCATGTGCAGCAAAACCCAAGATGAAGCCAACTGCCCCCAGCCCCAGCGCTCCTCAACCAGGGAGTGAGGTAGTCCATCAGTCGCAACGGCAGTTAGAGAAATCAGCCGACAAAGGGAAGGAGGGAGCAACGGTACGTACATGACCTTTGGCCGATGAGTAGTATTCTAACGTCTGGAGTTGGTCAGACTATGGAAGGTGGGTTGTTGGCAAGGGTTGCTGAAGGCACAATGTCGACCAGTCTGGGTGGCCCTATGGCAGATGATGACGTGATGGAGGTCAACCCCACACCAGGGAGTAATGGACCTTGTGAGCAGTGTGTCAAGTGAGGAATAATCTGTGTGTGGAAGGAATGGATGGCATGTGAGGCTTGCCACGATGGCAAAAAGAAATGTGACAAGGCCAGGAAACCAGGTAGGAAGGTGAGTAGGGATCCTTGACTGGTGCATTCAGCTGGTGACCACAAGACGTAGTGCAAGATCCCAGAGGGTCCAGTGCCTGAGTCGGCATCTACAAGCAAGAAGGCCAAGCCACACCCCACTCCCCCTCCTTCGTCAGCACCGACTCCTACAACAGGACGACTGCAACCTTGTCTGGTCAGTCGCTCAGCGGCTTCCCAGCCCGCTGCCTCCACATCTGTTGCAGACATACCCGAACCATCCCAGGCCCCTCTGCTACAACAACCTCTCCCTCTTTTCCTCCCCAGTGGCCTGTCCACTCCCACTCCCACTCCTAGACCCCCGGTTCCCCTTACTCCCCACGTCACCAGTAAACCTACCAACCAACTGACAGAGTCCTCAAGGGACTCCAGTGAATTCCTTAGTGCGCAAATTGAGTCAGGCCAGGGCAAACAGGCTCCTGAGGTCGCAGGCAGTGAGAACACCGGTATGCTGAAGGTCGAAATAGATCTGACCAAGTCCGAAGAGGTCGCCATGCCTACAGGGCCAACTCGATTGCCTGTGAAGGACAAGTGCCACATGCAAAGTAGTCATATCCACCCTATCGAAGAGTTGGACAAACAAATTGCTGATGTGGAGTTGTCAATTGAATGGGGTGAGGACACCCTGATGGACCTGTTCTCGCAGATGGTGCAGGTTAGTATGACCGCGACCCAAGTATGTGAGGCCCTGCATCAGTCTCAGCGCCAGCTACATTCCCTGAAGGCTTGGCGAGAGGAGCACTTCATCCCCGGTCCCTCTAATTCATCTTAGAGTAGAAATGGTAGTTGCGCAACTCCCCTTTTACTTTGAGACTGCTGTCATACTGTAGAGTGGTGGTAATTTTCATCCGTGTGCATGCTGCCTAAGAACACCTTGGCAATAAGGTTGGAAGGTCAGAATAATATAAGAGAAGTAAGTGAAAAGAAGGAAGAATGAGCAGTATAGTGCTGTCACCCTGACCGAGTAGGTAGCCGCAATTGTCATTTTAGTTTTGGCTGAACTCTACAGATGGTAAACAGTGAGTAAAGCTATGAGTCAAGGGAAAAGAGGAGACAAGGAAATTTGGCTTTTGGTTTTTTTTATATCGTTTTATGGTTTTTGTGTTCAGCTTTTTGTGTTAGTAATTTGTATAGGTAAAGCGTCTGTGAAAGATAGACAAAGGATGAAAGGAAAAGAAAAGAAAAAGGAACATAGGACATAGGTTACTCATCTAACCTGTCCCCAAGTACACCAGCCAGTTCTGGGTCAGTAAGGGAGTCGTCTTCCAGCTGATCTATTGCAGACCTGTTGAGGCTGACCAGATGGGTGACCTCGATATGGGACCTGTTTCTTGGGAAATAGGGGTATAAGCGAAAGGCAGCAAAGCAAAACCTCGAAACAGTGCCATCGAGCTCTGTGAGGAGATAAGAGCCACCTTTGGTGCGGCGTATGACTACCATAGGACCTAGATAACAAGGTTTGGTCTTTTGGTTCAGCTCTTTCTTGATGTGGGAATTTCTGACAAGGACAAGGGTACCCAGTTCGAAGTCAAAGTCATGGATAGTCCTCTCGAATCGAGCCATAAAGTCCTTTGCTGAAGCAAAGCAGGAATTGACTTGATCGTGTATTAGCACTAGGTCTTCTGGGCGCTTCTGCAATTGCCGAGCCCGATTGGCAATGAGAGTGGTAGTAGAGTATGACTGTGCTTTGAAAGGGGTGAGAAAGGTTCCTTCAGCAAGGTCAAAAGGGAGTCTGGGATGGACACTGTGAGCCATATAGTAAGGGGAAAATCCCATAGCTTTGTGAACCATAACCCTCTCTGCCCAAAATACAGATGGGGCCACTTCTGACCATCTTGAGGCTTCACCCTCACAACTCTTAACCATCGCTTCTCTGACATCGAAATGCTGCCACTCCACAACACCATTTGCCTGCAAGTTATAAGGTGAGATATGGATATGCCAAATACCATACATCTTCAATAGCCAGTCAAGTGCTAGAACATAAGGTCTGCCATTGTCAGTGATGACCTCTGCTACAGCTCCCCATCTGCACAATATCTGCTTGAATAAGAATTTGCCAATCAACCTTCCAGTTTCAGATCGAAGCATGGCCCACTCTGGGTAGCTGGTGAGGGAGCATCAGGCTTGAGTAACATAGCAGTATCTGTTGGACTTCGGCATTACGAAGGTGTCGACATAGGCTTTGTAGAACAGGGGCTCAGGTATTGCCATGACAGGAGGAATGTGGATTTGATCGAGGCAGCGAATCTGGCATTCGTGACATGTCTTGATGTACCAGTGAACATCCTGCTCAAGCATGGGCCACCAAAACCGTGTCAGCAAGCACATATGGGTGGAGAAGATACCCTTGTGGCCTAACTCATTGTGGGCCTGATGAATAATTTCAAGCCACTTGTGGCGGCAAACCATGAGCTGGTGGCGACCTTGGGGCTCTTTCCTCCAAAGCTCTCTGCCCTTTATGAAGTACTGGGTTGCTAGCTGCACAAGACTCTCCAGCTCCTTTTCTCCCAACTTGTCCGGTGGCTTCTTCATTTCCAAGAACCTCCTCACAACCTCCAGCCTCTCATCCCTCTGTTTTGCCTTCTCAGTTCGTGGGATTTCGGTCTCGGTGTCTTCTGGTGGTGAACCAGTTGCCATAAATATTCTAACATCCTGAGGCAAGATTTTAGATGAGTAGTATATGGACGATGGAATTTCTGGGGGATGTAGCATCCAGGTTCTTGGCTCCTGGCAATTCACAAGTTCCATGGCGAAGGCTCCACACTCGTCTACCCAGTCTTCATACTCTTCTTCGTCTACCTCTGGGTCTTCTTCGGCTCTTGGTCTCCTTGACAACCCATCAGGGGCAGTATGCTTAGCAGCAGGTATGTGGACCAGTTTGAAGTCGAAAGGTAGGATACCAGCAATCCACCGGTTGATGGTGGCATTAGGCTGTAAGTCTGGATTGTTAATCATGCCCTTGATATATCTCACATCGACCTCTACAACCAGGTTCTGCACTCCAAAAACATAAAGCCACACATCATGCAGTGCTCGAAACAGACCGAATAATTCAAGTTTGGCTTGACTATACCACCTTTCTCTGTCATTAAGAGTGATGGAGCTGAAGTGGGCAGGGTACCTCTTGGAATCTTCTCCCTCCTGCATGAGGATATAACTGACAGCAATGTTGGAGGTGTCGATGGTGAGGATGACTGGAAAGGAGGAGCCATAGTCAATAGGATGCAGCGCTGGGGAGGTGACTATAGCAGCCTTGAGATAGTCCATTGCCGCCTGGTGTTCGTCACAAAACTCGAAGAAGACATCTTTCTTTGTGAGCTCGACGAGAGGATGCACATGCTTGGTGAAGTCTTTAATGAAGATGTGGCAATACAAGCATAGACCTAGAAAGCCCCTAACTTCAGTGACGTTAGTGCAGTAAGGCCAGTCTCTAATTTTTTGGACTTTAGTTTTGTCAGGGATCCTCCCATCGTATGAAACCTTATGCCCCACCACTACAATAGATGGGGTGGCAATGACACATTTCTTGGCAGAGACAGTAGCTCCTGTGTGGTGAAGTCGGTGTAGAACTCGATTGGTGTTTTCGGGTGTTCCCAGATAAAGTGCTGAATGCCAGGGTTCTGCAGTATTGTTTCATAAGACCCATCGGCATTTAGGTAGTGAGACTTAGGGCCTTTAATTGGACAGTCATCGATGAATGGGATAGAGACCTCAGGGATTTCATCTTTTAGGATCCAACAGACATCACCATGGAATATTTGAATGGCATTAGTGTACCCCATAGGTAATTTCGTCAGCCTAAGGGTGCCAATGGGGGTTTGGAAGGTAGTCAGGTCATGGTAATCATCATGGATGGCTCAGTGGTTGTAGCCGACCATTAGGTCCAAGATCCCATACACCGAGTGACAGGCAAAAGCTTCAGCAATTGAGTCGACGAAAGGAGGGACAGCTGAATCTTGGATAGAGATGGCATTTAAGGGCTGTAGGTCGTGAATGAGGCACAGAGATTTCCTGTCCTTCTTGACAACACAGAACCACTTGGACCAATACGACCAGGTCGAGGGCTCATAAACACCAGCAGTGATTTTTTCTTTAATTATTTGGATGATGTCTTGAAAGATGGCAGGTGGGATAGGGATGTTATGTTCGACCCAGGGTTTGTGAGGTAAAGTTGGGATTTTTAAGGGGGGAAACATGTCTTTGTGAAAGGTTCCCCTTTCTGAGGTCTCCCAAGCAAAGGTGGCTTCATGTGTTCGAACGAGCCAGTGAACAAGATCCAATTCCGCTGGCCAAAGGAACTTGGTAGGATCGAGGTCGAGCTCTTCTGCCCTTTGAGCAGTAAACCTTGCACCTGGAATGAATAGGGGAGGATGGTACAGTAATACAGGTAAATCTGCGAGAGGATTGCCGACCTCCTGATGCTCCACCCTGAATTCAACAGGCATTGCAGTCAGGATAGGCTTTACCTTCTTCGCTACAGGCTTGTATTTTAACATGTGAAAAACTGGGTCATAGTGAAAAGTAGACTGTGGGGCAGAAAGTGTCAGTGGAGAGACTGTAGTACTAGTGGTAAACAGGAAGGGGTCCTTGGGCAAAATGAAACTAGAATCGAATGGATCAGGAGGCACAGTATCTGGGGTATAACTGAACAACAGCGCTGCTGTGGCATTTTCTTTAAAGTCTGTAGAAAGAGGGGAAGTGGAATTTCTCGAGGCAGAAAGGGAATCTGAAACATAAAGGGAACACATGGATACTATTTTGTCTTGGTCTCCTTGTAACCCTAGTGAGTCATCGACCATTGTTAAAAACCCTGTTCACTCTCTTGGAGTTGGCAGCAGTGATTCTGGTGGGCAAAGTATTCTGCCTCATCATCTGGGTTCACAAATCAGGGATATGGGTATAGATGATGTTGAGGGCAGGTGGGGATAAGTAACTGGCAGCCTGAATTAGGGTGACAGATTTCTAGAGATTGTTCACCATCAGGGAAGTCTCAAAGGATGCTGCTGAGGAGGCAGAAGAATGGGCAGCCTAATAAGAGGTCAAGAGGGGCTTTATTGATGACTTGAATCTGCAGGTGAGCTTCGACCGGCCCAATTCGAAGAGAGGCATTTTCAATGACACCTAGGGTGCTCTCTTTAGACTGGTTAGTGGCTTCTAATGTCATACACATGTCTGAATGGAGGGGGGCCCCTAAAGCCTCCCACAATTTGCACCTGAGGGCAACTACCTGACAGCTGCTGTCGAGGATACACTCGACCCAAAGCTTGTCCATAAGGACACCATCTACTGCGTGGAGAGGGGCAGTAGTGAGACTGACACACTTGCCGTCAGTAGCCTTAATGAGGTATTGTTCATATGATGCCCAGGTAGACGATGAGGACAATTCCAATGTGGTCTCAAGGCTACCAATCGCTACTTTCTTCGTCATAGCCATCTCTTTTATCTGTTTGCAGATTTCTGGGCTGACTGCCAAAAGATCTTGGGTCAAGATTTCAATCTTGGCCTCTAAAACTTGGGACACGAGTCGTTTAGTGGCAGCAGCTTTGTCAAAGCCACTCTGGTAACGAAACTGAGGGGTAGGGTTGGACGAAGGTCTAGAGGTTGAAGGCTTGGCAGCATTAGATTTAGCTTGCATCTCGTTATGTGCTGGCTGGGTGTTTGAAGTCACGGTAGGTACAGGGTTGTTGGAAGGGGGAGGGTTGGCTGGAGTGGCATTTTGAAGGCGATGAGTGAGGATCTCCACACCATCAAAGCGGGCTGGTTTCTTCCTTTTGATAGCATTCTTAAGCTCCTCTACCTGAGCATAGGCTCTGGCAAGGGCATGCTTATCTTCTTCATCAGCATTATCTTCTATTTCTTGGTCGACAAGGTATGATGAGGGGTGGACCTCGACCTGAAACTTGGCAGTGTCTTCTGAGCCAAAGAACATGGTATCGACGAGGTGAGGTGGGGTATCACGCCCTCTAGATGAAGAGGCAGTACCCAGAGACTGAATAGAGATGAGATTAGCTGATGCCATAATAGACTCTCTGAGAGCCAGGAAGTTATTGATTTTCTCTTTGAAATTCTGCCCTGCTGCAGACCTAGGAATGTCAGAACTGTCTTTCATAAAGACTTTACTGCCTATAAGCATGCATTTCCCTTGGTGAACATACTCTTTGCAGAGCTCACACTCTGCTGTTCTATGGCCATCGGTTCCTCCACAGAAGAAGCAGCAGGGGTCAAAAGAGCAGCGAAACTGCTGATCTGTGGGTTGAGTCTGGTGGCTGCCCGAGGCAGGGTCAGCAGCTTGGACATATTCCCTTTTAAAAATGGTGGGCAGCAAAGTTGGTTGGGAGTAGGATTCTGGGAATAAGGCCGAACTATCGATTTGGACAGCATTTTGGCAGGCCCCACTAAGGAGGTAGGTCGCATGCTTGTAAACTTCATCGAACGGCCATGGGTCATCGACATCATGGTCTAGATCTTTGAGTTGGAGGTGAGTGGCAAGGCTGCTATGGAATTTTGGGGGAAATCCTTCAAGGAACTTCTCATCAACATAGCCATTGGTGAGTCTCTTCTTCTTGTTAATTAAGGCCACGACTCGGTGGAATTCCTGCACATATTTGCCGAGGTCTTCTAGGGACGACATGGGTTTCTGGACTTGGTGGTGGAGAAGGGTCTTGAGGTCAGCTTTGGTATACTGCCACCCTTTGACATCAGCACCAGGGTAGAAACTGGTAACTTCTCTAGTAAAGTCATCCCTGTCATCACCTGTAGTGGAGTTGAGGGAGGACCATAGCTCCAACTCGTTTCTGTCGGCATAGTGAATAGCCCACTTAATCTTAACTCTGTCATCGGTGATTCCCATGTCAGTGCAGATCTGGTCAATGTCTTCAAAGTAGGTGCAAATATCTTCTGTTTTTCCTGAAAACTTGGGGGCTTTGTTAGAACCTCTAAGAGGCATTTTGTGATGATTGGTAGAAGCAGACATGGCTGTGGGAAACGACGATGAGAGTGGAAGGGGGTACTGAGGTATCAGCAGGGAAGTATGGGCTAGTGGTAGAATGAGATTCTGTGAGGCGGTGAAGGATGTCAATGGGAGGAGAAGTTGTTCTGTGGCAAAGGTCGAAGCTGATGGAGAAACTGGAGGGGATAGGTCGGTAAGCAGTGATAATTCTTGACAATCAGGTGGTGGTGCAAAGGACTCATCGAGCTTAGAGGCACTGGGTATATCAACTAGTGAAAGAGAGGGAGATTCTGGACAATGAGGGGATCTGATGGCAGAAAGCTCTATGTCTGGAGAACTAGGCTCCAGGATATCATGAGGGTTAGTAGTGGGTACGAAAATATCAGAGGAAGATATAGAAAGATGGCAGAAGGGCTCTAAGAGCTCTTCAAGTTCTGTTCTGTGGTGGGTAGGTCATAGGGATCTCCTTTCCAGATCTACAGACCCCTCGTGGTGGGCTCCAAAATGATGTGGGCAACTCTTCTTGGAAGAGTGCTAAGGGAAGTAAGAGAGGGAAAGCTGTAGGTAAGTCCTAGGCTCGTCCCAAGGGGTCTTGAGTTGGAAGGAGACAGAAGAGGGGGATGCTAGGCAGTAAAGTGGGAAATATATGAAGGGGGGACTTGAGAGCTCGTTGGAACTCGGTAGGCAGCAATAGTTGGCTTGTAGGACAGTTTTCGGGGTGTTTGGGGCTTGATGGCAATGAAGTGGCAGTAAAGGGAACTCTGGGACTCAGGGTACTCTTGAAAACTCGAAGATGGCTTGGGTGGGCTCTCTAGACTCGAAGGGGACTCTCCGATTCTCGCTGTGTGACACCAAAAGGTGGGTGATATATTTTTTTTAAGTAGCCCAGGCTTTTGTATTGTAAAGACAGTGGTATCTAAGGTAAAATTCAGCATATTTCAGATCTGTCATATGTCAAAAGTAATAACAGATAAGGCAAAGTCCGACGCTGGTACAGACACGTGCACGGCAGTGACAGCAGCAAAAGGAAAACAAACAAAGGTGGAGAAGACAAACATGAACCAAGACGGGGTGGCATAACTACACATCTAAGCAATGGGATCACACCCTGGAAGCTGACAGGGGGTGAAGGGAGCGGTATAGCTAAAAGGGAGGTCTGCGGGGAGGCACAGTGACATGTGACAGGTGACGATGTTGCTGGCAGTAATAGGCACATGACCGAGAGGAAGCATAGTGTAGGCAGCAACACAATCCCATAGCTGTGATGGGCATGTGATCTGGGGGGTGTGTGTGATCTGGCAGGTAGTGAGAGTTGGGATTGCCACCAAGGGTGCCTTGCAGCCTCAGGGAGCCTAGGCTCCCTACAGCATGCTGGGAACTGGATGCAGCAAGTTGTGTGTCTGGTGTCAGAAAACTAAGGGCAAGTGCAACTTGAACCTGAAGGCACTGGAGTCTGAGAAGCTGGCATCGACTGTGACATCTCCCTGGGGTGGAGAAAAAATTAAATGGAGAAAGTCAGCACACTTTGGTGAAGCCACTGACAATGAGGATGTGGATGACACACCAGACATTGAGGTCATCTCGAAGCCCCATGCCCCCCACATGCAAGCTCTGCATCAAGACCCTTTGGCAGAGGTGTTAGACAGGTGGCTTGGAGAGATCATCAAGGCGATTGAGAAGAACATGGCAGCCATTGAGATGATGTCAAGAGAGGTCCAGGACCTATCTGGAGTTCTGGAGGAGTCATTTGAGGTTCTCAAGACCACAACGACCACTCTCGTCAGCTGGGCAATGAATGATGATGACATTTAGTCATTATTTTTCTTAGTTTATCCATGACTGTAGCATACTTTGAGTTTCCTGTCCCCCCCCCCCTCCTCTCTTTTTTTTTTTCTTTTCTTTTCTTTTTTTTTTTTTTTTTGAAATATATTTTCCATTGTGTCCATCTTAGAATCAAGTGAGTGTGAGTCTTCATAGCATAGATGGAGTAAGCTCTGGAAAGTCCACTTATTTCTGGGGTGGGATGGCGCTCAATGGACCATCCTTGTGGGGGTATGCTCTGTGGAAATCCACAACTAAGTCAGGGGCATTGCTTAATTCAGTAGCTATGAGCCAGGATGTTTCCTTGTCTGTGCCTTCATAGCCAGCCCACCTGACTAGGTACTGCAGTGGACATCACCTATGGTAGTCCAGTTTAGAGTCTAGGATTTGTTCTACTTTGTACTCTGGTTCTCTGTCGATTTCAACAGGTGGAGGTGGAGGTTGGACATGGTTGGGGATAGTATTTGGAGTTGCTGGTTCTAGTTGCAAGACATGGAACATGGGGTGTATGGACTTCATAGCATCAGGTAGTCAGATAGTGAAGGATAATGATCCAACATGTGCAATGATGGGGTATGGACCTAGATTCTTTTCTGAGAGTTTCTTTGAAGGTCGTGTGGACCTGAAGTACTTTGCTTCGACATATACCAAATCTCCAATCTGAAAATCTGGAGACAGAGATCTCTTAGCATCTGCCAGACCTTGGTATCTCTGCTGAGCTTCCTTCATCTCTTCTCATAGGAATGTATGCAGGGAGTCTAAGTCCACTGCATAGTCTCTAGCTCGAGAAGATGTTAAGTCTCTTTCTGGGTGTACAATAACATTAGGATGATAACCTGTATTGGCAAAAAATGGTGATACTCTGGTTGTAGCACTGGGAGCATTGTTGTATGCAAACTCTGCAAGCAGTAGCAACTCAGACCAGTTGTCCTGTTGGTAATTACAGTAGACCCATAGGTACTGCTCCAATGTCTGGTTAGTTCATTCAGTTTGACCATCGCCTTCAGGGTGATATCCAGAAGTGAAATGGAGCTTCATATCCAGTGCCTTGCCCAGCAACTGGAAGAAGTGAGACACAAACTCTGAGCCTCTGTCAGAGGTTACATGTGAGAGAACTCTGTGCTTGGAGAAGACATGGAGTAGGAACAATTTAGCAAGTTGTGGAGAGGTGATTGTATCCTTGGTGGGGATGAATTCAGCTTGTTTTGAGAGATGGTCTACAACGACCAGTATAGTGGTATGGTTTCCAGAGTTTGGTAGTTGTTTGATGACATCCATTGAGATGGAGTTCCAAGGTCTCTCCAGTATCAGTAACTGTTTCAACATACCGTATGGTTTGTGTCTCAGGGTTTTAGCATGCACACAGGCAGTGAAAGACTTGATGTAGTCTTTGATATAAGTCTGAGCATTTGGCCAGACATACAGATGATGGACAAGTTCGAGTGTTCTGTTTTGTCTGAAGTGACTGGCCAAGGGGTGGTCATGCTTGTGATGGAGTATGCAAAGCCTGAGGTTGTTTGCTTCTGGGACATATATACGACCATCCAGACATAAAAGTCTGGATTCATCTACCCACCAACAAGGGTTAGATGGGTCAGAGAGGTGGAGTTGACTGAGTGGGTCAGATGTTAAGGCAGACTTGATGTCTTCATGGAGTTTCTTAACATCCATGATTATACTAGCATGCAGTACTGGGCTTTCTAAGTAGGTTGCCTGTAATGAATTGGACAATTGTTTGGTGGTAAACACTGGTCAGAGGTTTTGTGGGTTAGCTTGGGAATAGCCCCTATCCCCCTCTTTGGGGTAGACATCCCATCATCTAGTCAAGGTGTTGGGCTTTGCTCCGAGCTTACTGGGGCAGAAACAAATGACCATATTGAATTGAGAAAGATACTCAGACCAACATGCTTGGCACCTGGTGAGCACTTTCAAGGTAGAGAAATACTCGAGATTCTTGTGGTCAGTAATGACATCAATGGGGTGTGTGGGGCCTTCAAGGTAATGGCACCAGGTCTGGAAGGCTTCATGAATCACCAACAGCTCTTTGTCATGTGTGTTGTAGTTCAACTCCAGGGTGGTCAAAGTCCAGGAGTAGAATGCTACCAGTCATACCTCACCATCCAGGCAAGTGACAGACAGAATGCCAGCAATAGCATAGTCTGAAGCATCCATTTTGACCATGATGGGAAGTCCAGGCTGGAAGTGACTTAATATTGGAGCCATGGAGAAAGCCTCTTTGAGATGATTAAAGGACCGGTGACAATCCTTGGAGAAATTCCAAGGTGCCCCCTTCCGTGTGAGACGTGTCAGTGGGACCACGATGTCTGAGTAATTGAAGATGAAACGACAGTAGAAGTTTGCAAAGCCAAGGAAGGACTGAATGTCCTTCACCTTGCGAGGTTCAGGCCAGTCATGGATGGCCTTTACCTTATCCTCAGACATTGACAAACCATCAGGGGATAAGAAGAAACCAAGGTATTCCATTCACTCAGAGTGGAATTCACATTTCTCTGGTTTGGCATACAAGCCATGCTCCTGGAGTCTGTGGAGTACCTCATGGACATGTTTTTTGTGGTTTTCAATGTTATTGGAATAAATAAGGATGTCATCTAGGTAGACAACGACACATACATCCAGCAGGTCTGCAAAGATGGAATTGACGAAGCATTGGAACGCTGCAGGGGCATTGGTAAGTCTGAATGGCATCACCAGCCACTTGTAAGATCCATAACAGGTTCTGAGAGCCATTTTCCATTCATCTCCTTCAGTGATGCACACCAGGTGGTAAGCATGGTGCAGATTGATATTAGTGTATACCTTAGCCTGACTAGGCAAGTTGAGTAAGTCCAAAATGAGAGGTAACAGGTAATGGTCCTTCTTGGTGATCTTGTTGAGGCCCCTAAAGTCAACACAAAGGCAAAGTGATCCATCCTTCTTTTTGACAAAAAGGACAGGTGCAGCATATGGGGATGATGTTGGATGAATAAAGCCAGTAGTGAGATTTTCATCAATGAAGGTCTGGAGAGCAGCAAGCTCAATGGATGAAAGTGAGTAGAGGGTTCCCAATGGCAGAGTAGTTCCTTCCTCCAATTCTATCTTGAGGTCAAACTCCTGGTGAGGCACAAGTGTAGCTGCCTTGGCCTTACTGAACACATTGGTGAAGTCATGATAGTCTGGGGGTACTGACAACAAGTCTGGGGTATCCTGTATGGTGGCAGCCCAGAGTTTGGTACCATCCTGAGGTTGGACTTGGAGGGAGAACTGGGTTGAGCCATCCAGCTTGCAAGCACAGACAAAGGCTGCTGTGTTGACAAGGGAGATGTTCAGTGCTTGAGTGCTGGGTGGAGAGGAGTTATTGACCAACTTGGGAAGGGTGATTTCTGGAGAGCCCAAGGGGGCATCTACAGGGTTTCTTGGAATTGGCTCCAAGTCAGAGGGCGACATTGGTGCTGGCAAACGAGATGTAAGGTTTCAGAACTTAATACTGCTCAGTACTCAATCAATCGACAGATTGTAACAGGTGAGCCAGTTGTGTCCAAGAACTATCTTACACTCAGAATCCAATGGAGTTACATAGAAGATCATGTCAGTGATATCTCTGGAGGGAAAGCAGACTGAGAGGTTTGAGGCTTTACTGATTGATGTTGTTGTCACACCGTCGAACAGACAGAGGATGAGAGGTGGGATGGAGTAGGTTGAAAGACCATGATTATTGATGAAAGTAGAGTCTACAAAACAATGGGTCGAGCCCGAATCTGTTAATGCTGGAAAGTCCAGAATATTATATGAGTCGAGTGTGACAGAAGGTTTTAATGAATTTGGATTTAAAAGAGCAGATGCATTGAGGCATGCCTCCGAGGGTGCACAGTCAGTATCAATGCAACTCCCAGGCTGTGCAGAGTTCTGAGAGTTGCACTCTATTTTTTTGCCTTGGTGGAGGCAGTCAGTTTGGCTTCTGACTCAGTAACTGTGGCTGTACAAGCCTTAGCTGCACAAGATGTAGACTTAGGGCACTCTTTGGCCTTGTGCCTGGGGTTTCTGCAGAACATACACAAATTCTGCTCGAAACATCTCTTTCACTCAGCAGGTGTCAACTTGCCATCTTTACTGAGCTTGTTGGATAACATGGATGGTGCTCTGGAGTTCTGTTTGCTTGGAGGCTTGGGGTTCAAGGTAGATGGAGTTTGCTGGTTACTACCAGATTGGGGGTTGGCATTACCAGACTTCTGCTTGTCCCCCTTGTTCAAGCTGGCCTTACCTCCAGAGTTATTTCCAGAGTTGTTGCCAGAGGACTTTGCTTGATGAGAGATCTCGTCCTTGTGCTCCCAGTAGCATGCATCAATTTCTTGGGCTAGCACACACAGTCTGTATAGTGTAGTGGGCTTCCCAACCCTACTGATTTCATCCTTAATGCAGTCTGGGAGCCCAGTGTAGAACAGGTGGCAGAGAGCACCATCTCCATAACCTCAGACTTGTGATGCCAATCTGTTGAAGTCAACCACATAACAGTTTACATGATGTGTCTCTTTCATGTGGAGGTGGTCAAGCTGGTGTTCAGCATCTGTGACCAGGTCATGAGGTCTGAAGGTTGTCTGGAAATCCACTATGAAGTCCAGCCAGCTGTCCATCCAGAGTGGATGGTCTGCTGGATCTCCAGAGTTTAGAAGGTCTGGCTCAAACCACTCGAGAGCCATTCCTTTGAGATAAGATTGGGCGAACACAACTTTGTTTCTGTCCAGGTGGAAGGCCTTGGGACAATCTTGAAAGCACAGTTCACATTGGACTAAGAATGTCCAGAGGTTCTTCAGATCAGTACCATCGAAGGTGTCTGGCTCTTGGACTTTAGCATGTGAGGACAAGGTGTCGTCAGAGCAATGGGTGGATCGTGGCAGATGGTCAATGGCTGTTGCCAAATTTTGCAGGACTGCCAGTTGGGGGTCTAACTGTTCTGGGGCATCGACAAAAGGGTTGCCATCGTCATCTTCATCATCATCATCATTGTCATCATCTCCAGGACTGTCATCTCCTGGACCATCATCTCTGGGGTCATCACCTCCAAGGAGGTCTGGGGTTGGTTGCAACATGGATGAGGGATGTCTACTGGAGGAGTCAGTTCTAGGGGTCAGGGTAGTGAGGGGTTCACCCCTGGCAGAGAAACTTTGAAATTGGCTAACTGACAGTGGAGGGCATTGGTGGCTTGCTAACATGATATGTGCACTAGACTCATGCATATCATCAATCATGGCTTGTTCTGAAGCTTCAATAGCCATGGAGCAGGAATGGAGTCAGGTAGTCATAGTCATGGTGTGGGGGGTTTGGTGGGCTTGTGCAGGGATTGAGGTTGAATATACTGTCAAGACCAGTTCTCAACAGTCTCTGAGAGGGTCTGAGGGCAGAGGAAAGCTGGGGCGAAAGTCCAGGTAGTCAGGGTTTAGCATACAACTTAGTACACTAGTTCCTGCCAAGTCCCAGAGGTCAGAACTATCCAGAGACTGTCTGGAGTCAAGTGAGATTGATGAGTATCTTATTTGATATTTGAACTGATGTGCTATGATGTATGTACAAGGCTTTTATAGTACAGAGGAAAGTCCAATGCAATGTCTGGGGTGTAGTGACTACCAGAATGCAGTATGGATGAATAACAATATTAGTGAGCCATTAGTAAGGTAAGTCAGTAGTTGCCAGATAGCAGGATGGTACAGGGATTAGTAAGACATATGGGTACAGTAGTGTAGCAAGTCACTTAGAAGCATGAGAGAAACATACTAAATATGGAAACAGAAATAGAAATAGATTGTAAGTCAAATCAGAGATGGAACAGAGTTTTATGACAGAAGCCTGTAGGGCTAGAATGACACCTCAGATGGTCGGACTGTGGTCCAGACCTTGTGCATGTGTCACGGATGTGACACCATCTCAGAACTGTGTCTTCATGACTCTGGCTATTCCTTTAGCCTGAAGGACTTGTGTCTTATATCTGCTTTGTCTTCAAAAATAGAACCTCAACATTTGGGCCCATTCCCCATCATTGAGGTAATATCACCTGTGGCTGTCAGGTTGGGACTACTGCCCACCTGGAAGGTACATCCACTTTTCCACACATCTCGGATCTATCTGTTTACTGAAACTGCCAAATATGGAAATGTGCCTCCACCTCCTCTTCCTGATCTGGTTGACAATGAAGTAGAATGGGAAGTGGAGATGATACTCAATCACCACAGCAAGGGGTGCAGAAAGGGCCACAAGTACCTTGTGAAGTGGGCTGGGTTCCCACACTCATCTAACACATGGGAACCTGAAGACAACTTAAAAGAGCATGCAGAGGAAGCCCTTGAACAGTACAAGCTCACATGTCACCTCACCTGAATGGCTTCCCCTCGCTCTGTTAACACCAAAAACCCTGGTTCTGACTATTTTGATTATGATGATGCTACCCTTATCTCCAACTTCACCAATGACTTCATGGAGGTCTCCATGACCTCTCCTGCTCAATCCACCTCCATTGAACCTGTTTCTGACACCTCTGGTTTCTGCCCACTTGGAAGCCTTACACTCTGACACATGACCAAGAACAAGGGCAAAGCCTGAGTCTGGCCATCAACACCCATGCCTTCCATCCCCCTCATTGATTGACTCTCAGCTGTGCCCTATGCAGATGACAATTCCACAGAAGCTGAAACAAGTCACCAACCCTTACCTGCTTTACCCCTCTCCCAGCCCATTCTTTGCCAGCACATACCAGAAAGTGCCAGGCCTGGGGCCTCTTCCCTCAAGTCCAACCCCATCATTGTCATGGAACCCATGATGGCATGGTTCTTCAACTACTGTTGGCTGCTTATGAAGTACAACCCAGGGGACCCACTTATCAGGGTCACATGAGAACAAGAGCAACATCTACAGCTGCTGTGTCAGATCTTCAGAGGATGGAGGATCAGACATAGTAGCTTCATATGTACCCAAGTTCCTCGACATCACCATTAAGGTACCTGAGTCCAAAAGCAATGCCATGTTTCTTGAAAATACTCTTCACACTGCTATCTCTGCCATGGGAGAAGTCCAATATGATCTTGTCCATATCTTACATCAAGATCTAGCCCTGGCTGTTGCCAACTCCTTTCATCACCTTATGTCTGATCAACCCAGAAGATCTGGCCTGGATGTCTTATGCCAGGTGGCTGCTGCTGCAGAGAGAGGAGGATCAGGGTTTCATAAGGTACAGCCAGTACAAACAGACAACTGGCAGGACTTCCAGGCATTGCCATGGAGTGCTGACCCTGCAGGAGGATCTTTGTCTAAGGGAGTTGACCCATCAGGTTATCCATGCCTGTGGTTAAGGTCAAGATGCCTCCTCTGGCTGTGGAATCAGAGGAACAAACAAAAACTAGGGTCTTCCAGCAGGCTGTGGCCATCTTAGCATGTTACTCGACTACTGGAGCTACTGTTTTTGACTGGGAAGCATTCCTCGATAAAGCATGTGAAAGTGCCTGGGGAATCACTGATCAAAAGCCTTATAATGTGGTTCACACCCTAAATGTCTTTCTGCCTTTGCCATATATCGTTCTTGAGCTCAAAGACAAGCTTTGTTTCTACCTCAGTGGTCGCATACAAGTTCCTTCTGACCATCCACTCCACCTCTACACATGCTATGATTGTGGCTATCTAGGCCATTGGTCCTGTGGTAATGGGGCAGGCTCTTGCTGGATGGATGCTGAACACACAGCCACTATTTGTCCATTTGGGCTGCTGGTCTCCCAACAGCCTTCCCTTTCCTTGTCTCCCATTGTGACCTCCTCCTGCCATAATTTAGCCTCACCACATGCCCACTGAACTTGTTGACCAGGAGCTCACTGCCCTTGAGGGGGGGGTGATGTTATGCATCAACCTGGCACCTACCATTTCCAGACTAGAACTGTGGGTATGCACCTTCAGCCCCACCATCTTGGTCATTGTCGGCTGTGCCATCATTGCCTTCCTTATTGGCTGTTGGGTAATACTTCATAACCGACCAGCCAGACTCTATCTTTGGTGACCTGATCTCTGATTGGTCACTGCTTTCTTCTTCCTGTTGGGTGTAACCCCAACACCTTATTTGAATATGCCTTGAGCCCTTCAATGGGCTCTTGTCCCTTTGATGTGTCTGTGTCCTGCTTTTCTTCTCATGACTCATTCTTGTCTGTTGCCCATTTGTACTATAGCTGTGCCCCTGCTGTGCATAGTTTCTGCTCCACTCCTTGCCCACTCTATGGGCAAGCTCATTGGTTACTTGCTCTGTACATACCTTGTGTCCTTTGCCCATCTTACTGTACATGCCTTGTGCCCACTTAGTCATGGGCTATGGACCCATTTCCATTTGGGCATTCTGCCCATACAGCTAGCAGTATATATAGAACTACTGTACCACTGTACTCCTTAACTCTTTGCTACCTTGCAACCACACTCATATATTTCCATTCTTTGGGAATATGTGTGATCATGCCAAGGGTGCTCAAAGTAACTGGTAACACACCAAGGTTCTGGCATACTGCTGACATTGGTTGCTGCACCATTATTTGGTGCTTCTCACAACCAGTGGCATAACAATATAAAGTAGGGTGATGGCAAGCTGCTGGCCATCATTGGTCTCATGGCCAACACAGAAAATTGCTTGGTTATCATGGGTCATGACAGTAGTGCTGGTGTTTATGGGTCTGATAACTGGTAGGTGACTCAAACCTGACTTCAAATTTGAGCACTGAAGTACAATACATATGTAGTCCATTCATTGCTTGTGGCCATCAGACAGCAGTGCTACCCCTTGCAATTCAATGTAAAACAAGTGCTGAGGCTGGGTGTGTTGTGAGGACTCTTCAACCCATTGTAGATTTGCTTCCACCAGGTGCTGACCACATGCAGATACTTGTGGCATTTGACATTCCATCCATACAGACATTACTTGAGGATGAAGCTGGCTTTTATGCAATTGTCATTGGTTCACCCCCCAGTATCCATCACACAGCACAAGTCCCTACTCTGTTACTATGTAGTTTAAGTTTGACTTTGTGCAGCAAGAGTGCAGCATGTGCTGAGGGATCATTCAGATACCATATATGCAGGCAAACCACCTCATTCTGAACAGCATTAGCTTTCATGATAGTCAAAAGAGTCCCACAATGCATGCTGCCCATGTTGACATACAGCAAGAATGGTGCTGATCATGGGCCCAATTCTTTGGCAGAACAACTCCATTGTGCACTAATGGTTTCACCTCATTCTCCACAAATCACATCCACACCTTCCCACGCTTCCTTGCCCTCCTGGGGCTCATCTTTTTTCACTTCATCTGTCTCTCAGGGTTCCCCCATTCTGTCCTCAACCAGCCCTCCTACTAGTAGCTCAGTGGCCACAATCTCCCATATCAATTACAGTCACATTCAAAATTTGTGCAGTGTCATCTCAAGCAATTATCATCCAACATCCACTAGACACATCCAGCACCTTGCTTGCCTGCTTGGTAAGCTGGTGGCTTGCTACCTTGCAACCCACAGATATGTCAGCAAGGACATCAAGCATATCATCCAGGTGCATAGCTGTGCATGTAGCAATGAAGATCTTGCCTCATATCTTGCTGGGCAGGGTATGTCTGTCAATGAAGCCTATTTTTTGGTGCAACTCATAGATCTCTGCAATACTGTACTGAGGTAAAACTACAAACTAACATTTGTCAATATTCACCAGGACATACATATGTACCAACTTCTATGTTTGTCTTATGCAGTAGTGCTCTTGTTGTTAGTTTGGTGCTTGGACTTAGGTCATTTGAGCATATGATTACCACATTTTTCTCACATGACATTATGCTACATGAATATATAGTTTTTGTGAATCTGTGTTGGGATGTATCAACCTAAGTGTTTTTGTCTTCAGCCATTTGGACTCTGGTCATTTGAACTTATGAGTTTTTATGATTTTACCTTTGGAAGTTTGGGATATTTGCAACTTGCAATCAGATGTTTGGACATAAGGTGAAAGTGGTGATTGGGGTCTCACTGAACATTGTTTTCCGAAAGTTACCTTGCTTGCAAGGTTTCTGTCACAGCATAACTGCATGGGAATGGGTGTCAATCTGAAAGACCTTCCTTTCTGGGGCAAGATTGGCTCTCATGCCATATGTGAGAGAGCAATGCATGGAGCTCAGTGCATGCAAAGAGTATAGACAGTATAAAACAGCTGGAATAGTTTTGAAGCTCTACAGCACATGGTACTATACACATGGAAGCACTGATGTCTTTTAGTGTGATTCGATTTCCTGCTGTATACGTGTACACATATTTCATGACAAGCAAGGTTGGCGCCGCTGCAGGCGGCACTTCCCGAGTAGTAATGACTTCGGGCAAAAGTCATCTGACCCTAAAAAATATGTGGCGCGCGTGTCCCGCTTTCCATACACAGCGGCCATTCGACGGCAGCAGGAACGGCCGCACGGCAGGGTCTGGCACCCAGCCAGCCCGCTGACCTTTGCGTGCCCCGGGAAACCAAATGTGGCCACACGAGAGTTAGTGGCGAGCGCGCGAGCATTAGATAGCCCATTGCCCTTTTTGGGGGAGTAGCGGAGTTGCATTTTTCAATCGGCGCTGTTTATTTCCCACACAAATTGCATAGCTCAACCTCACGTGTACGCTGCTTTTTTGCTTTCGGAATTTAACTTAGAGGGACCCTATATATATATATATGTCATGTGGGCCGCCGCCGTGAAGGGCGGCGAGCTTGTAATCATGATGCATATGGGGAAGGTTTGAGGCATGTCACTACTCTTGATGGCTGTACGGCTTTTGTCCCTCATACATTATGTAATTGAGTCTTCGTGGGACAAGACGGTGCAGTCGTGCCCAGCAGGGGCGTGACGGCTGACGTCAGGGGGACGCTTCTATGGCGTGATATCTGCACATTTATTCATCGCGGTGCGCGGTGCGCGTTGCCGCATTTTTTTTAAAACTCCCACACTTTTTTGAGAATTGTGCCGCGCTTGCGCGGCTCGCCGTGCACGTTGGCACGTTTTTTTGGTATTTTTCACAAAACTCTGCGCGCTGCGCGTTGTACAGTGCGCGCGCTACTGCGTTTTCGACACATTTTATACTTAGCAGCTGAAAAAAAGTAATGCACAACATTACAAATTTTATTTGCACATACATATCTCCTCATCCCCTGCACTAAATACCATGAAAATTAGGTCATTAGAAAGCCAAAACTCTGTAGCATCTGGTCCCATTCTTTAGGTTTCATTGAAACTAGTATATTTGAGGAGTATTGTGCAACAAGGAATTAAAAAGTGCTGTCTGATACCATGTCTACAGTATCTTACTATAGATGATTGTCCATGGCAATGGTAGCTATGTTGCACTGCATGACATCTGGTGACAGCTTCACATCAATATGGAAAATGTACCAGTCACCATAGGCATGGGCCCAATCAACACCTACATGATACCTTGTTGACCATGGGGCTGCTAGGTCAAATAAAATATGTGCACCCAAGTAGATTCTACAGAGCAGTGCTCTTGAAGGAGTGGCAGAGATTTATCCATGGCTTTTATGCATGTTTTTACCTAAGGTGATTTTCAAGAGTGTGCCACTGGTAAAACAGTGCTTTTCCTTGACCTAGTGTACTGATTGTATATACATAATATCCTGGCTGAAATTTAGCTGGTGCCTGCTCAGGTACTGCATTACAACTCAGACAAAGGGATAACAAAGGAAAATGACACTAAATTTAACTGGGCAGGCACCATTTGGTTTTCAGCCAGGATGTTATGTACATACAATTGATATGCTAGGCCAAACAAAGCATTTGTTTCAGCAGTGGTACACTATTGAAAATCACCTAAAGCAAAAGCATGCATAAAAGCCATGGATAAAGTTCTGCCACTGCTTCAAAAACACTACCCTGTAAAATGTACTCAGGTGCACATATTTTATTTGGCCTAGCAGCCCCATAGTAACAAAGTATCATTTGGGTGTTAATTGGGTTCATGCCTGTGGTGAGTGACACTACATAGTGCTATGGAAGCTGTATGTCACTATGTGCCTGACACATGTTACCACCTGTCAAACTGATTTTCCTGATGAAGGCAAGAGCTTGTTATGCCACATGGCAGGATGAAGCTACTGATTGATGGATGAGTCCTGGAAATTGCCATGTGGTATGGCTTACTTTGAGTTGTCAATATTTTGAGACTCCTTGGTCACACACTGCTCACATCACCAAATAATGGTGATAAACAGGTGGATTGTGAAGTATTGAAAAGATGGGGACATACAAGCAAAGAGGCAACAATGAGGCCACCTATGGCAAGGACAACCTGTATGCCTAGGAGCATCAGATAGAAATTAGTGCAGTCTGAGAATAGACAGAAACAGGAAGGAATGGTGATGGCAATGGTGTAACATCACCCTATTTTCCTTGGATAGCCTTCTAGCTTGAGATTACACTAGGGCAAGGTGTAATAGAGTATATGGCATCCCAAACAACCCTGGTTGACATTATATATAGCAAATGTGACATGAAGAACCCCTTCCCTGAACTCAGATGTGTAGTAGCCCCTGAGACTAGCATTGCCATCATGGGTTCATTCTGGAGGCCTGAACTATTGGGAATTGAGCAGCTTAGTCAGTAAAAACTGCACCCACAATTGTAGCCCCATATTCAAAACCTCCAAATCAGAAAGAATCATATTAATATCTAGTAAAATGGGTGAGCTATGGCCAATGGCTTGAGGCAGTTCATCAAACCATGGCAACACTACCCAGACATCAGCAAACCACCCTTTTTTGAAACAGTGTGATAGTGGCTACAGTCTCACACAGCAGCACAGGGCAAACCTACCGTAATGAGTCATGGCTTCTAATGTCTTGGAAGACTCCTCTTAACCTTACCTTGGAACTTACTTCACTCTCCTGTCAACCTCCTTTTCTTTCCCTTTATCCTTCTCCTTTTAGATACTCAATGTATTTTCCCAAACAGAGACCCTTGGCCAGTTCTTTCTGGACATAAGTTTCCTCTACTGAGAACAAGACTTCCATGTGGCTGAAAGTTACCCTTTCTGTCACACTTACAGACCACACAGCACTTTAATTAGAGTCTATACTGCTGTACTAATGACATACACTTATTATTTATCCCAAGTACATTCTAATTGAAATACTCCAATTCATTGTATTTTATAGTTTTTTGGTCATTGTACAGTTGGGACCTATCTGTGGCACTGTTGGTAACTGTGGGTGGCTGTGGGTAGCTGCCAGACAGCCTTGCACAGTAAATCAGTGATTTGCTGATGGAAGAGGCTGATATGAAGGACTGGGCACAGATGCAGGATTTCTGAGGCAATAAATGACTTTCAGAGGACTATGAAAGGCATATGAACAAGTTTTGGGGCATGCTGACCAGGACATAGCTGCACATATCCCTAGATTTTCTAGTCATCCAGCCAAACTAGAGCAAATTAATTGCTATGCCTGTTATGCATTGGTTTTGACCCCTCAACACCATTGTCCTTGGTTTAATGAATCCATGGAGTGAGACCAAATGCTACAGAGTTTTGGCTTTCTAATGACCTAATTTTCATGGTATTTAGTGCAGGGGATAAGGAGATGTGTATGTGCAAATAAAATTTGTAATGTTGTGCATTACTTTTTTTCAGCTGCTAAGTATAAAATGTGTCGAAAACGCAGTAGCACGCGCACTGTACAACGCGCAGCGCGCAGAGTTTTGTGAAAAATACCAAGAAAACGTGCCAACGCGCACGGCGAGCCGCGCAAGCGCGGCACAATTCTCAAAAAAGTGTGGGAGTTTTAAAAAAAATGCGGCAACGCGCACCGCGCACCGCGATGAATAAATGTGCAGATATCACGCCATACGCTTCACCGGTCGCCCTCGCCCCTGCCCGTCACGTGCGACACGTGGGCGCGGCCGGCCTTCCCGTTCGGGCAGGTCACCTGCAAATTTCTCGCACTAAGATAATTATCTTCCAAGGTTTGTGTCCGAGCGTAAATGGAAGTAATACATGGATGCATACCACGGTTGATACCGTGAAATAACTCAACGCCATCCATTACATTGAGTATTGTGGTCGTGAATCAGAGCACAAGTACATGTGACAGCCCATCACTCAGACCACTGGTTTAGTACAGGCAGATGCCTGTCCTACAGGAGCCTTTCCCGGTGGTTGGACGGTTGTAGATGTGACGAGATCCAATATGAAACTTTATGGCACAGCTGCTACCAGCACGTGTGAAGATGAATCGATGAAGGCCAACCTTCTGTGCTGCCTACAACGTGTGCCAAAAGATGCCACTGAAGGAAGCTTTCTACATGTTCTCCTGTTTCGTGCCTCATTGATCAGGATGGTCTGACGGGCACGGACTTGCCAATTCAAATAACCATGATGCATATGGGCGAAGTTCATTGAAGGCATGTCCCTGTGATATCGCGGCCGTACGGTTCCCGCCCCTCACAAATTATGTAATTGAGTTCTCGTGATCATGAGACAAGGCATAGACGATTCCCTTCACAATTTCAGCTACTCTTCCGAACGTGACGGGCCACACGGTCGTGTACATCACGTTCTCAGGGTGAGTATGCACACACTGAGTTTTGCCGCGTCGACGACTTCTAGGGTGGGCCAGCACCGGCGAAGGGTGGGGACGCAGCCATTTGGCTCCATTGGAGGACCTCTCAGAGTCTCAGAGAGCTCCTTCGTATCCACATGTGATACCCGCGGTTTGACAATTGTGTCATGTTGAATTGCGAAGCGTGACAACGGACACCAACGCTTTGGTGTTGACACGAGTCCGTGACCTGATAAGCCCTTGGAACATCGTGTGCGTTCATACAGGTTAGGTCTTTAATACTAGTATATACATTACTGTGTGCTGATCGTGTCCCGAGGTACTGGCTACTGTGCGTTTGATGAAAAAAAGAAGTTCTTCCATAGTTTCTCCTCGTGTTCTCTGCACGGGTGCAAGAACCCCCGGTTACGTGCCATATTAACTCAACCTGACTTCCTCATCCTCGTAGCGCTGATATGATGGGCGCTCACCCGAGTTGCTGTTTTCCAAGCCGTTGAGTCCGGTGCTCAAGGACGAGCTATGAAGAGGCACATGCATATCAGCCAACTTACCACGACCTCGTCTTATATGAAGATGGACCTCCGCAAGAGGACTATGTTGAGCAAACTACGCAGATTTTTCCGGAGACTCCTTCGCATACTCGGAATGGTCCCAGTACATCCCAAGATCAATGGATTGTTCACTGCCTACGAGACGCTTAGCCCCTTCTACTTTAGTGTCGAACCATGGTACCTGGACTACATCCTTAAAAACCCCCAAACGCACGATTGTATCGTCGACGACGTTGGCCTGTACAAGGAGAAGAGCGGGGTGAAGCATGAATTTTTGCGGTTCGAGATCTCCTCCCCTGACAAATGCCACACCTGCATTCTCATTGCCGAGAGGAATGGCGCTGGTGGCAATGTGCATAGGGATCCTTGTGGTGACGTTCTCATGTTCTGTTTGTTGACTTAATCTGCTGAAAGCTCTGTAGATTCCACACGCGCTACCGACACCAACGATTCAACGGATACTGTGTCAAGTTCTGTCGCTCCGGTGTGTGCCACTGGAGATTCTACTGTGAGTGGTTAAGCAGCCGTCGTAGAGGAAACTAAAATTAACTATAAGACGAAACAGAAGCCCAGACTGTCTTCATCGCTTTCGTCCACTTCACGGTGGGGCGCCGATGACCTCATCAGCTGTGCAACCCTGGGTAGTACAGCCGGCGATCGGCTGGAAGAGAAGTGCAAGAGGGCCACTCGCATCTGTGCGCTAACGTTTTCTGAGAAAGCCAGGCCGTCTGCAAATGAACTGGGAACTTTACTTTACCTCACCTCAAAGCTCGAGCCGACGTACACCGTTACCAGCACACAGTGTTACTGGTATGCGAAAACTGTGTTTACTGCACTCGAGACCCTGTTTGAGGATGCTAAGCCAAATGTCGCAAAGCATCCAGGAGGCACGTGTTACGGGGTGTCCGTCCCCACGAAGGAAAGTGTGAGTAAGGTGTGTGGCAAGTATCGTGAAGCTCGGGATGAAAACAGGCGCGGACGTGAACGAGAGGTAACTCGTCTCTTATTTCTCGTTACTATCCGTACTAATGACCCAACCAGTTGGCAGAGGAAAGGCGGAGAGACCATGAACAAGCCCAAGCAGCCGAAGGAAGAGTACAAGCGGCGGAACAGAGAGAGCGTGAACGTATCCAGGCAGCGGAAGCAAGGGCACAAGCAGCGGAGGAGGAAAGACAGAAGGAACGCGAGCGACGCCTGGCAGCCGAAGAAAGGGCGCGGGCTGCGGAGGAAGAGAACGCAAGGTTACGCAAATTCAATGAGACAGTATGGAGGGCAATGCCGAGTACTCAGCAACTTTGATGGATGTCGGAGCCTAACATATACTTATGCCAACCCCACTTCTTCAGACTATACTGTCATACCTAGCTGTGTGTACTCCCGATCTTCTACCACTTTGACCATGCTACCTGCTAGTTGTCCTTGGATCGCAGCAGTGTTCTATGTGGATGGCTCGCTTTTCATCTAAAGTTGTTGGTCTGGCAGCAGTGGCAGCGGGGAGGTGCCTTACCTGATGAAAGCTCTTCCCAGGTGGTGAATAGTGAATGAGTTCTGTTGTGTTTGTGGTCATGGTTGGACCTTTCATTCTGTGCAGTGGGTTCTGCTGGCAACCCATGTCTGATCTGGTGTGGTTTGCTTCAATCTGTGGCATTTTCTATGCATCAGTGAAAAATGGATGTGTGATGTAGCACTACCTATGTGTGTAGCTAACATCACATTTACAGTAATTGTAGCCTTCTCACCCTTATGTATGTAATACTACTAGGAGTTGCATGCAGTCATTAGCAAATTGAAAAAAGTATGATTGTTAGGAGTCATGCCATTCTGGGCACAGCTATCATTCACAGGCATGTGATACCAGGGTATCACATGCCTGCCTGTTCAGTGTATAGGCTGCTATGAACAATTTACTGTACAGTGACTCAAAAAACCATTTCAATGTTTTGCTATTTTGCATTGATGACATCAAAAATCAGGAGAATCCTGAAAGTATTCACACAGATAGCCCCATGTCATGGTTTCTAAAGGATACCATGGTTGTTTAGCTTTGCTTTGGTTGGGATATTGCATGTTTAATTAGGACAACTCATTGAAAGGGTTTTTTGCTGATGAAATGGCAGCATATATTTTTGGCAGTCATGTCAGATAGTTACTTCCTCAGTAACTCCTACTATACTGATAAGTACCTGTCAGATGATCACTCTACAGGCAGTTGGTAAATGTAAGGACTGAATAAAAGGTCACTTACTCCTCAGTAACTCCCAAGCTATTGAGGAGAGAAGGAAGCAATTTTACCCTACTGTATGTATGCTTTTTTGCTTTTGTAAGTGACACATCATTGCACCTAGGCATACATGCTACTAGGGACAGTTTATACTTCAAAAATTCCCCATAGACTGCAAATGGGTGGTAGAGGGGCAAAAATAGGCTGTACCCATGGCTGAAGCAAGCAAATGTTGTGTAGATTTGAGTTATTGTCACTGAACTGCATGGGTCAACCCACAGGTGCCAAGGGCCTGGCCCACACCCACACCCATTCCCATGGGTGCATGCCCATCATGGGTTTACCCATGGGTTAACCATGGATAGGCACCTACCATGGGTACCCCCATGTGGGAGAGGGAAGAGCAAAACTGAGTCAATCCAAAATGTGTTACAAGATGTAGCTACTGTATAGTAATGGCATCCCAATCAGGCATCAGCTCAATGTCATCATCACCTTCAATCTCATCCAAAGTAGCAAGTTTGTGGATGTCCACAGTCTTGATGAACCCATCTGCACTCCATGAACTGAGGCAAAGGAGTGCCCAGACAGACTGAGCAGAAAGCTGGTTTTGAGTGTGTAACAGGAGGATGTGACCATGGCTGAACAAACACTCAACATCCACAGAGGTTGCTTTTTAATATTACATGAATTAGATGTGTAGTGACCAAACAGGCAAGTTATGCATACCAGGATTGTTACAAAATCCACTACCATTCATGATAGGTGTGGGTATAATCCATGGTGATCATACCACCACTGCAGTGCATCATCATGGACATCCTATCCCACCGGATTAGATGCTCCACATGTTGATGTAGTAAAATATTGGCTTACCCCATCATTGTCAGTAGCAAGGTATATATCAAGTTCATCCTTCCACTGAGTCTTCTTAGATAGGAATGGCAGACTGTTGAAAATATTGGAGGCACTGTTGTTCTAATAGAAACCATCAGGTGGTTGGGTAACAAGAATTGAAGAAAAAAAAAAGTACATTACTCCCTGCATTGGACTCATCACCTGAGTCACTGGGAACATAGTAGATAGTGTAGGACTCATCAAATGCATTCTGGACCAGAATGCATGCAGTTGCAATCCATGCTGCTTCCCACCCAGCTTGCTTGAAATACTCCAGTTTGTAATGAGGATGCAGTACTGTAGAGGGGATGAATGGGCCTAGTATTGCAGCTCATTCAATCATGGCACAGTCCACTTACCCAATGCAATGTGATACAAGTTAGATGAATCAGTTAGTGAATAATACCTATTGAGGGTCCTTTTGCGAGTCCAATAGCCATTCAGATTGCTGGGTCAAAGGTTTCTGTATCCCATATGCTATTGGTGAATGCTTCATCCATATAATCCATTGCTGGGATGACCATGGCAAGGTTAGGTGACCCATGGGAAAAAAACAGCATTGCATCCTTGAGGATCTGTGACATGTCATGGTGCATTACAACTCAACCAAATACACAAACACTCACCTTCAACATGTCATGCAACTGTCTCAGCAACTGTCAAGACCAGTTCTCAATGGTCTCTGAGGGGGGTCCAAGGGCAGAGAGAGGCTATAGCAAAAGTCTGGGTAGTCAGAGTTTAGCATACAACTTAGTACACTAGTTCTTGCTGAGTCCCAGAAGTTGGAGCTATCCAGAAACTGTCTGGAGTCAAGTGAGATTGGTGAGTATCTTATTTGATATTCAAACTGAGGTGCTACAATATATGTACAAGGCTTTTATAGTACAGAGAAGAGTCTAAAGTAATGTCCAAGGTGTAGCAGCTACTGGAGCACAGTATGGATGATTAACAGTATTAGTGAGCTATTAGTAAGGTAAGTCAGTAGTTGCCAGATAGCTGGATAGTGTGGGGATTAGTAAGATACACTAGTATGATAGTGTGGTAAGTCACTTTGAAGTGCAAGAGAAGTATACTAAATATAGAAACAGAAACAAAAATAGATCACAAGTCAAATCAGAGGTGGAATGGGGTTTTGTGATGGAAGCCCATAGGGCTAGAACAACACTTCAGATAGTTGGACTATGGTCCAGACCTTATGTGCATGTCACAGATGTGACAGTATCCCCCTCTTAGGGATGAGCCCTCAAGGCACTTGTCATGTTCAAGCATCACCTTGGAGTTTCAATGTCTGCATTGTTGGAGTCCAAAATATTTCATAGTAAAAGAGCTCAACAGGGTTTTGCCTAAGTCCAGATGCCCATTTCTTATTTTCTATGGCTCCCACTCCCCAACTCCACACTGCCCTCGACCCTGAAAACAATGTTTGGGATGCTCTTGATGTGGAGATGCTACAAGAGTATCCAGATGACCTGCCTACCATGAAAATGGCAAAGTTTGATGAGTGACAGCAGTGCCAGTGTGCTGCTATGCAAGCAGCAATCCAAGAAGAGGAGCACCAGCAAGCTGAGGAGGCCTGGAAAGTGAAGGAGGCTGAGGAGCATAAAAAGGCCAAGGAACATAGGAAGGCCAAGAAGGCTGCACAAAGGAAGGTGGCCAAGGAAAAGAAACTCCATGAGTTGGAAGTGGAGAGAAAATGACTCAAGGAGGAGACATGTAGGGCACAGCAGGTGGAAAGTTCATTGGTGCATAATGGTATTTATTGTTCTAAACTCCATACTGACAAGTCCATAATGTATTCAGCATGTCATAAGGTCTGCAGAGCAGGCTAAGGCTTTCCCTGTGTGTATCAAGGCCAGGGAACAGTGCATGCTGGGCACAGGTCACAGCAAGTCATGCATCCAGTGCCAGAAGACAAAGGGCAAGTGCAACTTGAACCCAAAGGCTCCAGAGTCCAAGAAGCCTGCTTTGACCATGCCATCCCCTCAAGGTGGAGAAAAGAGGAAACAGAAAAAGTTGGCACACTTTGGTGGGGCCACTGACAATGAGGACATGGATGACACACCAGACATTGAGGTGGTTCTGAAGCCTCACCCACCTCACATGCAAGCTCCATGTCAAGACCTGCTGGTGGAGGTCTGGGATAGGTGGTGTAGGGAGTGAGTACTCCCCACTATGATATTTCTTTTATTTTATAGCTTTTACTTTTGCTTTACTTGTTTACTTTCTTTTCTATTGTTTTTATTCTTTTACTTTAGACTTTACTTAGCTTCGAGTTTAGGCATGTGAGGTAGCTTACATAAGCCTGCATGCACCTACACTCCTCTGTAACTACTTACACAAAAAGTAATAATGAAGTTTCAAGTTACAAGCTCAAGTTCAAGTTAGAGAAGGCCATTGTGAGTTGCCTTCTGTGTTCAGACAGACCTCAGACAGCCTTAGACATCTTCCTCAGACAGTTCTCTCTTCCAGGCTATAGAAGCCCCTTTGGAAGACCTCACCCTTCAGATCTCTTAGTCCATCCTCAGCATCTCATTTTCAGTCTCATCAGCAGCTCAGAGAGATCATGAATGCAATCCAAAGGAACACCACCACTGTAGAGTCCATGTTGAAGGAGGTTCAGGACCTGTCCAGGGTTTTGGAAGAGTCCTTTGAGGTTCTCAAAACCATGATGACCACTCTTGTCAACTGGGCCATGAATAACAACAACATTTAGTTGTCATTTTTAGTTTATCCATGTCTGTAGCACATGCAAGTTGTCTGTTCCCCCCCTCCTTACTCTTTTTTTTTTTCTTTTTTTGAGATATATTTTCCATGTGTCCATCTTGAAATCAAGTGAGCATGAGTCTTCATAGCATAGACAGAGTGAACTCTGAAAAGTCCACTTATTTTTGGAGTGGGATGGTACTCAATGGGCCATCTTTGTGGGGGTATGCTCTGTGGAAGTCCATGACCAAGTCAGGGGCATTGCTTGATTTGGTAGCTATGAGCCAGGATGTTTCCTTGTCCATGCCTTTGTAGCCAGCCCACTTGACTAGGTATTGTAGCATACATCACCTATGGTAGTCCACTTTAGAGTCTAGGATTTGTTCTATTTCATACTCTGGTTCTCCATTGATTTAAACAGGTGGGGGTGGAGGTTGGACATGGTTAGGGATAGTATTCAGAGTTGCCAGTTCTAGCTGTGAGATGTGGAACATGGGGTGTACAGACTTCATAGTGTCAGGTAGTTGGATAGTGAAGGATAATGATCCAACACAAGCAATGATGGGGTATGGGCCTAGGTTCTTTTCTGAGGGTTTCTTTGAAGGTTGTGTGGACCTGAAGTACTTTGCTTTGATGTATACAAAATCTCTGATCTGGAAGTCCAGAGGTGGAGACCTTTTAGCATCTGCCAGACCTTGGTATCTCTGCTGAGCTTCTTTCATTTCTTCTCATAGGAATGTATGCAGGGAGTCTAAGTCCACTGCATAGTCTCTAGCTTGAGAAGATGTTAGGTCTCTTTCTGGGTGTACAGTGACATTGGGGTGATAGCCCTTATTGGTGAACAATGGTGAAACTCTGGTTGTAGCACTCAGAGCATTATTGTACTCAAACTCTGTGAGTGGTAGCAACTCAGACCAGTTGTCTTGTTGGTAATTACAGTAGACCCATAGGTACTGTTCCAATGTCTGGTTAGTTCATTCAGTTTGACTGTCACCTTCAGGGTGGTATCCAGAAGTAAAGTGGAGCTTCATGTCCAGTGCTTTGCCTAGTGACCAGAAGAAGTGTGACATGAACTCCATACCTCAGTCAGAGGTTATGTGTGAGGGAACTCTGTGCTTAGAGAAGACATGGAGTAAAAACAGTTTAGTGAGTTGTGGGGAAGTGATTGTGTCTTTGGTGGGGATGAATACAGCTTGTTTCAAGAGATGGTCTACAATGAACAGTATGGTGGTATGGTTTCTGGAGTTTGGTAGTTGGTTTGATGAAATCCATTGAGATGGAGTTCCATGGTTTTTCTGGTATTGGTAGTTGCTTTAACATATCATATGGTTTATGTCTTGGAGTTTTGGCATGCACACAGGCAGTGCAAGATTTGATGTAGTCCTCGATATGAGTCCAAGTGTTTGGCCAGATGTACTCACAATAAACAAGTTTGAGTGTTCTGTTTTGTCCAAAGTGACCAGCCAAAGGGTGGTCATGCTTGTATCAGAGTACATGAAGTCTGAGGTCATCTGCATCAGGAACATATATGCAACCATCCAGACATGTCCAGATTCATCTACCTGCCAATGAGGGTTAGATAGGTCAGAAAGGTGAAGTTGGCTAAGTGGGTTGGATGTTAGGGTGGACTTGATGTCTTCATGGAGTTTCTCAACATCCATGATTATACTGGCATGTAGCACCAGGCTTTCTAGGCAGGTTGCCCATAGTGAATTGGATAGTTGTTCAGTGGTAAACACTGGTTGGGGGTTCTGTGGGTTAGCTTGGGCATAGCCCCTATCCCCCTCTTTGGGGTAGATGTCCCATCATCTGGTCAAGGTGTTGGGCTTTGCTCTGAGCTTACCAGGGTCAAAATGAATAATCATATTGAACTGGTAAAGATACTCAAACCAATGCACTGTAGGGAGTGAGTACTCCCCACTATGATATTCTTTTTTTTTGATTTATAGCTTTTACTTTTACTTTTACTTTACTCTTTTATTTTATTTTCTTTTGTTTTTGTTCTTTTACCTTAGACTTTACTTAGCTTCGAGTATAGGCATGTGAGGTAGCTTACATAAGCCCATGCGCACCTACACTCCTCTGTAACTAATTACAAAAAAAAAAACAAAGTACTGAGTTACAAGTTTGAGTTTGAGTTAGAGAAGGCTGTTGCAAGTTGCCTTCTGTGTTCAGACAGATCTCAGACAGCCCTAGATGTTCTCCCACAGACAGTACTCTCTTCCAGGCTATAGAAGCCCCTTTGGAAGACCTCACACTTTCAGTACTCCTTGTCCATCCTCAGTGACACATCATCAATCTCATCATCTGGAGCCCACTGCAAGGGGCTTCTGTCTTAGCCTGGTGACCCCTTTCTCATCTTATTCAGCCTTGTTTTCATGTTTTTAGGTCTCATGTCCTTGGCTTCAGTCATGTTCCTGCAGTTTCCCACCTCAGTTTCACTCCTGTGCCTCCCTTTCATATTTTTGCAGCTTTGAGTCACACTTTCCCCATTCTCAGTTTTATATCATTTTCCTGCATTCAAATTCCCTTGTGACATCATGCATGGCCTGAGTTCCCCATGTTCTGGACCTTCTGAAGCTTTGAACCCCCCTCAGTACTCCTCTAAAGACCTTTGAAGCCTTCTCAAAGACATAATCCAAGTTGCAAATGTCACTAAGTCACTCCTTCGAGCCTGTGGAGGCCTTTGAGAGGCCAGTGGTTCACATGCACAGCCACCTACTGATTCCACAAGTTGCTCACCTCACTGCACATACTCATTTTGCTTTTTCTGTGGCCAGAAAGGTCATATTTGAGCAAATTGTGATTCGTGCAAGAAGTATCTAGCTGCAGGAAAGTGTCTGTTAGTGAAAGGTCATGTTGTACTACCTACAGGATGAGAGATACCATGAGAAGTACCTGGGCACACTCTCAAGGACTGTCTGGATTGCTGGGATCTAGGGAATTGGTCTAATGACAATTGAAATCCTCCTTCAAGTCAAGGCCAGCTACCCTTGGAGGATGTGGGTAGTCAAAAGCCACAGACCCAAATGGTTCCACTAGGTGTGTCTCAGCCCCACTTGCCAGTGCACCCTCGCCCCCCCTCAGCACAACTGTTGTGTGCACCACTCTCAGTGGAAGGGCCAAGTTGCCACTCAGCCTCAGAGCAGCCCCAGGCCCCCAGTCAAGGGCATAGTGAGTCCTTGAGCCAGTGTGCACCCTCTTGTGCAGTATGTAGAACATGGCTGTAGGCAGCCTCAGTAGTGACTCAACTACTGAGGGAGCAGTACCAAAATGTACTCTAAGTGTGCGCTCTATGTGCTTATGTAAGCAACCAAAAAGCGCACCAAAAATAAGCATCACACAGGGGTGATTCAATCTCCAACACAGTACCTACATCAGATTCTTGTGGTCAACCTCCCTCCTGCTCTCATGATCTCAATGACCCATGTTTGTACTCTTATTCGAGTAGGCCATGCAGCCCTGAACCTCCCTCTTGCTCTTGTGATCTTGAGCACCAGTGTTCATACCCATGTTGAAGTCAACCTCCCTCCTGCTCTCACAACCTTGATGACCCACATTTGTACTCTTATTCAAGTAGGCCATGCAGCCCTGAACCTCCTTCTCACCCTTGTGACCTCAAAGACCTGCATTTGTACTCATATTCAAGTAGGCCATGCAGCCCTGATTCCTGTGACTACCCCCACAACTACCAGTACTACATCTGCTTGCCACCACCTGCACTGTGACTTGCATACTTGTGGTTACCAGAAAGTTCAAGGGATGAGCTCACTCCAGTCCAGCCCACCAGCTGGCTAGTTGAGAGAACAGTAGTCTCTGCCTCCTATGATACTCAACAATCTCATAGTACTCATGTGTCAGCCCACTCAAGAAGGTTGTGCAGCTGCAGCCACACACCTCAGCCTTCATACAGGTTCTAGTGAGTCAAAAGGGGGCTGCTTTAGCCCATCAGGATCTTTTTATTGTGTTTCTATTCTTTTTATGAATATATGGTTCTCTGAATCCCTCCCTCACCAAGTGTCAGGCAGCCATGTGCCCTTGTCATCCCCACTTGCTGACTTGATATCTTGACAACCACTCGTCCATCCCTCTCGCAATCTGGGATTCGAGTCCTACTCGGCGATGGCTTTCAAATGGTATACTTTTTGTTGCAGTGGCCCCAGCACATGCGAAGATATCATGGTTCTTAGGCAGGCAGGCAGTATCATACTGTTTGGCAAGTATCTCAGGATTGGGTGGGCCGTTCTCCCTGTTTCCATGTTCTCCCAACTCTCCCCACATGTCGTTATCACCTCCCAAGGTTTTGTAGAATTCCACCTGGTGGTTCCTCTTTGACACAATGCCATCCTCCTACCTCCTACCCTGTTTAGAACTTAACTCATGCAGTTCATGCCCGAATCACTCGCTTTTCCCAGACACGAACCTACTAGATGATACCTACCAGACAATATACAAGACATCATGCATTGTAGGTGCAGCTAGGCCCCTATGATGAGAAAGAGGAGGATAGAGGGTTTCAAGGGTGTTTAAGGGCTTCAAGAGTAGTGGGGGGAGGGTTTCGAGGAGGTGGTGTGAGGGGTTTGAAAGGATGGCAGGAGGCTCAGTGTAGGATCAACAGTCTGTAGGAAGGTGTCTGAGGGAAGGGGGAATCATCTGAGGGGTGGAGGAAGGGGTTGAAGGTGCAAAGAGGGGCTTGGAGGGAAAAAAAAACTTAGGGGTTTGAGGGGAGTGGCAGGTGTAGCCAGGCGCTGACTAAGCCCATGCAAGGGGTGGGATGCATGTAGAACATGGAGGAATAACTTTTTAATCAACCACACTTCGACTTCAGTAGTAGTGCACAGATGGTGTCTCAACACACCCTCCTTCTATCTATTGGCTTCAAAGTGTGTTCCCTAGAGGACCTGTGCTAGACTCCAGAAGCCCCTTCTGGGATGAAGTACCTACTCACACCAGTCTCATTTGAGGCCCTTCCCCAGAGCTTAGTTTTACCATTCTCTACATCTGGAGCCCACTGCAAGGGGCTTCTTAGGAAAGCTGGCACACAGGTACTCACTTTGACAAACTTCAGCTCATATTGCCAAAGGAGAGAGATGAGGGAGTTCAAGAGGAACACTCAGGATGGAACCAGTGACTGCTTCAAGATGTGCAGACACACCATCTCCAGCTGGCACAATTCTGCCATCACCACCTACCTCATCACCAATGCAAATTCTGCTTCCTGCATCTCCAGTTCTATTGGCTGTGCAACCCTTGAGCACTCATATCATGAGCTCACTGGTTCTACCAGTTATGCCAAATCCATCTGGGTCACAGTTCATGACCTACAGGTCTCCATCTCCACTATTATTGTCTACACCAGAAGAGGGCATTAACTTGGCTGAAGAAGCAGACTGGATCTTACAAGATTTGTTATCCCTGTTAACCCCTCTACCTGACATGTCATCATCAGGATCAGCTTGTTCACTTTTACAGGCACCACCCTTGTTGCTTCTATGGAACATACAAGATGACATGGCTGATTCTCAAAGTTACCCACCACTGCAATACTCAGAAGGTAGACTTAATTCTCCAGAACTGGGTGAGCGAAGGGACTTGCTGCTGAGGTTGCTCTTGCCACTTGCATGAGATATGACAGACCCTGAGCTTGAGGCTGGACTTGAAGGAAGGAATGTGCAGGACCTGGAAAGGAGACCAACTTTTGTGTTGGAGGAATGTGGGAACTCACACTCTCGTATGGGCACTCTCAAGTGGGATCAGCCTGTCAAGTGACCTGGGTCTCATTCTAGAAGGCACTCACAGGAAGATCAACCTTTGTGCAATGGGCAACAAACACAAGACCTCTCACCTCCTTGGGTATTGAGGCCAGTCATTCCAATGAATGTCGATGATCAGTTACAGCTCTCGCAGCACCACCTCCATGTGGGGTCTCATTTTTATGGTAGGCCCTTGTATGGTGGAGGTGGGGCATGTGAGGATTACAATGACTTGCAAGGCCCAAGGAGCAGAGGGGAACAACCACCAATGACAAGGAGAGAAGGGACATACCCAGAGCCAATACAGTTGCAAAGGGAGGCAGGCCTCTAGAAGTGAGTTACTATGAAAGGGCATACAGTAAAAGAGAGTTGGAGGTGCAAGCGGTACTGGAGATGTTGGGAAGGAGAGCCATGGATTTGAGAACCCCTGAACCCCTTGACAAGATGCTGCATCAAGGGTCAGCCAAGGCACCAAGGTTTTTGGGCAAGGCATGGGACCTTGTGGACTACCTTAATGAGATCCAGTTCCTGTGTGAGGGGGCAGGGTGCATGCAAGAGAAAGAGTGGATCAAGTGGGTGTGCTGGTACCTCAATAGGGAAACAGTGACTCTCTGGAATTCCATTGTAGGGCAGGAGGTGAATGGTTGGAACACCTTCATTATGAGCCTTGTCAGAATCTACCCAGGAGCATCACAATTAGAGAGGACCTTCATGAAGCAGGATTTGTACAACTTGGTAAAGGTGCAGATGAGGAAGGACATCGAGAAAGAAGAAGACCTTGGCAAGTACTATCACAAGTATGTCAAGATTGCATGTTACCTCATCAACAAAAGAAAGATCACTACAGACAATTATGACAGTCATATCCTTGAAGGCCTCAACCCAGAGCTCAAGCAGGAGGTACTCCTAAACCTTAAGTTCCACTTCAGGATCTGTCATCATGATGACCCTTGGCCCCTTGATTACATTGTGGAGGAGTTGTGGTTCCTGATGAGTGATAGGTTTAAGATGACAAGGAGCAAGGGGGCAAAGAAGGGAATAGTACAGCTCTTGGGAGGCAAGGAAGCAACTTGAGTCACTCAGGAGTTGGCTCAGCAGCAACTACAAGCTCGAGTTGAAGTGGCTGTACAATGATCCACAACAGGGAACCCTGAAGGCAGTAACCAGTTTGCAGGACAAGGGAACACCACTGAGCACATCTGCTTTTTCTGTTTTCTGGTTGGACATCTGGCCTCATACTGCCAGCAATGCTCGAACTATCTAAGAGAAGGGAAGTGTCAGATTGTCAATGGGCAGCTATGCTTCCCTGATGGGGCACCAATTCACTGAACAAATGGGCCATGGAAGGCAGAAATCGATCACTGGTGGGAAGAACATGGCCCAGTCAAAGACAGAGCAGCTGGAGAAGCCATGGCTGTACAGCGACCAGAGGGAGGCACCCTGGGTGCCCATCTATTTGTAGTTGAGAATCAAGAGTCAAACCTGGCATCAGCACAGATGGCAGTGGCAGCAAGGATCAAAGAGGTGGTCTCAGGTGATGAGGAGGAAGAGGAAATTCAGGTCCTTCAGGGAGAGCTCAAGTCACTGGATGCTGGTCTCAAGTATGCCCTGGCCATCAATGAGAAAGACAAGTCACAGCACTGACAAAGGCTTGATGGGGTGGTGATACTGAGTGTGCTGTTGAAGAATCCCAGGTCATCAATGTCAAAGGAAGGGACCTCAAAGGGCAAAGAAAAACAAGTGACAAGACCTCTGAACATGCTGAACGACCCTCAAGTGGGGTAAGGAAGTCCAGGCTTCCACTACAAAGCACCTGCAGACATCCCTGGTGTCAACAAGAAGATTCTCAGAAAGATACTTGAGGTACCAGTCTCGGTACCTGTAGGGGACCTTTTGGCCACCAGACAGATCCAGAGGGCCATATGGGAGTACACCTTGGTCAAGAGGGTACCAGCTGAGGGATTGGCAGCTGGTGCAATGGCAGCAGTCAAGACCAAAGATGGAGGAGAGGGAGAAGAGGTGGTCGAGGAGATGGTCAATGATGCAAGGGTTGCAATGAAGAGAAATAAGAGAGATGACCCAGGGAAAGACTCTAAAGGCTAGTTTGACCCTGTAGGGAATCCTGTTGAAGAGAAGAACCAGTAGAGGAAAAGAATAGAAAAAGAACTGAAACACTTAGCCTGAATAACTGAACTGAAAAGTCTGCTGCTCCACCACCTTAGGACTTCCCTAAGGCTGCTCAGACCTCACTCTTGAGGGCTGTAGCAGTAAGAGAGCTGCCACAGACTGGTCCCACCAGTCTGTGATCCCCAGCCTCTATAGTGGTAGCTTGTTCCTGTAGCTAGTACAATTTTGAAGTCAAGTCTGTGCATGCTTACTAAGCAACCTCTTGCCTTGCCACTAAGTCCCCATCCCACTTACAAAACAGGGATCAAGCCCCTTAGAAAAGTAAATAAATTCCTACACACCTCAAACCTCTCATTTCCATCTATTCCCTTACCAGGGAGCTCCCACTCCCTACAGCAAGTATCAAGTATGAAGGAGATGAGCCTGAGATCCAGAGGTTGTCCACAATGCCTCTCAACTTTGTGGCTGTCAAAGTGGCTGGGCAGGTTAAGCTTGAAGGTATTCTAGACAGTGGGTTGCAAATTGTTGCTCTGCAAAAAGAGATTGCCAAGGTGCTTTGACTCCCTATCAAGAGAGATGGGAGCATTATGATGGAGACAGTCAACAAGGGCAGGGAAGAGACAGAAGGGGTCATTAGTGACTGTCCAATTGACTTTGGGGGAGTAATGGTGTGTGTACCAGTACAGGTTGTCAGGAACACAGCCTTTGATATACTTCTCAGGTGACCCTTTATGTGTGCTCTTCAAGTGAAGACTGAGGACTTCCCCAATGGTGACCAGAAGATTGAAATTACTGAGCCAGGCATGGGAAGATGCATTATCATGATGCCCAGGCAGCAAGGGCACTTCATGAGACTTCTCCAGTTCTGAGACCCAATTGCAAATGCCAAGTATCTTCATAGGATGGGGGGTAGATTGAGGATTTCAAAGCATATCAAACCTGAGCAGGGTTTTTAGACATTGTCAGGGATTTGAATCGCCAATGAGGAGACATCTGGATGGGATTGGCTGCCCCTGTAACACTGGGTTATTTGGCTCAGCCTATAGCAGTGTACAGTGATGAATGGAGCATATATGATTCTAGACAAAACTCACATACACATGACTGTGTACATAATGTGGCATCAAAGCTAGATTTAGAGGAATTGAGAGGCTTAGAACAGGAAGGAGGAAATGAGAACTTACAGACGATGACCTTATCCAGGAGAGGTGGACCAGTCATGCAGTTACTGAATGGGGTTTGAGAAGGCCAGACAGGGGATAGGAAGGTGGAGGCCAGGTCACAAGGGCAGGCTGAGGGGCATGAGGATGATTGGATCGGGTTGGACTACTGAAGCATTGAGAGAAAGAAATGGGGGAGCAAGTGTACCCTGCTAGTGATTCATGAAGAGGACACTGAGTCCTCAGGTTTATTGTTGAGTTTGTATGTGGTCCAATCACTGACTGATACCTCACAGGATGAATGCCCCATGCTTTGGGCCTTCAAGTATAAGCTGGTAGCAAAGAAGGTTTGCCCAGTGGTGACCAACACCCCTGCAGAGTTTAGAGTGGAGAGGAGGATGGTGGGTGATCCTCTGGCTGACTTACCAAACTTACCAGTTCAACCCCCTGAGTGGGAGCTGGGAGAGAGGTTGACTCAAGAGAGGGGGGAAAAGCTTGATTGGGATCCAGGGGGATTCCTCTGGCCTGAAGAGTTGAAGCTTGTCAAGTGGCTTGTTTGAGCTCACGAGACAGCTTTTGCATGGGACATGAGTGAACAGGGGACATTTAGACAAGACATCTTCCCCCCCCCTCAAGATCCCAATGGTACCCCACAAGCCATGGGTGTACAGAAATATCCTGATACCACTGGCAATCTACTTAGACATCATTGAGATCATCAAAGAGAAGATTGTGGCCAGAGTCTGCAAACCCTCAACATCTGCATACAGATTGAGGTGGTTCTGTGTGGTGAAGAAGGATGGGAAATCACTATGTCTAGTTCATGATCTTCAACCATTGCATGCAGTCTCAATTCAGGACTCAGCAGTACCTCCACATGTCAACAGTATTGTGGAAGCCTTTGCCAGCCATTTGGTGTTTGGCATGTATGACCTGATGGTAGGCTATGACCATCACATTATTCACAAGGACTACCAAGACCTCACAACATTCCAAACCCCAATTGGGATGTTTTGGTTAATGAAGTTACTGATGGGGTATACTAACATGGTACAAGTCTTTCATGGGGATGTCTCATTTACCTTGCAAAGCAAGACTCCTGAGGTCACCATGCCATTTATTGATGACATACCTGTGAAGGGACCAAGGATGCACTATCCAAAGGAAGATGGAACTTATGAGACCATCAAGGGAAACCTGGGGATTTGAAGGTTCATTTGGGAGCATCTCAAGAACACTAACTGAGTCTTACTGCACATTAAGTATGTTGGTGGAACTGTCTCAGCAACAAAATTTGTAGTCATGGCACCTTTGATAGTGGTGGTGGGGCACAAGGTGTCCTTCAAAGGTCAGATTCCAGATGAGTCAAAGGTTCAGAAAATTTGTGATTGGCCATACTGCACTAATGTTACAGAAGTCCATGGGTTCCTAGGACTATGCAGCTACTGCTGAATCTTCATCAAGGATTTCACAAAGAGGGCAAAACCTTTGATTGAGCTCACAAAGAAGGGGATGCCCTTCCAATTTGGGGAAGAGCATAAGGGGGCCATGGATGACTTGAAGGACACACTTATTCACTTGCCAGCTCTTTGGCCCATCGACTACAAGTCAGGTCAGAGGGTTATCCTAGTGGTCAACACTTCTCATATCATGGTAGGATACTCACTGTTACAGGTAGGCAAGGATGGCAAGTGCTATCCTGTGAGGTACAGATCAATTGCCCTTAATGAGCAGGGGAGTCAGTACAGTCAAGCGAAGCTCAAACTCTTCAGGCTCTTCCAAGCCCTGCAAGATGTGTGCAACCACATTTTCAGTGTCAAAGATTTAGCAGTAGAGGTTGACACAAAATACATTAAGGGGATGATCAACAATCCTGACCTTCAACCAAATGTGTCTATCAACTGTTGGATAGTGGGTATCCTTCTTTTTGAGTTCAAACTAATCCATGTACCTGCAAAACAACACAAGGGTCCAGATGGGTTGTTGAGGTGGCCTCAAGCTGCAGAGGACCCATCGCACTGCAAACATTTCACATTGTTCCTTCAGAAAACAGGCTGAAAAAAGGGGAGGGAAGAGATACTCTTTTATTTTAAATGTTTGGAAAAAAAAAACATGGAAATAATGTTTTATTTTCTTCCAGGGAACATGAGTTGATGCTAATGCCCATTAGGGTGGAAGCTAATGGGCATAACCATTAATCTGTATTTTTGCACAGAAAAGATGAAATTATATTTGCATTTTTAATGCTTCCAGTGTCAGAGGATGATGAGTACAAAGAATGGATTGATGAGGTCAGAGCCTTCGTGATCGAAGCCCTCAACCCACAGAGAGGTGAAAAGCCTGAGACCTACTTCAAATGGTGGGGCTCAAGCCCACTGATCTACAGAGACTTGTTTGAGGAGGGAGAAGGAGCACAAGGAATATTGAAAGGAGTAGTTGCCACCCAGGTGGTGTCTCCCCAAATCAAAGGAGTGGGTGCTATGTCTGATGTTGAGATCCCTAGGACCCAATGAGGGAAGGAGAAGGACGAGAGGCTAGATCTCATTCAGCACCTCCTCAAAACTAGTGAGCAACCCCCAGGCTCTCTGACCTGCAGTTTGAAGCATTGATATGGTATGCCACCCAGTTCTTTGTGAAGGATGGCCAACTCTGGCATTGAGAAGAAAAAGGGAAGCACCAGTTGGTGCCACCATACAAGAAATGGTTGGGCTTGATGCAACAAGCTCATGATGGCCTGGGACATAAAGGTGTGTTTTCTACCAAAATGAGACTACTGATCAGTTTCTGGTGGCCATCTATAAGTGCTGATGTATGCTGCTTCATCCAGACATGTCATGAGTGTCAGATTCAGAGGATGGATAGACTCCATATTCCTCCAGTGGTGGCCATGCCAGAGCCTCTGTTTTACAAAGCCTATATGGATTTGATGACCCTGCCCAAGTCAAATGGGTTCAGATACATTGTCCAAGCTAGGTGTTCTCTAACTGCTTACCCAGAGTGGCAGATGCTATGATCAGAAACAGGCAAAGTGCTCAGGAGATTTATCTTCAAGCAGATCCTATGTTGATGGGGTACCATAGGCAAGATAGTGACTGACAATGGTTTGGCCTTTGTGCAAGCCCTCAACTTCCTTGCAAGTACCCACAAGATCAACCACATCAAAATCTCACCATATAATTTGCAAGCCAACAGGATTGTTGGAAGGTAACACCTTACTGTGCAAGAGGTCAAATTATGCAGCCTATGTATTCTGGGCAGAAAGGGTGATGATAGCTAAGTCCACAAAGTTATCCCCTTACCAGATGGTACATGGCATCGAGCCTCATCTACCTTTTGACTTCACTGAGGCCACCTTCCTCATGAATTGGGGCGAAGATAAGTACTTGACAGAGGAACTAATTACTCACTGGTGCAGGCAGCTCAAAAGAGGAAAGGAGGACCTCAAGAGGGTTTGAGAGCAAGTATATGCTGCTCGATGTCATTCTGCAAAGGAGTACAAAGCAAGAGTAAAAGGCTCCCTGAAGGAATGTGTGTTTGCTCCCAGTGATCTTGTGCTGGTTCGAAACACAAGGGTCAAGAAAGAACTTGATCGAAAGACCAAGCTGCAGTACCTGGGACCCATGGTTGTCCTAAGAAAAACATGGGGAGGAGCTTACCTCCTTGCCAAGCTTGATGGCTCTATTTCTTGTCTTTGATATGCAGCCTCTCGCTTACTACCTTACTTCTCTAGGATGTGCATCAATATCTCAATCTTTGAGCTCATGGGAAGAACCAAATCTGAACTCCTTGAAATCAAGCTAGATTCAATAGATGACAGAGCTGATCAAGAAAACCACTTCATAGATGAAGGTGAGTGGGAAAATGCAGGTGAGAGTATCTGAACTTGTGATTGTACAAATGGCATCTGCACCTTCACCAAAAAGGGGAGGTGACCATAAATTCAATTCGCTTTGCACATATTACAGTACAGTGGGGAACAGAGTATATTGCGCTGATGGGTTGATATAGAATGTATATACAAAACAAAGCTGTTGAAGCTTCAGGTAGGGATGGGAAGAGAGGAAACCACACAGCAATGTTTCTATGATACATGTTCAGTCATGTGACTTTCTCTTACCTAAAGCCTTGCCTGAACCCCTCTGCTCCTCAAGCAATTTGCTGAAGGCATCAGCAGCAGCATGCAGTGCATCTTGAATGGCCAGCCTGAAGTCAAAAGGGGGAATGGGAGAGGCCAAGGGAATGGGAGTAGTTGGTGAAGTGTCATGGTGATGGGAAGAGCTGGGGGTAGGAGAAAACTTGACATGAACCTTCTTCTTCACATGACAGACCTGTGATGAGCTAGCTTTGGGATCAGGCTTGACAGTGACAGAGGTGGAGGATGCAGGGGTGGGATTCTCAGTAGGCACCTTCCAAGATATGAACATCTTGGCACATGCATGGCCAGCTGGGGTATCCTCCTAACAAGGGGAATGAGGACAGAAAGGTTGAGGGTCATCAGAGGGTACTCACATAGAAGGAACAGGTGGAGTGCCTTGCCTTGCAGTGGGCACACTTCACACCTTCCACCCCACTACAAATGGCCTTTGCATTGAGGCAGTTCTTGCAGGCTTTGATGGGGTACACAGTCCAACCCCCAGCAGTCAAGCTTTGTGAGACATACTCCAAGTGCCAGTCAGGCAAGAAGGTTTGCCACTCCATGTTGGAGTCAGTGCGAGTGTCAGATTGTGCATCAGCGAGGTGCACCTGGCTGGATAGAGGGGACTTGGAGGGAATCAAAGGAGGAGCAGCATTGGAAGTGGGGGTGAGAGCGCATGGGGCATTGTCCAATTCATTGACTTCCAGCTTGGGTTGGGTGTGGGTAGGTGAGGCAGTAGGGATATGTGAGGAAAGGGGAGACATTGGGGGAGGAGTAGCAGAAAGGGGAGGCACTTCAAGTATGAGCACATCCACAGCTGGTAGGTCGACTGAAGGAGTGGCAGTTGCACCTACTGTGGTTGTGGGTGTGTCAGTGGATGAAGAAGGCGGTGTACAGGTGGTAGAGAGTGGTGGCAAGGGGGGGATGGGAGGCATTGGGATGGTGGTGGCACAGAGGGCATCCTAGAGGAGAGGTTAGCAACAAGAACAGGTGGAAGAGCAAATGGCAACATACCTCAATGCCTGTCAGACAAGCCAGAAGCTCCTGCCCCCTTGGGGAGGAGCCTCCTGCTGAAGCAGCTACCTGGCAGAGGATGGCCAGTGCCTGGCTGGCATCATTGGGCATGGTCAGTGTGGTGTTGGCATTTGGGGGCAACATCAAATGCTTGGGGAGGCAATATGGGAGAGAAGAGGGCAGAGGGTATGAGGCAAGCCTCTGAGCAGAAACAGGTGTGGCTGTGGGACAATCAACAGAAAACAACCATATCAGGAAATGATCACCTGCAGACTCAGTCATGCAAAAGGATGACAGCATGATGAGGAGCACAGGTGGACCTGAATCTACACTTAGGAGCTTCTAAAATATTCTCTGCTTTGCTATCTTTATGGTAACTCAAAGGTCTGACTATCTTCGCAGGTTCCAAGGGCTCAATGGAGTGTTGATTGAGTATCTTAGCTTCAAAGAGCTGTTCAGGCTCTTGCAATGCTTTGACTGGAACCTACAAGCCCTTGAAACAAGTTGCATTAATCTAAGGCCTACACATGCCATTCAGAAGCTAAGAACATGATGTCAAACCCAATTGAAGGACAGCTGAGACCTTGACCAAGCTTTGAAGCCTCTCAAAGTCAGAGAGACATGATGACTGGGGACAGTTGCTATCTAAAGCCCCCATCAGATGTAGGCACAGCTAGGCCCCTACAATGAGAAAGAGGAGGATAGAGGGTTTTGAGGGTGTTTAATGGTTTCAAGAGTAGTGGGGGGAGGGTTTCAAGGAGGTGGTGTGAGGGGTTCGAAAGGATGGCAGGAGGCTCAGTGGAGGATCAATGGTTTGTAGGAAGGTGTCTGAGGGAAGGGGGAATCATCTGAGGGGTGGAGGAAGGGGTTGAAGGTGCAAAGAGGGGCTTGGAGGGATAAAAAAACTTAGGGGTTCAAGGGGAGTGGTGGGTGTAGCTGGGCGCTGACTAAGCCCACACAAGGGGTTGGACACATGTAGAACACAGAGGGATAACTTTTTAATCAACCACACTTCGACTTCAGTAGTAGTGCACAGATGGTGTCTCAACACACCCTCCCTCTATTTATTGGCTTTAAAGTGTGTTCCCTAGAGGACCTGTGCTAGACTCCAGAAGCCCCTTCTGGGACAAAGTACCTACTTGCACTGGTCTCATTCAAGGCCCTTCCCCAGAGCTTAGTTTTACCATTCTCTACAGCATGCTATCATGGTTTTGAACTTATTTTGGTTTTTGTATTTGGACAGTGTAGTGAGGGCAGGTTCGTGTATCTCACTCATTTTTGCATCGAGCCTCTCACTTTCTTACATGGTGGTTCTACTGGCTTGCAGCTGCCTGGTGATACCTTTTTCTTGATGACATGCTCATTTGTTGTGGAGATATGAGTTTTCTCAGTGGACAGTGGGGTATGAGACAGTTTGACAGATATCTCAGGAATGGGTGTGCATTTTTCCCCAATTCCTTGTTCTTCCTTCATAGGATTCCACCTAGCAGTTCCTCACCAATGCCATGCTGCTCTCCTAGCCCCTACCTCACTTAGGCCACAACTCATGCAATTCTGTGCCGAATCGTTTGCTTCTTGCAGATGTGCATCCCCTAGATGACACCTACCAGACGATATTCTAGACGTCACGTGCGCATTTGTAGTTGTGGAGTTATTTGAGTTTTCATGTCTGAGCAGGGTGACAAGGCCAGGATTGCACATCTCACCCATTTTGCCTTGCGCCTCTTGCTTTTTGGCATGGTGGTACTACTTTCTTATGGCTACCTGTTGATACCCTTTTCATTCCTACACGCTCGATGGTTGTGGAGATATGAGAGTTTCTGTGTATGGAGGGGGTACGAGGCAACTTGGTGGATATCTCAGGACTGGGCAAGTCAATTGGTCTAGTTCCTTTTTCACCATCTCTTCCTAGGTATCCTCTACCACTATCCGCGATTTCGTATCGATTGCCTCAACGGCCGTTGCTCGGCAGCCTCCTCTTCTTACCCCTCTTGCTGCCTTATACACTGTTCACATCGCATCTCCCTCAGTTCTTCGCCTCGCCTTTCGCCTTTTTAAGACATGATACTACTCAACAAGCGCTTTCGAATGGTATACCTCGTGTTGTGATTCGTGCAGCCCTTGTCGAGAAATTTGGATTTTCATGTGGTGAGGTGTCTTGGGCCGGTGTTGCTGATATCTCGGGATGGGGTGCGCGTATGCATTCTATTTCTTTTCCTTCGTCCTCCCTACACTCCCCTTCACCGTCTCCACAGGTTTCGCGACGTTTTGTGCAGCTGTTGTCCTTCGGCGAAGTTTGCCTGCTACCCCCACCTGTCAGCACCTTTGAGCTTGTACAGTCAGTTACAACCAAGGATGGTTGAATTCTCAAGTGACCTGCGGATGTAGGGAGTGAGTACTCCCCACTATGATATCCTTTTTGTTTTATAACTTTTACTTTTACTTTTACTTTACTCTTTTATTTTATTTTCTTTTGTTTTTGTTCTTTTACCTTAGACTTTACTTAGCTTTGAGTATAGGCACATGAGGTAGCTTACATAAGCCCATGCACACCTACACTCCTCTGTAACTACTTACAAAAAAAAAAAACAAAGAACCAAGTTACAAGTTCAAGTTTGAGTTAGAGAAGGCCATTGTGAGTTGCCTTCTGTGTTCAGACAGATCTCAGACAGCCCTAGACATTCTCCCACAGACAGTACTCTCTTCCAGGCTATAGAAGCCCCTTTGGAAGACCTCACACCTTCAGTACTCCTTGTCCATCCTCAGTGACACATCATCAGTCTTGTCAGCACTTGGTGCCTGGTGAGCACTTTCAAGGTGGAGAAATACTCAAGGTTCTTGTGGACAGTAATGATGTCAATGGGGTGTGTGGGGCCTTCAAGGTAATGGCACCAGGTCCAGAAGGCTCCATGGATCACCAACAGCTCTTTATCATGTGTGTCATAGTTCAACTCTGGGGCAGTCAAAGTCCAGGAGTAGAATGCTACAAGTTGTACCTCACCATCTAGGCAAGTAAAGATGCCAGTGATAGCATAGTCCAAAGCATCTGTTTTGACCATGATGGGAAGTCCAGGCTGGAAGTGAGTTAATATTGGAGCTGTGGAGAAAGCTTCTTTGAGATGATTAAAAGACTGGAAACAGTCCTCAGAAAAGTTCCAAGGTGCCCCCTTCCATGTGAGATGTGTTAGTGGGACCCCAATGTCTGAGTAATTGAAGATGAAACAACAGTAGAAATTTGCAAAGCCAAGGAAGGATTGAATGTCCTTCACCTTGTGAGGCTCAGGCCAGTTGTGAACAGCCTTTACCCTATCCTTGGACATTGACAAATTGTCAGGGGACAGGAAGAATCCAAGGTATTCCATGGACTTGGGGTAGAACTCACATTTCTCTGGTTTGGCATACAAGCCATGCTCCCAGAGTCTGCAGAGTACCTCATGAACATGTTTTTTGTGATTTTCCATATTGTTAGAATAAATGAGGATGTTGTCCAGATAGACAATGACACATACATCCAGTAAGTCTGTGAAGATGGAGTTGACAAAGCATAGAAAATGCTGCAGGGGCATTGGTAAGTCCAAATGGCATCACCAGATCCATAGCAGGTTCTGAAGGCCATCTTCCATTCATCTCCTTTGGCAATGCACACCAGGTGGTAAGCACGGCACAGATCAATTTTAGTATATACCTTAGCCCAACTAGGCAAGTTGAGTAAGTGTAATGGTCTCTTACTATTCATAGTGTAGTTTTCCTTTTATGGTTACTCTCTGGTTAGGGTTACTAAGATGCCCACATAGATGCTCTACTTAGTCACCTTTTTGCTTCATTGACTCAGCATGTTTGTTGTAGCCAATCACATTTATTTCTCTTTGTTTGGTTTGTTCTACAATGTTCCTTGGTTCAAACAGCTCTAGTAGTATAAATACTGGGCTCTCTTGTCATAGTACACTCCAATTGAGTTCATTTGTTGCCTGCCACATAATAACTCTTTTCCTTAACTGTCTAATATCAGTTTGAGGAGTAACCATGATACAACATTTGTTGTCAGTGTTACACTTGAACTTGATTTCCACTATCACTGTTACTCTGCTAGCCCCCAGGCATATAGGGAAACCATACCCAGACTCCAGGGTTAAGGAGCTTTGTTTTCTTTGTTTCCCTTCTTTCCTCCTATAGTTTTACACTTCTCACTGTATGTCAAAAAAGAGTCCCCTGCTCCCTGAATCCCCTCTCCCAAGGAAGAAGACCCCAATCTCCTTGGCTTTGTACTACACATTTCATACAACTTTCAAAACAGACAAACCCTTTGCCCCCCTCCTTGCCTCCCCATCCTAGTTGCCAACAATGGACCCCTGCAACTTGATGGAAGACATGCTACAGTTTATACAGCAGCTTTTGGTTAGGGTGGGACAGCAAGTCACTGCTGCTGTCACTGCCCAGCAAGGGGCACAGCCAGGTAGGGCTGGAAACACTCCCATCAACCCCACAAAATGGGGCATAGCAGACCCAGGCCAGTTTGATGGCTCAATTGTGAGGTTTTAGGAATGGTGGTCAAAGATGTGAGCCTTTGTGGCCTTAGCTGAGTTCAAGACTCACCAGGAGGATGTGCTGGTGGTCTGGTCCTGGATGACTGGACCAATAGCAGGGGCTTATGCAAGGGCCCAAATAGATACATGCCTTGCAGCACAGAGATGGCCAACCCATGCTGAGGTGCAGGCCAAAGTAGAGATGAGGTTCTGCCCTCTTCACAATGTGGACTGGGCCAAGCAACAGTTGGCCAATATTTGCCAAGAAAATGCCAGAACCAAGGGGTTCCTGGCAAGGTTCAACACATTAAGGACTGTGTCTGGGGTATCCAATGACTACACCGTCTGGATGCTGGAAAGAGCCATGCATCCTGAAATCCTCCAACAAATCTATATTCAGGGCAGGAGGAAACACATGTGGAAGGACTTTGAGCCTGAAGTTCAAGCAATGGGTGTGGCTATGGAAGCCATTAAACTTCAAAGTTCTTTGTCTAGCAGTTGCTGGACTCAAATTTACAACCAGCCTTTGGCTGGTGTCACTTCAGGCAGTGGCATGCCCATGGATATTGGTGCCACAAGCAGGTCAAGAGGTCCCACAAGAAAAGACTTCTTAAACTACAAGTGCTATGGCTGTGGCCAGACTGGTCACATAAGACCACAGTGCCCTAATGGGAAAAACAAAGGAAAGGGATGGCAGGTATGTTCCAAAGGTGCCAACCCCTGCCTTAGAGCAATGGAGGGGATGAGCTTTGACCAGATCATTGCTCACATAAGTCAGTTAAAAGAATTGGACCTGCAGTGAAATTGGGTCCTGCATGCTCTCCTAGTACTGGACACTTTTCTTCCTCATCTTGTCCTTCTTCTCTTAAAGTTTATAAAGCAAATACAAAAATAGATAACACAAAAGCACAAAAAAAAGGGTCTCTTTCTTGGACTTTGTATCTGTAAATAGGTTCTCTCCTCTCTCTGTAGTAGTATGGACTTAGATATGGACTCTGCTGTTCCATCTGCAGTGGGGTCCCAGTTGGGCTCAGAACTGGACATTAAACATGGTTCACTTAATTCCTCTGCCTATAAAACCACAAAAAATGTTTCTTCTTCTTCTCATACAATAGTTCTGGAAAAGGAAAGCAACAAAGAGGTGACAGTACTGCCAAAACCCCAAATTTGTTCACTGAACTTGAAGGACCATGTTTTGGTTCCCATAATTATTCACTCTCAGAAAGGAGATGCACATGCTGTGCAGGCTCTCTTGGACAGTGGCACCACTGGCATCTTTGTGGACTCCAAATTCATTGAACAAAAGAAACTCCTGAAGCTTGCTTTGCCTAGGGCAGTTGACATATTTAATGTCAATGGTACTCACAACTCCACTGGAAGGATTACTCATCAGGTCCCACTTCATGTTCAGTTTGGGAACCACTTCAAAGAGTTAGTAGCTGACATCACAGATCTGGGATCTCATGACATGATATTGGATCACATGTGGCTTGCCACCCACAACCCTGATGTCAACTGGAAAACCAGTGAAATCTCGATAAGGAGGTGCCCATATAGTTGCAGGAAACTTGTGCCTAAGCCAGCCTTTGTAAGATGTGTAGGCAGGATCAAATATGTAGTGCAAGACACTTTTATCTCCACTATTGCTTCCACCAAGCAGGAGGAGGTAAAGAAAAACTGACAAAACCCCTGAGGAACTAGTTCCAAAGGAATATCATGAGTATTTATCAGTCTTTTCTGTCCAGGAATCCAAACACATGCTGCTTAGGAAGCCTTGGTACCATGCTATAGAACTACAAGATTTGTTTGTACCCAAAAAGGGAAGGTTGATCCCTCTCTCCCCTGACAAGCAGGCTGAAGTTAGTAGCTTTGTAGATGGACAACTCAAGAAGGGTTACATCTGGCCTAGCAAGTCCCTGCAAATGTCTCCCATGTCTTTGTCCCCAAGAAGGATGGAAAGAAGCATATGGTACAGGATTACTGGTATCTAAACAAGCATACAGTCAAGAACTCATACCCACTCCTGCTTATCTCACAGCTTGTTGACAAGCTCAAGGGATGCAAATTATTTATGAAAATGGACCTTAGGTGGGGATACAATAATGTCTGCATCAAGGAAGGTGACAAGTGGAAAGCTGCTTTCATCTGTCACCATGGTGCCTTTGAGCTGCTGGTTATGTTTTTTGGACTCTGTAATTCCCCTGCCACATTTCAGAACATGATGAATGATATCTTCAGTGATATGGAGGATGTCATGGTTGTATATATTGATGACCATATGATATTCACAAAAATGAATGATGAAAAGGAGCATGACAGGATTGTGCTAGAGGTGCTTAGAAGGTTGAAGGAAAATGACTTGTTCATAAAACTGGAGAAGTGTCTCTTCAAAAGACAGGAAGTTGACTTCCTTGGGATGATAGCTGGCATTAATGGTGTTAGGATGGATCCTGACAAAGTTGCTGCTGTGTAGAACTGGCCTGTCCCTACTACCATCTGCAGAGTTTGTGGCTTCCTTGGCCTTGGGAACTTTTACTGACACTTCATCAAGGACTTTTCCCAAGTGGCATGTCCCCTTAATGAGCTTGCAAAGAAGGATGTTCCATTCTGGTGGACCAACAGATGTCAGTTGGCATTTGATATGCTTAAAGAAGCTTTCACCTTGGCTCCTATTCTTATGTTCCCTGATCAGGACCAGAGGTTCCACTTAGAAACTGATGCTTCAGATTACACAACCAGAGCTGTGTTGTCAGTAGAGTGCAAAGATGGCCTCTGGAGGCCTGTTGCTTACTCAAGTCACTCATTGTCTGGAGCAGAGCTTAATTATACAGTTCATGACAAAGAGATGCTGGCCATCATACACACTTTAGAGCAATGGTATCATTACCTTGAAGCCACCCTGTACCAGTTCAAGATTTGGATGGATCATCATAACTTAAAGTGGTTCATGATGTCCCAGAAGCTTCAACCCCATCAGGCATGGTGGGCACAGTATTTCAGTCATTTCAACTGTGTCATCATCCATAAACCTGGAGTTTCTATGGGATGACCAGATGTCCTCTCCCACCATGAAGACCTGCTAGAAAACAAAGAAAATGCAAAAAAAGAAGAGCCACTATTTACTAAACCCAAACAGCTTTATTTGGTCTGTCTTGAATCTTCTCTGGAAGAAGAACTTTGCACTGCTTCAGCTGGAGTTGATGCTGCTGGGCTCACTCCTAAAAATGGACTTCTTTATGATGGAGATAAGGTCTGGGTACCTGAAGGACTTCATAACAAGGTTCTTGCTGCTCTTCATGATTCACCCCTAGTGGGTCATCGCAGTGTTACAGGAACTCAGGAGTTGGTTACATGCTGGTTCACATGGCCTATCTTGAAAACCAACATAGAAGAGTATGTAAAACACTGTCAGGCATGTCGGACTAGCAAGTCTAGTAATGAGCTGCTGGCTGGACAGCTCGAGCCCTTGCTGATCCCTAGTGAACCCTGGCAAGATCTTACTACTGATTTCATGGATGTAGGCAACAAGTCTGCCTCTGGAAACTCCCATGTGTTGGTCATGATTGATCACTTCTCTAAGGAGGCTGAGTTTGTCCCATGTACTGGTGAAGAAACTGCCACTAGTATGGCATGGCTTTATTTATCACATGTCTGGAAGCACCATGGACTCCCTTTGTCTGTTGTCTTGGATTGCAGACCACAGTTTGCCTCACAGTTCTCCCACAAGTTATTTAAAATGTTGGGAGTTGAGCAGAAACTCTCTATGGCATTTCATCCACAAATGGATGGTCAGACTGAGCTATTGAACTGCAAGATTCAGCAGTACCTTTGTATGTATGTAAACCATCAGCAAGAAAGATGGGAGGATTGGCTGCCCCTAGCACAGTTTGCATATAATAACTCCAAATCTGTTTCTACTGGCAAGTGCCTCTTTGAAGTTACTTGTTCATATACACCATGAATGGGCATCAAGCTGACAACTTCTAAGGTAGAAGCAGCTGAGGAAACTGCTAGAGACTGGTTCCAGGTGTTCCAGGATGTATGCAACTCACTTGGAAAGGCTAGGAATCAACAGAAAGCTCATGCAGATAAGCATTGCTCTCCCTCTCCTATGTACTCAATTGGCTCTCAGGTGTGGCTGGCTACAGATCACCTCTCATCGAAAGACCAGCAGAGCCAGAAGTTGACTGAAAAGTGGATTGGTGCATACAAGGTAGTAGAGGTTCTCCCAAATGCTGTTAAATTAAAACTCCCCCAGAACATGCATATTCACCCAGTTGTGAATGTGTCATGGGTAAAGCCTTACCTTGGTGCCCTCATTGGGCAGCCCATTACTAGACCTGGCCCTCAGTGAGTAACCAATGAGGGAGATGTAGAGTTTGAGGTCAGAAATGTAGTAGATTCCCACTTGAAGTGTGGGGGCCTGCAATTCTTAGTCCACTGGAGGGGCTATCCTGATGAAGATCACACCTGGGAGCCAGCTTACACTCTTAAAGATGCCCAGGAGGCAATAGGTGGCTTCTACAAGCTTCACCCTGGTGCCCCTAGAAAGCTCTGCCTTCTTTCTGCCTCTGGCCTTCTTTTCTCCCCTATACCCAATCCCATTACTGCCACGCAACCTGTTTGGTCTTCCCTGGAAGTCAAACCTTAGGAGGGAATGGTGTAATGGTCTCTTACTTTTCATAGCATAGTTTTCCTTTTATGGTCACCATCTGGTTAGGGTTACTAAGATGCTCATGTAGACACTTGACTTAGGGCCTGAATGGTAGCAGGCAGTAGTGGATTTCCCATGTGGTTGTACAAAACATATGCAAACTGAATCAGTGTGGAGTTTACACGCAGACTTTCGGAGAGCGGCATTATCAATGAGAACAAGCGCTATTGTTACTATCCAATCATCCAGATGCAATGCCAGCTCGACGAACTACTCGTTGCAAGATCCCCTGCAAGCTAGCTGATTCCTCATCTCCATCACCAACCCACTGCTCACTCTGACTCTGTGGCAAGATGGTGGGTAGGGCTTCCAGTTCAAGAGGGGCCCCATCTATCACTTCAAGCTCTGAGTACCTGAAATTGCGAGCCACATGGACTGAGCCAGATGTTTTGGCGCTTCTTGATTATGTGGAGGAAAACCAATTTAAAGCAGGTGATCGCATGGTTTTTCCTGAAGGGCACTTCAACGATCTACTACCCCAATTACCCATCCAACCCAATGGCCACCATAAGACCACCAAAAATTGTCATGACAAGTGGGAAAACATATGTTCATTGACATGTCCCTGTACTTGACATTGCTCATATCGAGCACAGCTGAAATGGGAATACTACGTGGCATCAACCATCGCAGGGGGATCAGGGCTTGCTTATTCCGCAGAGAAGGGTGCTAATGTCATGACTGAGGTGGGGCAACTTGTAATGGACAAACTTATCGAGGTACGTCTGGGTTTTCTTCCTGGTATGATATATAATCTAACCATTCACTAGACTCGGCCAGAAGCTGCCCAGTTTCAGCACAAGGGATTCAAATTTTGGGATCATATGAATCAGTTTGTCCCTCCTGACAAGGTGAGGGGCAATAACGCGCACCATGCTGGATCCTTTTCTATGCTATCTCAATCTTCCATGTCCATTACTTCCATGTTGCCTCAGCCACCATTCACGCCTCCCATACAACACTACCAATCGCATCAGCTGCAGTCTACACAAGCTGCTTCTCAATTTACTTTCGTGCAGTATCAAACTGAGACCACTGACTGCAAAGTGCCTTCAGTGGCAATACTTACTTTCACCAATCACCCGATCACACATCCCTTACAATCATGAGACAGCCTGTTAACACATCACCTGCCTTGTTTCCTCGTTGTCACATGGCTGCTGCTACCCCTATCACTGCCAACACCATTGCTGCCTACTTTGGCACCTTCGCAAGTCCTGCCAATCCATCACATGTCACCATGACACCCTCAGCGTCTTTTGTCTCTCTACAAGTGCCGAGGCAGTCCTTGCCTTTAGAACCACCACCAGTGCCCAGTGAGCGCTTCCACCACCCAGGCATGTGGTCTTACCACCTCACCCTTACTTACCTTTGTTTCCCGCTTTTACCCGTTTTCCCTACCTCTGTCATCCCCACGTGCATGCCTACCCTAGAGTCGGACTTTACATTTTTCTTACCTTGACGTGTGACAGATCCGAAATATGCCAAATTTCACCTTAGATACCACTGTCTTTACGATACAAAAGCCTGGGCTACTTAGAAAAATATACCACCCACCTTTTGGCGTCACACTGCAAGTTTCTGAGAGTTTCCTTCGAGTCTAAAAGAGCCTTCCCGGGTCATTTTTGAGTTTTCAAGAGTACCCTGAGTCCCAGAATTCCCTTTGCTGCAACTTTGCCACCGTCGACCCCCAAACATCCTGTAAACCGTCCTACAAGCCAACTATTGCCACCTACCAAGTTCCAACGAGCTCTCAAGTTCCCCCTTTGTATATTTCCCCCTTTACCACCTAGCATCCCCCTCATCTGTCTCCTTCTGACTCAAGACCCCTTGGGATGAGCCTAGGTCTCACCTACAGCTTTCCCTCTCTTATTTCCCTTAGCACTCTCACAAGAAGAGTAGCCCACACTGATCGGACTCAAACTGCACTGACTACTCAAAATGTATGACATACTGTAAGCTCTCAAGCACTGGTTGTAACACCACTTCCTGTGCCAGTCCCACCTAATATGTCGTGGGTACTGTTCAGGATCCCTGCCAATCCTCCCACTGTTTCGCCTTCGTCCATCCCTGTCTCTCTGCCATCCTCTGCAATGGTATCACTTGACTCTTCGATCAATCCCTCATCTAGCGTATCGTCTCGTGGCAGAAAACGCAAGAGCAACACCGCTGCCGAGTTGGACACTATGTCCGTGGTGACTACCACTAGCTCACAGAAGTGACAGACTCAGATGAGTGGCCTCGAAGATAAGGTCCAAGAATTTATGGCAAGTTTCAACAACACTTCCAGTAGGACGGTCAATCAGATGCTTTCCACACTCGATGATACAAGCAGGGATTGAAAACTGAGCGATGCATGTATGCTGATATACGACCTTGAGAAGAACCTTTCGGCAGACAACCTTATTCGTTTGCAGATGCTGTTCGAGGAGAACCCGTCTTTCATCACAGGCTACCAGCGTGTCGCTGCTCACTTGGTATCACTCAGGATGCGGTGGGTTAAGTTGAGACTCGAGGCGGCTGGTTACTCCATGCCTGAATACACACCTGAATGTACAGATATGTAGAATACTTACATGCACTGTATTTCTAACCTTGCTGTTATCTTGTACCTAAATTCTATTCTGTATCCACCTGCAACTGACTTGAGCAAGAATGCATTGCAACAGTAATGAAAGACGAGCCAAGAAATGTGTAAGGTACTCAAATGCTAGTCTAATTGTTCGATGATAGGAGGCATACCCCACCTCGCACACTCTGCACAGTAGCTGTCCCAGATCTCTGCTGCAATCATATCACGCAGTGCATTCATCTGCCTGTGCGAGTCAGCATTCAGCAGAGCACCCTGAAGACTCCCAAAATCACCTTCCTCCTCTGTCAGGTACGGTCTGTCATCTTCATCAAATCCATCAGGATCTGGTATATCAATGTTGTCAGGATCATAGATATGGATAATATTATGAATGCAGCATGCAGCTGTGGGTAATCAGGACTGAATCGCCATGCTGTACTCAGGCGGAAGAACAAGGGCATGAAAACGTCATTTGATGACTCTGAAGTTGCACTCGATGTCATTTCAAAGCATGGTGTGATGAAGGTTAAACAATTCTTTTCTATTCTTTGGCCTGTGGGGAATGAATGGGAGCTGGATGTAAGGATGTAAATGAACTTATGCTAAATTTGCCTGCCCCCACTCTGCCAAATGGTAGCACTGGCCACGATATGGTACAAGTAACTGTGGAGTCAATGGATATCCTGCATCAGCAAGATAATAGTGGCCATCGGGGATTGCGGAGTCTCGTAAACGGGCATTGTGGTAGACTGTAGCATCGGCAGCCGATCCCTCCCATCCTCCAAGAACATACGTGATAATACCATCAAACGAACAGGTGACAAGACAATTCTGAGATAGAAACCCCTTTTGGTTGCGCATGAGATCTCACTGGCTTGCTGATGGTACACATGCGACATGCGTGCCAACGAGGGCACCTATTGCATCCTTAAAGTATGGGTAGAATTTTGGATTTGAGGAGATACGAGCAGGGGTTGGAGAATTGGCCCTGGGAAGGTGGACAAACATTCCATAGACAGGACCCTCAGAAAAGGTGTAAAGCATCTGTTTAAAATACCTAGATAAAGTAAAAGACATGAGCAGTTAGGGCAGAGGATTGAGACTACCAAGTACTCACCGAATAAAGTAAAAGACATGAGCAGTTAGGGCAGAGGATTGAGACTACTGAGTACTCACCAAATAAAGTAAAAGACATGAGCAGTTAGGGCAGAGGATTGAGACTACCAAGTACTCACCGAATAAAGTAAAAGACATGAGCAGTTAGGGCAGAGGATTGAGACTACTGAGTACTCACCAAATAAAGTAAAAGACATGAGCAGTTAGGGCAGAGGATTGAGACTACCGAGTACTCACCATGAAATAGTATCTGTCACGTGTTGAAATTGCTTGCCAATGTGCCTGGCTGACAGTCCTGTCACCATCATGTAGAGGAATATTGCGAGTTGCTCTGCTAACGAGATGTTTCTTGAATCCTGGAAGCCTCCCTCTCGAAGGATGGATACGAGCCTGATAAAGACGTGTTTGTGGACGCCCAGCTCATTTCTGATCTGCTCAGGGTGCCCATTGAGCAGTTCATCCACCCATCCCTGCCCTGAAAGCATAGATGTGTGGTAGGGTTGCGGGGTAGTGCTTCGAAGCATTGTGATTGTGGCCAGGTAGATAGTGAGTACGGTGCTGACTGTTCTGTGGCTTTGAAGCTGGTACACGAGTAGCATCCTTAGAATCATCTTTCTCCTATTCTCCTCTTCTTCTTCCTCAGCCGCATTCCATACAGCAAGGTGGCGGTGACGGTCCTCGTCCATAGCATATTGATAGAGCAATGATAAGGACTACACTGTACACCAACACTTGGGTATCATGATATTTGGAAGTCTGTCAAACTCCGCACTGATTCAGTTTGCATATGTTTTGTACAACCACGTGGGAAATCCACTACTGCCTGCTACTGTTCGGGCCCTTAGTCACCATTTTGCCACATTGACTCAGTGTGTTTGCTGTAGCCAATTGCATTTATTTCTCTTTGTTTGGTTTGTTCTACAATGTTCCTTGGTACAAACAGCTCTAGTAGTATAAATACCAGGCTCTCTTGTCATAGTACACTCCAATTGAGTTCATTTGTTGCCTGCCACATAATAACTCTTTTCCTTACTGTCTAATATCAGTTTGAGGAGTAACCATGATACAATGTTTGTTGTCAGTGTTACAGTAAGTCTGAAATGAGAGGTAGTGGGTAATGGTCCTTCTTGGTGATCTTATTGAGGACCCTAAAGTCAACACAGAGACACAGTGATCTGTCCTTCTTTTTGACAAAAAGGACAGGTGCAGCATACAGGGATGATGTTGGGCAAATAAAGCTGGTAGTAGGGTTTTTGTCAATGAAAGTCTGGAGAGTGGCAAGCTCAATGGACAAAAGTGAGTAGAGGGCTCCCAGTGGCAGAGTAGTCCCTTCCTCCAAATCTATCTTGAGGTCAAACTCCCAGTGAGGCACAAGTGTAGACACCTTGGCCTTACTGAACATGTCAGTGAAGTCATGATAGTCTGGGGGTACCAATGACAAGGCTGGGGTATCCTGTATGGTGGCAGCCTGGAGTTTGGTACTGTCCTGAGGTCAGACCTGGAGGGAGAACTGGAGTGAGCCATCTAACTTGCAAGTGTGGACAAAGGCTGCTGCATTGACAAGAGAGATGTTAGGTGCTTGAGTGCCAGGTGGAGAGGAGTTGTCAAACAATTCAAGGAAGGTGGTGTTCAGAGAGCCCAGAGGGGCATCTTTGGGGTTTCTCAGAGTTGCAGAATTTAATACTGCTCAATACCCAATCAATTGACAGATTGTAATGGGTGAGCCAGTTATGTTCAAGAACAATCTTACACTCAGAATCCAATGGAGTTACATAGAAGGTCATGTCAGTGACATCTCTGGAGGGGAAGCAGACTGTGAAATTTGAGGCTTTACTGATCAATGTTATTGTCACACTATTGAACAGACAGAGGATGAGAGGTGGGATGGAGTAGGTTGAAAGACCATGATTATTGATGAAAGTAGAATCTACAAACCAATGGGTTGAACCTGAATCTATTAATGCTGGGAAGTCCAGAATATTATATGAGTCAAGGGTGACAGAAGGCTTTAATGAATTAGGATCTAAAAGAGTGGATGCATTGAGGCATGCCTCTGAGGGTGCACAGTCAGTATCAACACAACTCCCAGGCTGTGCAGAGTTCTGAGAGTTGCACTCTATTTTTTTGCCTCAGTGGAGGCAGTCGGTTTGGTTTCCAACTCTGTAGCCATAGCTGCATGGGCCTGGGCTGCATGGGATGTAGACTTGGGGCATTCTTTTGCCTTGTGCCCAGGGTTTCTGCAGAACATGCACAAATTCTGCTAGAAATGCCTCTTTCACTTGGCAGGTGTTAGTTTGCCATCCTTGCCAAGTTTGTTTGATAGTGTGGATGGTGCTCCAGAGTTCTGATTATTCAGAGGCTTGGGGTTTGAGGTAGATGGAGTTTGTTGGTTACTACCTGACTGGGGATTGGTGCTACTAGATTTCTGCTTGTCCCCTTTTTTGGAACTGGCTTTGCCTCTGGAGTTACTTCCAGAGTTGTTGCCAGAGGACCTTGCTTGATGAGAGATCTCATCCTTGCACTCCCTGTAGTGCATGTCAATTTCTTGGGCTAGGGCATGCAGCCCATACAAGGTGGTGGGCTTCCCAACCCTGCTGATTTCATCTTTGATATGGTCTGGGAGTCCAGTGTAGAACAGGTGGTGGAGAGTGCCATCTCCATAGCCTCAGACTTGTGATGCCAGTTGGTTAAAATTGACCACATACTGGTTGACCCTATGGGTCTCCTTCATATGCAAGTGATTGAGCTGGTGTTCAGCATCTGCAACTGGGTCATGGGGTCTGAAGGTTGTCTGGAGATCTGCTACAAAATCCAACCAACTGTCCATCCCAGGGTGGGTGGTCTGCTGGCTCTCCAGAGTTCAACAGGTCTGGCTTGAACCACTCAAGAGCCATTCCTTTGAGATGTGATTGGGCAAATGTAACCTTGTTTCTATCAAGGTGAAAGGCCTTGGGGCAATCTTGGAAACAAAGTTTGCACTGAACTAGGAATGTCTGGAGTTTCTTTGGGTCAGTACTGTCAAAGGTGTCTGGCTCTTGGACTTTAGCATGTGAGGATGAAGTGTCATCAGAGTGACAGGTTGAGTGCAACAGATGGTCAATCACTGTTGCCAGATTTTGCAGGACTGCCAGCTGGGGGTCTAACTGCTCTGGGGCATCAATGAAAGGGTTGCCATTGTCATTGTCATTGTTATTGTCATCTCTGGGACCTTCATCTCCTGGACCATCATCTCCAGGGTCATCACCTCCAAAGAGGTCTGGGGTTGGTCATGCAGTGGATGAGGAGTGTCTATTGGAAGAGCCAGTTCTAGGGGTTGGGGTAGTGAGGGGTTCACCCTTGGCAGAGAAACTTCAAAATTGGCTAACTGATGGTGGAGGGCATCAGCAGCTTACTAATGTGATGCATGCACTAGATTCATGCATATTGTCAATTGCAGCTTGTTCTGAGGCTTCAACAACCATGGAACATGAGCAGAGTCAGGTGGTCATAGTCATGGTCTAGGGGTGTGGTGGACTTGTGCAAGGATTGAGTTTGAATATACTGTCAAGACTGGTTCTCAACAGTCTCTGATGGGGTCCAAGGGCAGAGAGAAGCTATAGTGAAAGTCTGGGTAGTCAGAGTTTAGTGTACAGCTTAGTACACTAGTTCTTGCTGAGTCCCAGAAGTCAGAGCTATGCAGAAACTGTCTGGAGTCAAGTGAGATTGATGAGTATCTTATTTGATATTTGAACTGAGGTGCTATGACATATGTACAAGGCTTTTATAGTACAGAGAAGAGTCTAAAGCAATGTTCAGGGTGTAGTGACTACCAGAGCACAGTACAGATGATTAACAGTATTAGTGAGCTATTAGTAAGGTAAGTCAGTAGTTGCCAGATAGCCAGATGGTGTGGGGATTAGTAAGATACACTAGTACAGTAGTGTGGTGAGTCAGTTAGAAGCACAAGAGAAGTATACTAAATATAGAAACAGAAACAGAAATAGATCACAAGTCAAATCAGAGGCAGAATGGAGTTTCATGACAGAAGCCCATAGGGCTAGAACAACACTTCAGATAGTCAGACTATGGTCTGGACCTTACATGTGTGTCATGGATGTGACAGCAACTCCCACTCATGATTATTGAGGGCATAGGTGGTAAGCCCATATTTCTGCTTGTCTGTGATGTCATTGATGGCATCGCAGTATTCAAGAATGAAGTTAGCCATGTTGTAAGTTGAATTCCATCAAGTCACCACATCATGTGGTATCATCTTGATGGGTTTTCCTAGATCATTGAGGGTTTGCTTCCAAGCAGGAAGGAGAATGGTCATCAAGAGGATGATTTTGAAGGAAAGCTTCTGGATCTACATGATCTCTCTCAGATGGTGCATATGCTAACCTTTTTTTAATCCTCACTTTAATGAGCATCATCTGCAGTGGGCAGATGTGATTCTCCAGTTCTGCCACCTCATTGGTTGTCAACAAGTCAATCTCATCAACCCATCCCTCAATGTTATCATCCTCCTGCTCAGCCATTTTGTCATCAACACCCAATTCCGGCCATCTGATGTCTCCATCTGTGCCTTCCTCTTCCCAGTCTGCTCTGCCCTTGTGTGAGTTGAATGGTCTCAGTAGGCTTTTAGCGATGAAGTTTGTAATATGCAGGACACATCAGATTCAATTGACAGTGCCACCAAAGTGGGCTACCAGTTCCCCCATGTATGTTGCAAAAAAGTACAGTACCATGACAATCCTGGTGGCTTGTCATGTGATTGACATGCCCATTAACATGGCATGATAGTGGCAATGTAATGGTGTCCTATTATTCCATATTGTATCAATCCCATAACAATGCTCTATTTGGTATTGCAATGCACACTCTAAGTCCAATGAATCATTGCAAGTGCATATCACATAATGATTATTGAATTGCTCAATCTCACTAAGCTAAGCATTATGCATTATCCTTTGCCCATTGTTGCCATGCCCCCACACTGAAGCTACCAACATTCAAAAGAGTCATCTACCAAGAAACCCTGCAAGCATTGTGGCAAGCTGTATCTCCCTCAAGGTATCAAACAACATGAGAAGAGTTGCAAGAAGGAAGACTCCAACCAGTGGGAATGAGAGAAGGACAATAGGGCATACATTTGAGAAGTATGTCAAGGTAAGATAATTCTTTGTTGAACTCTGTTACTTTTTGGCTTTCATGTGTTGTCTACTAGCTAAAGCTGCCAAGGAAGCTGCTGCAGCTGTGTCTTTGCTACTAGTGCATCCTGGTGCTGGATCTTTGGACTCTGCTGCAGCTGTCATTAGCTCCTTCATGATCAGTCTCCCATATGTAATTTACTTTAGAAGTGTTTGGCTTCTGATGCTTACACATCATGGGACAGGATCACCAGCCACCTTTACTTTCAATGAAGATGACATATTGATGGGCATAGTAGGTCCTTCCAGTAGAGACATCCCAGACCCAGGTGAGTTCAGAGCTATGTCACATTGATGAGTGTTGAACTAATCTTCATACTATCACAAGACTTTGGTGTGCCAATTACTGCCTCTGTGGCAAGTCATTCAACTAACTATCCTCATGATTTCAAAACTGAATTTCATCCCTGTAGCAAGTGTTTGACTCTCTACCAATCCTTTGAAGACTTTGGTCAGCAAGATCCTGAACATGTCATGGCACTGGATTCCAAACCATGGCATCCTTTTGCTACTGAGGGGGACTACATTTTTGCCATGATCACTGTGGAAGCTGGTCTTAGCTCAACCCAGGTAGATTCCCATCTCACATTGATTCACTGTATCAGGGAAGGAATGGTGACTGTCATGCTAGTTAACAATGCTGGGCTGCACACCGATTTGAATAGAGTAGCATCACAACTAATGCCAGTAAGTTGTTTATTTCGAGTATGCTTTTCATGGGTATCTCACTTTCCACTCAGTTTTCGAAGTTCAACATCACAGCGCCCTATAAGGGTGAAGACATTATATTTCAAGTCCATGTCTGCCCTCTGTGGGACTGGACTCTCGACCTCCTGCAAAATCCTCCCCTTGCATTGCATTTTGTCTGGGATGCCCAATGGCTCTTTAAACAAGATGGCAAGAAGTATGAATGCTTCTACACTGAACCTTGGACAGGTAATTGGTGGTGGGACATCCAGGTGTGTAGTAACAAACCTAACATCTCATATCACTCCACTGTGTATATTCACTATATCTCAGTCACACATAGTAACATGAAGGGGGGGAAACAGCTTACCTGGAAGGTGGGTAATGTGGTGAGACAATGCAGTCAGTATGCATGTAGTAACATGCAGGGGGGAGGGCAACAGCTGACATGGAAGTGGGGTAGGTGGTGGGACATGATGGTCAGTATGGATGTTCTAACATGAAGGGGAGGGGAAAATGGCTGACCTGGAAGTCAGGTAACATGGTGAGACAATGTGATCAGTACACATGTAGTAACAACAAGGGGGGGGAATGGCTTACCTGGAAGTGGGGTAGGGTGGTGGGATGATGCACTCAGTATGCATGTAGAAACATAAAGGGGGGGAGGCAAAAGGCTGGCCTGGAATTGGGCTGGGGTGGTGACATGATGCAGTCAGTAAGCATGTGGTAACACAAAGGGGGGAACAGCTTACCTGGAACCTGCATAACATGGTGAGATGACATGGTCAGTACATACATAGCAACATGAAAGTGGGGGGTGGGGGGAACAGCTGACCTGGAAGTGGGGTGGTAAGACAATGTGGTCAGTAGGCATGTAGTAATACAAAGGCAGGGGAAATGGCTTACCTGGAAGCTGGGTAATGTGGTGAGATGACAGGGTCAGTACACACATAGTACATGAAAGCAGGGGTCAATGGCTGACCTGGAAGTGGGGTAGGGTGATGGGATGATGCAGTCAGTATGCAGGTAGTAACAAGAAGGGGGGGAAGGCTGACCTGCAAGTTGGGTAACATGGTGAAATGACATGGTCAGTATGGACATAGCAATGCAAAGGGGTGGGGGATCAATGGCTGACCTGGAAGTGGGGTAGGGTGGTGGATGATGTGGTCACTATGTGTCTAGTAACACAAATGGAGGGGAACACTTACCTGGAACTTTTGCAAGGGTGTTGCTGGCAGGGCAAAGTCAGTTTGTATACTGTAAATATGGAGGGAAACAACTTACAGAAGTTCAAGCATTGTAGGGAGCCTATGTTCCCTGAGGCTGCAAGGCAATTGGTGGCATTCCTTTCTCTCACCAATCACTTGGTCACACATACCTTACAGTCATGGCACAGCCTTGGAAATACATTGCTGCCTATGCTAATAGTACACTTCCTTGTTAATCATGTGCCCATTGCCCCTATTGCCACAAGCATTGTCCCTGCCTGTCACATGTCACTGTGCCTTCTTGCTGTCCTTCTGCTAGCTATGCCACCCCCCTTTAGCACTCTACTGGCTTCCAGAGCATGGCTCTGCTTCTCAGGCATGTAGTTATACTGCTTCACCTTTGTTTATGTTTGCCTTCTACCTCTTCTGTTTGCTTTTTCTTTGCTGCTATTGTTGGATGCATGGACTTTCAGGACCTGTTCCTGCCTTTAGATTACTTTGGACAACTCTGGAACTGCAATTTATTGTAGATTAGGTGTCCTAGATTCTTTCTATAGCCTTCCACATTACTGCATTACATAATTGTGGTTGTAGAAATTTTCTACACTCATTCCTTTCACCTCAGTGACTTCCATTCATCCTGAGGTGAGCATACTTATATTCCACTCATTACCTACCTCATACTGACCTACTTTAGACTCATAGCTGCATTAGATTATGAGCCCCAGCTTTGCACCTTAATAACAGAAGAAAAATTGATCTGCACACCTCATCATATCACCACACATTCCCACTATGGCAAAAGATGACTACTCCCTGCAGGTACCCACCTTAAATGCAGATGGTAGCAACTGGCTATACTCTAAGGCTTGAGTTGAATGGGCTGTTGGCTCGAAAGGACTAACAGGCCACCTAACTGGTCTGGAAGCCAAGCCAGAGGATCCAACAAATGGGAAAGACCCCTCTTGGAAGCCAACAACCATTGAGCAAAAACTTATCAGTGAATACCCAGAAGAGTTAAAACAGTTGATGAAAGATGATGGCTACATAAAACAAGTGATTGCAGCATCACTCCCAGAATCCCTCTTCCTCCAAGTCCAGAAAGAAGAGACAGGAAAAAGCATCTGGGATGTCCTCACCAACCTCTTCCAAAACCACTCCTAAGTTGTCACAATTGACCTGCAAAGAAAGCTCCAAGAATCCCACTGCACTGAAAAGGGTGATGTCCAAGCCCATTTCAACAAGCTGCAGAACTTCTGAGAGCAGCTAGCCACCCTTGGTCAATCCACCAGTGATGATGACTTCACAGGCATCATGCTCAGTTCCCTGCCAACTTCTTATCACTCCAATATTGCTGCCATGATGTCCTCTGCCCTTGTCATGAAAAAGGACTTGTCACCTGACTTCATCACTAAAATAATTTCTGATGAATATGACCAGCAACAGACAATGCAGCATACTCAGCTAAGGACTCAGAGAGCTCCACTTGCAAGAACTGCAGCAAAAAGGGACATACAAAGGATCAATGCTGGAAGGGGGGTGGCAGAAAAGCTGGGCAGGCGCCCAAATGGTTTAAAGGGAAAGGTTCAAGCAAGAAGAAGGAAAAGCCTTCAGAAAAGGCAGCTGCAGCCACCACCACTGCATCCACAAACACAACTGCACAGCCAAGTGCCAATGCAGAACCTGATGGAGTCTGGCTAGCAAGTTCCACAGATGATGACTGGCTCACCAAAGTGGCAGAAGATGACATTCCAAGCCCTTCTGAAATGACCTTGGATGCCAAAGCTGACCCACTGAACCCTTGTGAACCTAGTGAATGGCAGGGGTATGGGTAACCCCTGGGGGGTCATGGGTAGGGGTACTGTGGGTAGGGGTATGGGTTGCATCTAGCCAACCCTACCCATTACTCCTGGTGTGTACCCCCAGTACCCCTTGTCTTACATTGACATGTGGCACTGCTACTACTGTATAGTACCTGTCCAACTGTAACTATAACTCCAGTGATGTGAACATCACAACATCACAGTCAGGATGTCCTCCAAAAGGATTTCCCACCCAACCAAAAAGGTTCTTACACTACAAGTGACTTACTCCCACAAATGCAAAGTGCCACTAGACAGCTCAGAAGGTAACAAATGGACTAAAAAAACAGTAGTGCCACTCAAAGTTCACCTGCAACTGCAAATCAAAACTCATCTACTCCTGATCCAAACTTGCCTACCAGCTATTCTCCACCTCCAAACCTCAGTGATAATGAGAGCATCATAGAAACTGAGCCTGATATCAAAGCTGATGAAACTGTAGAGTCCTCTGAGGCAGAGTTAGGTATGGCTTTCAGCTCTGTGTTGCTGTGCCTATGTCTGATGTAGTACTAGGCCCACTCAAACATGAATGGAACTCACCTATCTATGCCTTCCTTGCACCAGAACCCACCATTGAATATATAGCAGGACACTGCTCACAGGTATTTTGGTGCACAGCACAGGGTTGTAAGAAGGGTGTTAGGAGGTACCTTGATAAAAGTGATGCACAGTCAACTGGGAATATGCATAAGCATGTCAAAGCATGCTGGGGAGAAGATGTCTTACAGAAGGCTTCAAAACAAGCACTTCAGTCACCCCCTCTCAAGGACCTATTAGGTTGACATATTTCTACAGATGTTTATACCTAATAAGTATCAACTTCTTGGGTATTCCCACATGCCACTGGCACAGGCAGGGCTTGGAGATTTCCCAGGAGCCCACATGCTAAGGGGGGAAAGTCCATTTGCCCATGGGTAGCCTATTGTAACCATCATCATACAGGGTGCCTGGGGTCCCAAAAGGACTTTCCCCACCCTGGATAGGGACCATAATCCTGATGATTTGGGGATTTCCCAGTGTAAAATAGACCACTTTCAAGTGAAGTTTGGGGATTTCCCAGGGTAAAACAGACCACTTTCAAGCAAAGTTTGGGGATTTCCCAGGGTAAAATAGACCCCTTCCAAGGGATGTTTGGGGATTTCCCAGGGTAACATTGACCACTGTCAAGGGATGTTTGGGGGTTTCCCAGGGTAAAATAGACCACTTCCAAGGGATGGTTGGGGATTTCCCAGGGTAAAATAGACCACTTCCAAGGGAGGGTTTGGGGATTTCCCAGGGTAAAATAGACCACTGTCAAGGGAAGTTTGGGGATTCCCCAGTGTAAAATAGACCACTTTCAAGGGAAGTTTGGGGATTTCCCAGTGTAAAGTAGACCACTTTCAAGGGAAGTTTGGGGATTTCCCAGGGTAAAATAGACCATTGTCAAGGGATGCTTGCCTAAATTTTCCATTGGGAATTCTTCAAGGGTGAAATTGGGAATTCCCTATGATGGTTGTGAGGGCAAGGGAAATCTCCATCTGAGACATTGGGAATTCCCCATGATAGTGGAGAGATTTTCCATGTGTTAAACAGGGAATTGCCCAAGACATTGGATATTTCCCAAATGCTAGACTGGGAACTCCCCATGAGGCAGGGGTGCCCCATCTGAGGCATTGGGAATTCCCACCACTGCCATGTGGGAAAGGGAAATCTCTATCTGAGGTATTGGGAATTCCCCATGGTGGTGGAGATATCCTAAATAACATACTGTACAAGGAATTCCCAACACTGTTGTGTGGAAATGGGAATCCCCACCTGAGGCAGTTGGGCTTCCCCAAATGCAACACTAAGAATTCCTAAATGCCAGATTGGGATTTCCCCAGCATGGTCATCTGGGAAAGGGAAATCACTATCCAAGACAATGGGGATTTCCATACCCCTCTGGAGATTGCCCAACTGCCTGATTGGGAATTCCCAATCACAGTCATGTGGGAAAGGGAAATCTCTATCTGAGGCATTGGAAATTCCCCATGGTTGTTGAGATTCCCCAAATACCAGATAGGGAATTCCCTGGGGGTCCCTATCACAGTGGAGATTTCCCAAATGCAATCTTGGGAATTCACCAACAATGTCATGTGGGGATGGGAAATCACCTTCTGAGGCACTGGGGATTCCCCAAATACCAGATAGGGATTCCCCTGCCACTGTCATGTGGGGCAGTCTCCATGCTTGTATTCCCTAGGATGATGCTTCCTAGAGCTAATCATTCATGTAACACTGATATATTATTTGTTGTAGGAGACATCAATACTACTAACACATCTTCATCTCCTACACCTTTTTTCTGGCAACCTTAATGGTGAGGAGAGCAAAGAGCCATCTCCAATATCTTCAAGCCAATCTTCATCTTCTGTGAATTGTTCATCATTTTCCCCTCCAATGTAGTCTTCCTCTACTAATGCAACCTCTTCAGTAGCCATCAGCAGATCTTCTACTGACATCAGGTCCTCATCTGAGTCACCATCCTCTGATAGTTCTTCTGTGGGCTGATCTGTAACAGGCACTGTGGCTGACTTGTAAGTGGCAGAAAGACAACAGGCTATGTCCTCTGTTGTGGGTCCCCAGGCCCTCAATTGTGCCCATGCACATGGAATGTGTCAAACCATTGCTTCCCACTTGACATACACTGCAACCAGTCTTCTCTTCTGTACTTGCAGGTGATAAATGTAATGTTCATCTAACCATTGTCAAATGATTATCATGGAAAGCCAGTGGTGCACTCACCTGCATCTTCCAATGCTGCTTCTACACAACCCCACTCCACAGCAAACCACTCCTGAAGGATAGATTGCTCCCTTGGCAATCTTTTTTCCTCTTCATTACAACAATAAACCTCCAGAATGAGCCTTATGCCTTTACACACATCTTCATCAGCCAGCCATTTTGGAGGATCAGAATGGCCCTCCCCAAGACCCACATCCTGCCAAATACCACTCAACATCTAGTTGAAATAGTCCTTTGGATGGCATGGGAAGGGGAGGGACAGCACCAGGGGGTGCTCTGGATAATCTAATCATACCAGACAGTTCATCACAGAGGGTGTTACAGGTGGTGACAAGTTTTGATATGGCTGGCTCTCATCACTTAATGGATGACTCCACATGGGACTGTATATGATTTTCTATGACATGTCATTGGGGATTCTGGTCAGAAAACAACCTCAACTTACCATTGACAGAACTTTGGTATGAATGTTCAAGTCATTCTGGTTCAAGTTTGCATTGGCAAACTTGCTCCCTGATTCAAATCTTCGATGCATGTGCATTGGTGTGGGTTTGAAGCCACTCATTGTTCCTCAGGAGATGCAGATCAGTTTGTGCTGACACTTCCAATGCACTCTTTTTTTGCTTGAGAGCCTTTTCTGCCTTTGACAGTGAACCCTGTGCTGAAGCAAGCTGCAAATTGTAGTCAATGATATCAGTGACATGACCATTGACATGATCCTGCTCCAGTTGATTTATATGGCTCTTGTAACCCTGAACAGTTTTTTTCAGGGCAAGGATATGTGCCAACTGCTCAGAACCCTTGTTTTTTGACTGCCCTACATGGATGGTGTGAGAAATATGATGGTGAGTATAGGAAAAAGAAGACTAACGAGGCAAAGGTTGTGTCTGTGACTCCACCTGTGCAACCCATTCACACTGCAGAGTCTGCATGTCAACATGCAGTGCATGGAGATTTTCCAAAGCCACTGCTTTCTTGCTTTTACAGAAAGACCATTTCTTGTTCAGCCACTGGCCCAAAGCAGCAAAAGACTTCATGAATATGTCATATCTGATTGTCAAGGACAAACAGCCTCTGATGATACTGAGGAAAGAATTAGAACTAAGATCATCACAGTACAAGAAGATCAATGCTTGCCCCAAACACACAGAGAGTAGGAATCAGCATCTTTAGAGAACTCCATAGTCTCTCACATCCTTCTCCATCTGACAAACCAAAACCTGCACATTTTCGTGGGTGATATACTATCTAGCATGGCCATTGATGGCCATAGGCATGGAAGACAGAGATCCCAAACTTCAGCCTTGAGAGAATCCCATCTTCAAGGAGTTTCTACTTGTGGCAACTATGTTCCAGTTGACAGCCAATGACATACAGAAGACCAACAGTCATGGTAGTGGGCAGATTATCAAAGAGATGCTTCAGCAGCACCAGGCTATATTGCTGCTTTTCCCCTGCTGATGTCATATTAACCAGCCAAAGAACTCGATCATGATGACAAAGCAATTCCATGAGCCCTGTGTCTGCAAAAAACTGGGTGCTTGCCTTCTGCCACTTCTCATCAGCTGCATGGAATGAATCCCTGCATTCATCCAATATAGAGGTAGGTATCTTCATTCCATCCTCAACCCAGTCCTCCCTTTGATGACCCTCAGCCAGAGTGTGTTGTCTGGAAGAGAGGCCCCTCTGTTTCTCAACAAAACTTTCCATTGCCTTCACTTCTGACTCAGGGATTAACACAGTGTTGGTAGGATTTTTTGGGTCATGGGCTGCAGTATTCCAAGGGTTATTGGTTCACTTCTGGGTGAAACATGCATCCAAGCAAGCAATGCAGTCAAGGCTAGCAGAAGTTAGCTACTACATAGGCACCAGTGAAACTCTCCAAGGACTCACTCATCCTGGGCAGGTTCACCTCTCTGATAATCAGGTGCACCAAAGCAAAGTGGACAACAGCTTTGTGAGTAGTTGCTTGGGTGGGAACCTGGCACTTGTTCTACTGAGGGGGGGGTGAAGGAGTGGACAAAGGCAGCCAAATGATCCTCAACATATATCCTTAATACAGTATACCAGTGATAGGCATTGCTGAATTGCCAATGAAGACTGTCCTGAATCCAGAGTAAGCATCCAGATTTACAAAACTGCCATGAAGAGGGGATGTGCAAATATATGTATATATCCCACTGCAAATTAATCCATGTAATTCTTAATACATGAATACCCTAGCATCAGCATTCTCTATGGTGTGAATGGTACTGGGGTAGGGGGGAAGAGCAAGAAACATGTCTGCAAGCAAGGCAAACAACATGGCAACATACCTTTGACTGTAATTTGTATCCTTGCACATCAAGGAAACTCTCAAGGGCTTCACACCATGCAGTGGTATTTGGAGTCAGATGCACAAACAGTTTTTCCAAAAATGCCAGAACCCGCAGATCAACAGCAAGGGTGGGTGCAAAAGGAGAGGATGCAAATAGTCCATGTTGCATGAGACATACTGGAGCTGGCATGCAAGGTCAAGAAGTGATTTTGATCTCCTCCAGACCTAGTAGGTAGAGAAGATAAGCACACAGCCATCATGTAACAAAGAACTTCACATATGATCAAAGAAGACATAAGTAACATTGAAGGAACAAATACTACATGTACCACATTGACTTGGGTCATTCTGGATGCCTACCACCACATGGAGATTTTGTGATGCCTCAAGGCACTGTAAGTATGGCTCAACAAGTGCAGGAATAATGTCTTGTGACCACCAGTGCCATTGGTTCTGTCACTTCTCCAGGCCACCTGCATGCAATGGTAATGTAACTTGCTCAACATGAAGCTCATTCACAACATCAAATACATCAACCTCTGGGCACAATTGCTGCTGGGGCTGATCCAGAATTACATCAGGGTCCTGAGCAAAATGTTGATGACCTGGGAACACAAAGACAGGTGGTGGCACAGGAAAGTGAAGTGCTTTTGTGCCTGGAGGGCAGTGGTGATGAGCTAAGGGGGGTGGAACAAATAGTGGTTGCATTGAGCTCTGACCCCTTTAATAAGCATTTGTGTCATCAGGGAGGGAGGATCAGGCATACTGTAATGGAATTATTCACTGCATTGTCAGCAGCATGTGAAGCTGGGTGGTGTGGGGTTCTCTGGAGGAGTGTCAATATAATAGCTCCAAAAATGAGATGTAGACTGACCAGAAGGGAATCATTAACCATGGGATCAGCAACTGGCAAGCTTGGGCATTGTACAGCACTCTGCAGAAGGCTGTCAGTATAAATGGTGTGGAACCCACAAGGTAACCTGACCTCAACAGAATTATTTTTTGTGGTATCAGCAACCTGCAAGGCTGGGTGATATGGGGTAGTCTGGAGAACAAATGCCAATGTAAGGATTCCAAAAGATGTGATGGGAAGCAAACTGACTGGAAAGGAATCATTCACTGTCGCATCAACAACTGGCAAAGGGGGTATCTGATGAGAACTACATGATGTGGCAGCAGAGACCTGCGAGGCCTGACAGTGCCTCAGAGGTTTGGGGCAGTGGACAGACATCTAGATGACAGAAGAGTGTGACACACAGTCAGCAAAGATGTGCCTGCAATGCAGAGTCAACAGGTACCACACTGAGACACAAAGTCAACAGTAGGCCAGTAGATGTCAGATTCTGCAGATTCTGAGCTGGTATGTATGAGTTATGACTCACAACAAGCAATTTCCTTGCTTACTGAGTGGGCCAGGTGAAGAGCTGGAGTTGCAAGATAACACAGTGAATAGCATTGAAGGAAGAGATAAAATCAGGGAACTACAGAAAATACATCAGATGCAACATGCAACATGAGTTTGGCTCTGTACCAGTGTGGATGCTAATCACCAACACAAAAATCAGAAACAGAGGATGAATGCAGAACGAAACATCTGCAGCCCACCTAAGGTCCAGTCACATGATACATGGTCAGGCACATGTATTGTGCACCTAATTCATGGCACTGTGCTTGTTTGGGTACAATTGCAGTGTTGACAGTGAACTATATTCACATGTGCTGACAGTAAACTCAAAGACACTGCCATTGATGGTTGCTTGTGACATGAATAGGAAAAAATTATATGAAGGTGAATAAGTGGGGGAGGGAAGGTTGATGGCCCAAGTGAGTATATGCAGTTTGGATATAAAACTGGCAAGCAAGGACAAAATATTCATATACTAATGCATTTCCTTGACCATCTAGCTCTGCAGGGGTATGCAAATGGGTGGGTGCTCCAGGCCAAGTAGACAAAAGCTTGCAGAAGTTATTTAAAAATGGCAAGGCAACTTGCATGTCAGAGTCACACATCCCCAGTTGCTGCAGTCCCTGTGGGAGGGGCTCAGACCACATAATGAGGCCAGACTCACTGGGGAAAATGCTGTATAGTAGAGTTTGGCAAGTTATTTGGGACTCATCTGAGATCCAAAGGTGTGCCACCAGGACCTGATCAAGCACAAGGAGCTCATAATGAAAATTGAGTTCATATAATTCCCATAGAGGGGAATGCATGAACTGTAAAGGGGGATCTGACAGCAATGCAACTTGAACCTCCATTCCATGCCATGTAATTGCTTCCAGTGCCCCCACCATACCCTGAGCTAAATGAACTATATCATCTCCCAAGATATTGTGGACCACTGATTTGGAGGCTGCACTGTGTGTCGAAGATGGCTGCTTGATGGACATGGAGATCATATTCAGGAAATCCCTCCACATTTGAGGGGACAGGAATTTTGAAGGGGGGAAAACATCAACTTGGCTGATCCACAGTGGCTGGGCAGCCAGCCAATTGAGCAGATAGGTCTTCTTGTGCTCTGGTGAAGTTACATTGACAAAGAAGTTGGCTTGGGAAAATGATAGCCTGGGTCAATGTGCTCTGATGGGGTCCATTGCAAATTTTTGTCAAGTATCTTCCAAGCTGACATGAAGAGACCATGAGGCTTAGGAATTTCAGGGAGGTCAGGCTCTTCCCATCTTGCCTGTCCACTTGTTGAATGTTGTGGAGATGCTATGCATTTTGATCAGAAACAAGAAAATACAATATCAAATTTATATACCTCTAGAAGGGCCTGCAGTGACCCTTTCCCTCGTAGACTTGGTCTGCTTTTGGCTTGATTGCCTCCTGCTGCCAGAAGATGTCTGTGACAAAGAGGTGTTGGTTGGGGCTCCCAGGTAAGGTTGCCCTCATAAGGGCAGTGGATATGGAAGTGGTGGAGAGCACCACAGGGACCATGGTAGATAGCTGGGAATGGCTTCACTACACCATTTTCCATATAGACAGCATTGACTATGCAATCAGGATAGGTGAGATGCACTGGCTAGATGATATTCATGGTGGGAGGGATGAATTCTTCTCTGCACACTAACCACACAGGTACCACTGCGAAATATAATACTGTACTTCGCAAACTTGAGTGTGGTTAGTGAAGCATCCCATCCAATTGGGATTTGTGAGTACAGGGTGGGAAGGCAGGGTATTGAGGAGAGGATAGAGGATTTTGATGTATTGTAGTACAGTGTAGATATCTAGCAAAGTGTGTTGCAGCTGTGCAACAAAGACCACAATGTCTCTGAAAACCAGAGGGTGGTGTTGCAAATGCATAATCTCATGTGTAGCTGACCCCATCAAGCTGTGCATCACTCCATGACAGATGGGTCAGTCCTGGAGAGGGTGGTGGCAGTTGTGCAAGAACCAAAATAAATCTTTGAAAGCTTTCACCTTGGATTCATGAAGTGTGCCTACTTGAAATGAGGAACCAGCTGGAATGATGAAATTGGCAGGGGTCAGTGTATACCAAACTATGTACAGAGGATTGGGGAAGGGGAATCTTTCCTCACAGGGAATACAAACTGCATATGTGTAATCTTTGTGGTAGCTTTGTGGCCATTGGAAACAATCCACTAGCTCAAAATGACCATTGGCCTGACAGCAAAGCTCTTCATCAAAAATGTGGGGCTCTGGAACAAAGTCTACATTCAGAGAGGTTATCACCCAACTGCCCTGGCATGCCACTACTCATGCATCAAGCAAGGTGAGGTTGGCTGAGGATTTGACTTGATTAGTTTCAAAAGAAAGTGACCAACTGAGGAGCATACTGTCATCAGGGTGAGTGTAAGGCTTGAAATGGGTGAGGGCAGAAGCCATGGAGGAAATAGATCAGGTCTTCACAGTGGAGTGGAGGTATCACTGCAAGCATTGCACAATTTTTCTTCAGAAAACATGGTGAAAGAATGGAGAAAAGAGATACTCTTTTATTTCACATAATTTGTCACAAAAAATGCAAGTATAACTTTATCTTCTCTGTGCAGAAACACAAATCAATGGTAATGCCCATTAGCTTCCACACTAATTGGCATTAGCATCAATCCATGTTTTCTGGAAGAAAATAAAACATTATTTCTGCATTTTTTCTTTCCAAACATGTAAAATAAAAGAGTATCTCTTTCCTTCCTTTTTCCAGTATGTTTTCTGAAGAAACATTGTGAAGTGCTTGCAGTGTATATAGATATGGTATGATTGGTGTGAGCCAGTAAGATGGATTTGCAACAAATGAAAACAAACCTTGGCAGAGGGGAAAACTCACAGACAGACAACAAAAAGAAAGTAGATCAGGTCTTCACAATGCAGTGGAAGTATACAGATATGATATGACTGGTGTGAGCCAGCAAGATGGATTTGCAATGAATGAAGATGAACCTTTGCAGGGGAGCAAACTTGTGGACAGACAACAAAAGTGGTGTGCAAAAAGGCAAAGTGCACTCCTTGAGGTCTTTAACTTCACTGACACTTGATGCGAGGTGGTACTGAAGCAACCTCAGTGACCCAAAGTCAACAGAGTGTGGTTTGAGGCGACACAAAGTCAACCTTAAACCAGGTAGCAGCATGAAGCCAGCTTGGAGGGAGAAGTCAAGTGGCAATACAGAAGGAGGCTTTGGAGAAGTTGAGTACTGAACAGCAAGCACAGTGCAAGGGAGACATTGGGCGAGAATGAGGTGATAACGAGTGGGAGAATATGTCGAGTAGAGGACCAAGGATGCCAACAACATAGTGATCCATTTACTGTTGTTTGCAAAGTGCTTAATTCTCAGGAATTCCCATGTCAAACACACCTAAGTCATGGGACCTTGTCATCATTGTTTCACATCATGATGACTCCACATACTCACACCTCAGACTATGAAGGTTTTTGGAACAGGCATCCTTGAGTAAGCAAGTAAGTAATTTATCATTTACTCTTCCAGACCCAACACTGTGATTTTAGTTTCAGATAGGAGATGATTATCAAACCTCATATCACAACCCTCACCATGAGTTGGCTTCGTGCTGCTCCTTGATTTGAAGTTGACTTTGCATCACTCCAAATCACACTCTGTTGACTTCATGTCACTGAGGTCACCCTGGCACCAACTTGTATCAAGTGCCAATGGGGTTAAAGACCTCAAGGAGTGCTTTACTGGGTCTGCAGGTCTGTCTATATCTGTACCAGTCAAATGGTAATTGTATTCACTGCACTTATGTATGTATTCTCTGCTATTCTTGTGAAGTACTTCCTGATCTTCTTTGGACACTTATTGTATTTACTATCTTGTTCATCTTGCACTTCCTTGACCATACCAATCTTCATAGTCACTGTTAACAATATGTTCAGATTTCACCTCCATTAAATTTCCATGTTGTTGTCTCAGGTACATTTCACCAGTTCTGTTGCACCAAATCAGTCATGTTCACCTTGCACTCCCTTCATCCCTTGGATTACTATGCTCACTGTCAATCAATTCACAGTGTTCACACTTCACCCTCCACCAGCCTCTTATCATGTCATTATTTCAGGTGCATACCTTCAGTTCCATTGCATCAAGTCTAACCTGTGGCCAATTGAGCCACATCCTCCTGAGTTACAGAACCATAGGTACAATAGAATTTGAGTATGAAAGATAAGCTTTGACACTCCCATTACTGGTCCCCTGCATTTCATACCACACCTGTCAACAGACACATTGGTTGGTAAGTTGGTCCCTGCCCTCTCCCCCCTCCCCCCACCTCCTTGCACTTTCAATCACCACTGCCATCTACAGTATGATTCCAAATTTACAGTTGCTGGGAACAGTGGAGGCTTCATAGAACAGTGAAACAGGGACTTTTTTTGATGGCATATTGATACTAATTGGGCCCAAAGGATTCAATATAAAAAATAAGCTTCAGTGCCTTTGTTACTTATGCCATGTGCTAGCCACCATACCCATCAACAGATATACCAACCACCTAGTAGGTCCCTGTCCTCATTCCATGTTCAATTGTTGACCATGATTTTCAACCCTTGCACCAACTCTGCAGGTTCACCATTATCCTCTATGGTACTAGACTCCAGGGTACTGGTGCAAACTGAAACCTTCACCAAATGGTGAGGTGCCCTTACTTCTATTGGCCCTGCCACTAAGTGACTTCCTTAGGTAACCAGTACTTGCTGATCAAAATCACAACACTTGAACAGAAGTGAGAGGCTGGTGTGAATGGGTGCAAAACCTTGTTCTTGACAACATAAAAAGCTGCTGCCCAAGTCTACCTCACCTTCAGTTGTTTGTTAATCCCCTCTCCACACTCAATCTTTTTACTGTCTACCACACTCCTTTCCACTCCCACCTTCGTCATTGTGTTCCTTGCTTGATTGTGTATCAGCAGGAATTTGCTTGGGTATCTGCATGTTCCCAATGGACTGGATTGTGTGACTATGAGTCAACTGTGTTGTTCTTATCATGCCTCCCAAGAAGTTGGCTGCTGATCCCCCATCAAAAGTTGGTCCTCCTACTGGGGTTAGAAAGTCCAAGAGAATCAAGGCTGCAACTGCCAAAGTCCAACCTGGTCAAGACACATGCTCTTGGTCAGGGGTGAGTATGCCAACATTTTTTTGCCTTCTCCTATTCATATTATATATATATATATATTCCTGACTTCCAGGGTGGTGACTCCAGCATGGCTGCTGCGCCTCCAAAGACTAGGCCACTTCCATGGTGCTCTTTGCGGTTCACTCAGATAAAAATCCTGAGGAGGAATACCTGAACTCATTCTGGAGCAAGTTCATCACACTGGAGAATGGTAAATGGATGAACCAGCCCATGGCCCTCCAGCAGCTTCATGCTGGTGTAATCACCATGGAGGACATAGTTGACAAGGATTGTGGTGGTCAATGTAAGTACTGTGTTTCAATCACTGATTTTACCTGTTAAAGTCATTACTAGCCATCCCTCCTAACATAGCTTTGGGCCTATGTGGCGAAGATACTCATCAAACAGACAGCAAGCATGATGAAAGAGTGGTAGAAGATGCTGTCCAGGACACCAGCGAACCCAACACCCCCTCTCATGACACATCTAATCCCTCTTGTGCAACTACATGCCCATCACATGAGAAAATTGGTGTGAATGGTAAGTTTGTTCTCTTCCTATACTATGGATGTCTTCTTCATTAAATTATTCTCTGTACTCAGGCCAAGGTAGTACAGATCAGTCCAGAACTAAGATGACTCAGATGATAGCCCTAGTAAATATTTTCCATTCAATGTTAATTATGATACTGATGTGTATCAATTGCTTGAAGGCAACCATGGAGACACTGACCATGGAAGTGTATTAGGTGCATTTTTTTATGTTGATAAAAGACTTGGACAGTGACTGGACAGCTGGTGACAGGTGCTGCTGCAAACTTGAACAGTGTGGAGAAGAGATCCTTGCTGGCAATCATGACCTTGATAACCACCCACCCACACCATCCCACCACAGTACATCAACATCATCTGAGTCTGATGAAGGCAGTCATACCATGAAGGTGCATAGGCAAATGAGGGGTGGGGGTGTTCCATGCTTCACTAATGACAGTGACCAGACAATGAGGATGAAGGCAGAAGCATGGAAGCCCACCCCCAAGGCTGTAAGCCTGGTTGGCTACCCCTTGAGGCTATTCAACAAGCACAGGCCCTTGGTGCATGTACTACTCAAGATGTGCAGGAGATCACTGATAAGTATGGCAAGAGTCTTAGATCTATCAATATGCATCAAGCTTGGTATTCAGGTGCTCATCCCAAGCAGTCAGAAGGTTGGTTCCATACATTTTTGATGGTCAACTAGGCACTCAGAAATAACACAGAGACCACCAAAGACTACCATACTCGCCAGATGCAGCACTATGAAAAGCATAAAGATGAGGAAACTTCTCACCAATTATGGGTCAAGATTCATGAGTACTGGAAGGAGAGTGTCACTGGTGCAAAGGACATGAGCTTGAAAGCCATGGTGGGCCAGGTGATGACATGCAGGGATGCCTTCACACAAGCTGTAAGTACTATATTGCTGTCAGTAATGTATTCTGATTAATTGCTGCTAAAGGCACAGACATGGTGTAATGTCAAGGGGAAACATGTCTGGGGATGTGTTATTTACTCTGGGAATGAAGAAGCTGCCCACCAGGCTCAGGGCATTTTTGCCAGTTCCCAGTCATGTATGCAGTTAGCCAGTGAAAAGCAGGCAGATGTGGCGAGACTAATAGACACCTTGCTACCATTGTCAAGTGAGTCCATTCTAGTTTGAGCAACATTGGCCCATACCAAATCATATTTCGGGTATAAAGCACTTGACTCTGCTGCTGAGGTCCCCCTCCCAAACTTCCCTTCCACTTCATGCCTGTCATATGATCAGAATCTTGTTTTGTGGCCACAGGAATCCAGGTGGGATCGCAGCTGCCACATACTCCCTCTCATCTTTTTGCATAAACTTTGTAAGTGTCTAAGGATATAGCTGATATGTATTGTAACACATTGAACAGATGAAGTTGGTATTATTTGTGGGTTGAAGAACATCCCATGGAAAATGCTGCTAGACCTTCTTTATGTCCATCAGTACACACTGGCTGACTGGCCTGCAGGAGTCCCTGCTGTTGGTACTGGTTTCAATGTGAAACACCTGAATTTGGATGAGCTCTGATCCCTTACTGTGCACTTTCTGAAGGAACAAATGGGTGATGACTACTTGTCTGAGGTACTTGGAGATGATGATGATGAAGATGCAAGTGATGACCACTTGGTGCCAGTGCCTGGATCATCATTTTACCTTCAGGATTGGTCCACAGGTAGTCTCATTTCTGTATCTCTGCTGATTGGAGCTTATGAATCAAGCAGAGCAGCTCAAGGTTTTCAGGAATACAGACCCAAGGATGTTTAACATCCCACTTATGATCAACATGAACAAACAACCTCTCCACCTTCTTTCTGATTCACAAGCATTCCTCAAGGCACTTCCCCCAGACATGGATCCACCTTCCCCAGATAACACTCCTCTGTCCTTGTCTTCACCCCTTCCATCATCTTTGCCACTTCTCCCATCTTCTCCCCCTCCCTCCTGTTCACCTTCACCCACAAGAAGGCATGTGGACACACAAGGAGTTTCCCATCTACCTGGCATGTGTCAGAACTCACATATTCAGTCCCACTGGAATGAAGGGTCTCTTAGCCACCACTCCCTGACTTCACATGGCCTGCCTGCCCATACTCAGCCTCACCAGCAAGACAGATCTCACAGCTGCTCCCTGACCCTGCATAATTGGCATGTGCATTCTCAGTCTCACCAGCATGAAAGATCTGCCATGCACTCCCCAAAGTCCAGGTAACTGGCCAGCCTGTGTGGTTTCTCACTCACAAGGAAGATTCCCTAATGCTCCCCTGACTCCACATGGCTGGCAGCCATCACAGAAGCAGTGCAGGGAACATCAGGAAGAATCTGATGAAGAAGCTCCTTTGCACCAGGGAAGAACCCACCACAGGTAAGCCACCATAAGTTTTGTGCTTTGTGTCCAATTAATTGACATTCAAATGTAGTGTTGTGGAACATGTCCATCAAGATAGTTCACATAAGAGGTGGCATGGATATGACAGTGATGAAGATGATCACTATGCATATGACTGCCCTGTCCAATATTAAGGTTTTTCCTGCTTTCTTTTTTTCTTTCCTTTATGGCTACAACTGATGACATGCTTGCCCTTTGCAGTGTGCCATGTGGAAGTCACTCATCTTCACCTGTTTCCCATCATGTTATACCCAGCTTTCATTGATGGTATGTTCTATCTCCATTCTTCATGGCTAGGACTGACCTGCCTGCCATTTGCATTTTTATATATGTAGGTTGTCCCTATGTCTGCCACATATACCCTGCTCTCAGTAATCTGGTGTGTGCATTTTCTCTTTCTTTTCTTCATGACTAAGATGGATTTACTTGCCTTCATAGTGTCATATACTTTTGCTCAGGCCCTTATCTCTACATTACCACTTGCTATTGGCAGATGGTTCTTTTGGAACCACTACCCTTGCAACATATACCCTCATTAGTACCTCTCATTACATAGTATTACTATGTATGGCCTGTGTCATTTGCTAAGTCATTACCAATGTGATACCCACCCTTTTTGCACACTGCCATTACCATGGCTGTGCTTGTGGTAGCTACAGTTGTGTGGGAATCATAAGCGATTAGATGTGTGTGGCTCAACATTTGCTGGTGAGTGGTAACACTACTACACCACCCAACCCCCCCTCTGCATCAAGGTTATTGGAGACAGGTCAAAGGACCCTTGCTTCATATATGGAAAGAACATGACTATGAGCTTCAACCAAATTGGTTGTGACATCCCAACATTTGCTGGTGACTGGTAATGCTGCTACACCACCCAACCCCCCTTCCCAATTTCTCTGATGGAGATTGCACATGCCCTCATGACCATGATAGGAAATTCCCAGTCCAGCATTTGGGAAATCTCCTCTGTCATGAGGAATCTGCTGTCATGGGGAATTCCCAATTTCTCAGATGGAGATTGCCTTTGCCCACATAATCATCATGGGGAATTGCCAGCCAGGTAATGGGGAAATCTCTACTGTCACAGGAATTCCCTATTTCTCAGATAGAAAATTCCCCTGCCCTCATAACTATGATAGGAAATTCCCACCCTGGCATTTTGGGAAATTTCCACTGTCATGGAAATTCCAAATTTCTCAGATGGAGATTTCCCCTGCCCTCATAACTATGATAGGGAAATGTCCACTGTCATGGGAATTCTCAACTGCTCTGATGGCAATTTTTCCTGCCCTCATGACTATGATGGGAAATTCCCAACTGCTCCAATGGAGATTCACCTTGCCTTCATGACCATTTTGGGGAATTCCCAATGTCTCCAATGGAGATTGTACTGGCTCTAATAAACAAGGTGGGGAATTCCCAGCTTGGCAATTGGGACATCTCCACTGTCATGAGGAATTGCCAATTTCTCCAATGGAGATTCCCCTTGCCTACATACCCATCATGGGGAATTCCCAATGGCTCAGATGGAGATCCCTCTTGCTCTCATAACCATTGTGAGGAGTTTCCAGCCTGGCATCTGGGAAATCTCCCCTGCCATGGTGAATTCCCATTGTCTCAGATGGAGATTCCCCTTGCTCTAATAACCATTATGGGGAATTTCCCAGCCTGGTATTTGGGAAATCTCCACATTCATGGGGAATTCCCAATGTCACAGATGGAGATTCCCCTTGCTCTGATAACCATCCAGGGGAATTCCCAGCCTGGCATATAGGAAACCTCTACTGTCATAGGGAATTCCCAATGTCTCAGATGGAGATTCCCCTTGCCCTCATAACCATCATGGGCATTCCCAATGTCTCAGATGGAGATTTTCCTTGCCCTCACAACCATCATGGGAATTCCCAGCCTGGTATTTGGGAAATGTCCACTGTCATGGGAATTCCCAATGTCTCAGATAGAGATTTCCCTTTCCCTCATAACCATCATGGGGACTTCTGAGCCTGGTATTTGGGAAATCTCCACTCTCATGGGGAATTCCCAATGTCTCAGATGGAGATTCCCCTTGCTCTGATAACCATCCAAGGGAATTCCCAGCATGGCATATGGGAAATCTCCACCATTATGTGGAATTCCCAATGTCTCAGATGGAGATTCCCCTTGCTCTGATTACCATCCAGGGCAATTCCCAGCATGGTATTTGGGAAATCTCCACTGTAATGGGCATTCCCAATGTCCCAGATGGAGACTCCCTTTTCCCTCATAACCATCATGGGGAATTCCCTGTCTAGCATTTAGGAAATCTCCAATGTCATGGAAAATTCCTGGTCTATCATATGGGACATTTCTCCACTATCATGGGGAATTCCCAATGCCTCAGATGGAGATTCCCCTTGCCTTCATAACCATGGTTGGGAATTCCCAATCTAGCATTTGGGAAATCTCCAATGTCTTTGGGAATTCCCAGTCTAGCATGTGGGAAATCTCTACATTATCATGGGGAATTCCCAATGTCTCAGATGGAGATTTCCCTTGCCCTCATAACTATCATAGGGAATTCCCAATTTCACCCTTGAAGAATTCCCAATGGAAAATTTAGGCAAGCATCCCTTGACAGTGGCCTAATTTAACCTGGGAAATCCCCAAACTTCCCTTTACAGTGGTCTATTTTAACCTGGGACATCCCCAAACTTCCCTTTACAGTGGTCTATTTTACCCTGGGGAATCCGCAAACTTCCCTTGGAAGCAGTCTATTTTACCCTGGGAAATCCCCAAACCTCCCCTGACAGTGGTCTATTTTAACCTGGGAAATCCCCAAACCCTCCCTTGGAAGTGGTCTATTTTACCCTGGGAAATCCCCAAACTTCCCTCAGAAGTTGAACTTTGCTTGAAAGTGGTCTGTTTTACCCTGGGAAATCCCCAAACTTCACTTGAAAGTGGTCTATTTTACACTGGGAAATCCCCAAATCATCAGGATTATGTCCCTATACAGGGTGGGGAAAGTCCTTTTGGGACCCCAGGCACCCTGTATGATGATGGTTACAATAGGCTATCCCTGGGCAAATGGACTTTCCCCCCTTGGCATGTGAGCTCCTTGGAAATCTCCAAGCCCTGCCTGTGCCAGTGGCATGTGGGAATACCCAAGAAGTTGATACCTATTGTGTATAAACATCTGTAGAAATATGTCAACCTAATAGGTCCTCAAGAGGGGGTGACTGAAGTGAAACAAGTGGAATAACAGCTCCCTGTGAGACTGTCAAAAGCTATGTTAAAAGCAGCTCTATCCCAGCAGCATTTGACTGCCAGGGTGGGGTAAGTTACTCTCACCAGCAACACACAAAACTAGAAACAAGGTACACATGGTTGATCTTGGAATTCACAGTGCTGAACCCCATCCAATAGGATTGAGATAGTCTGCTGGGTGGCAGAGAGTGGCTGGCCCTTTGAAATTGTTAGGGTTCATGGGTTTCAGTCTCTTATGAAAACTGGTCATCCGGAGTACTACATACCTGATATTTGCACTGTTGGGCAAGATGTCCTCTCAGTATTTGCCCATGTGCACCAAAAACTTGCTATGAAATTACAGGTACATGACATGGATAATCAACTCGACAGGATAAGCTCATACTCATAGTCATATGAAGACTGACTTAGTTTCAGCACTGACACATGGACAGCTCCAAACCACAAGGCATTCACAGCAGTCACAGTTCACCTGATAGAGAAGGGGGAAGTGTTAGTCATGCTACTTGATTTTATTGAGGTTGCAAGGGTGAGTACTTACCCTTTCCGAAGCACCACACTGTGCAAGTGTTGTTGTTGCACAAAGTCCCACACTGGTGAAGCACTTGCAGAGGAGCTGAATAGATTGCTAGAGGAATTTTCCATAACAGATAAGCTCTGAACCTCTTGAATTAATGGCAGAAATGCTTACCATAGTTTGAAGATCTTGGGTTTGACATGTGATAGTGCATCAGCAAATGATGTGATGACAAATGAGCTAGAATATAGGATGCTGGAATTTGAAGGGCAGAAATCACAGATATGGTGCATGCTACATGTTGGAAACTTGGTTGCAAAGACAATGATAAGGCAGTTTGACTTACCTAGAAACCAGGAAATGGGAGAGCTGGGGACAGAACTTGCTGAGTGGGCTGATGAAGATGACTATAGTGCGATGGCCACTGATATCAACGATGACAATTAGGTGTGGGTGGTTAAGGTCACAGAATTGACTGCTGAAGAGCAGGCTGGGCTGGAACAAAGAATTCATCCAGTCAGTTTAGTGCTGGCAAAAGTGAGTGCATACTCACCTTTGCACTTGCAAGCTCACTGGCTACTGCTGGAAGACACACAAATTGGCCTTTAAAATAATCCACTCAACCACAATTCTTCTGCCCACTTTGTATGCCACTTGCAAGGAGACCAGAAAGAAGGTCAAGCAAATCCCATGCAATGTTTCAACCTGTTGGAACTCCACTTTCGACATGATTGACTTTATTCTCGAATATTGAGAGCCAGTCAATGCCATTACTGACAAATGATGGCTTGGTTTGGCCATCTATGCCCTCAATGAGCATGAATAGGTCATGTTGGGCCAGCTGCATGATGTGCTGAAGGTTAGTCACAGTACCACACAGTACAATGTGGACTAATCAATGATGACCACAACAATGACAAACAACAGATCCTCAAGGACACCACACTTTTCTTCTCACACAGTACTCCAAATCTCACAATGGTAATACCAGCTATGGACTATATCAATGAAGTATTTGTGACTGGGATGCTGGATGAAGAATGCTTCAATCCTTCCATTCATGCTGCTGTCAGGCTCACAAAGAAAACTCTCAACAAGTACTATTCACTCATGGATACATCTGATCTCTACCATATCATGATGGGTATGTCTACCACTTTCAATGCTATGATACTAACAAATTATTTCAGTTCTCCATCCCCACCACAAGCTGGAGTATTTTAGGCACACAAAATGGGAGGCAGATTGGATCAAGACTGCAAGCAACCTTGTTTGCAATACTGAGGAGACTTCATACACATCCTGTGAAGTTCACAGGAGTCCCACCAGTGCTAGTTCCACTGATGTTAGCGAAAATAAGGTATGTTTAACTATACTATGGCCCCACAATAGCTGTCTGACCAGCCATTATCAGGACTGCTCCACCAATATCTTTGACAGGTTGCCACTGCTCAGCAAGGTCAATTGCATCAGCACAGTGGATGAACTTGATTCTTACCTGGCTGCAAGTGTAGAGGACATCAATGTAGGTGATGCCATTCAGTGATGGAGTGAACATCAGTCAATGTACCCTTGCCTTTCACATATGGCCCTTGATTATCTTTGTATTCCTAGTAAGTGCAAATTACATGACCACATGCAAATCCATATTAAATATTAATGTAGCTACATCCATCAATGTCAAATGTCTCTTCAGCAAAGGTCACATTCTAATGCCATACCTCCACAACTGCCTGTCATCTCAGACTGTCAGATAGTTACTCTACAGGTTGTCAGTAAATGTAAAGCTAAATATAAAAGAGTGACTTACTCCTCAGTAACACAAGCTACTGAGGAGACTGGAGGAAAATTTACTCTACTGTAGTCCGCTTTTCTGCTTATGTAAGCGACTAATCTTCGCACCTAAAGAATGTACTACCTAGGGGCCAGTTTATATTCCAACACAGACCACATGTGCACTGCTGTGTCTCAGCCACTGGAGCAAACTGGGCTTGATCAAAGATGAAGAATTTTGTAAGGCCATTTCTGAGCAGCCAGAGTTACCAGGGGATGACTTTGCAGAGCTTGAGCTTGATGATGGGTGAGATAAATTTGTCTTGATCCATAGATTTCTAGTAGTACATAGCTGATCCAAATCTGAGTATGCAGTTGTACTTTGCACCCTTCAGTAAACTGTTCATGAGTATGGACCCTTACACCTGCACAAAGTACCCATACCTTTGGGTAAGGGGTCCGGGTAGTTCGCAGGTATGGGTATGGGTTGAGTCCTTGAGTACCTGTGGGTTACCCCTGCCATTCACCATCCAAACCCACCTTGGATGCAGAAAGCAGCTCCCCAAACCCTTTGGAATCAACCTGGGATGCCAAAAATGAGGTTCCGAACCTCCTGGAAGTGATTCTGGACGAGGAAGATGCCTATACAGAAACATTTGACCATGTACTACTGGCAGGGGAATCACCACACCTGAATGAGGAGACTATACTATTTGACTCTGGTGCATCCCACCACATGTCATCCTACTGGAACAAGTTCCTTGAATACAGGCTGATAATCCCAAAGCTGATTACTGCAGCTGACAGCCACACATTCCATGCCATTGGAAAGGGAGATCTAATGATATCAATCCCAAGTGGCACAATCACTTCAGTCACCCCCCTAAGGGGACCTATTAGGTTGACACCTCTTAGGTATAAACATCTATATGAGTATGTCAAGCTAATAGGTCCCCTTAGGGGGGTAACTGAAGTGGCACAATTTGACAAAATATCCACCTCAAGGATGTTCTCTATGCACCCAAAATGGGCATCACACTTGTTTCTGTCAGTAAGCTTGATGCTGCTGGCTATGTGGCATTGTTCTGAGACAAGAAATGTCAAATATTTGATTCCTGCAAGAAGAAACTCAGTGAAATTCCAATAAACAATGGCCTATACTGCCTCAAGCACCCCTGCCAGATTTATGCTGGCCTAGCTAAAGCTACTGAGCCACTGATAATGGCTGAAATTCATGTGCAGCTGGGCCACATTGCACCTGAGGCAATCTGACACATGCTGAAGGATGGTACCATCACTGGAATCACTCTAAACAAAACCCACTCCACTATGGGGGCATGTGACTCTTGTGAATATGCCAAGGCGACCCACAAGCCCATCAGAAAAGAGGGAGACCCTTCAAGATGGGAACACCTCAGTGATGAAATCCATACTGACCTATGGGGACCATCTCTGGTCCAAACCCCTGGTCACAGCCAATACTATGTGTCATTTATGGATGATCACACCTGTATACCACCCTTTACCTACAGAAAACCAAAACCAAAACATTTGCATCTTACAAGGCCTATGAAGTTGGCTCTCCATGCAATTTAGCACTGAGATCAAGCACTTATGCTCAGACCATGGGGGGGAGTACCTAAGTGCAGAATTCACTAAGCACTTAAAATCTGCAGGTACTGAACACTGGCTAACCATCCATGACACCCCCAAACACAATGAAGTTGCCAAGCAGCTCAACTGCACACTCATTGAGCAGGTGCAGGCTCTTATTCATGCCAGTGGTCTACCCAAGAACCTTTGGGGAGAGGCTATCATGCATGCCACTTGGCTCAAGAACTGTTCTTCCACATGACACCTAGGAACAAAAACTCCATATGAGATGCTGCACCACAAGCCACCAAACCTTGCCAAAATCCCTGTCTGGGGATGCTGTGTCAAAGTCCATGACAATTCCAGCTCCAAACTCAATATGCAAGCTCATGATGGATACTGGGTAGGGTTTGACCTGGAAAGTGATGGCCATTGGATCTACTGGCCTGACACCTGCAGCATTGGAATTGAGTGGAGTGTCACCTTTGAGCATCAGGAAGTGACAATACCCTCCAGCATGTCACTCAAGGGGGAGAATGAGGCTACAAACACCAGTGGAATCCTGCACCAAGCAAGAGCACAACCACAGTCTTCTAGAACCCCAGAATCCAGTCTGCCAGTTGTTGAGCAACCTGTGGAACCCTCCAGATCAAGTTTTGACTTGCTCAGCAGCAACTTTGAGACACTGCCATCACAACCTCATTGATCTAACCACCAGTGCTTTGAATCAGACTACATGAGATGTCTCTGGGAAGGAGAAGGTACATGTGATGGTCAGATCACTCTTGACTATATGACACAACTTTGAGAGAATGATAGCCACACCAACAGTCCCAATTCCTGAGACAATGCAACTCTTGCCTTTGAAGAAGAGTTAGCCAAGGACAGTGATCACAGTGACCTTGTCTATGCAATGGTAGCCAAAACTTCTGAAGCCAAAGGTCTTGACCCATTGGACATGCCAGACTGCTGTTCTATGCCTGATGCTGGTGATGAACAACCAACAATGACTTCTTACTAATCTATGTGTGCATTGCTCTATGCTCAGTCCATGCTGGACCCCTGACACCCCTTCGCTCTGCCAACCAGTCCCCACACCACCAATCCCTGTCCCCCAGCCCCACTACATGTACCCCCTCCTACAAGTGCAACACTCCAGGGTTGCCTTCTTCTACCCATTCACTGTGCTCACACTCTTCACCCTCATCCTCCTCCTCTAGCTCCAACACAAAACTCCTGATTTCTTTGCCCTCATCGCCCACCTCCAGAGCCTCTTGTACAGTGAGTGAAAAAACGTGTGCAATGTTTGGCTGTTTTGTACTAAGTCCGGTGTAGCGCCATGAGGCGTGGGAATCCTGCTTAGCCTTGGTGAGGTGGGTGGTAGTACTCGCTCTTGGCTACAAAATGGTCCCAGGGTCACGTGATTTGGTGCAGTAGTCATTGAGATATGTCCATTATAAAACAGCTACACCATTGCACACGTTTATTCACTTTTGAAAAGTGAGGGGTATTTGGGGAATATCAGTACTTGGTATAGCCTCCTTTTGCTTTAATCACTGCCTCCACCCTCCTAGGCATGCTTTCAATCAACTTCTGACACTCTTCAGCTGGTATATTGTTCCACTCCACCTGAGTCCTCTCCCACAACTCCAGTATTCCCTTGGGAGGATGCTCATACTCTGCAAGCCTCCTCTTGAGGTAACCCCAGGCATGTTCTATGGGGTTGAGGTGAGGGGACTGTGCAGGCCATACCATAGTCCTAAAATCCTGCTCCTCTAGCCACTCCTTGACCTGTTTGCAGGTGTGCTTGGGGTCATTGTCCTGCTGGAAGATGATGTCAGGAGGATGGAGACCATAATACTCAAGGGAATCTTGTAGTTCATCCTTCAAAATTTGGAGGTAGAGGTCTCCGTCCATCCTACCATCAATCTTGGTGCCATACCCAACACCCTCCCAGGTCATACAGCCCCACATCATGAGAGACCCTCCTCCAAACTTCAGTGTCCCCTCTACTAGCCTATCATTCAGCTTCTCCCCTGGCTTTTTCCATGCCCATTTGCACCCATCTGACCCCAGGCAATTAATTTTAGTCTCATCAGACCATACCACCCTCTTCCAGTCCTCCAAAGTCCAATCTTTATGGGCATAGGCAAAGTCCAACCTTGCCTTGCGATGCTTGGCAGAGAGGATAGGTCATTTTTGCTTTACCACAGCCTTCATACCAGTCTTCTTCAGGTGCTGGCGAACAGTATTTGGGTGGAGGGGCTGGTTGATGACATTGGTGAGAGTTTTGGTCACCTGCACAGCATTGTCTGCCTTCTGAGTTGAGATGAGGTGGATGGCATGGCAGACATTAGCAGGGGAAAGCTTGGATGGACGACCTCCAGTGGACTTCTGCAGGCTGGAATGCTCCTTGGAATGAAGTCTAGAGATGGTAGAGCGATGTAGGCCAGTACTGGAGGCAATAGAGGAAGGAGAATGACCAGAATCAAGCATAGTGAGGATAGTATTCCTTTGGGTGGAGGAGATGGATCTCATGGTGGTAAAGGTTGGAAATAAAGAAGTGTGTGAACTTGTTCAAACTCAGACACAATGTTTATATGTGTATCTTTGTTTGTAGGACCAAACAACCACACTTATCTCTTCATTTGACTCAGATTTTACTTCCAGCCCAAAAGTGAATAAACGTGTGCAATGGTGTAGCTGTTTTATAATGGACATATCTCAATGACTACTGCACCAAATCACATGACCCTGGGACCATTTTGTAGCCAAGAGCGAGTACTACCACCCACCTCACCAAGGCTAAGCATGATTCCCACGCCTCATGGCGCTACACTGGACTTAGTACAAAACAGCCAAACATTGCACACATTTTTTCACTCACTGTATCTCTGCCAGTGCTGTGCCATATCTGGGTACAAACAGCTGCAGTCTCCTTGCATGGACCAGCCCACCCATGGGAAACCCCTCTAATATGGTGAGTTTATATGAGTTGCCCACATGGTTCACCACACACCTAGGTGCTGACCACCTCAGTTGGAGTTTCCTTGCAGCCAAGAGAGTGGTGTTGAGAGTGGCATTGTACACCTGCACCAGCTGGCCTTCTTTGAACACCATCTCCCCTGTAGCTGAGCATAGTACCTGCTTATCACAGGTAGCTTTCTGTCTTACCACATGCAGTACTGCTTGGTTGGCTCCATCCATGTATGCCAACTGCATGTCCACTGCCTTTCTGTCCAGCTCCTGCACCACCTCTCCTACTGGTGTTGTACCTGTGTTTATGACCAACCCAATTAGTAGTTCCTTTGGTGAAAGCTAAAATGCTGGGATGATCCACTCATTCATCTGCTGCACTGCATCCTCAAAATGGTCTGGTCAGTGCTTCATTACATCCCCTATGGTGTCTCCCTGCTCATCATCTTCTCCTAGCCTTGGGCTGCCCAGCCACTTCAGCCTGCCCAGCAACTTACCATTCATGTTTTCCACCAGCCCATTAACCCATGGTCCATATGCTGCTACCACATGGTGGTTTGTTCCATGTGCCTCACACCACACTGCTATGTCTCTGTTTTTGAAGTGCAATCCTCTGTCCATCATGAACATCTCCAGTGCTTTGAATGCACATGCTATTGAATTCAGGCTGTCAATTGTCATTTTTGCCATGCTGTGTACCTTGAGTTTGAACCCCCAAATGTACTGTGAGTATGTGTCCAGTATCAGTAATACTGAGTGGTATCCTCCCCTTCCTTTTGGTAGGGATGGGTAGTCCATGATGACCAGTTTGAATGGGTGATGCCTCGTGATTGGATAGAGTAGGGCATGTAGGTGAGTCGAGCCAAAGTTTTTGCACTGAGCACATCTGAGTAGTGCTTGGCATATTGATTGGTCCAACTGTGGGCTGCAAACCATGTCCATTAGCTTCAACTTCACCAGATCATGGCCCAAATGCATGTTGGACTTGTGTTCCTTTTCTGCCATTGCTACAGCCTCTTCCTGTGTAAGACATTCAACTCCTGGTTTCACACATATTGACTTGGAACCATGCATGTGCCATAACTGCCCATTTTCTACATGATACCCTTCTGCTCTATGCTGTGCTCATCATTGGTCTCTGTCATTTGTGGTCATCTTGAGGTTGTAGATTGCTTCTATTACTTCTAGAAAAAGTGGTTTGTTAGCAAAGCATTCTTTTAGGACTAGGAACTCCAGGTTTGTCTTGACCCTGAATAGATCATTGACTATGCCTTTAGATGCTTCCCAGTCCTCACTGACCATCCACTTGCTACCATCATCCTCTGTCCTTGGTTTGTCTGCATACATTCAGCTCAGTGCATCAGCTGCTGTGTTAGTTTTGCCCAGCCTGTGCCTTATGTCCATGATCTGGTATGCTGAGATGCCATCTCACCATCTTGCATGCATGAGTGACAGTTTATCATTGCACAGCATGTTCCTTAGCACTGTGCAGTCTGTCTCCACCTTGACTGGGAAACCCCAAATTGTGTCACTGAAGTGGTTGATTCCAAATTTCAATGCCACAAACTCGAGTATGTATGGCTTGTATCATTCTTCTATGCTGGATGTGTGCTTGGATGCAAATCTGATTGGATGCACCACTGTTATCTTCTCTCCATTTGCTAGCATCATTTCTGATCATTGTGCAAGGACTGCTCCAAATCCATCCTTGCACCTGTCAGTAGTTAGTATAAATGGTGTGCCATCAAACCTGGGTGCTCTCAGCACCAGTTCTGATATTAGTACCTGCTTCAGCCATACAAATGCCTTGGCTTCTCTGGCCATCCAATATTGTTCTAATGACCTGTCTCTTAGATACTGCTTGTATTTTCTCTTACTTGTTTTTGTATCCACTGCAGGCAGGTCTAGGTTCTGCTGTAGATCTGTAAGAGGAGCTGCCAACCTTGCATAGTCCTTCACCAGCAAGTGAAAATACCCCATCAGTCCTAAGAAATGCATTAACTCCAACAGTGACTTTGGTGTTGGCCACTTAGTGACTACTTCCAACTTGGCTATGTCTGGTCTAATTCCTTCCTCCCCCACTCTTGCACCTCCAAAAACCACTTCCAACATAAACAGCTGCATTTTTTGTGGAGATAGTGATATGCCCATCTCACAGCACTGGACAAGGAATGCATGTAGTTGCCCCAGTAGTTCCTGGAACTTGTTGCCAGCTAACCCATTGTCATCTACAAATGTCTCAAGACTGATTTGCATTGCCAAGTCCTTGAATGTGATGGCTGTCATGTCTGAAAAACAAGAGGGTGAGCTGAGTAACCCCATAGGCATACACTTGTAGCACTGGTAGCCTCTGCCCTCTGTGTATATGCATAAGTACAGCTGGTGTTCCTCCTCCACCTCAATTGTGTAGAACCCCACAGCTAGGTCCATAACACAGATGTACTGATGCCCCACTAAGCACTGCTGTTTCGCTCTAATGTCTCCTTGGGGAATTGGTGCTACTTCCATTATTTTGTTGAGCTTGTGGAAGTTCTGGCACATGTGCCATTTCAGTTTCCTATCTTGGCTCGCCTCCATTGCCTGATTTGGACCTTGCCTCATGACCATCTCTGAGTTGCTTTGCCTTGTCTCCCCTTTACACTGCTCCTTGACAATCTCTCTGATCCCCTCCATTGTGAGCCCAGGCATGCCATGTGCTTTTTGTGCCAGCATAGTTGGGTGAACTGCTTTTACCTCATCTGACCTGATGTCACAGAGGATTCCTGCATTGTTGAACTCATCTAGTACCAGTAAGTACCACTCCTTTTGCACCTGTGTTAGTGGTTTCCAGTTGACCTTCAACTGAAACTTAGCATCTTTTGGGATGTTCAGCTGGAACTTTATGAATGACACCAGTTTCACTTCCTTTACCAACAGTGTGAATGTGTCAGCAAACTCTGCTACCAGGTCTTGTGCTTGTTTCAATTTGTCTGGCAGCAAGTCCCTGAATCTGACCACTTTCAGTATTGCCTCTACCCTCGGAGGATGGAACAGGCCCTCCTCTTTAAGTCTGGTATGCACCTCCCTTGCCTCTTCTCCATCTGCTAACCCCTCACTACAGTCCTCCACCTTGCCTTCTTCTGTCCTCTCCTCATCTTCCCCCACCACTATCTGCTGCACATCTGCTCCTTCCTCTGTCTTCCCTTCCCCATTCTTTTTGGTCTCCCTTCTGCCATCTGTTGGTTCTGCTAGGGCCCTTGTTGGTAGGACATGGTCTAGTACTTTTCAGCCTGCATGGTTTGTGACTTTGACATAGTTCCCTTTTAGTGGTAGTCATATCACCTCTTTGCCATAATTGTGAACTGCTTTCATCTGATCTAGCAGCAGTTTCCTGATGAGCATTCTCCATGATCTGTGGCTTGGAAACACCTCGAAAGTTGTCTCCACCTTGGCTGATCCCCACTGTAAGATGCCTGACCACATTCCTATTGCCACCCCCAATGATCCATCCACCATCCTCAGCACCCGCTTTGATGGGCTTAACCCCCCTAGCCTTCCTTTCACCCTGTTGTATGCCTCCATGTCCAATGCATTTATCATAGCCCCATTGTCTACCACCATGAGGAACCTGACCTTTTCCCCATTAGGCCCCTCTGGGGCTGGAACCACCAAGAACAGGCATCCAACCTTTGACTTGACTGGCTGGCCTGTTGCATCCAATGTGTACATGTCAGTTATTGTATTGCTGGGGGTTTGTATGTTACTCATGTGTGATAGATCCTGGTCCTGATTCAACCCATCCATCTGAACATCTCCTGAACCAAGTGCTGGTACATGCCCTCCTGACTCTTCTTCTATGCCACCAATCCCTTCTGATGGATACTTGTTTGGGGCTGATGACTGTCCTTCTCTTCTTGCAGCCCCTACAAGTTTCCCTCCATCATCCATCCCCACTGGTCCTCTTGTTGACCCCCTTGCTCCTTGCTTCCTCTGTGCCACTCATCCTCTGTTGCTACTGCGAACACCTGCGGTACATCTGTCTCTGCAGCAGCCTCAATGTGATGTGAGCTTGGCCATATGTACTGAACTTGCACTGGATTAGGTCTGAACTGAGCTGCCCACCTCAGTATGCCTGCTACTAGTTGGTGCCACCTGGTTTCATGTGGTCGCAATGTTTCCTTGGTTGTGCATGTGCTACCTACATGTGGTGGATCCATGACCAAGCCACAACTGAAACACTCCCCTGATCTGATTGCTGTCATTCCTGGTTTCAACAGGTAGGGTCATTTGAGTGCTGGTGCTGTCCCCTCTCCAAAGGTTCAGTGCCATGCTGCTACATCCACTTCATACAGTCTTCTCCCCACCTTGGTGTTTGTGCATTTGAGGCAGTGCTGAAACCTTCTCTAGGATCTGGGCTCTCATTAGTGGGACCCTCAGTACCACCACATTCCTATTTATTGCGAGTGGGACAGCACTTGTCTTTGCATGCTGGTTCCAGTATGCTTGCACAGTACCTTCTCTGGCTGTGCATACCATTGCTCTCAGTTGGTAGGTTTGTGGGGTGTGTTGGACTGCCAGCTGGCCCATTTGCTGACATAACTCTGCCACCTCTCTCCTTAACTCTTGTTCTCCTCTCTTTGCCTCCCTATTCCTCAGCATCTTTTTCACCTTAACCTTCCTTACCACTTCCACAAACTTGTCCCATCCTTCATACTCATCCTCTAACTCGTTCCTTAGGACTGCTGGCACCTCCTCTATTACACATTCAATTAACCTCCCTTCTGTGTCCCCCATGTTCATTGCCAACCTCATCACTTTTGTTGCCCACATGATGTGCCCATAGTCCCCTCTGCTCTCATCCTCTACCCACTTCCCCACATCTTCCTCACTCAGTACTAGGGCCCTGATGCATTCTCATTGTTGTGCTCTCATCCATCTTGGTTTCTTGACTGGTGGCCAATGCTTCAGGAATGCTGCCTTGAGTGCCATCATATCCACTTTGTCTTTGGATGGTAGGTCTGCAAACCACTCATCTGCATGACTTCCTGCTGCCATCTGTAAGCCAAACCTATCAACCTTCATTGCTTCTGACCATGCTGATGGCAGTGACAGCTGGAACTCTGTAAACCAATCTGCCAGTTCCCCTTCACTTGAGTAGTCTCCCTGGAATAATGGTATGACTTTGGCTGTTTCATTGACATTTATGATCTGGTATGCCATCACAGCATCCATTGGTGCTGGTGCCACTGGGCTCAGTTTTGGTACTGACTGTTCTTCTTCTCTTTTCCTGAGCAAAGAAAGAAAAGTTGCAGGTCACAGGTGGTAGTTTTGTGTGCTTGCAGCTGCACTTGTACTCCTCATCTGCCCTCTGCCTCATGTGTAACCTGTGGTAGCACCTGACGGTCTGTGTGGGGTGAATAACTCAAAGTCTTCTGTATCTGCTGTTGGTGAGATGCCATGCTGCTTTCTGTGGTTCCTGTAATGTTGCTTGGTTCCCCTTTGCTGCTTCTGCCTATTCCCCTGATTTTTGCTACCTCTTGTAAGGTAGATAGCATTGCCCTTTCTCGGTTTTCTGGGGCTCACAATCCCCTCTTGTCACCAGATGGACACACCAGACTACCATTCTATGCCTGATGCTGGTGATGAACAACCAACAATGACTTCTTATTAATCTATGTGCATGTCACTCTATGCTCAGTCCATGCTGGACCCCCAACACCCCTTCACCCTGCCAACCACTCCCCACACTGCCAATCCCTGTCCCCCAGCCCCACTACACCATCTACAGTGCACAAAGCTAAATCCCACTTGGACTGGCCCAAATGGCATGATGCCATAGCTGTGGAACTAAAAAGCCTAAGTGATGTGCATACCTGGGACATAGTAGAATGCCCAAAAGGAGCCAATATCATTGGATGCAAATGGGTCTTCAAGATCAAGCAAACCACAACTGGAGAAGTTGAGAAGTAGAAAGCTCACCTTGTCATAAAGGGCTATTCTGTCATATGCATGTATTTAGGTTGTGCTACTAGAAGGTACACTACCAGTAGTTAACTATTTTCTGGTAGTAGTGCGTGTGAACTCTGGACCAGTGGCCACCTCCATACCCTCTAGTCCGAGTCTTTGTTCTCTGTTTAGTCTAGCATTACCACATTCCTTAGTACAGTTAGTTATTACTGCACATTTGTCAGACCTGTGTCTACTACTGGTAGACAGGTTCCCAGACTTTCCTTAGTCACTCACTTACTAACATTCATACATAGCCTCGTAGTTATTACCAAGACTACTGGAACACTGGTAGTGCCCCCTCCAGACTAGTAGTATAAATACTTAGTTAGATCTGTACTGTAGGGGCAGCTGGATAATCAACCTAGAACCCAGAGTATTCAGTATCTTGACCACTACCTGGACCTGTCCAAGGGCACAGCACATGAGCTGAGGCTGATTTGGGTGGTGGACCCTACCAAGCCTGGGCTTTGACCCCCATGGGCCACATGCCACCCAACCCCAGCTCTTATGAGCTCTGGCACAGTAGCCCAGCTCCAGACATGCCAGAACTATGAAGCCTGGCTCAACCTGACTTCAGAAGAAATGTTCTTAACATATTCCCAAGTCCAGGGTGTTGACTATGATGAAACATATGCCCCAGTCACAAGACTTGCATCACTCCAAACCATACTTGCTATTGCTGCCCAAAATGACTGGGATATTGATGTGTTTGATTTCCACTCAGCATTCCTAAATGGAAAACTAGGAGATGGCAAAGACATCTACATGGAGCTCCCAGAAGGCTATCCAGCACCTCAGAATCTTTCCTGACCAGTTGCCAAGCTCAATGTCACACTATATGGCTCAAAGCAAGGGGCACTCAAGTGACCAAGAGTTAAGTGCCACCCTTGGAGATTTAGGACTTCAGCACATGCATGCCAACTGGGGAGTCTTCCATGGGCACATCAGAAAGGATATCATCATCCTAGCTAGCCACATTGACAACTGCACCATCACTGGCAGTTCCCCCAACCTCATACATTCCTTCAAAGTGGAAATTGGCACCCAGTACAAAATTACTGACCTTGGGCCCATCAGCTGGCTTCTTGGCATGAAGGTGGCACATAACCGAGAGTTCTGTACAATCTCCCTATCCCAGGAATCATACATTAATGCCATCTTCACTGAGTACAACCTTGCTGACACAAAGCCATCTGCAATTCTGATGGACCCTAGCCTAAAACTAACACAAGCAAATGTTCCACAACCCACCAAAGAAGCTGCATGCATGAAAAATGTTCCATACTGTGCAGCCATCAGCTCCCTAATGCACCTTGCAGTCAGAACTCACCCTGACATTGCATTCACTGTCTCAACCATCACACAGGTCAAGAATGCCCCAACTCTGACACACTGGGAAGCTGTTAAACAGATCTACAAGTACCTAGTCAGCACAAAATCCCTTGCACTGACATTTGGTGGGATTGAAGGGGGCCTTGAAGGTTATACAGATGCAGATGGGACTACACAGGAACACTGCCATGCTATCAGTGGCTATGCATATCTACTAGATGGTGGAGCCATCATTTGGGCATCCCACAAACAGGAACTAATCACCCTGTCCACTGTGGAAGCAGAGTATGTTGCAACAATGCATGCTGCCAAGGAAGGCCTCTGGCTATGCCAGCTCATCATGGAAATATTCCACCCACTCAAACATCCAATCCCACTATATTCTCACAACCAAGCCACCATCACACTCACCAAAGATGGCAGTTATCACTCCCACACCAAGCATATTGATATCTGATACCACTTTATCCACTTCGCCATCAAAAATGGTTCCTTCCACCTTATTTACTTTTCTACTGAAGAAATGGTCACTGACACCCTGACCAAGGCTTTACTGAGTATCAAAGCTAAACATTTTGTGCTATCAGTTGGACTCCATTCCAAGTGAGGGGGAGTGTTGGATGCATGGACTTTCAGGACCTGTTCCTGCCTTCAGATTACTTTGGACAACTTTGGAACTGCAATTTACCGTAGATTAGGTGTCCTGGATTGTTTCTATAGCCTTCTGCATTTACCACATTACATAATCATGGTTGTAGAAATTTTCCACACTCATTCCTTTCACCTCAGTGACTTCCATTTGTCCTGAGGTGAGCATACTTACATTCCACTCATTACCTGCCTCATACCGACCTACTGTAGACTCATAGCTGCATTGGGTACAGAATACCAGTGACTTCCATTCATCCTGAGACTCATAGCTGCATTAGCTGTCACCACCACACATGTGCCTGCCCTAGTGTTGGACCTTACACCCATTTTTTGTTACATTTGACATATGACAGATCTGAAATACTCTGATTTTTCCTTAGAAACACCATCCTTGTGATACAAAAGTCAGAGGCACTGAGAAAATATACACCCACCCTTTGGCATCACTTTGCATGCATCTGAGAGTCCCTTTGAGTCAAGAGAGCATTTCCTGAGTCAGTTTCAAGTCTTCAGAGTGCCCTGAGACACAAGATCCCTTTTTGCTGCCCGTTCGCCACTGTCAAGTCCCAAGCAACCAGAATATCACCTTCCTAGCTAACTATTGCCACCTCCTGAGTTCCAAAGAGCTCTCAAGTTTTGCCTTCATATATTTTCCCATCTCTCTGCTTAGAATCCCCCCTTCTGTCTCCTTCCAACTCTTGACCCCATGGGACAAGCCTAGGTTTTACCTACAGCTTTCCCCTTCTACTCCCCTCTCAGCACTCTCACAAGAAGAGTTGCCCACAGCATGTTAGTTTCGAAACAGATGTGTGGGTTGGTATGACTTGCCTTGTAAGATTTTTTTTAGAGGCAATGGACAGGAAAAATTGGTTTGTGGATGATGCACCTGTGTAAACACAAATTACCATGGTTGCAATTGCACATCACCTTTACTACAGCTTTCACAGTTAGTTGTAGGTCAAACAAAGGCAAAACTGCCACATTAGCTGATTCAGTTGCATGGTCACATGTGAGTCAGACATAGGCAAACATGCAATTTGCCATGTCCGGAATAGCACATGACCTTTATGATGGGATGGCAAGCAGATTTGTGTTTCACAGTCACATGTATGTCAAACAAAGCCAAAGTTGCCACCTAACTAGAAGATGTGAGCTGATTTTTTTTTTGCACAGTCATGTGCAAGTCAGACATAGGCAAACAAACAATTTGCCATGGCTGGAATGGCACATGACCTGTACTATGGCATGTCAAGCAGATTTGTTTTTCACAGTCATGTGTGCATCAAACAAAGGCAAAGTTGCCACATAACTACAAGATGTGAGCCAACACATTTTGCAGTCACATGTGAGTCAAGCATAGCCAAACAGACATTATATCAACACCACACTTTCCCACATCTCCTTTCTTTTGCTGTTCATACTCTCACCATCATCTCCTTCTCCTGTCTGCCCCCATGTCAACATGGCCATTGCCACAACTTCAACAGGGCTCTCATAGCCCTCATAAGTAATTTTTCTGTCTTTATTCTTTCATTCACACCATGTTACATACAGCCCTTAAATGCTGTCTCTATCCAAGATTCAGCCATCCCTCCTTTCATCAACTCAATTGCCAAAGCTTTTTCCTGTTACTCAGTGTACAGGATCTTGGACCTTATGGTTGGCTATGACCACTGAGCCATCCACAATGATTACCATGACCTGACTACCTTCCAGACCCCCATTGGCACCCTTAGGCTGATGAAACTACCTATGGGGTACACTAATGCCATTCAAATATTCCACAGTGATGTCTGCTGGATACTAAAGGACAAAATCCCCAAGGTTTCCATCCCATTCATCAATGACTGTCCAACCAAAGGCCCTAAGGGCTAGTACAGGAATGAAGTCATAGTGAAAAACCTGGATAAAAAACCAACATTCAGTTCAGCCAGCTTCAGCAAATATTCAGGCTCCACTAGAATTCTGGCAAAAGGACTGATGCATGAGATAGCTCATACATGTGTAGATAACGACTGCCAGAACGATGCTCAAAGATTCTGAATTTCCTGGTGAGTTCTGCCTAGCCTGAAAACTGTACCATGATATATTGATCTATCTAGACACTGATGATGAGGAGATCGCATATAATGAACAACTCTGGGCAGTGCTACTTCTTCATCAAAAACAGGCCAGCGAAATTCTCATAGGTGCAGTCTTGGCAGTAGCACAGGCTATCATGCTAGCCACTCAGAAGGATGAAGCGATCCTGTATCACACGTCTATCCTCTCTGGTGAAGGCTGGGTGAAAGAATTACTCAACAGGCACCCCAAAAGGATTCGCATGGAACTTGGCACCCACAGATTCATCTTCAATATCCTCATCACCAAGCTGCAGGCAGCTGGGTATACCCACTCGAAGCATGTGAAGATTGAAGAGCAGTTGGCGATATTCCTTTATATCTGTGTAATGGGTTTGACGATCAGGCATGTCACTGAACAGTTCCAGCAATCCAATGATATGATATCAAAGTATGTCTTCTCTTCTGATTCGATGATCTCTACTGATATCTGCCATGGAAGGTACTTCAAAAAAATCCTCCATGCATTCTCCTCCCCACCAATTTATGCAAAGTATGTCTGACTTCCCCACATCCACAATGATGTCCCACAGGCAATTCGAGATGACACATGTTTCATGCCGTTTTTTGAGGATGCAATTGGTGCTATTGACAGTACTCACATACCGTGCACACCATCCACTGCAGAATGCGATGCGACGCACAATTGAAAGGGTTTCAATTCCCAGAACTGTTTGATGTGCTGTGACTTTGAATTGAAGTTCACGTACATACTCAGTGGGTGGGAAGGTTCTGCTGCCAATGCATCCGTCTACCACACTGCCCAAGTCAATGACCTCACAGTTCCCCCCAGTAGATATTACCTTGCTGATGCTGGGTTCCCTAGCTGCCTGGAACTACTGGTACCTTATCGTGGTGAGTGCTATCATCTTGCAGAATGGGGCCAAGGACAGCAATGGTGAGTTCCCAATTCACAATATCTTCTTTGACTCAGAATTGAATTAGGCCTCAAAACCACCAGGAAATTTTCAATTTGCAGCATGCACAAGCATGCAACATCATTGAGCGTATCATTGGCATTCTCAAATGTCATTTTCAAATCCTCATCATCCCGCCTGGATATGACATGGCCACTCAAGCACACATCCCTCCTGCTTGTTGCTGTATACACAATATCATTCATTCCTACAATACTGCCGAGTTAGCTGACATGGAACCTAGCAAAATAGCCTCAGCCAGTGCACTACCTCTGAATGAGCCAGGAGCACATGGCACAACTGCAAGTGGCATTCCGACCACCACAGACCGTGATGTGATGGCCCTGAAACAGGAGCAGATGGCAACTGTGATGTGGTTGAGGTATAGTCAGGATCTACAGGTGAGAGGAATTGTATAGTACATCTCACACATTGTATCTACCTCACAACCAACTGAATTCACACATTTCTTCTGAGTCATTTGATGACTCGCATAAGTTCGCAAGTGATAGAACGGAGACGAAGGAATGCATTTCGTATTGATGCACATACAACATACAGACAACTACAACTACTGAGTATGATTATCTACGATGCCTGCCTCTTCCAGCCTCTTTGTGAGCCAAGCCTTCCAAATGGCTGTGTACAGCTCAGATGTATTTGCAGTGAGAGTAAGATACATCTTGGCATTGTTGGGATTGTTTTGAAAACAATCGATTATAGCTACTGTCTGGGGGGGGAGAGAGTGTCAGAAGATCAAGGGCAAGTAACCTAGATGTTGCCTCAGACTTGGGGCTCTCAGTGTTGGCAGTAACTGAATTTGGTGGGGGAAGCCATCGAGATAAAGGAGCTGATATATTGGATGTGAAACTTCCGATGGCTGCGATGCTGTCATGAAAAGTATCATTCAACGACCCAAGACGATCACCTACTCAATCAATTGCCGCAGGGATAGTTGCGACACGATGCCTCTGCACGGATGAATGGGATGATCCAGCAACTGAAGGAGACATAATCGACACCATTGAGGCATCATTGTCATCAGCTCTGCATTTATTGGAATTTTCAGCACGAGCAGAAATGCTCAACAAAGGCTTGATAGAACTGGCCAATGAGCTGGTGAATGAGGAGGGAGCAGCTGGAGGCATGAAGTTGGATGGAGTCAGGCAAGTATATATGGAAGAAAGAGGTCTTGTTGAAGCACCTCCAGAGACTTCAGAGGAGGGAGGATGTGGCATGTTGTGAGGCAACCCAGAATCAGTACTCAGCTCCATGACAACATCTGTACTTTCCACCATAGCCACTGTGTTCGTGTTATGCTCAGCATTTTCACTGTCACTGGTGGCCACACTTCTAGATGAGGGGGGAGCGGGTTTAGAGGAACTTGATGTTACAGAGGGCCCACTAAGGCAGAGAAATGATTTGTGCCCTTGCTTTTTGATGGCATAACAATCTTCATCTTGTCATAAAATGCCCACCCTTTGTTTCTGAAAGGGGATGCCACTGGGTGATGCTACGGGACATCGATTAGGAGAGTTTCCTCTTGCATAAACTTCAAGACTGTACCTTGAGATAATCAGTCCAAACGCTCTTGTTTTCGATGCCAATATTAGCCCCTAATTCAAGTGAAAATGCGAACCCCAAAGAATGGGCAAGGTGATCGACAACATCAAATGTTTTCTTCAGCTAGATAGAGATCAGCTATTTGCATTGTCAATGATAGAGTTGAAAATGTACTCACACAACTCCACTTCTCCTTGCATGAGCTGCTCGTCTTGGGGCCCCCTTTCTCTGGGTTGGAAAGTCTATCAGAGGCTGCTAGGGACTGCCAGAACGACTTCTTGAAACTCATGCCATCACCACCTTCTGCATGATGAGCAATGACTTGGTCGATCAAGAATTCAATATCACTAGTAGTCCATGAAGCTGATGAGGTACTGTCTTTGCTGTTCCTCTCTGACACCTCCTTGGATTTTCCTTTTGGCAATGATCGTGGGGACCTGCAAGCCATGTTTCCCTTGCTGTCGTCATGGTCCACTGACGAGATGCAGTGCAATGGCTTGTGGCATTGGTGCCACTGGCATCCTGGCCCCACCTAGCCTGAGAAAAAAGTAGTGCCAAAAAACCATGGTTTTTCATGTAGTTTTTCACCTTGGCTTTGTTCCCGTACTAGCCCTAAGTCTTGCTACCTAAATGCTGACAGATCTTATGAAACTATACCACAGAACCCAGGCATTCAGCACTTTATCTGGGAACACCTCCAAAACACCAATCACATACTACAATGACTTTGCCATGCAGGGGCTGCCATCTCCACCAAGAAATGCATCATTGCTGCCCTGTCCGTTGTAGTGGTTGGGCATAAGGTTTCATACAACAGGAGAGACTAAAGTCCAAAAGATTAGAGACTGGCCTTACTGCACTAATGTCACTGAAGTTCAAGGCTTTCTAGGTCTATGCTCATATTGTTGCATCTTTATAGGATTTCACCAAGCATGCATGCCCTCTTGTCAAGCTCACAAAGAAAGACATCTCCTTTGAGTTTCATGGCAAACACTGAGTGGCAATGGACTATCTCAAAGCAGCTATAGTCACCTCCCCAGCACTGCATCCTATTGACTATGGCTCCTCCTTTCCAGTCATCCTTGCCATCAACACCTCCAACATTGCCATTGGTTATATCCTCATGCAAGAGGGAGAAGATTCCAAGAGGTACCCTGCCCACTTCAGATCCATCACTCTTAATGACTGAGAGAGGCAGTATAGTCAAGCCAAACTCAAACTATTTGGTCTATTTCAAGCCCTCCACAATGTGTGGATATATATCTTTGGAGTGCAGAATCTGGTTGCAAGGTTGACATGAGGTATATTAAGAGTATGATTAACAATCCTGACTTACAGCCTAATGCCACCATCAACTGGTGGATTGCTGGTATTCTACTCTTTGATTTCAAACTGGTTCATGTACCTGCTATTAAGCATGCCACTCCTGATGGGCTATCAAGGAGACTGAGAGCCAAAGAAGACCCTGAAGTAGATGAAGAAGAGTATGAGGATTGGGTGGATGAGTGTGGAGCCTTTGCTGTGAAACTTGTGAATCACTGAGCCAAGGACTTGGATGCTACATCCTCCAGAAATTCTGCTGTCCATGTACTACTCATCTACAATCTTGCCTCAGGACATCAGAATATTTATGGCAACTGATTCACCACCAGAAAACACTGAGACCAAAATCCCATGATCTGAGAAGGCAGAGCAGAGGGATGAGAGGTTAGAAGTTGTGAGGAGGTTTCTAGAGACAAAGAAGCCACCAGATGAGTTGGGAGAGAGGGAGCTGGAGAGCCTTGTGCAGCTGGCAACCTGGTACTTCATAAAGGGCAGAGAGCTTTGGAAGAAAGAACCCCAAGGATGTCACCAGCTCATGGTTCACCACCACAAGTGGCTCAAAATTATCCATCAGGCCCACAATGAGTTAGGCCACAAGGGTATCTTCTCCACCTGTATGTGCTTGCTGACATGGTTTTGGTGGCCCATGCTTGAGCAGGATGTTTGCTGGTACATCAAGACATGTCATGAATGCCAGATTCACTGCCTTGATCAAATTCATATTCCCCCTGTTGTGGCAATACCCAAGCCCCTATTCTACAAAGCCTATGGTGACACCTTCATAATGCTGAAATCCAATGGATACCACTATGTTGCTCAAGCTTGATGCTCCCTCACCAGCTACCCAGAGTGGGCTATGCTTTAATCCAAAACTGGAAAGTTGATCAGCAAATTCCTATTTGAGCAGATCCTGTGCAGATGGGGTGCTGTGGCAGAAGTTGTCACTGACAACAGAGGCCCCTATGTTCTAGCACTCAACTGGCTGTCAAAGATGTACAGCATTTGGCATATCCATATCTCACCTTATAACTCACAGGCAAATGGAATTGTGGAGCAGTGGCATTTTGATGTCAGGGAAGCAATGGTAAAGAGTTGTGAGGGTGAAGCCTCAAGATGGTCAGAAGTGGCCCCATCAGTATTCTGGGCAGAATGGGTCACAGTTCACAAAGCTACTGGATTTTCCCCTTATTATATGGCTCATGGTGTCCATCCTAGACTCCCATTTGATCTTGCTGAAGCAACCTGTCTTGCCCCTCTTGAAGCACAGTCATACTCTACTACCACCCTCATTGCCAATTGTGCTCAGCAATTGCAGAAGTGCCCAGAAGACCCAGTGCTAATACATGATCAAGTCCTCAATTCCCACTTTGCCTCAGCAAAAGACTTCATGGCTCATTTTGAGGGGACTATCCACAACTTTGACTTTGAACTGGGTACCCTCATGCTTTTCAGACATTCCCATGTTGAGAAAGAGCTGGACTGAAAGACCAAACCTCATTACCTAGGTCCTATGGTAGTGGTGCACTGTACCAAAGGTGGCTCTTATCTCCTCACAGAGCTCAATGGTGCTGTTTTGAGGTTTTGCTTTGCCATGTTTTGCTTATACCCCTATTTCCCCAGAAACAAGTCCCATGTCAAGGTCACCCACCTGGTCAGCCTCAACAGGTCTGCTCTAGACCAGCTAGAAGATGACTCCCTGCCTGTTCCAGATCCTGCTGGTGTCCTTAGGGATGAGTCAGATGAGTAACCTATGTCCTATGTTCTGTTCCTTTCCCTTCCTTTTCCTTCCTTTGTCCATCTTTACAGATGCTTTACCTATACAAATTCCTGATACAAAAAAAGCTGAAAACAAAATCATAAAAAGATGTAAAAAAAACCAAAAGCCAAATTTCTTCGTCACCCCTTCTTCCTTGACTCATAGCTTTACTCACCATTTACTGCCTGTAGAGTTCTGCCAAAACTACAACAACAATCACTGCTACCTACTCAGTCAGGTTGATAGTACTATACTGCTCATTCCTTCTTCTTTTCATTATGCTTCTTATATTCTTTTGACCTTTCAGTCTTACCAGTGAGCTGTGTTCATAACAATGTGCACACACATGAGATTACCTCCAGGCTACAGTATGACAGCAGAAAAGATACTTGCACATGAAACTACTGCTACTGCTCTAGGGAAGGTCAGAGGGTCCAGGGATGAAGTGCTCCTGGTGCCATGCCTTCAATGCCTGCAGTTGGCATTTAGACTGATGGAGGGCCTTGCATACTTGGGTCACCATTGTATTAACTTGTGCCATCTGCGAGTACAGGTCCATCAAAGCATCTTCCCCCCATTTGACTGACAACTCCACCTTGGCAATCCTCATGTCCAACTCTTCGATAGGGTGCATGCAGTCATTCCATGACTCGCGCTTACCTTTTGCAGATGAATGACCTTCTCCCTTAGGCATTGTGACTTCTTTGGCCTTGGTCAAGTTGATTTCAGTCTTCAGCATACCAGTACCTTCACCACCTGTGACCTCAGGAGCCTCTTCACCCTGGCCCAACTCAACTTGCACACTTAGAAACTCACTAGAGTCTCTTGAGGATTCTGCCAGTTGGTCAACAGGTTTACTGGTGGCATGGGAGGTGAGGGGAACTGGGGGTCCAGAAATGGGAATGGGAGTGGAGGGGCCACTGGGAAGAAAGAGTGGGAGTGGATGCAGTGGCAGAGGGTCCTGGGGTTCAGTCACAGCTGTGGCAGAGGTGGAGGCAATGGGCTGGGAGGCCACTGAGTGACTGACCAGATGAGGTTGCAGTTGTCCAACAGTAGGGGTAGGTGCTGAGGAAGGAGGAGGTGCAGGGTGTGCCTTGGCCTTTTTGCTCATCAACACTGACTCCAGTGGCAGACTGTCTGGATTCTTGCACTATGTCTCTTGGTCGCTAGCTAGAAGCACTGATCAGAGGGCTTACTCACCTTTCAACCCAGTTTTCCAGCCTTGTCACACTTCTTCTTGCCATCATGGCAAGCTTTGCAGGCTATCCACTCCTTCCACACACAGATAATTCCCTGCTTTATGCACTGTTCACAAGGACCAGTACTCCCTGGCACAGGGTCAACCTCCATCATGTCCTCCTCCACCATTGAACCTCCCAGGCCAGACAATGCTGTGCCTTCCACAGCTCTAGCTGGCAAACCACCTTTGGCACTCTGACCAACTCCAGGCATTAGAGTACTACCCAACAGTCACAGGTCTTGTACATACCACTTCACCCTCTTGCACCTTCTCAGCAGACTTCTCCAGCTGCCTTTGCAATCATTGGATTACCTCACTTCCTACTTTGGGAATGCTGGAACTGGGTGCAGGTGGTCTTGTCTTGGGTTTGGCCATGTGCAGTGGGAATCAAGCTTGCAGCACTGTTAATGCCATGAAGGCATTGCTTATTGTGATCTCAGTGTTGTTGGGGTAGTCAGGGACATGGGTGCTCACATCTGAGGTGAACTTGTGAAGTTGTTTGATATGCCCCTGCATGCAAGCATCAGAAGGATGGTAGCACCAGTACCACACAGGCTACTCACTGATAACTCCTCATACTGACCCAACCATGCTCATGCCATCTCCTCATCTGCAGACTCACCAGGAATTTCCTTCATCAATGTTTCTAGTTCCTTCATATGTGGTGCCCGCATTCCTGGGGTGGGATCCCATGCGGTGCTAGGCATAATGAAGGGAGATGCAGTCATGGGAGCACTCTGGGAAGATGACATTGTGATGGGATAAGAGGACTGGTAATGATGAGTGGGCAGGAGTGAGGTTGACAGACTTAGCAAGAAAAGAACAAACATGGTGATTACACTTGGTGCATTAAGTGAGCTTTACACCATGGAAGCATTTTCCCACAGCACATGGTCAAGAACCCCATCACTTGTGCTTTGATCTGTGCACAGCCACTTTCATCACAAAGGCATTCTGTCTCCATCTTGTAATTAATCATGTGCACTTGACTGAGGACAATCAAAGTCTAAAGACCCCAGGAGGTGTAGGGAGCCTAGACTCCCAGAGGCTGCACAGCACCCTTGGCAGCAATCCCTACTCTCACTAGCTGCCAGACCACACATCCCTTATAGTCACAGCACAGCCTTGGATTGTGTCACTGCCTATGCTAACAGTATGCTTCCCCTCAGCCATGTGCCTATTACTGCCAGCAACATCATCACCTGTCACATGCCACTGTGCCTCCCTGCAGTCCCTCCTTTAGCTATACCACTCCCTTCACCCCCAGTCAGCTTCCAGAGTGTGACCCCACTTCTCAGACATGCAGTTATGCCACTTCACCATTATTCATGTTTGTCTTCTCCCTTGTTTGCTTTTTCTTTGCCACTGTCACTGCCATGCATGCACCTACCTTAGAGTTGGACTTTACATTTTTCTTACTTTGACATGTGACAGATCCAAATTATGCCAAATTTTACCTTAGATACCACTGTCTTTATGATACAAAAGCTGAGGTACTTAGAAAAATATACCAACAACCTTTTGGCATCATCCCACAAGTATCTGAGAGTTCCCTTCAAGTTGAAAAGAGCTTTTCCAAGCCATCTTCAAGTCTTCAGAGCACTCCCTAGATCCAAACACCCTTTTCCTGCCCATTTGCTGCCTTCAAGTCCCAAACATCCAGAAAACCATCCTCCTAGCTTACTATTGCCACCTACTGAGTTCCAACAAGCTCTCAAGTTTCCCCCTTCATACATTTCCTGCCTTGCCACTTAGAATCCCACACTTCAGTCTCCTTCCAACTCTAGACCCCTTGGGACAAGCCTAGGTATTGCCTACAGCTTTCCCACCTTTTCCCCTCTTAGCACTCTCACAAGAAGAGTAGCTCACACTGAGACCCCAATGTTCAAGCTGCAGTTGACCTGCTGAGGGCATCCATCCACAACCCTCAACCACTAAGTGAGAATCAATCAGTCAAGTGCATCAACCAGCAGGCCTGGGTTCTGGGGATCTCCCCAGAGAGGATTTCAGCCTATGAGGCCTGTACAATTGAAGCAGGGGAGGTGTATATCCTCCAAGAGTTTGCTATGTCAGCAGCTCTTTATGACCTATCCCATCTCCCCAGAGGAGATGAACAGGGTATGAGCAGAGCTCCCCCAGCTGGGACTGGGGAAACCAAGGAAGGAGAGGTGTCAGACTGGCCAGTGCCAATGTAGAAGGGATGCTACATCCTGGGCTTTGGCTACTCCACCAAGGACATAACCCCTCAATCAGCAGATTCAGTCTGCCTGATAATAAAATACTCATCACACAAGGGTTCAACACCCTCTGTGCTCTTGGGTGTGTGGGTCTATGAGGTGCAACCCTCAGCTCTCAGCACTGTGAGGTTCAACACCTTGTGTATATGTGTAAGCATTTGCCTTAGCCTCACTGTTTCCCTTGTTTCTCTTCTTTCTCTCTTCTTTTCTTTGTTCCAAGCCTGTACTGGCTCTACAGGGGGAGGGAGTTAGGGGTCTTGCCCACTTTTGGCACAAGTTATCATCCACGGGCATGTTATACCCTGGTATCACATGCCTGCCTGCATTGTATATATGTCATGACAGAAAGTTTACATAGGTAGCCTTACTTTTGTTCATACTTGCAAATACCATATGGTACAGTTCATGAGTGTGAATCTAAGACTACACAACAATCTTTACATGTAGCAACTACTAGAATGCAGTATGGATGGTTGACAGTATTAGTGAGATATTAGTAAGGTAAGTTGGTAGTTGCCAGATAGCCAGATAGTATGGGATTAGTCAGGTATACTAGTCTGGTCAGTCACTTGGAGGCATGAGAGTCTTACAGTAGGCTTGTCCCAAGGGGTCAAGAGTTGAAGGGAGAGAGAAATGGGACTAGAAGGCAAAGGGAAATTTTTCTGGGTGAGCAGGGAAGGGTAGCAAAGAAGAACTCAAGATTCCACCTTGAATGGACTGTAGGGGAATTTTCCATGATGAGTCAGAAGGCTTGTAGACTCCTGAACCCAAAGGTAGATGCTGTGGACTCAGTAGCAGAGTTGTAGTAGGTGGAGAAGCATTTCTAGGAACAATGGGATGCAGAGAACTCGAAAAGGCATGAGATGGGAGGCTGGAAGATGCAAGAGACTTGAAAACTGCAGGAGAGCTTGACTTCATGTACTCAGACATGCAGATACTGACTCCAAAAGATGGGTGATTTATTTTTCTGAGTACATTGGACTTTTTTACCATAAGGACAGTTGTTTCTAAGGTAGAAATCAGAGTATATTGGATCTGTCATGTGTCAAAAGCAATAAAAGAAAACATAAATACTGATGTGTGGATAATCACATGCATGGCAGTGACATGGACAAAGATAATACAACAAAGGCCAGAGAATGAAAGTAAGCAAAGGGGAAATGGTACAACCACAAGCCTGGGTAACAGAGGCACACACTGTAAGCCAGCAGCAATTTTGTCAACCAGTCTAGAGTGGAAGGGGTGGCATTACTGAAGGAGAGACAGCCTTGGCACTTGTAAAAAGGGCATAGATGCCAAGGGGACAAGATGACATGTGACAGGTTGGTGTGGATTGCTGATGGACAGTGTTCAATGGGAACATGTGAGGGTAGAGATGGGCACTGGGGGACAGGCTTAATATGCTGGATGCTAAGGCAGGCAGTGATGTTGCTGGCAGTGATAGGGGCAATGGGGGCACATGACAAACAGGGGAAGCATAACATTAGTGCAAGTGGCAATATATTTATCCAGGCCTTGCCATGATCATAAGAGACACATGAATGAGCAACTATCAAGAGTGAGGAATGCCACCATGAGTGATTTGCAACCTCAGGGAGTATAGGCTCCCTACAGTGCAAGCAAGTCCAATCAAGCAGATCAACAGAAGTATTTCAAAACTACTACAATGGCTTGATTTCTGTATGATGAAAGGTAAGCACAATTGTTGCTTTAAGATGTTCAGCAGCTCAGACTATGTAGGCATATGATGATGAGGCCACAGTGCTCATAAGTTTTCATTTATAGGCAGTGCAGGTCTTTAACACTCAGACAGGCCACAAGTAATAGTTGGGACATGAAGAGTATCTGTAATGGTGCCCTCTACTAAACTTGACATTCCCACCTCACAATTGCATCATTCATTCAGACACTATCATACCCTTCTGGCTGTATTTTATGCCACTCACTTAATACTCAGCATTCCAGCACTCACATAGGACTTCAACTGGACATTTCAAGCTTTCAATATGCATGTTCTCCCATCTGCAGCATTTTATTTGTGTTTTTGATTAGAGCATGCTAGTAGCTACAGTGACTCAAAAAACCCTTTCAATGTTTTGCCATTCTGCATTGATGGCAATGTGAAAAATCAAAAAATTTTCATAAAATTGTGAAACCATTCATATAGATAGCCCCTGGTCCTGGCTTCAAAAGGGTAGTTCAATCAAGGTGTTTGACTTTGTTTTGGCTGAAATATTGCAATTTTAATCAGGGCAACTCATTGAAAGGGTTTTTTTGCCAATGAAATTGTATGCTATTCAGAACTTTGTATAGCCCCCCTTTGCCCTGATAACTGCCTCTACCCTTCTAGGCATACTCTTGATCAACTCCTGACACACCTCTGGCCTTATCTTGTTCCATTCATCCTGTGTTCTCTCCCATAACTCCAACACCCCTTTGGGTGGCTCCTCATACTCTGCTAGCCTTCTCTTGAGATGATTCCACAGATGTTCAATAGGGTTGAGGTCTGGAGATTGGGCTGGCCATGAGAGCACCTCACAGCCATGATCACTGAACCATGTGGAAGCCTTCTTGCAGGTATGTTTGGGGTCATTATCTTGCTGGAAGATAATGTCTTCAGTAGTCTTGCCATAATACTGAAGGGATTGCTGCAGTTCATCCTCCAAGGTCTGCACATACAGATCACCATCCATCCTCCCATCAATCTTGCAGGAGTATCCAGGCCCCTCCCACAGCATACATCCCCACATCATCAAGGATCCACCCCCAAACTTGAGAGTCCCCTGCACTTGCCTACCATTCACTCCCTCCCCACTCTTTTTCCACACCCATTTCTTCCCATCTGACCCTAGATGATTGATTTTGGTCTCATCTGACCAAACCACCCTTTTCCAGTCCTCAATAGTCCAATCCCTACATATGTCTCAGAGCAAAGTCCAACCTCTCCCTCCTGTGATGCTTGGTAAGGAGTGGCCTTTTCTTCTTCACCACAGCTTTTAACCCAGCTTTCTTCATCCCATTCCTAACTGTCTGAACAGAGAGAGGCTCATCAATGATATCTCTGAGCTCTCTGGTGACTTGTACAGCATTTTCAGCCTTGCCAGATCCAACAAGATGAAGAGCATGTTGAATATTGCTATCAGAAAGCTTTTTTGGGTGACCTCCAGGAGATTTTGTGAGGTAAGGGCAGTGTCTAGAGCATAACCTAGAGATGGTGGTGATGGATACACCAGTCTGGGATGATATCTCATTTCCAGAGAGCCCAGAACCAAGGAGAGAGAGGATTTCACTGGTTCTGGCAGAAGAGAGACTTCTCATGGTGATAGTGGGGTGAAAAAAAGTATATTTTGAAAATATTCAGTAGCCACATGACCTTCTGCTGATGTAAGCAAAATAAGCTCCAAAAAATCCTGTCCAAATGCCATGTACATATGCTGCAATCTCATTGGCAAAAAAACCCTTTCAATGAGTTGCCCTGATTAAAATTGCAATATCTCAGCCAAAACAAAGTCAAACAACTTGATTGAACTACCCTTTTGAGGCCAGGACCAAGGGTTATCCATATGAACACTTTCATGATTTTATGAATTTTTTAAAAAAATTTTTCACATTGCCATCAATGCAAAATGGCAAAACATTGAAAGGGTTTTTTGAGTCACTGTAGCACTAGCTATTAGCCCCTGGTATTAGTCATGCTGTATAGTACAGTATGCATATTGGTATGAGATTTGGTAATATTTGAGCATATTTTGTCAATGGCATGGAAACTCAAAGGTATCACATTTTATCACAATCAACCATATCACATGATGATGAGCTCCCACACCCAGTATATGAGTAGACATAAGATTTTATGATTAGCACAACATTATAATATGGCATCATACAGGACTCTGTCTCAAAACAATGCAAATATTATATTTGGTAAGGTTTTAGTAGGAAAATATGTTGAGACATGCCTTATGTCCACAGCCACCTTCAAACTCATATTTTGCCACACAGGCCCACACCCAGTAATGTCCAATTTTCACTGGTCTTCAAGTCTCAGCACCATGCAAATGTCAAACTAAACTTCAAGTATTCCTTTCATGTTTTCCATAACCTTTAAGCCCAGCCTAAACACTGCTAACTGCATTGTGCCATTAGGGAGTCCAATTGTTGATTTGGGACTGATTTGGGGATCAATTTAGACTTGGATTTTGTCTGGCTTTGTCTCATAGAAATGGTCAAAAGCAGTTTTCAGTTTAGACATGAGTACAATGTGATTGTATCCGCAGAATGGCCGCCAATACTTACAGGAGCATCCAAGCTTGTAGAGCATCTGTGGTGACGAGACACTTGGTGGGTGCCGTAAGGGTTTAATTGTCCTTTGAGTCATAGAACAGTGAGCCCTGTTCGTCACGGTGAGCGCACAGTTATCTCCATGGCATCACAATAGACTCGTCGTGTGCGACTCCCATACTCACCTATCCCCCTCAGAGTGCTTTTTGTCTTGCAAGTTCAGGGTACTGGCTTCTCAAGATGCTTAAAAAGCTCTCCAAGGTGTCTCGTTCTCTCCTTTGGAACTACCCTATGATCATCGCAGGTCTGGCTGGCACCAGGTCCTGTTCTCATGTCTGCTCCCCCAGTTACGACTTTTCTAGCACGCTGTCATGGTTTTGCACCTCGTTCCGGTCCTCTCGGTTCGCCTTCAGAAACACGGCAGGCGTACAGCCTCACCCTACAGTGTCCCTTCGATGTTTGTAGCAGTAGTTACGGCCTCCATCAACGCCGGATTTACGGGAAAAGGCCTCTTGTGCATTATCTGCCTTCCCGACGCAATCGCCAGTACTCGAGCATTCCGGCTGATCAGAGCAATTTTCTGGATTCCGACATTCTCGCGGCTCTCAAGCAGTTTTGTATACTCGTGGTTATCTTCCTCGTTCTAAGAGTGGTTGCCGATACAGTGAGTTCGAACACTATTGTCCCAGACTATGGTCCTAAGATGTCTCGCCGCAGGCACTTTACGTTTGTCTATCACCCTTTCACTTCAAGTCTATGCCTTGTCGGATGGTGCCGCTTGCCTGTGAATCGTCTGAACCCACACCAACGATGGCGGCAGTCTTGCGATTCGTCTCAGACCAGATCAAACTGGCCAACTCCATAGCAACGTCGAGTACGAGTCTCGGCCTTCGTTTCCACGAACTCCTAGAGGAGGATCAAGCGAAGTAGGTGCAATTAAACACCCGTCGTATCACACGATATTCACAAGCGTCCGTCAGTCTGGAGGCGCTTCAGTGGGCAAGCTTACTCACCGAGCAAAGCCACATGCTATTTGGCCGGGGACTGTCCGGAGTCAACGTAACAGAATTGTTGCATACCCCGCTCATCGATCTTACTCCGAGAGGATTCATCGGCGGAACCGTACGTTGTCGTATTCCCCGCACATTTCCGTTTACCTATATATGTTACAGTTCACATATGCACTTGACGAGCTAGAGCATCTGTGTAGCCTGTCTTGTCCTGACTACTCGCACACAAGGGGAGAAAACCATGATGCTCGTGCTCTGGCTGTCTATCATCGGATATCTTCCGCCCTACTTCTCGAATACTCTGCAGCTCAATTGGACGTCGTACGACTATTGGACGCTTTGCAAACAACACGACGGCGCTTTTTTTCAATGGTTGCTCAGCTGGACAATGGACCGCAAGTCTATGAAACTCGACATTTTTGGCGATGTCGAAAAGACTACACTTATGTAACCCAGCAAGAGGCGTTTAGCAGGCTGCTCGCCAGGTTGGATGCAACGATCGAGAGTTTGTCTCTACTGGTGGTTCATCTTGATCATATCACGCAGGAACTGGTGAGTTCTGTTTTTGAGCGAGATTCCTTCCGTTCAAATCCGATGTCTGTACGTGCAGTCAAGCGTACCAGAAAAACCAGTATCCGATCGCAAAATTGAATTAACGGCGTGTTTGAATGTGCTACGGAATCTGTTCGCTCGATCTATTCTGCCCCCGGGACATCGTTCATCTGCCTTACCGCGCAGTGTTCACGATATTTCGTCTCTCGTCATAAGGCGAATAAGAACTACCTTTTCTCTGATTCATGTGGTGGGGGTGACATGATGACATCTGCATGGACTTTCTATGATATGCTATCTTATATGGTATGTATTGCTATGCTATACGCGTCCTCCAATGTATTCCTGTATGACTGCACGCGGCTACAGCTACTGTATTGTCGTCCCCTCCCCACTATTGTACCCCCTCTCGAGCTCACATATGATGTTCAGAGTTGCTCGTCGTGTTCGTACCATGCACGTGACAATTCACATATTTCGATTTCCAAGCTTTAAAGGTTGAGTGGTTCGTGTCAGCCAGCCACCCTTATCCACAACCCGCCACCATGCCTGGTCCACGGAACAAACCCAAACGAAAATTGAAGGTCAAGAAGGACCGCGACCCGCCTCAGAGTATTCCTCAAGGTCATACGGCGCCAGAAGCAGAACCCGCTCGATGCCTCACTCTGGAAGTGGACGAGGAGACCCAGTGTTGGAGAGCCGCAATGCAAGGTCATCCCGTTGCAACTCGCTGCGATATTCACCACGGTCAGTTCCGCATCTTGTACAAAAGATATACAGATGCATCCAAAATGGTGGACAAGATGAAGTGGGACCGACAGTTTCCCGCCCGCGGGCAAATCATGGGCTACACGGACTGGCGTACAGCTCTAGAGAAGGGGCGTTGGATGCGCCAATACATCGACGCTATCCGAGTTGAAACGGAAGGACGACACCTACATGCGAGGAGGTTCGGACTTGAAGGCGAGCAAGCGAATGTATGCGTTGTTATTTGACGCTTTCTCTGACCTATTGTCAACTCCCCCCTAGTGAACGAGGGACACAGGGCACGCATCAGATTCCTTCAACAGGAGATGGTAAATGCTCACGACGCTCTGGACAAACTACACACTCGTGCATACGAGCTGTACATACCGACTGTTCCCTGTGCGCATGAAATAGCCAAGTCGGCCGACGACTCTTTACCCTCACCGTATCTCCGTCCCTCGCGACGGACGGAAGAGCTCGTCGCGGTGGCCGAGTCGGACTCTCGCGTTTGGGAGGTGTTGCAGGCGGAGCGCAGGACCCTTATACGCGTACCCGAAACAGGCAACGAAGATCTCATCGAGATCATACTGGCGGAGTAAGTCGCCTCCTTCCTCTAAACGTACTTCTTACTTCCTCCCTGCTGCTTTGCAGGAGGAAGCACGCACTTCTCACCGAATTCAGCCTCTTTATGGACCCTGAATGCAAGACAATAAGGGAAGAAACAGATTCTCCTTGCGAAGCTGCTACCGAGGCTGTGGTGGAGGTGATCCAACTTTGTTATCAACAGATTGCACGACGCATCATTTTCCATGAACCCACCCTCTTCATGAAATCTCTAGACAAGACGTCCTTGGACGACTTCTTCCAGAGCAGCGATTTCGACGTTGAGGATGCCATCAGACTTATCGACTTGTTTACAGAACTGATGGGTTTTACGCTGAAGTGGTGTAAAGATGCGGTAGCGGACGCGCTCATCCTTTCGCGCGAGGACAGTGAAGATACTGCAGCCGTAAACAACACCGAGGGTAAGTTAGAAATCTACCAGCCTACCACGCTTTCTCTAGATGCAAAGATCATAAGATCGGTTGCGACTGCTCGGCGGGTACATCTTCAAACCTACCGCCATGACGAACGAAGTCTGGTGGGTGCGTCTTCTCAGCTGATGTGCTATGCTCTCCGAAAGCATCAACGATCCCAATAGTATCTCCTCACACTGACAAGCCCGCCCGGCGACATGGAACATCGCTTTCTCCAAATTTGCCAAAATTTTGATGACCTCATAGCTTTCCTTTCATTCTGCGCGTTAGGTCTCGTTCCACCCCCTAGTTTCTGTGCCAAACAACCTGGACCTTCCGATCCTTCAATATCACGAAGTCATTTATCGCTATGCGGCGTGGCAGTCGCGGATATGGTATCTCCCAGGCCGACTAATGCGAACGGCCCTATTCCGACTTGGGGGAGAGCGAAGAAGCGCGATTGCGTTGTTTGGTCCGAACACGAGGCTAGGGCACACCTTTTCGCGGCGATCAAGAACGAGAGCGACGATTTTACCGAGGCCTTTATACGGGAATTGCGTGCACGACCAGACCTATTTCAAGTTGTTATTCGATCGGAGACGGACCCCGAACAAGTCGTGGAGGCGTTCGGAGCCAGCCCGGGAGAAGAACTAGCAAGCGTACGAAACCGAACTTTCGAAGCACCGCCGCTTACACCAATGTCGAATCCTCCAAAGGGCGATGGCGAGTGGGAAGTCCAAAGAACAGCCGTCGACCTCTTATATGGGACGACGAGAGATAATCGCGGGTATCTTACGACGGTTCCCGCGTTGAACCAAAAGTGGCTCTTTCGTTTCAAGACGTTTCCGGTGAAGTACTTGGTCATCCTCGATGCGATTCCGAACCGTGATCACAGCCATCTGGCTCGCAACCTGGCTTGGGCGGCACTTTGCGCCAGAGGATATGGTGAGGGAGAATATACCCTACAGAAGTACGCCGAAGCGGGAGACAAGGCAGTCGACGAACGTGCGGAGGAGTGCCTCGGGTGGATGCCGATCGAATGGACGTGGTCGCTCCCACTTATGGAAGAACGACTGGAGGAGCTCAAGGAACTTGAATTCGGGGACGTGTGACCACCGCGATGGAGTCGGCTTGCAAAGACGGTTCATATGTTCTTCCTATATCTCGTACCCTTTGCATTGTATTGTTTTGTACATGACAAGCATTTCATTGGACATTTGGATGGGTGAACCTCGTAGAGATGCATGGAGACGTTACTATTCTATCAACCATTCGTCAATGGTACTGGAACCTTCGGTCAGGGGAAGGTCAACGTCAATTGTCTCGCTGTCAACAAGATGTTCAAATTCGATAGCGCAACGCGACAGAACTCCAACGGATACGAGACTCGGAACTGCAAAGACGTCATCCCAGTCGATGGACCCCTTCGAATGCTGACATCACATGGATGAACGGACCACTGACGTCAGAGGTTCGTCGAATCGAGCCGGCCAGGTTTGGCCCTCTGACCCATGGGTCGTGCCTACGATAAAAACCTTGAGCGATAGGCCAAGAATCATCCATCAACCCGATCTTCTGCTCTGCCAGTCCATGAAAGCCTTTTCTCGTATATTCAGAAAGTCTTCAAAGGCTAAGTCACCAACACTACACTCGCAAGAGCGCAAGAGCACGGACATGGTAATCAAGAGCAAAAATGATTCTACCCGTGGTCAAGGACAGAATAGCCCAGGTACGCCAAGTCCTCTCCCTTGCGAAACCACGACGCGCACTGCGGGTCCGTGCATCATGTACTAACACACGTGTACCACCTCTCAGTAAACTCGGTCGACACTAAGAGAATGAGCAGTAGCACTGGTGCTTCTCTTCCTCCGGATCCTGCCCGTGGCACCCCAATCGATTCCGCTGAGCTTGCGGATATCATTGCCAAGCACGGACACGCACCCGCGACGGCATGGCTGGAAAGGGGGCGATACCGTATATGGCGACCAAGCTCGCCACAGCCATCCGCGCGTTCATTTTTGCCTATACAAGGATACCTTTATGCGAACGGATGGGTGTTTGCGTGGGGAGGTCCCATCGTGGCTGGAGGGAAAGAGGAAGATATCCGAACGGTTGCAATGGCCTTCGTGGAATGGGCTCAGTCACACGACCTGCGTCCGGTGTATTGTTGCGTCAACGCCGAACTGGAGGATATCCTGGGTGACATGGGATGGTCGACGGTGCACTGTATAAACGAAGACGTCATCGACGCGGAGCACGTGTTGGAGCTGACGAGCGAGGACGATAAGGGTGGGCATGGGTCGATGGTAAAGGATCTAAAGAAGAATTTGAGGCGGGCGGCCAAGGCGAATATAGAGGTCGTCAGGATCAACCACGAGGAATGGACGCAAGAAATGAGGAGCGAGATCGAAGCTGGGATTGAGGAGTGGAAGAGTCACAGGAAGGGCTTGCAGTTGGCTGCTGTACGACATCTATTCTATTCTTGACTTGACACGACCATCGGACTGACGACGGGTTCCAGACTTCCTTTGACCCCTGGCTTGATTTCGACAACCGGGAGTATTGGGTAGCCAGGAAGAGCGGGAAGGTGGTTTCGGTGTCCGCGCTGCATCATGCCGAGGCATTCTGATTTGTATTTGCAGCTCGTGGGCATCCTCATTCTGACACCGGTGAACCATTCGTACGTGATCAAAAACTGCGTCTCGTTTCCAGATGCGCCAAAGGGGACGTCAGAGCGCCTTATCCACGACGCGCTGCAAGACCTGCACGATGAGCTCGAGAAGGAAGGAAGGGAAGGCAGTATATCGGTTACATTCAACATCAGCGCGGCGGGAGATCTCGAGCCGACGAGGAATATATCTGGGTGGAAGTTCACGTGGTTGAGTCAGACGTACCGGAACGTATCCAAGGGCGCAAACTTGCTCCAAAGAAGTGATTTCAGGGTGAGTGCCCCACCCGCGCGCGCGTTCCTTTGGAAGTTTCCTGATCCCACTGGCAGAGCAAGTTCGATGCAACCAAAGAGCCCATGTTCGTGTGTTACCCCACTGAGGATGGATTTGGGCTGGACGGTATAGAGACGCTGCTGAAGCTGCTGCGACGTTAATCCCGCAAAAATAATATAAATTATATAATGGACTTGGCGATTCAGATGCAATTACCGATTCGGGTAAGCCAAGAAGAAGTCGTGTGACTGGTGTGACAGCGTGATTTGTCCTTGCACTTGGATGTCGGTGGACTCGATGGAGGCTTGGCCCGGGCAAGGATGGCTGCTCTTTCTTTGCTGCTACCTCCTCCCTCTCGTCATGGCGGACTCGTCCTCCTCCTCCTCCTCCTCCTCCCCCTCCCCCTCCGCTGCTAGCCAGCCATCCGTCTCCGCATTCCTTTCAGACCCAATTCTCCACTATCGTCCCCCCTTCGCACAGTCGCTCCCCGTCCAAATACTCACCATCGGAATCGTGCTCACCCTCGTCGTCGTGCTTCTGCTCCATCTTATCTTCACCGCACAGTATCATTGGCCCCTTGCCCGTCTAAATTACGTCCTCCAACTAACCGGCGTAATCACCCTCCTCATCTCCGTCATCGCATCCCTCTATATCGTATTTTTGTCCACCGTCCAGGAAAGTCAGCATTGGCCGTACATGCTCTCGTACATAGCTGTGGACATGCCCAGGGCGCGACTCAACCAAACCCTGAACTCGACGGACCCAACTCTCGCGTACGAAACCCATTGGACCTTTGCTCAGGTCGCCACGTGGACCGCCATGAACGCAACCACCTCCGTCGTCGTACAGGTCATCCTCTTCGCTCTCTTTCCCACGCGACTCAAACTCACGTCCAGTATACTAGATAACTCATATACATTTCCTGACTCTTCTCTATCCCTCCGATCTCGAGGCAAAACTTGTTCTTTTCACTCTCGGTATGCTACCGATACTTACCTTTTGTTTTCCTCACAGGGATAAGGGAGTCTAACGCAACCCTTGCAGGTCCTCTCGCTATCATATCCGCCGTCATGCAGCTCCTTCCGCTGATAGCTGGTCCCAGCGCCACAGGAATATCCGCAGATACCCGCAACGTCTGCAATGCCGCCCTTTCTCTTCTCTTCACCTTCTCTCTCGTTATTTGGGGATTCTTCGTCAACCGGAAGCAAGCATGGCGCACAGACGGTGGAACAGCCGCATTCGGAGCGGGCGCTATCACACTCGCATTCATATCCACTACCCTCAACTTTCTTTACATACCCAAACAAGACCAGTACGCTTGGATGCCGAAATTGATGTGGGCTGTCGTGCTTTGGCAGAGCTTTCTGGGCTGGTGGTGGTGGGTAGGCGCAGGTGTCGGTGTCAGGGAAGTCGAGGAGTCACTTGCGAGGGAGCATAAGAGGCAACAGAAGAGGAAACTTAGGGAACAGAGGCGGAAGGAACAGAAGGAACGTGCAAGGTCTATGTGGAAAGGCGTCACGAGTGCACTCAAACCGACCGGTGCCAGCCCTCACGCACAGCAAGGTTACCAGAGCAATGGAGGTGATGAGTCAGACGGTGGTGGGAGACAGGCGAGTCGCGCACCATCCTCGACGACGGGCACGGCGGCAACAACATGGCGGTCGCTGTACCCTGCGCAGATTGTTCGGAGGTGGTATGCGCGACTACGTCACGATCACCTGGCCGCTGCCCATCTTCAAGCAGTCGAACGGGTCGAACGCATCAACCAGGCATTTGGACGAGAGGACGCTCGGAATTCGATGCGGGCGCCGCGTCCACAGTCTGTCGGGTGGGGTCTTGGTAGCTATGGTATGCGGGGAGCAGAGCGGGAACGGAGGGAAGATTATGGGGTCGAGGGGGAAATTGCTGGCCCGAGTGGGAGCACAATCACGAATGCAGACGATGACGACGAATATTCCTCATCTGGTGCAGAGTCAGATTGTGGCCACTCTCCAGATTGGCAGAGGGACGAGCCCGCTCAACTACGTCGAAGGAGTACGAGTGGACACCATTACGCCCCGCCACAATCTTCGCCATCACAAGCGTCGTCGACGTCCGATGCACGGTCGTTGTCACCGCCAGCACAACCACGAGAAATCCGTGATGAACCAGGATCGTCGATGTGGTGGTGGGGACCTCTCCGGAAATGGCGACTACAGGATTCGACGACTTATCGGTGATCCTTACTTACTCCCCCGTAGAACGCGACAAAAAATAAGTATGAACGCGTTCTGTTTTTGCATTGTATGTTCATTAGAGGCAGCTAAGTTCCACATATTTTCGTCGACTCGCTGTAATTTTTTTGTAATCATATAGTATTCTTGGAAAATAGTACCGGGGGATTGTTCAGTCAGGTACACGGATAATTTGGTATACATTCGGGTCCGGACCTACGGTGCGAAAGGAGGAAGTCCCGCAAATATTCCGTGCAGAAAGTGTTCTACCAGTTCACCCGCGGTTTTGCCTTGAAGGCGTTCCGACGGATGCCAAGACCAAAGTTGAGATAGTGATTATCTGTATCAGCGCTTACCCATTCCTTCTGATTGCAGTTTCTCTTTATCCCACTCCACCCCCAGGCACGGGGAAACCGAAGTCCTTCCACTGTACGACTATGCCGTCTTTGCACAGCACCGCCTACCCTCTGGGAGCACATGTCAAGTGTACATGCTCTGACTTTATATGCAACATGTGACAGGGTTGCAGTACCTAATAGGACGGCGGACCTGATTTCAATTATAGGGGGTGGGAAGGGAAAGTTTAAGGGTTGACCAATCTCACCGAGGCCAAGGGGAATTGAACCCCCCTGACTTGGACGGCCGAAGCTTGGCAAAGAACTTGGATGAGGGGAGTATGTAAGTGGCGGGGGCCGATGGTCGCATGGATAGTTACCACCTGAGAACAATGAACCGCCTTGCTACCACTCTACCGGGTCTGTCATAGAGACCAATACATTCATATCGTAAAGGTCACCAGGACCGTCTTCTGATACGAAAATCAGCGCTTGCTATTCCACCCAGAACTCGAGGGATAGTATCGGCATGGACTAGGCAGTAGAATTGGTGGTAACATTGTCAACGTATATATTAGGAAGTCGTCAGGGATAAACGTGTCGAAGTTGGGAATAGAAGCCCCTCGATCGTGCATTCGTCTGATCAATCGTCTGTTCGATATTCAGGCTTATCATTACCGTTGGTGGAATGCGGGTGAATCACCAAGTGATACCATTCCAGTGAGTGATGGGTCGAATTAATAATGAGTGGATGAATACATGCGTTAGGTGTATCAATGTACATTACTGCGCTGTCCACGAACGACGAGTCTAAGATTCCTTCTGTCTCCATGTCTCGTTCACCCCATCTGCCTAGCATACCAGTACCGTCCACCAGTCGGAACGGAATTTCTACGGAGAGCGTGTACGCGGGGAGGGGGCGGGGCGGGGCGTCGAAGGCTTTAAGGAGTCAATCCAGCTTCGGCAGCGCCAAGCTGCGCAGCCATTAATACTCGGAACCTCGAGTCCCTCCGGGCCACAAGCTCGCGGTACGTGCCCGATTCAGTTATTCGACCGTCTGAGACGTAGCACAGAAATTACCATCCGTCGATCGTTTAGATGAACGGAAAAATCAAAGAGGGGGAAGAATGACAGAGCGTACCTTCAAGCACAACGATGCGTTCCGCGCGAGCGATTGTGGACAATCTGTGGGCGACAACGAGACATGTCGTCCGACGGTCTCGCAGAATTTTATCAATCGCATCGTTTACCTATGAGGGAGGCAGGGAAAAAAAGCTGTAAGAGCGAGCGTCCAATGGAAAAGGAACTAGTCTCACCCGATGCTCTGACGTAGCGTCTAACGAACTAGTAGCCTCATCCAAAGCAAGTATGGCGGGTCTCTTGAGCAGAGCGCGCGCAATTGCAAGACGTTGTCTCTGCCCGCCACTCAAGCTTGACCTTCCAACTGTTATACGGTTTAGTACCAACAAAATTATTTATCTGGGAGGGGCAAGCTCACTCTCCGTGTCGAAACCCTTTGGCATTCCCCAGACAAATTCACAATTGGCCTCCCGAGCGGCCGCCTCTATTTCTTCACGGGTTGCATTGGGGTTACCGAAGGCGATATTGGAAGCGATGGTTCCAGTGAATAAAACGGGGTCCTGTGGAAAAGTGGTTATAAGGCTGAATAGCACAAACGTAGACACAATGCTTGCCTGAGGAACAATTCCGATGATACTTCTCCACGAATCGGGGTTAAACTCTCTGATGTCTACATAGGATAGACGTGTCACGCATGACCTACCGAACAAAGTTCGAACTTACCTTGACCATCAAATGTGACCTTTCCACGTACAGGGTCGTAGAACCTCAAGAGGAGCGACTGCACAGATGACTTCCCACCACCACTCCTTCCCCTGGAAACAAACGAACACAAATCATGCAAACTGTAAAACACAATCGTCGCAACAAAAAAAGCAATCAACTCACACTATTGCCACGCTCTCTCCTACGGAGATTTCAAGGTTAAAATTGTCTAGGATCACTACGCCTCGCCGACTTGGGTACTCGAATCCAACATTCTCAAACTTGACAGTGCCTCTCCGAGAGGGATCCAACTCAATGCCTTGATGAGGGGGTATGGCAGGTTTTCGGTCTAAAACTTCGAATATCCGCGTGCTCGCACCGATTCCACGCATTATAGAGGTCTAAGAGAGGGATGAGCCAATCATCTGTGCAAGCAAATCGACAGGAACATACAAAGAAGGAACTGCGGATCCGTCAGCGCGTAGTTCAGAACGGAATTGGCTTGGTCCTCACGAGAGCATCTGGAGACCATTTCCAACGTAGACAGTGTACAATAGCAGGCTAGTGAGATCGCCAACAGTGATCGCGCCTTGAGCAACCAGCGTTCCACCTAAACACATGTGAGCTCAGGAGCGGAACAGTACGGACCTCAAGACACACCATATCCCAACAAACCAAGGATCGTGACATTACCGCTCCAGCCTGTACTTCCGAAGAAAATGCCACTAGCGATGGCCTCTTTGCGTACGAGATTAAGCACGGTAGTAACTCTTTCATGGAACTTCTGTTGCTCCTGAGCATGTGCATTGAACGCTTGGACTGTCCGAAGTGCCGACAGGGATTCTTGAGCGACCTGGATGGAAACGTTAAATGAAATTGGACGTAAATGCAAGGAAGTTCCATACTTTGACCATCTCACCCATGGCTTCTTGCGTTTGATTCGATAATTTCTTTAGGTAACGACCATACCATACCTGCCGCATCAGAGTGAGTGACGACCACAGACACGTAAGAAACGACTATACGGCTCCGAGTGAAACCGGCGGTACGATTCCAAGCATAAGAAGAGTCAATTTCGGAGATAGGTAGAACATAGCTCCGACTTGACTCCAGACAGGTTAGTTACATGCGCTACATAAATGAGGTCGACGGCACTTACGTCCCACAGAAGACATTACAATTGCGCGAAGTCCGTCAGAGAGGTTATTCGTCACACTATGAAAACGGTCATCAACACAGCCGACATCCAGGAGAGCGTGTCCTGCACTACCTTTCACCCACAATACTCGAATCGGCACTGAGTCTACTTAGAACATCGCCTTCCCCTTTCTCGACGAATTCCACCTCTTGCCTCAGTGCAGCCCCGTACATACGCTCCCGAAGACGGGCGACTATACGTTGACCTAGTGTTTCACAGAGAGTCAGGAAGTGTCGTTAGAGGCAGACCATAGACCACGAACCTGACATTCGCATAAGAAAGGAGCGTCCTGCATTACATACAGCGCCTGTGGTGAAAGCCAACAGAAGGATCCCAGATGCTTGCAACGTCGTAAGTCCAAAAGGTATTTGCTAGACAAGGCGTGGGTCACGATATGCATTGCTGCTCGAATCAATTCTTGGCAAACAGTTCTTACCGGATTCTCGGTCGAGAAATAGTCGATTAATTTCCCAATCGTAAAAGGCACGCTCATGGCAACGGACGAAGAAACCAGCAGGAGACCGACAGCGAAAAGGAGTGGTTTTTTCTCCGGCTTCGCAAGAGCGATAACTTTGCGAAGAGACGAACCGGCCTCGGGACCAGACCGCAGCGCGGAAGGTAATATCCGAGAAACTAAGCTGGATCGTTCCTTCGGCTGTGGTTGCGTAGAGAGATGTCTTGCAAAGGCGCGCCGAGGTATCTGCGGCAACAGAACATGTTGTCCCGACCGTTCATGGACGAACAAGGATTTGGCACGGAAGTGCACGAGTCGATTCCGAGGAAGGCGACATTGAGACGCCAGCATCTGATGTCTTGCCAAATGCGACACGTACGGTCCAATCATTGCTGGGGCGTTTTCAGGCTCCAAAAGACATTAGGATTGGACGAGAGAGTGAGGAACCTCGAAATTCACGAAACAGCCGAAGAAACACCCGGCAGCGCCAACAACACACACGGTCCTCATATGGTCACGTGATGCGATCGACTACTAAAACATAGATAACGCTGATGATTTTTTTCATGTGCTTACTTTCGAGACCATCATTGTTACAAAATAATGCATGCTCAGCATGACTTGCCAACTCCTGATGGATACGGTATTATAAAGCGACCATCCAGTGATATCTTTCATCGACTCTACGATGACCACACGACACCGGTGGGGCTGCTGTATAAAGCCTTGAACGTAACCGAGGTGGAGGGCCGCAAGTTGTCCGTGAGTTCCAATATCATGTGCTACTACTCGCTGATTCCTGGAGATGCACTTCATAGTCAAGGGTGAGATCAGTCATAGTCCAAAGCGACTTCGATTTGGGGAAGAAATTATTAGATCATACGTCAAGGGAAATGCGGAAGCTTGAGCAGTTGGTAAGCTTCATATGTTACTATGGCATGGAGTGAAATCAAATTGTGCAGGTTCTCGAAGAAGTCCCTGGCTTCCAGAGGTACGAGGACTGCTGGCCCATCAGTGTGCTCGTACGGCGCCACCTCAGGCATCGTACGGCACTTGTAGAGTATCGGGTGAGTTTTGCTTTGCCTGATCGAATTTAACAGGTTCCAACGTCAGAATCTTCTCAGGCACGCCAACGCGCTGTGAATTTTTTTTTGTTTTTGCTTTTATTCCAGGAAGTATTCCTCACTCAGATCGTACAGTCGTATCAAAAGATCATGGGTAGGAAACCGGGCCATTGTTCTCAGCGAAGGATGGATGACGCAATGGTATCCCTTTGCAAAACTTTTATTTCGAGTCTGTCCTTACCAAGGTCGCACCAGACGCATCCAGCAAGGATGAACCAACGGCCGGAAAGGTGTTCTCAGTCAAGGAAGGATAGTGGACTAGCGCTGCAGAAGACCTCCAAGGCTTGCCAAGAGCATTACAAGCTCCGTGACTTCCTCGATGAGCATGGAAAGACTCACCTTTTGTTTGCACTAATCAAGTCTGGGATAACAGGTGATCCTGAGTTCTCGTCTTTCATCGATATGCCTCCTGCAGTGAGAAGAGCATTCTTGACTGCTGCTTTGGATACTTCGGCATATGAAGTTGATGCTCTTCAAGTAGCAGCAATGCAATATAATGTAATACGCCAGTAGGAATTAAACGAATCAGTAATCTTCAGAGAACAGTCGTCCAAACAAGTATCCTTGCGATTCACATTGAGAGAGGATAAGTTCTATTTCTTACGCAACAAACTCCAACACTGCTTCATAATCAGTGGTATCTTACCCTGGGTAACTTTTGGCTGCGGAGGCGACTTCGTAAATACCTCCTGTGAGTCAGACGGCTCGTATTTACCGTTCGTCCGACGGGCAACCACATCCACCAAACATTTTTCGATCCACCGCATCACCATACTCTCCTTCTGCCAGACACCACTCGTCCAGACGGCTAGTGGTCCGTCTTCTCGGTCGCGTATGGACGATATCTTTTCCGGTTCTCCGGTGGCACAGGTGACACGACGTTTCATGCGATTCGCCATCACGACGTCAGTGAAGATGCGGTCGCCAACGACGACAAGTTCATGGTCTTGGATTGGGTTGGGTAATGACGAGAAGTAAGCTCGGATGGCAGATATACAGCGATATGCTGGCTTGGGGGAACCATGGTACAACACGGGAGCAGAGAGGTGGTGAGAGACTGACTCGGCCTAATCAAGAACAACATCAGCGCGGAAAATCTAACGCAGTACAATGAGCTGTACTTGGATTCCTCCTGGGTCATCTCTGGAGCCCGCAGAATTGCTGACTATGAGAACGTTGCATTCTCCGAACGCCTCTCGGCATTCTTTCCAAGAGTCCTGTGATATACGGTTAGCACGGAGAGCTTCTGTTATTTGCGGACACGCACTTGTAGCTCTGGTACAAGAGTATCCTTGTACGGGATAGTCTGACAACGTCGCATACGACTGCAGTTAAAGAGCGTTTGGAGAGAGTTCGCCCTATGAACGTACCAAACAATTGTCTTTATCAAACACTGCACCTCGATATCCAGCTTTTCGCAGCGCTAGAAAGTCCAGTTGGCGAATATCTTGCTACGAGGTAAATTGCGTGAGTCCAATGAGCCGGGTAACTACGTGACGATGAAACTCGACCTGTTACTATGACATTAGGCAGAATGATGCGAGGGTTCCAGAGTAGTTGGAAAGGTGCTAAGATCCCAGGAATGTTGAGGGGCATCGGTCCAAGGAACTTGAAGACGAAACTAGGAGCGGGCGGTATACTGTCTAGATCACGTGACACTGGTAACTTGGGTGAGGTTGTGGGCGACGCGCAACGACGGCGACGACGACAAAAGTAATGGACGACTTTGATTTCGACCGCGCTGCCTCTGCTTTTCCAGACATCTCCCTAGATGGCGAGGGTGAGGTGCCCGCATTACCCTCTGTGTCTGCCCCACCAGTCGGCTCTGGTTTCTCGTTCGACGATTTTGGGAGTCCACCCAGAGCTGTATTCACGGACGTGAAGGTCACCGGAGATGAAGAGATCGAAAAGTTTGAGGGCCAGTTTCCCGACATTGACTTTGGCAAAGTGAGTACTAAGTCATTCTGGCCGTGGTCCGGATAAGTTGACGGAGAGGGTGGTGGTGATTCATACAGCCTATGTCTCCCCCACCTGTCATCGCCAATTCTCGTCCAACGTTCGGTACTGCTCCCCCTTTTGCACCCAGACCCCAGCCCTCTGCATTCTCTGCTACCCCGATTCTCAACCAACAACTTGACGCCGACGAACCCGAGCCGATCAGGTGCGATTCTGCTCTAACCACGCTTGCTCTATACGTTGCGGCTGACAATCTTTCGATGAGAGCAGACTGTGGCGTGAAACACAAGCGGAGGAGATAAGGGCTCGAGACGAAGCGAGCAAAGCCAAGCGTCAGGAGACGATCGGCAGAGCTGAGCGGGCCATCGACCAATTCTACGAGGAATACGCCGCAAAGAAGGCTGATTCCATCAGAGCAAACAAGTGTGTTCACAATCCTTACTCTCCTCGAAGGTTAGTCTTTGCTGATAATGCGAGCAGAGATGAGGAAGTCGAGTACTTCGAGTCTCTCCGGTCGTCACTCACGAAGGGCACCACTTGGGAACGTATCTGCGACATCATCGAGCTGCAGAACTCTCAGAGCAAAACCATCGCTCGCACTGGACCTGGCACTACGGACCTCTCGAGGTTCAAGGAAGTTTTGCTCAGGCTCAAGAGGGAAGGAGACGCAGCACCCGGTGCCGCAGGTTATTAGCCTATCCGTACGCTATATACATTCAGGACTATGTTCTTCCAAGATATCCAACCCAAGAACCAAAAAAAGTTGGGATCATCTCATTAATATACACCGGTTAAAGTTTGGAAGAAATAGTGGAGGGGATGTGCGTTTCAATCCAGGTGATGCACTCATTGTTTAGTTGTTCCTTGACTCCGTTAGGCTCGTTGTGTAGTTCGTGGAAGCCGTTCTACGGAGATACATGAGAGAAAGCCTCCAAGCAGCGAATTAACTCACTGGGTATGAAGAGAATTGTTTCACTTCAGCAGGGACGGCATTATAGAACTGTTCCGAAGCTTTGTGGGACGTGACCTGCCAACTATCTCTAGAACAGGGAAGCGGAAAGAGATGAATCCTGACCTTGTCTTCAGAGCCATGTACGAGTAAAAGCTGTTTACCACAACGAATCAGCCAATTTGGACATATAACATTATCAGCTGACGCACAGGAAGGTTCTTAGGCCAGCGGGCGTAGTCTTTGCGAAGAAGGCCCTCTCCCTGGGTGATCTTAGCCAGGCTAGCACCAACAATCAGGACAGACGACTCACCCCATCCAGCATATCGCTGATACCTCTAAGAGAACCTAACTGTTTGACCAAGGGGTCTTTGAGGTAAGCTTCATTCACGGCTTCGTCGTGAGAGATGTCCTGTTCAACGTTCAGGATACTGTGTAATGCGTCGTGTTTAGCAAATACCTTGTGATTTACCGCGGCGGGTATAGTGAGAGAGGGACTGAGTCGACTAGCTTTACCGCCGAGCCAGCGCGCTACCTTTGCAGCTGGTTTGGCCTGTAGGATAAGTGGGCTGGTCGCGATGACGCCCGCAAGACTAGACACCGTTTCTGGCGACGGGGGAGCCGTCTCTCTCGTCGGGAACGCAAGCACCAACCCGCCTCCCTAACAGGTGGATTATTCTGGTGAAGGAAAAAGGTACTCTCTGATCGTACCATGGAATGACCATACAGAAATACTGGTACAGCACCGAACTCGCTCTTCGCGTGTTCAACCGCCCACTCGATATCCTCTAGCTGTTCTTTCCAGCTAGTCTTGGCGTAAGCGCTGCCCTTGCTCTTGTTGTCCAAGTCCAGCGCCGTTCTCCCGAATCCGCGTTGGTCAAATGTGAAGACAGCAATTCCCCGCGCAGGCCATGCGGGGAAGACATGTTCGTACCGTGCGACGTGTTCGATGAAGCCGTGTACGAATACAACAGCAGCTTTCGTCTCTGTGCCTTTTGGCTTGTACGTGCGCGTATAGAAACGCGTTTGCTGTGGTCCCGAGAGCCACGCTTCGGTGTACGCTGTCGAGCTAGACATCGTCAGGAAGATAGGGAGACGTACTGACTAAGCAGCTCATTCTCGAGCATTTACGATGATTCGACGGTGGGTTGTCGTGCGACGGCGACCGACGCTGTTCGGGAAGCGCAGCGCGTCTTCCTATGCGACCGCGTTGCTTGACTCTGTCAAAGATGTGGGCCACCCAGCAAGACACCTCACATACCCCAAAGCAACGCCATTCTACGAGCAACTCAAACCCATCCCATCAGTCCGGTATACGAAATCATTCCTCTTTCTGACTGCCTTGGCTGTGTTCGTATTTGTTGCTAGTATATCACTGACGGACTCACGCCGAACCTACCCCTCCAGGTCGCTCGCGATGGATGTCACTTGGAAGTACTGGCCGCAAAAGCGCATCACCGTTGCCAAAGAAGACGGGACATCGGAGGAAGCGTATCGGCCTCGACCTATCAGCCATCGTCTGCTTATGCTCGCCATGCATCTCGGCATTGGTGCATCCGTGGCTGCTTACCTCGTGAACAAACGTCGAATACACGTGCATAAGGTCTGGCTCTTACCAAGGACCGCTCGAAAGAAACAGGGGAAATCGTCTGCCAGCTCTTCACCAGAGACCACGATGGACGTACTGGTTAAAACGTATTCATGGTATTCGCCCAAGTTCACATTCACGTATAGTCCCGATGTAGCAAGCTTCGTGTCGTCTGGGGAAAACATCGTCCTCCGCGTTGCTTTGGAATCCGACAAGCTGGAGGATACCTTTATCCTGAAAACAAAGGGGGCCCTTGTGGATGGGGAGGCTGTACCCAAGAAATTGGCAAAGGAGTCGATTCTGAACACGTTCCATTCAAAGATCGATCAGTTCTTGCGATCCAGTACAGTATAGTGAGTTCTGGTATGTTAACGTCTCATGTAACCCATCTCTCTGTAGCTCAGAGTGTCAACATGGATTAGAAGATCATCCTAGTTGGGTGCAGCATATACAGTGCTCCATATTACAGGACTATAATTCTCTTTGCTTACTGAGAGGTCGATCGGCTAGCCTTCTACACAACCGTGGATAGGTTATCGAAAAACCTTCTCGATGCCGCAATTATACTTGGATTGCTCTCGAAGCTCTCGCAAGACAGCACATATGCAATCTGGAGCGTAGATCCCAATTTCTTGAGAGGTCTCTGGGAAGGAGCTCCGTCCAGGAGGCCACGTGGAAGGGTATTGGTCAGACCCCAGTTTGTGAGTTTGCATCCTAGCAGTTTGCTGTATTGCAAAGACAAGGAATGGTGGCTCCACGAGGTTTCATGGAAATGAAATCTGACACCGAGGTAAGGTGGAGATACTACGCGGATACGAGCAGCAGGACTCTCAAGTGTGGGATTCTCTGGCAATTGGCGTGGAACCTCTACAGAATACGTTGAATGTCATGCTTCTGCAAGCGACGGTGAGAAGCATATCGCAGTCATCCCTAGACGTGACCTCCGTCCCCCTTCGAAGCTTGCTGTGCCATTCTCCCGATGATCTTCGCGAGGGTCTTTCCAAAGTATGTTCTCATAATCTGGTGCCATCGACATCGCTTCCAGATCTTCCCGTTGGGTTCCTGTCATTTAGGTGCGATTGTACCACCTGACAGCTAACCGAGTGCAAGGTCGCAACTGCCTCCTTCCTTGTATCCTTCCCCTCACCGATACGAAAGGGGACGGGGATGGCTCCTTGGAGTCAATTATCCCATCGCACAGTAGAACTAAAGTGTTCGGAATCGCATCCCTACCTTTCACTTGCGCTGTCTGGACATCATCTCTCAACGTGCTGGTGTCATCACACTGACAGCCTTGATCTTCAACTCCCCGCGCCGGCCACTCAGTCCCGCATGTCAAGCGCGCTTTATCGATACTTCCACACCGTCTTTTCTCTTTTGGCTCATTGGCGTTCTCATCGGTTGGTAGAGCGGAGACGCATAGCTTCGTCACCGGCTTCGTACGACCCCATCCACTTACTCAGAGAGCATCGCCTTGTCGCCCGTGATGCGGAATTGGATGCATAAGTACGAGCGACGGCAAGGACGAGGAGGGTGGATGTGAGGGCAAATGACAAGACTTGATCGTTGCCCGTCGTGAGCACGAGCAGATGAGGCATAAGCTAATCATGTGTGTCGAGACAGGGGCTCGATAGGGGGTGCAGGAGACGAAGACGGTGAGCGCGCTCCCTGTTCTTCGTATCCCTTCGTGGATTGCCAAGTACGGCCTCGACCGGATGATGATCGATACACCAGAAAATGACTCTCGCTTTCACCCATGGAATCTACGCCAATATTTTTATCCGGCTTAACGTTGACTTCTCAACTGCCTGTGTCTTGACCCCCGGTGCATTATCGCCCATTAGCGCTTCAGCGGTGTTGCTAGACCTCCTGCTGACGAAGCTATCACTGCAGATTCCACATCTCGCGGACGCCAGTGTTGGAGTGCGAAGGGGTCGTGGTTCCTCTACGTTGTTTAATTGATACGAAGAATGATCGTCTGTGGATGTAAAAGAGTTTTCTCGAGCTTGGCGTTGCTCGATTGTGATCTCCGCGCAGCATGGTATAATCCTGGGATCCCACTTTTTTTTTTTTTTTTTTTTTCAATTGTTCTTGTACTATATCTCCGTCCTATTTCCTCCACATATACTGCATACGCGCCTAGAATGTTGGTTGTCTCCAAACTCCCTTATCCCTTCGGTTGACTTGGTGGTTTCCTTGGACAATTCTATGTTGACGCGTGACAAACCTGTGGCTGTGCAGACATGTCCATGCTGCTAGCATTGCTGCCTTACACATGATGTATACTAATATGTTGCATTAATTACAAGGTAACTGGTCCATGTCGCGCACACTATCGCACACCACATCAGATGATGATTACATGTGAAAGGTGTGAGTAGAGGGGTGGAATGCAGAAACACAGGTCGACAGAGATTAAAAACGCATTCCCTGAGCTAGTTGGAGACATGCATGGGTAGCCGTCTGGACTAATAACATTGTAGTTATGTTACGATCCTACCTTTTCACCAGGTCCTTGCTGCAATGTTTAGTTTTGGTTGTCGTACATGCCTAATCGATAGTTCACTACAATCGAGCCAGTTTGCGCCTGATCACGTGTCGCAACAAAGGGGCCTTTCGATTTCAGATCTTTGCCCTGCACAAGCCCGAGGCTCTTCCTTACAACAGATTTCGTACTCGCTGCAATGACACTTCCTCAGACGGTCAAAGGTCCCTCAAGAAAGTTCGAGAGACCCACCCTTGGCTATCCTGCTCGACTCGGTGAGCTCTTTGATGAGCACACCGGTTGCTTCCTTGGGGTCCAATTGTGTGCGGAAGAGTCCTCTAAAGTTGGTCTTACGAACTTCCAACGAACGTGTCTCACACTGTCCTCCTCTAAATCGCTCGAGGAGAAAGCAAGCCTCCTCAACATCGAGCCAGGCCTCTCCCTCGCTATCCTTGGCGGTCTCGTCAAGCTTGATGAATCCGCATCCTCCTATCTAAATGACATTAGGAGCAACAGTCTATCGCGGTCGTGGACACTGGCGCTCCACATAGAAACAGAGGAACGTCGACTGTTGTTCACACCGAAGGCTACTAATGTTGCTGCCATGGAAAACATCTCCCAGAAGCATGCAACGCACTTTGTGTCGTCTATTACCTACGGAGGGAATCTTATCGTCGGCATGACTGAGAAGGCTATGGATGTAGTGTACAAAGAGAACACTGAGAAAGAGCTTGGGTCCGAGATCGAGCGACTCAGAGGGGCAGTGTCACTGAACACCAAAGTCGATGCGAAGGTCAAGGCACAGTTTGAGGGCATGAATTCAAGGGTTGATCTGGTAGTGAGTAATCATCCTCAAATGCTCCGCTGCTCACTGATCGTCAATGAACTGACAGGTACACAGTGACATCAATCTCCAGAGCGTCCCCCTCAATCCTGCAGACGTGCTTGACACAATTCCCGAGGTGGCCAAGCTTCTGCTAGGTGATCCCGGAAATGGTTCGCCTAAAGGTGTCCCCATCTCGGTCACTCTGCAGCCTATTCCGAAGAGCATCCTTGATGACACTAAGGCTGTGGTGTCCGTGTACCAGATACGCCTACCCCTTGCCCTTGCGACTCTCGGAGTCTTCGCACAGCTCGAAGATATTCGAAAACGGTACCACGTGCTCAGCAATAGGTTGGTATCATACAACGATTATATGCCCAAGTTCTCCAAGCACGTCCACCAACTAAGCTCAACATACAGTGAGTTCTATGCCACGGTCGCGAAAAATCTCGGGCGGTTCCTCAGCGATCTAATGACGAAGGGGGAGTCAGATGTAAAGATATTCTCTCCCTATTTGCTTGGTAATGAAGATGTATTACGAATGGAATTGCTTGAATCCGCAGTCTTAGTGGAGAATTGGGAGGGAGGGTTCAGCGTGGAAATCCGGTAATTCACTGCTTCCGAATCAGATGAAAGGGCTGCTTACTAATCAAACTGTGCACCACCCGCTAGGGACCAATCAATGTTGGATCACGCCAGATCCCTCTTCGAGAAGCAGGCTGTGGCTTTGCCCCACGTCACGAGTGTGCAGCTCATGGGAGACGACGGTGTGCCGTTTCCCTTCGAAGAACATCTTGTGGCCCTAGAGCGAACCCTCTCAAAGTTCCAGCACTTGGTCCGCGCCATCTGTCGTGTACCAGTGGGATTGGTTGTGGATGAAAAAATATCTTCTTCACCCTTCTCGACTGTGGAAGAGGTCTCGAAAGCTTGCTACAATGTGCCCAAGATTCATTTATTCCTCATGGTTTCACTCGAGAAATGCGGATTTGATATGCGCTTTCTGCATCTACTTCGCAAGTTCAAGCGTGGAAACTCAAGATCGCGTTACATCCTCTATGTGGAAGACTTTTCTGAGCTTGTGGCAAATTTGCCAGGAGGGGAGGTGTTTTCCGACTTGGGATCTCCGTCTTATTATGTTGGAAAGCTTAAGAAGGGGAAGGTGTCATGGAAACTCAAGGTGGCAACACCTGATACTCCCGCTTAACTACTCTAATTAGACAATATATTACTGTTGTGATGTTTGTCTAAGGTGACAGGTTTGAGGGATTTCCGACTTGAGATCTCCGTCTTACTACGTTGGAAGGCTTAAGAAGGGGAAGGTGTCATGGAAACTCATTGCTGGCTAAACGCGGTCCGAATCGTTTTTACCCTTATCCATGGTTTCCCTTCGACGGGCAGCACATGTACGTACCACACGAGATAACAACGATGCTTCCCTTACCACAGTGCTACGCGAACCATAGCGGACTTTGTGAACCCCTGGAACTTTGCTCTAGTCGAGACGGGACACCGATGTACGGAAACTTCCGAGGAGCATAGGAAGAGGAAGATGCGGTGTGATATTGACAAGGATGCAGTCCACGTGACAGGCGGAACTGCGGATTGAAGCCGAGAGTTTAGCTGGACGAATGTGTCAAGTACCCGACAGTGTCCTCTAAAAGTGAAGACCTTTTTTTTTCTAACACGATTGCACAGCGAAAGTGGAGGTGTCGGTGTCAAGGCCAGGTATGCCGTTAGAACTACCAACATCAGTCAGCAGACTAATCATGCAGTGGACGCGTTCATTACCCAGTGTTCCAATGCCATTGTAAAACTCTCTTGCGTGGGTTGGCATATATCGAGGGGAATTTGAAGATCCGCAGCCAACCTCAAGATCTATCAGAGTCCAAGTCGAGGGGTGCCGACGTTCAGGACAAGTTCACGCTCTCACAGCAATGAAAGATGGAGAAGAAGGTTGCGAATGAAGGACGCGCTGCCACTTCTGTCCTTGCTCACAGCTATACCTGAGGTTGATCTCGGCATGGAGTATGTGCATTCGCATTGGTGTATACCCTCAGAGGCATTGACACGGACACCTGTTATAGCACTCGACTCAGGAAGCGGGGAGGCGGACGGTCATGTCCCCGAGGAGTGCAAAGAACATGAGGGAGTGGACAACGACAAGGAGCATCCTGTCGCCACACGGTGTGAGCTTCTCTGCTGGCTTCATCAACTTCTCCCCTCTGCGACTAGGCATGCGTGACCAGTGTACCGTCCGCACATCAAGCAGAAGTCCTATGTGGAAATCATGTGAAATACGAAGTTATAGGCTATGGGATTGCCTGTGCCAGATGGGCATCGGCCCCACAACGACCGCCCGCAGATGGCTACAGATAATATTGTGCGTAAAGCACTGCATCGACGTTTTTCCTGCCACTCAGCGCTTTCCTTAGGTTATGGAAAGATTCAAAAGGAGAGTGCGAAGGTAACACTCAGAATATGTACCAGTCCTTAGTACATCTATTATCGGGGCCCTTGCAGTAAGTTGGTATGTCATAATGCCATTCTTATAGAAACCATTTCGAAGAAAGTGCCCGCCACCGAAATTTGTTCTTGTCATGACGTTAGATCAGGGGGCCGCAATGTGAGCTCCTTTAATTTCTCGAGATCCCGTGTCCCGAACCCAGTAACTATACCTGGTCATGAGCTCCGATTTATATTTAGACTGTGTAACGCGTCATATGACTCAGCCGGATGCCAACCGGCAGAAGCCTGCGTATTACGAACACGAGCTCAGAGAGGAAGTGTCCGCTCGACCGTGTACTCACATCAAAGTCTTCCATATCACATCCTGGATTGCAAATGATCCGTTGTGATATCATGCAACCCGCATAACCCGCAGGGCACAGCCATGGATTCAGGAAGCCGAAACTGTTCTTCCCCTCACTAATGCACGTATCATTTACCATGGAAATGATCAATGCAAACCTTGGGCTAGAAGTTGAGTTATCCTTAACATAATCAAAGTGACCTCAAAAGCTAGTCCGATTGTACAGACATGTCAGGGTAAGCCTATATAAATTGTGAAGGTTGTATGAACTGGCCAAAACATGCTCTTCCAGCTGTAGAAGCTCACGCGTCCATTTATGCTGTTGGAAGGATAGTTGCGGACTTTTCGGGCTAACGCATGTAGGTGGTACTCAGGGGTTATATGAACCTTCATGTGCTTGGCGCATGTTACGATGGGCAGTCGGAAACTGTTTTGTCTTGGTAACAAGATCGCAGGAGCTGATCGCCCAAGAGTATATGATTATATGGACCGTCATCACCAAACAACGACTACACTCCCGTGGTTGCTCAATGCGCCGCCAGGGAACAGGGTAACTGTTTCGGGTCAGGCTCCAGTTTGTGAGTTTGCGTCCTACGCCGATGTCGGTTCGCTGTGTTGCGGGGGCGAGGGGCGGTGGTGCCACTAAGTTTCATGAAAATGAAATCTGACATCGAGGTGAGGTGGAGATACTACGTGGATACGAGTAGCAGGACTCTCATATGCGAGGTCCTCTCGAAATTGACGTGGACCTCTACAGAACACATTAAATGTCATGCTTCTGTGGGCGACGGTGAGAAGCATATTGCATTCGCCCCCAGACGTGACCTCCCTCTCCCCTCGAAGTTTACTGTTCCGTGCTCATCCCGGAGTCTTTCCGGAATTCATTTCTAAGAATCTGGTGCCATTGGCATAACTTCTAGATCCTCCCGTTGCATTCTTGTCATCAGGTGCGGTTGGACCACCCGACAACTAACCAAACACAAAGTCACAGCTGCCTCCTTCCTTGCATCCTTCTCCCTCGCCGATACGAAAGGGAACGGGGATTATTTCTTGGAGTCCATCATCCCACCACATGGTAGAACTAAAGTGTTCGGAATCGCGTCCCTACTTTTCACTTGCACTGTCTACTTCCTCCTATATATCATCTCTCAACGTGCTGGTGTCATCACTTTGACAGCCGTGATCTTCAACTCACTGCGCTGGCCACTCAGTCCCACTTGTCAAGCATGATTCATCGATACTTCCACACCATCTTTTCTCTCCTGGCTCATCGGCATTCTCAGGTAGTGGAGTGGATATGCATAGCTTCGCTACCAGCTTTGCATGACTTCACCTGCTTGCTCACCTCGTTGGCCAAGATGTGGAGTAGGATGGATTAGTATGAGCGACGGCAAGGATTAGGAGGGCGGATGCGAGGGCACATGACGAGACTCAATTGTGGTTCGCCGTGAGCATGAGGAGACGAAGCATGCGCCACCCGTGTGTGTTAAGAGAGTGTTCGATAGGAGACAGAAGACGAAGAGGGTGATAAGGGGCAGCACGGCCTCGACCGGATGGTGATCGACGCACCCAGAAACGACTCTCGCTTTCACCCACAGAATCCACGCCAATAGTTTAATGGTGGCATCTGCATCACGGACAGCTCGCTACTTTTAGCTACTTGGTCCTTGACTCCTGGTACGTCATCGTCCATCGGTGCTTCAGCGGTGTTGCTAGACCTTCTGCTGCCGAAACTGTGACTGCGGTTTCCGTGTCTCGCGGATGCAAGTGTTGGAGTACAGTGGAGTCGTGGTTTCCTCTACGATGTTTCATCGATACGAGGATTGATTATCTGTGGAGGTGAAGAAGCTTACTCGAGCTTGGCGTTACTCGAATATTGTAATCCCCACGCAGCATGGTGTAATTCTTCCCCTCAATTTTTTCAATTGTTCTTGTGCCATATACTGCCACCTTATTTCTGCATATAATGCCATATGTGGGCTGTCTTCAAACTCCCATATCCCTTCGATTGACTTGGTGACTTTCTTAAGACACTTCTGACCATCACTTCTTACGCACTACCTTACAAAGTATCTATGTAGTTTATAGGCTCCAAAATCGTTTTCTCCCCCCCCCGAGTAGCACAGACTCGAGCATGCAGCTGTAGAATTAGCTTGACACGGGGTATCTTCCCGAAACGATACAACTTAAGCACTCTTCCTGTTGAGTGAATGAAAATGGACGTGCGCCATATACAGCATGTCGTAAGTACTTGCTTATCAATTGTTGAGCGCCTTCACATCGATCAGCGAGGCTCCGTAGGTTCATGTCCTTTCTGCACGTCCACCTCTGACTCGTACCACACACTTGCTGCTTCCTACGGCATTCGAAGAACATAACCTTCTCATTATTCATGATTCTTGCGTATTTCAGAGGATTGTGGTGTTGTTGGCACCTGCCTCCACCCGGTGATGATGGAATTGCTTCACCAGTTCTGGCTCACGCTAGAGCTACACTACCTAGTATGCCCCCACCAATACCGACATTCACACTTGTACTGACTGAAGTGACCATTAAAGACTCTTGTTCTCCCTCGGACAATGTGGGTGTTCGTAATGCCGCTGCCATCGAAACCACTCGCCCAGGCAGTTCCCATGGTCTTGGACCCATGGACATTTTTGTTCCCTCACCTACTCAAGGTGGGCACACATGACTTTTATGTACTTTAGCGTACCTAGTTTCTGTTTGGCCAGGTTCTCTGCCAACTGGTACAGACGTTCTTACTCCCGGTGCACTTACCGATGTTCAACCTACGGTTCCACATTATCCCACGGAAGGCAATGTGGATGTTCCTGTACTTGCACATGCCGAGGAAGTACCCTCGGGTGGGTGTTCTACTTATGATAAATGGGATAAGGTTAACTACATTAACAACTAGCATTACCCTTTTCACCTCTTCCATATCGTTTAGATTCTGCGAAAGCTAAAAACCACATTGATCGCATCAGGCGTTTTCGTATTCTTGTCATGGGTAGAGCAAATGCAGGTAAAACAACAATCTTGCAGAGGGTTTGTAATACTATGAGTCAACCAGAAATCTTCAATGGAGAAGGAGAGAAGGTATGTTTGTTGTGTAGTAATTTCTGAAGATTAATAGCGGATTTGCCTATATTCAGGTGGATGTTACTATGGTGCAGGGTTCGCTAATGGTGAGGTTGCTCATCGCATTTAAGTGATATATATTGAAGGTATCTAGCGTGGTTACCATGACATCGAGAATGAGCTGGTCTTCCAGAGTAATCCAAGATTTGTGTTCCATGACTCATGTGGGTTTGAGGCTGGGAGTGAAGAGCAGTTTGACATAATGAAGAGATTTGTTATGGATCGTGCTAAGACAACCAAGCTGGACAAGAGAATTCATGCCATTTGGTAATTGTATGATTGACACTGCATGCTGTTCTGGTTCTAATCATTGATGCAGGTTTTGCATTCCATTAAATGATAGCCACAGGATGGTCACAGCTGCTGAGACAAAATTTTTTGATTACTGTGATACAGGGCATGGTATGTTTATGTATGTCCTAAATGGTTTCATGAATTTAGGTGCTGTGACAGTACCTGTTATTTTGCTGGCAACAAAGGCAGATGCCTTGGAACTTGAGGCTTTTGAGGAGTTTGAGGACCAAGGGTTGTGTGTAGATGATGAAGCAGGGGCTGCAAATCTACAACAAGAAATTCTGCACAATAACATCTCAAAACTGAGAGATTGGTTGGGGAATACCAGGTTTCCACCCCATGACTATCTGTCCCTCACTGGTCAGTGCCCTAGGTTGTGCTGGAGTGTGGTAGACCTCATGAGAAATTGCTGCAGGGATGCAACAAGAGGGAGCAGATTGTACACTGTTACTAACATGCACAGCAAATGCTTTAAAAGAGGAAGGATTGCAACAGCTCCTCATATCAACACAGCAGTCCAACTTGGAGCTGTGTATGGAATTTGCTATTGTGAAGTGAGTGATAAAGCTGAATACCTGGAGTGTACCAACACAGGGAAGGACTTTGAAGGAATGTATGCAGCAGCAAAGTTGCAAAATTCCACTTGAATCTCTTGGAGTGTGGCTCTCAAGGTGGTTTCCATATGTAAGGAATGGAAGAATTGTATCAATAAGGTGCTGATTAGTAAGTAGAAAGTATGTGGGGTTGGGAAGACTGCAGGGCTATTCATGCTAATGGCTGTCACATTACAATATTGCCTGGGTTGTAGTATGTGAGTGTATCCATGGTGTTGGATGGTGTATGCTGACTGACCATGATCACTGCCTCTGCCATATGTGGATTCATAGTCTGTAAGTGGAGTGATGGCAGATGGCAAGTGACAATGCATGCACACTGACAACTGCTGCCTTGCTGTTGTACTTGGGATCATAGCAAGTGAGTGGAGTCATGGCAGCTAATGGCTTGGGCATGCTGACCAAGTTCACTGCCTCCCTGATCCACTTGGGTCATAGGTTGTGAGTGAATTGCAGGTAGTGGTGTATACATGTTGACCATTCTCACTCCCTGTTGCATGTGGGCACATAGCCTGTGAGTAGACTCATGGCAAGTGATGGTGGAGGAACTTTGACCATGTTAACTGCCTTCCTGTTGCACCTGGGTTCACAGGAAGTTAGTGGAGTCATGGCATGTGTGGGTGGATGTATGCTGATCATGTTCATTGCCTCCCTATTATACTGGGGTTGACAGGGAGTGAGTAGGGTCATGACAGGTTGTGGAGGATGCATACTGACCATGTTCACCATCTCCCTGTTGTACCTGGGTTCATAGCTGGTGAGTAGAGTTATGGTAGTGGTAGTGGATGCAAGTTGATCATGTTTGCTGCCTCCCTATTCTGATTGGGTTCATAGTGGGTAAGTGGAGACCTTGCAGATGGCAATGGAGGCATGCTGACCATATTCACTGCCTCCATGGTGTACTTTTATTTATAGTTGGTGAGTAGAGGCATGGCAGGTGGCATTGGGCACAGGCTGATAATTTCTATTGTCTCCCTGTTGCACTTGGGTTCACAGTTTGTGAGTGGAGTCATGGCAGGTGGTGGTGTATGCATGCCAACCCTGTTCACTGCCTCTGTTGGATGTGTGTTCATAGCAAGTGAGTGGAGTCATTCCACATGATAGTGGACAAATACTGACTGTGTTCACTCCTTTCTGTTGTACTGGGGTTCACAGTTTGTGAGTGGAGTTGTGGCAGGTAGCAGAAGATGCATGCCAACCATACTCACTGCTTGCCTGTCATGCTTGAGTTGATAGCCTGTGAGTAGGAGTCATGCCTGGTGGTAGTGGATGCATAATGATCTATTCACTGCCTTCCTGTTGCACTTGGGTTCACAGGGAGTGAGTGGAGTTGTGATGGGTAGTGGTGGATGTGTGCTGATCATGTCCACTGCCCCCCTGGTGCCCTTGGGATCATAGATTGTGAGTAGACTCATTGTGGGTGGTGATACATGCATACTGATCATGTTTGCTGCCTCCCTGCTGCACTTGGGTGCATAGTTTGTGGGTGGAATTATGGCAGGTGGTGGGGGTACCCACTGATCTTGTTCACTGCCTGCCTGTTGTATGTGTGTCCATAGTTTGTGAGTTGAGTATTGACAGGTGATTGTGGATGCATACTGACCTGTTCAACACCTTTATGATGCACTTGGTTCATAGTTTGTGAGTGGAGTCATGCAGGTGGTGGTGGATGCATGCTGATGACGTTGACTACCTTCCTGTTACACTTGGGTTCATAGCGAGTGAGTTGAGTGATGGAAGGTGGTGGTAGGTGCAGGCTGACCATGTGCACTGACTCCCTGTTGCACTTGCATTCATAGAAAGTGAGTGGGGTGGTTGCATGTGTTGGATGCATGCTAAGCATGTTGAATGCCTCCCTGTCACACTTGGGTTCACAGGGAGTGAGTGGAACCAAAGCCAGTGGTGATGGAAGCAGGCTGACCATGTTCACTGCCTCCCTGTTGTGATGGGTTCCTAGGGAGTGGGTAGTATGGCAACTAGCAGCAGATGCATGCTGATCATGTTCATTGCCTCCCTGTCACCCTTGGCATCACAGATTGTGAGTGAACACATGGTGAGGGTGGTGGGTATGTACTAACCATGTTTGCTGCCTCCCTGTTGTATCTGGGTTCACAGTATGTGTGTGGTGATATGGCAGGTATTGGTAGATAAATGCTAACCATATTCACTGCCTTCCTGCTGCACATGGGCTTACAGGGAGTGAGTGCAGTCATGGCAGGTAGTGGTGGTTGTATACTGATCATGTTCACTATCTTCATGTTGCATTTGGCTTCACAGAGAGTGAGTGTAGACAAGGCTGCCAGGACTGCATGAATGTTTACCACGTTCACTGCATCCTTGTTTGCATGAATACATAGCCTGTGAGTGGAGACATAGTGTGAGGTGGATGCATGCTGACTGAGTTCACTGCATTCCTGTTGCATCTGGGTTCATAGGATGTGAGTGGAGTCATGGTGGGTTGCATTGAATGCATGCTAACCACACTCATTGCTTTGCCATTGTATTTGAGTTCATAGCCTGTGAGTGGAGTGATGCTAGGTGATGAATGCATGCTGACCATGTTCACTACCTCCCTATTCCACTTGGATTGACAGCTTGTGAGTGGAGTCATTGAAGGTAGTGGTGCATGCATGCAGACTATGTACCATTTCTCTGTTACACTTGGATTCACAGAAGGTAAGTGGAGACATGGTAGGTTGGGCTGGATACATGCTAACCATGTTCACTTGCTCCCTGTTGTGCTTGTACCTTTAGAAAGTGAGTGGTGTCATGGCAGGTGGAGGTGAATCTATGCTGATCACATTCATTGCCACCCTGTTGTATTTGGGTTTGCAGTATGTATGTAATGACATAGCAGGGGTTGGTAGATGGATGCTGACCACATTCACTGCCTGTTGTACATGTGTTCATAGTTCGTGAGTGGAGTCATGGCAAGTGGTGTGGATGCATGTTGATCATGTTGACTGCCTCCATGCCACCCTTGGGTTCATAGGGAGTGGGTGGAGGGATCATGGGTGGTAGATGCAAGCTAACTGGCATATTCACTTCCCTGCTGTTGGACTTGGGTTCACAGCTTGTAAGTGCAGTCATAGCAGGTGGTAGATGCATAATGATCATGTTCATTCCCTTCTTGTTGCACTTGGGTTCATAGTTTGTGAGTGGACTCATGGAAGCTGGTGGGGGATGCATGCTGATTATGATAACTGCATCCTTGTTGCACTTGGGTGCATAGGGAGTGAGTGGAGTCAGAGCTGGTGGTGGTGCATGCATTTTGATCCTGTTCACCACCCCCTTATCCCACTTGTGTTCTTAGACAGTGAGTGGAGGCAGGGAAGGAGGTGGTACATCTGTGCTGACCATGTTGACTGTGCCCTGTTGCACTTGGTTTCATAGTTGGTGAGTGGAGCTATGGGAGGTGGAGGGGAATGCATGCTGACCAAGTTCATTGCCTCCCTGTTGCACTTTGGTTCATAGCGGGTGAGTGGAGTGATAGCAGGTAGTGCTGCATCATGAATGCTGACAGTTGATGGTGGATACATCATGACTATGTTGACTGCATCCTGGTTACACTTGGGTTCATAGCGAGTGAGTGAAGTGATGGTAGGTTGTGGTGGTTGCAAGCTGACCATGTTCACTACCCCCCATTGCATTTGCATTCACAGCAAGTGAGTAGCATTATGGCAGGTGATGGTGGATGGGTGCTGATCACATTCACTGCCCCACTGTTACACATGGGTTCATAGGTTGTGAGTGGAGACAAGGCAGGTGGTGGTGGATCCATGTTAACCATGTTTTTTGTCTACCCATTCCACTTGAGTTCATAGATTGTGAGTAGAGTCATGGCAGGAGGTGGTGGGTGTTTTCTGACCAAGTTTGCTGTATCCCTGTCCCATTTGGATTTATAGCCTGTGAGTGGAGTCATTGTGGGTAGTGGTGTATGCATGCTGACAATGTTCACTGTTTCCCTGTTACACTTGGGTTCACAGGGAGTGAGTAGAGGCCTGGCAGGAGATGGTTCATATATGCATACTGACCATTTTTACTGCCTCCCTGTCCCATTTGAGTTCATAGTGTGTGAGTGGAGTTGTGGCAGGTGGTTGTGGATACATGCTAACTATGTTCACTGTCTCCCCTATTGCACCTGGGTTCTCAGGGTGTAAGTGAATTGATGGCTGGTGATGCTGGATGCATCTTAACCATGTTTATTACCTCTCTGTTGTAATTGGGTTTATAGCCTGTGTGTGAAGTCATGGCAGGTAGTGGGTCCATGCTGACTATGTTTGTTCCCTTCATGTTGCACTTGGGTTCATAGTTTGTGAGTGGGGTCATGGCAGGTAGTGGTGGATGCATGCTGATGCTGTTCATTGCCTCCCTGTTGCACTTGAGTTCATAGAAAGTGAGTGAAGACATTGCAGGTGGTGGAGGCTGCATACTGACCATGTTCACTGCCTCCTTGTTGCACTTGTTCTCATAGAATGTGAGTGGAGTCATGGCAGGTGGTGCTGGATGCATGGTGACCTTGTTCACTTCCCTCCTGTTGCTCTTTGGTTCACAGCGAGTGAGTGGAGATATGCCAGGTGATGGTGGGTCCATGCTGACCATGTCCACTGCCTCCCATTGCATTTGAATTCATAGGGAGTAAGTGGAGTTAGAGTAGGTGGTGGTGGATGCCTCTTAACCATGTGCATTGCTGCCCCATTGTACTTTTGTTCATAGGAAGTGAGTGCAGTCATATCTCTGTTGGTGATGGATGCATGTTGATCATGTTCTCCTCCACTCCTTTCCCCTGGATCTGTAGTTTGTGAGTGGAGCTGTAGGCAAGTGGTAGATTCATACTGACCATGTTATATGTCTTCCTGTCATAATGGGGCTCATAGTCTGTGAGTTGGGTCATGTCAAGTGGTATTAAATGATCCTGATCACTTTCCCTGTGACTTTTTACTTTGAATTATAGGCAGTGAGTCATTTGCAACATCCAGATCTTGAATCATTCAAATTTTAAATAGATGGTGGGATTATTTGATATCTACATGCTAGTGTCATTTCTAACCAGCCCCTTGCAGGATGTATGTGTTCTGTTGTTGTGTTTTACTTATGAGTTTATTTCCCCATGTACATTTCTCAGGATGTTAGTAAAGATGACCATTCAGGACTGCTGGTCACTTCTGACATTTTTTTGTAGGATGTATGTTGTTACTAAATTTCTCATGTGGTAGTTTACAGCAATTTTCGCAGCTGGTTTGTGGCCCTGTTTTCTTGACTCTAATGGATTCTATAGTTTATATCATTAACCCATCAGGTTGTGAGTGTCATTTCTATCTTGGTTCTTCTGCTACCAACTGATGATTGAATTTATTTGAAATATCATAGACTACCATCCACTATTCTGCTAAATTTGTCAAAATGCCTCCATTATCTACTTCAGTGCAATATTCAAAACAGTATATTGCTGAACATGGCATTGGTGAATTTCATCTGATGGCTTGGATGGGAAGACATAGCTCATAATTCCAGGTGCAATTCTTGTGTTTGAATACTTATACTTCTTGTTGCAGGTGAAACATGGAAGGAATAACTTGCAGGAAGGGCTGAATTTGGCTGTGAAAGAATATCAAAGTTCAGGCACCCATGCTAAAGTTAATGAATTGATCCAAAAAGCCCTTGAGAGATATAGTGACAACATGGACATGCTCTGCCCTATCCTTGTGCATATTGCAAAGGAGAATCAGCTGTGTAAGATAATATTTCCTTGACACTAATCCAACTCTCATCATTGCATCCAGCAAAGATGCTGAGTAGAAGTGGTTGACTGAAGTTGCTATAATTCCTTCAGTTTCCTCTTGGTGTAGCATTTCCAGATAAACTTCAAGTTGGTCATGAATATTGTCTTCATGGAATCCTTGATCAGCAGTTGAAAATTTTGCACATTCAGAGCTGGCTTTGCATCTTGTGGCATTACATTATATGTGAAGAAAATGTTGCTGCTCCCATATGGTGTAGTGGAAAGGGCTATTTTCATTTTCATGTACATACTACACTTTCAGTATGCCTCATGATACCACAAACTACACTGAGGATGGCAAAAGAAGTGGCAATTTTAGAATTTGATGGTGCAAGCATTTCGCAAAATTTCTTTGAAAAAACAAGTGGAAAAGATTGAAGGAAGTAATACTCCTTTATTTTGGATCATTTGAGGGAGGAAAATGCAAAAGTAATCTCTTTCCCCTTTGTATGACTTTCCAACAAGCAGAAATTGATATTTAGGCCAACTAGAGCAAATGCTAATGGCCAATACCATGAATCCACATTTATAGACAGTAGACAAAATAATAGAATTTTTTTTCATTCAAACTTTGCAAAATAAACAAGTATCTCCTTCGATTTTTTCAACATGTTTTAGCAAGCAAAGTTATGCAATGATTGAAGTGTGAGCTGAGGTGCAAATCCTAATGAAATACTTAAGCACAGGAGAATATTGCAAAAGTGTATAAGAGACACTCATGGTATGTCTCATATATAGCATCATTTTCTGATCTGCTGAAGGTTAGTTCCTGCCTGGAATTGTGCATTTTCCCTGGATGTAAATGTGGTTGTGTGGCATGTAATGTCATTTTGTCAGGGTGAGGGTATGTCAGGAAAAAAGTGGATTAGCATTGTATACTAGCTTTTTGGTACTATTTGGAAATCTTTATGGTTATACATGCATTAAATTCAGAAAAAGCAATCGTAGCATCCATAGAAAAGCCTCCGAACATGTACATATCAATAATTGTCAACCTTGGGATGATATATAGTGGTCAAAGATACTTTAGGGCCTGAACAGTAGCAGGTTTGCCATATGGCTGTACAAAACATGTGCAAACCTAGCTTGTGTGGAGCTCAGTGGACTTCCAAGTTAATACTTGGCTGGTAGTGATCAACTTATCATTCATCAATGATCATTGATATGGATGACAATGACTGGACTGTCATGGTGTGGGATCATGAGGTTGAGGATCACAAAGAAAATTCCAGGCATACCCTTCAAAGGAGAGTAATCCTTTGGCAACTCCATATCAACAGGTCAGTTAGCATTTCCCTCACTTTATTAAACATACTCACCATCACAATTCAAGAGGATTCCACCCAGGTGCCCTACCATACATCCACTCTTTCAGGCCAGGGGTGGATAGGAGAGCTAGTTAACAGACACCCTGGGTGGATCAGAACCAAGCTCAGCATTCACAAGCACACTTTTCTTAGGCTGATATCTATCCCTTGAGAAGGTCTCTTTCAGGATTCAAGGAATGTCATGTCAGAGGAGCAACTTGCAATTTTTTTGTATGCAATGGTGACAGGATTGTCAGCTTGTCATGTTGGTGAGTGCTTCCAACATTTGACAGATACTATGTCTTGTTGAGTCCACAGTAATCCAAGTATTTTGTGCATCTATGCTGATAACATGCTCTCTACAGGTATTTTAAACAAATGGTTGATGCTTTTTTGGGAGGTCTCATCTACAGCACCTACATCCACCTTCCCAGAGCTGATTCACCAAACCTAGCTGTATTGCCAATAACTCCTTTTCCCCCCTTTTTTCAAGGATGCCATAGGTGCTATCAGTGGTACACACATCGTGTATTCCATCAGCAAGTGAATGGGATCTTGTGTGCAACTGGAAGGGATTCTTGTCTCAAAATTGCCTTGTCACACTCTCATTTGATAGTCTTATTACATACATTCTTGGAGGGTGGGAGGGTTTGGCAGCTGATGCCACAGTTTACCAAAATGCTCATTTATGGGACCTTGCAATCCCTGACAGTCACTATTATCTTGCCAGTGCAGGGTTTCTGTCAACTCTGCAGCTGCTTGTACCATACTGTGGTCAATGCTTTCATCTGGCTGAGTGGGGCCAATTGAACCTAACATGAGTACTGTACTCTATGAAGTGATCCTTACTCATTCTCTATGGGCCCAAGAATAGAAAGGAACTATGTATATCAGCAAGTTTTGCCAGTTATTGTCTGTGTGGCCTGGAGCTCCTGCACATTTGCAGTCCCCTGTTGAGTTGAAAGGTTAAGATGATACAGAGGTGTATGAGGTTTTTTCTCTGGCATGCCATTTTTATGTCCAAACAGCATTTGATTTTCTTGGATGGCAACCCTCCCTCCCCCACATATTTCAATTTGTCTAAATTTGTTTTGCTTCATGCAGTTTTGTCTAGTGCTATTGCCATGTTCTAATAGCACAAACATAATCGATAAATATGTTTTTGGTTGATGAACCTTAATGATTTGGGACTCTGCAGATATTCTCACCCTTCTTTGATAGCAGGAACTCATTTGCCTCCAATGACACAACACCTCCCTCAATTGTCATTGCTGCTTATCACATCCTTGTCTGTGTGCTGTTGGTTATCCTGACATTGAATTCTCATTACAGGTGCATAGTCATTGCCTCTGTTGCACTCACTTGTAGTCTGGTGACTTTGTGTCTCAGATCTTTTGTGGTGACTTTGAGTCCAGCATAAATACACTGTTGACTTTGTGTCCCAGTCCTTAGCTACTGAATGGCAGTTCAGTGCCCAAAGCCTTGGAGGCATCATGATGCTCACCCTTCTGTGCACTATGCATCAGATAATTCTAATATTGTGACTTTTTCTTGTCAGGCACTTCCTTGCATTCATAGTTACCTATCTCCCTACAGAGTTCTTCCATCCTATATCCAGCTGTTCAACTGCCCAGTGCCACTGAAAACCCTTCCTTGATCTCATCTGATGATCACACATCAGTTTGCATCCCTTGCCCTCTGGTATGTTTGATTTTATCCATATTATTATTATTTTCAAACCAGCTTACTTGTCTTCACTGCAGGATCTCTCTGTCGCATTGGCTTCAATGAATCAGCTACCTGATGCAGTTGTGAATGCCCCCTCATCATCACTGCATAATCAGATATTACTTCATATTCCTAGCACTGCAGTATGTAAACTTGATCTGTGAAACATATTCCGGATTGGCTTATCCTCTGCAAAGGGCCTTAATGATTCAGCTTCTGCTACAACCAGTTGGCCACCTAACCTGTCCTCAAGTGTGACCTCATCATCATCAGGTGTTCAGGCAGAACTTGATCTTCCAGTACATCTCAGGTCTTCAAAAGATATTGCATATACCCACATATGGCTGGGGCCATCAGCCATTGTTTGTTCCACCTCCATTAGCTTGACACTGGTGCCCACCTCACATGAGGGGACTCTACCTCCCTGCACCCCTGCCTGTCTTCACCCTTTCAGGTTGCCAATGTCTTGCTCAAGATCCAAAGGCTACACCACATTATCATCACTGCCCACCCACCCACAAGCCTGACATTTTTGATCATGTGAATGAGTTTCAGTTCAATGATGAGGCTGGGCCCCCTTCAGGTAGAAGTGCTTTGCAGAAGCAAGAAATCCAATGGCAGCAGTGGTCACAGGATATCATCCCTGCACCTCTCAATCCCTATCTGTGGTACCTCCAGGTGTCAGAAAGCCTTTGGGTAGTGGTAGACTCCACAGTTGACCTTCAAAGTCAATGTGTCACTTGTGTAGTACATCCACTTACCATTTTCTGTCTCTTCTTTAATTGTATGTGACCCTACCACTGTGCTCATGCATTTGATGTTAATCCATACTAGGCTTGGAGAACATTGAGATAAGCTACTGTGCTTGCACTCCAGCTCCTATATTCCTCATGGATTGTGGTCTCTTGGCATGTTCTCCTGTTGCTCCCACTCTTGCAGTTGACCTTCATGTATTGGAGTTTATGAGGATGCTCTTTGTACATTTGACACCCAACATGACTGCTTGGAGTGAAGCACTCAAAAGTTTTCTTGATGCTCAAGGGTACCAGCTGGAGTCAAAGGTATGTTGCATTCATGAAACTTTCATCACTAGATTATTTGTCACCACATGTATGTTCCTGTACAGTACATCCCCCTTCCATATTTTCCACTAGTACTTATACATAACTGTGTATCCATCCTTATCAGCATAAGAGGTGCTTACCATGCAATCAGGATAACCTCCAGTGATGCTTCAGCAATGCATATCACTGGTATACAGTGTTAACAATATATGCAGAGGACCATATCACTGGCCTAATTCACTCCCCCCAAGCCTCTGAGCAACAAGAAGCCAGGCTTCAGCCAAGTGATTACTCATGTGCCCATTGTCCACTATGTTTTGGTGGAGGTGAGCCACAGAGGGCTAAAACTGACCATGAAGAGTAGGCATTGGTAAACTCATTGCTGATTGATGCTTACCTTCAATGATTGCAGTCTTGACTGCATTGTTTGCTTGGATGCATGTTTCACCCAGAAGCAAACAAAGAATCCTCAGAACTCTGCCACCCATGATCCTCCCAATCCTACCAACACTCTATTCATCCCTGAATCAGAGGTGAAGTCTATGGAAATGTTCATTGAGAAACAGTGATCCCTTCCATCCACTCACCAGAATTCTATACATCATTTGCAAGGAGACAGCTTTGAGGATGGGATGAGGGTGCCTATATCTGTATTAGATGGATGTGGAGACTCCTTCCATGCAGCAGATGAAAAACAGAAGACAGCAAGCACCAACTTTTTTGCAGACACAGGACTTATGGCTTTGCTTTGTCACCATGATCATGTTCTCTGGCTAGTTAATATGACATCAGCAGGGGAAAAGCAACACTATGCCCTGGTGCTGTTAAAATATCTCCTTGCACATCTGCCTACAACCACAACTGTTGGTCTCTTATATGACATTGGCTGTCAACTAGAATGCAGTTGCTGCAAGTGGAAACTGCTTGATGAAGAGATACTCTCCAGATTGAAGTTTGGCATCTCTGTTTTCCATGCTTATGGTCATCAGTGGCCATGCCAGATAGTATATCACCCATGGAAATGTGTAGGCTTTGGTTTGTCAGATGGTGAGGGGTGTGAGTGGTTATGGAGTTCTCTGAAGATGCTCATCCCCATTCTCTGAGTATCTGGTCTGAGTATCTGCAGTAAGCACCAATCTTCTTGTAATACAGTCCAGTGCTTATTCCTACTCAGTATCACCAGAGGCTATTTGTTCTTGATAACCAGATACATCACTTCAACAGGAAAGCCTTAGCTGCTCTTGGCCAGTGGTTGAACAAGAAATGGACCCTCTGCAAAAGCAAGAAAATGTTGGCTTTGGAGTCCTTCCATGCATTGCACATTGAGATGCAGACCCTTCAAGAGGAGTGGGCTGCACAGGTACATTCACAGACTCAACCCTTACCCTGTCAGTCATATCCTTCATGTTTGTCATCACATTGCTGACCATACCACATAGGGCAGTCAAAAACCAAGGGTGCTAAATTATTGGCACATATACTTTCCCTGGAGAGATCTGTTCAGGAGTACCAGAGCTGTGTAGACCAGCCAGAAATGGAACTCATCAATGATCAGGTCAATGATATCTTGGACTTTGATTTACAGCATTCTGCAGAAAAAGTATGCTGTCAAAAGCAACTAAGGCTCTCCAGCAAAAAAAAGGTGCACTAGGAGGGTCAGCACAAGTTGACCTTTATCTCCTGAGGAACAACAAGTGGCTCCAAGCACAAACCAATGCACAGGCATTGAAGGTTCAAATTAGTGAATGCCTTTGGCAGCACAAGCTTGAATTGGAGTGCCTGGAAGGTTCATCCAGGACTTCTGCCAATGGTAAGTAAAGGATGGTCTTTCTAGCTTCTATTCTAAAAAAGTATGTGTTGTAAACAATCACCTACAGTCACATGTACAGCCATCCATAAAATGAAGAGAACCTGCAATATCACAGCTGATCACCACTTACAACAAACTCTGTGATGAACTACTAGGAATGATACAACTTCAGAAAGCACTACCTGGGTGCTGTTCCTCCTCTCCCAATACCTACGAAGGGCATTTTTCAACTGGATGTTGACAGTGATATTTGGCAGGATGCTGAACCAGGAGAGGGCTCTTCTGAACCTCCATGCTGGCTTTCTGATGGAACTGTGCATAAGGGCATCAGGTTAATGCTGGAAATTGATTGGTGTAATGAAGAAGAAAGGAGATTGTCCAGAGAGCAGTCTGTCCTGCAGGAATGGTTTTCTAAGGAATGGCAGAGCCTGCAAAAAGCCTTGGAAGATACAGGTCAGTGCAGGTGTCAATTTCTGTCATGCAGCGACAACTGATAATGTGCTGTTCCAAGGCATGGGTCGACATGCACTTATTGATTGCCTTGCAGCTAACCAGGGCCAGATGGAGGGAATAGGTGGGCTAGTAGCAGCAGGCCTCTTCCAAGTATACTAAGCTAGTCTGAGACTTGCTCAGCAGGGACACTGTTTCCATCCATGACAGTTGAAAGTTTGAAGACTTGTCTGCAAAGGTGGAATTATGTATCAAGAGATACAACCAGAGTTTCGCCAAGGGATCAAACAATCAAGCAGAGGGAAAGGAGAATTTACAGAGGTGAGGACCTCAACCTTTACCAGGGAGGATAGTTGGTGAGTAAAGTACAAGGAGACACAGTCGCACAAAGCATGGGAAGGGGAACAATAGCAGCAGTCACAAGAACATGAGGTGGTGGTGGGACAAAAGTGGGGACGGTGCAACAATTTCATGTTACCATCTCATACATTTTATAGCTGAAAATAATAAGTATTACCTGCAATTACACAGGCATACCCTTCTGGCAGTATATGTGGATTGGGAGGCCAATGTTGAACATATTCCACATGCATGGGTGCCATCTAGAAATTGGGGACCCACAAGGGAAGATGTTACTAATTATGTGACTGCAGCAAGTCATGACCCTAGTGTAATGGAGGTGCAGAGCAGACAACAGATGACTTATCTGAAGACTATGAGTCTGATGCAGTGGGTGCATTATCAGAAAGTGATGATGAATTGTTGCTTGGCATGGGGGAGATGTTTCTTGAAGGGGAATTTAATATGGGACAATCAGATGAAGAAGAAATTATAGATGATGAGGGGTGGCTGGAGGACATTGAAAATGGCTATTTACCTTCTTCACCCATAAAGTTACCAGTTGAAAGATGTAGGTGCTGAAGTGTCCATACATCTGCCAAATATTCATGCATTGAAGGTCATTCTAACATTCATGCAAAATTAATATCTGTAGGTAGATGGAGGATTACTCCTGGCCTGACATGGAGAATGCCCATGCCTGCTTTGAAAATCTCCAGCTGGACATAGGGAATCTCCACACTAGCCTGAGGAATCTCCAATGCCCCTTGGGGAAGGTCCAAATTGACATGAGGAATCTCCAACCTGACATGGAGAATCTCCAACTGCCCTTGGGGAAACTCCAACTTGACATGGAGACTCCCCATGCCCCCCTGGGGAATGTCCAACATCCATGGAGGAATCTCCAACCTGACATGGAGAATCTCCATCCCTGCCTGGGGAATCCCCTGGGAGAATCTCCAACCTCCCTTGGGAAATCTCCAATGTGACATGGGGAATCTCCATCCCTGGCTGGGGAATCCCCAACCCTCCTTGGAGAATCTCCAACCCCCCTTGGAGGATCTCCAAACCCCCTTGGAGAATCTCCAGCCCCCCTTGGAGAATCCCCAATCCCCCTTGGAGAATCTCCAACCCCCCTTGGGGAATCTCCAGCATGACTTGGAGAATCCCCAATGCCCCTTGGAGAATCTCCAACCCCCCTTGGAGAATCTCCAACATGACTTGGAGAATCTCCACCTCCCCTTGGAGAATCTCCAGCATGACTTGGGGAATCTCCACCTCCCCTTGGGGGATCTCCAACCACCCTTGGAGAATCTCCAACTCCCTTTGGAGAATCTCCAGCATGACTTGGAGAATCTCCAGCCCCCCTTGGAGAATCTCCATCCCTGCCTGGGGAATCTCCAACCCCCTTTGGAGAATTACATGGTCCCCCCAACTGACCAGCAGGTGCCTATTCTCCTTCTTGGTCCCACCTTTCTCCTGGCCAAGATCCCCCCAGGGAATCTCCTACCTGACATGGAGACCCTCATGCACTTGGTGTGCACCACACTTGTTCTCAAGTAATCCTTGATCTAGTAAACCCTTGGTGTACCACCCATGGGTGGTGGTGGGAGAATCAGAGTATGTATTATATCATCCCCTACTGATCCATCCTTCACCCATTCTCTAGCACTAGCTGAGAAGTGCTACTGGATTGTCCATAATTTGTAGATTACTTATGCATTGTTCACCATTCCATAACACTGGCTGAGAAGTGCTACTGGATCATCCATAATTTGTGGATGCATCCTTGGATGTTGGATCCTACTGAGAACCTCCATGCCCTCCTGGGGAATCTCCAACCCCCAAGGAGAATTTTCAACCTGACATGGAGATCCTCATGTTTGGTGTGCATCACACTTGTTGTCATGTAATCCTTGATCTAGTAAGCATTGGTGTACCACCCATTGGGGGTGGAGGGAGGGGCAGAGAATGTATGATATTGGCCCCTACTGATGTATTGTTCACTGGCTGAGAAGTGCTACTGGATCATCCATAATTGGTGCATGCACATTTGGAAACTGGATTGTACCATGGAGAATATCCATTTTCAGTCATTCCATTCTCCTCACCAAGGTACACATGGTCAGCATGCATCCAGCAATACCTGCCATCACTCCATTCCCTTTTGTGGGGGCATGGAGTTTCTCCATGGCAGGATGGAGAATCTCCCCCCTCAGCAAATCTCCAGTCACCACAGGGCTAGAGGTCTACACACTATATGATGTCATTCCATCCTACACTGTTTTTCTGGAAATAGGGTCTATTCAGCTTGGAGAGATCCCAGTTGGGTCCAATATAGCCTGTAGATAGGCCAGTTGCCAACAGGGATCAATTGTACATGGAGTAAAACCAGTTATCACCAAGGGCAGGTCAATTCAGCTTGGGAATGCCCATGTTTAGCCTGGGAAAAATGCAGTTGTTACCAGAGATGGGTCAAATTCACTTGGGAATTTCCAGGGTTGTCCTTGAAAGGTGGGCAATTTACCCTGGAGGAATCCCAGTTGCCACCCTGGGTAGGCCAAATGAGCTGGAGAATGCCCTGGGTTGGACAGAGAAGTGGGTCCATTAAGCGTGGAGAATATCCAGCTGCCACCTGGGGGAGGTCAATTTGGCATGGGGAATGGCCAGGGTTGGACTGACAAGTGGGTAAATTTAGCCTGGAGAAGACCCAGCTATCCCCTGGGCCAGGTCAATTTCACATTGGGAATGCCCAGGACTGGACTGGGAAGTGGTCAATTTAGTCTGGAGAAGGCCCAGCTACCACCTAGGAAAGGTCAATTTGACATGGGGAATACCCATAATTGGACTGGCAAGTGGGCCAATTTACCCTGGAGAAGACCCAGGTACCACCCCAGCCAGGTCAATCTGATATGGGGAATGCCCAGGTTTTGCTCAGCAAGGGGGTCTATTTAGCTTGGGAAAAACCCAGAAGACACTGGTTATATGCTGGGAAATTTTTTATCTGGACCCCAGCCACCCCATTATATTGACACCAAAAATATATTTATTGTGGAGAAATGTATTTCTCCAACTCTCTCCAGCACCTATTGCATGGAAGGCCTGGAGATTCCCCAGACATGATATGGCAAATCCCCAGAGTTTGGGAATTCCCAAGCAGTTGATACCTATTAGGTCATAACATCTATAAGAATATATGAACCTAATAGGTCCCCATAGGGGGTTGACTGAAGTGTGAATATACCTTCCAGCTGATATATTTTTTGTCACTATTGCACTGGCATGTCTAGAGGTATTGCCCTTTTTCTGGTGAAAGGTCCTGTATGATGAAATTTGGATTATATTGGGACTGGGTGTGCTGTTTTTTTCTCTAATTCTTCATTAGTCCAACTCTCCTAGATGCTCTATGTCATGCCCTAGAGTTTCTTATAGTTTTTCCCCATGCACACTGAGTGCAACTTGTGTAGAAATACTTTGTATTAAATATCATTTTTGTACTGGTAAGCCATGCCCAAGCCAACAGCACCAGCTTTTGGGTTGAGGCCAATCCCTCATACTGGGCTTGTAGGGCTTCATGGCCTGGCCTGAGGCTTCCCTGGCCCCAAGCCCTCAGAAGCTGGGCTGGGAAAATACTATGTGCAGGTCAATTTTTGCTTGCCATGGAGAATCTCCAACCTGCAATGGAGAATCTCCATAGCTCCCTGGAGAATCTCCAACATGTCATGGAGAATCCCCAAGTCACTGTGGAGAATCTCCAACCAGCCATGGAGAATCCCCAAGTCACTGTGGAGAATCTCCAACCAGCCATGGAGAATCTCCATGACCCCTTGGGGAATCCCTGACCTGTCATGGAGATTCCCCAAGCCCCCCCTGGAGAATCTCCATACCTCCCTGGAGAATCTCCATACCTCCCTGGAGAATCTCCATGCCCTCCTGGGGAATCACCAACCAGTCATGGAGAATCCCCAAATCACTGTGGAGAATCTCCAAAATGACATGGAGAATCTCCAACCAGCCATGGAGAATCTCCATGCCCCCTTGGGGAATCTCCAACCTGTCATGGAGAATCCCCAAGTGACTGTGGAGAATCTCCATGACCCCTCAGGGAATCTCCAACCTGTCATGGAGAATCTCCAACCCACTGTGGAGAATCTCTAACCTGTCATGGAGAATCTCTAACTCACTGTGGAGAATCTCCAACCTGTCATGGAGATTCCCCAAGCCATCCTGGAGAATCTCCAACCTGCCATGGAGAATCTCCATGCCCCCCTAGGGAATCTCCAACCAGTCATGGAGCATCTCCATGCCCCCTTGGGGAATCACCAACCAGTCATGGAGAATCCCCAAATCACTGTGGAGAATCTCCAACCAGTCATGGAGAATCTCCAAGTCACTGTGGAGAATCTCCATGCCCCCCTTGGGGAATCTCCAACCAGTCATGGAGAATCTCCAAGTCACTGTGGAGAATCTCCATGCCCCCTTGGGGAATCTCCAACCTGTCATGGAGACTCCCCAAGCCCCCCTGGAGAATCTCCAATTGGTCATGGAGAATTTCTAAGGTGCTATGCATGGTCATAGTGATGTCAATTTGGCATGGGGCTGCCAGCAATTCTTTCACCAGGGGTAAGTCAAATGTGCATGGGGAATATCCAGGTGTAGCCTGTTCAATGGCCAGCTGCCACCTGGGCTAGCTCAACTTAGTATATGGCATGCCCATGTTTGCAATGGAACAGGGTTCAATTGAGCCTGGGTACAACCCAATTATCACCAGGCATAGGTCAATTCAGCCTGGGAATTCCCAGGAGAAGTCCAGTTATCAATAGGAATAGGTCAATTTTACTGGGGAACGTCCAGGTACAGACTAGAGAAGGGGTCAACCTACCCCGGGAAAGTCCCAACTGCTACCCTAGGGTAGGTCAAAAGAGGATGGGGAATGCCCAGGTTTAGCCAAGTAGGGGGGTCCATTTTAGTCTGGAGAATACCCCATTGCCTTCAAGGACTGGTCAATTTGGCATGGGAAATGGCCAGGGCTGGACTGGAAGTGGGTCAATTTAGCCTGGAGAAGATCCAGTTGCCACCTGGGCCAGGTCAATTTTCCATGGGGAATGCCCAGGGTCATACTGGGACCTTGGTCAATTTAGGCTGGAGAAGATCCAGCTGCCACTTCAGACAGGCCAATTCGGCATGGGGAAAATCATATCAGGACCCCAGCCATTCCTGCCATATGGGAGATTCCCCAGGCATGTTCTGGAGAATCCCCAGGTATCAGGTATTCCCAACCACTTGACACCTATTAGGCCATAACATCTGTAAGAATATATGAACCCAATAGGTCCCTGTAGGGGGTTGACTGAAGTGGGAAAGTAGGTTAATTTAGCCTGGAGGAAATCCCTGTTGCCACCATGGGTAGGTCAAATTGGCATGGGGAATGCCCAGAATTGAACTGGCAAGCAGGTTAATTTAGCCTGGGGAAATCCCAGTTGCTACCATGGGTAGGTCAAATTGGCATGGGGAATGCCCAGAATTGAGCTGGCAAGCAGGCTAATTTAGCCTGGAGAAATCCCAGTTGCCACCATTGGTAGGTCAAATTGGCATGGGGAATGCCCAGAATTGAACTGGCAAGTAGGCTAATTTAGCCCAGAGAAATCCCAGTTGCCACCATTGGTAGGTCAAATCAGCATGGGGAATGCCCAGAATTGAACTGGCAAGTAGGCTAATTTAGCCCAGAGAAATCCCAGTTGCCACCATTGGTAGGTCAAATCAGCATGGGGAATGCCCAGAATTGAATGGGCAAGTAAGCTAATTTAGCCTGGAGAAATCCCAGTTACCACCATGGGTAGGTCATATCAGCATGGGGAATGCCCAGGATTGGACTGGGAAGTTGGTCAATTCAGCCTGAGGAATACCCAGAAAATGCAGGTAATATCTCAGAAAAAATCATATTTGGACCCCAGCCACTCCAATATATTGACACCCAAAATGTATTTATTTTTGGAGAAATGGATTTCCCCCACTTTCTCCAGCACCTATTGCATGGCAGGCCTGGAGATTCCCCAGCCATGAGCTGGAGAATCTCCAGAGGTTGGGAATTCCCAACCAGTTGACACCTATTAGGCCAATACATCTATAAGAATATATAGACCTAATAGGTCCCCATAGGTGGTTGACTGAAGTGCTTGGAAGTGGTCTAGTTTAACCAGGAAAATTCCCAAACTTCCCTTGTAAGTGGTCTAGTTTAACATGGGAAATCCCCATACCCTCCCTTGCAAGTGGTCTATTTCAACCTGGGAAATCCTTTGGAAGTGGTCTTTTTTACCCTGTGAACTTCCCTTGGAAGTGGTCTGTTCAACCTGGGTGAAGTCCTTTGTAGCCATTCCAAGTGGTGTATTTGTGTTTGGGAAAGCCCCAAATTGTCAGGATTAAGGTCCCCATATAGGCTGGGAAAGTCCCTTTGGGACTCCAGGCACCCTGTATTGTGATGATTACAATAGGCTATCCCTGGGCAAATGGACTTTCCCTCCTTGACATGTGAGCTCCTGGGAAATCTCCAAGCCCTGCCCATCCCAGTGGCATGTGGGAATACCCAAGAAGTTGACACTTATCAGGTATAAACATCTGTAGAAATATGTCAACCTACATAATAGCTCCCCAAGAGGGGTGACTGAAGTGAATTTTCCAGCTGTGACCCATGTTTGTGAAGGCTCTGGATGTCAGTGACTTTTTGCCACATGAATCCTAAACCCCAAAATACTGATATTGTCAAACTTATTCTGGATCAACCAGTCAACAGGGAATGCATTCTCTTTGTTGGAGCATATAAATCTCCCCTGTATTGCAGGTCCTAGGTGCGATGTTTGGGTGCTTACATAATCACCTTAGAGCGGACTTAGCAGTACATTTCATAGAGTTCCCTCAGTAGCTCACAATCTACTGAGGGTAAGTACTCATATATTTCACAGTATATTACTTACTGACATCCTGTAGTAGCCTACAGATATATTTGAAGACTCTTAACTTGTCTGATCATTTTCATGGAAACCCAGCAGTTTGTTGATGGGATCCATGTGGTCAACTGAGGATGGTGCCTTATTTTGTATGCAATGTTCCTATGTGGCCAACTTGGCTGATTAGACAGTACAGTAATGCCACCAGACACAGCCAATTCAAGGTTTTGCAAAATTTGCTCCACTAATGAACATTTTCAAAAAGACAATAGGAAGAACTTCTTGAAAGTTATCTTTGAACACTAACACTAATAGGTAACTGAGTGGATGACAGCAGCCTAAGTCAATCACTTGGAAGATGAAATCATCATCCATTCCTTTTCAGCCTCTTCACTGAGTGCAATAGTGAGTGCCATGTGAGTGTGGAGGAAATAGTGTCTTACACAGCTGATTCTCCCTTGCAATTCCAAGAAGGATAGGGCATAATGTCTTCACATCTTGACCATACTTTTCAAAAGCTGCTTGGATAAGCTCATTAACATTAGCATGGACCCCTGATCTCTGATATTCTTCAACAGCCAAAGTCAAATCCTCCTGAATATTATTGCTTCCATTTTTGACCTGCAACAAGAAGTATAAGTACTCAAATACAAGTATGGAACCTGCAATGATCAGCTATGACATGCAAGTTATCAGAACATATCATTCACCAATGCCATGTTCAGCAATATACTGCATTGAATATTGTGTTGAAGTTGACAATGTAGGCATTGTAAGGGATTGCCCAACATTGGTGATAGCAGGCTGAGACATTCCAAATGAAATCATTGCCTAACAACAAAAAATGAATCAAGGACATAACTTACAACCTGAAAAGTTTATTGTGAAGACAAAAGGATTCATTAGGCATGAGACAACATCACAAACCAACTGTAAAGAATATTGAAAATCACAATTGACATGGTGAATCTAGTTGGCAACATACACACTACAGAAAATATGTCAGTAGGTATCATTAATTCTGCACAGTGATGGTTACTGACATCCTGAAAAATACATATGGGGAAACAAGGATTCTAACTGAGACTCCATGAAAGCACCTACATCCTTGAGAGAGAGAGAGAGATTACAAACTGTGCTCATACAGCCATTAATTAACCTCACCATCTGTTGAATATTGAAAATATGTATACATATCATACAAAACAGCAGGGTAATGTTGACATGGTCAGCATGTATCCACCACAAACTGTAATGGTTCAACTTACATCCTAAACACAACAGGGTGGCAACAAATGTGATTAGCATGTATCCACCACTGCCCACTACAACATCACTCACAGGCTATGAGCACAAGCAGAACAAGGTGGTAGTAAACTAATCAGCATTCATCACTGCAACACACCAGGACCCCACTTACACCCTATAAACCCAAGGGTAACAGGGTAACAGTGAATATAGTCAGCATGCATCCAATACTGACCTTGGCCATACTCACTCCCTATGAGCCCAAGTGCAATGGGTTACAGTGAACATGATCAGCACATGCCAACCACCACTGGTCATGACACCACTCACATGCTATAAACCCAAGTGCAATGGAGTGGCAGTAAACAGGGTCAGAATGCATCTACCACCACTGTCATGACTCCACTCACTCCCTGTGAACCCATGTACAAGATGTTGGCAGTGAATATGGTCAATATACATCTTCACCACATGTTAGGACTCTACTCACTCTCTATGAACCCAGGGGAAACAGAATGATGGTCAACACAGTCAACATGCACATACACCACCTGCAAAAACTCCACTCACATACTATGAACCCAAGTGCAACAGGGTGGCAGTGAACATGGTCAGCATCACCCACCAATACCAGCAAAGACTCTACTCACCCCCTTTGAACCAAAATGCAACAGTGACCATGGACATGGTCAGCATACATCAACTACCATGTGTCATAACTTTACTCACAGGCTATGAACCCATGTGCAACAGGATGACAGTGAATATGGTAAGCTATGGTTAGCATAGATCCACTACCACTTTCCATGACTTCACTGACCTCCTATAAACATAAGCACCAGAGATTGGTGGTCAACATCCTTTCCCACCACCTGAAATGGCCCCACCCACAAGCTGTGAACCAATGTCCAACAGGGTGACAGCAAACATGATCAGCATGCCTCCTCTTCCACTGACTCTACTCACATGCTATGAATCCAGTTCAACAGTGAGCATGGTTAGAATGCATCCATCACAACCAGCCATGACAGTACTCACACCCTATAAACCCAAGTGCAACAGAGTAGCATTGACCATAGTTAGCATGTGTCTGCCACTATTTGCTGTGACTCTACTCACAGTCTGAACCAATGTGCAACAAGATGGTAGTACATAAGGTTAACATCCATCCACCACAGCTGGATGTGACTTCACTCACATACTAGAAACCCAGGCACAATGGGGTGGAACATGATTAGCATACATCCACCACAAGCTACCATAGCACCACTTACTCCCTATGAACCCAAGTACAACAGGGTGATAGTACTATGGTCAGCATGCATTCACCACCAACTGCCATGACTCAACTCACCCACTATGAACCCAGTTGCAATGGAACAGCAATGAGCATAGTCAGCATGTATCCACCACAACCTGCCACAGTTTCACCCACTCCCTATGAGTTCAAGTGTAACAGGGTGGCAGTGAACATACATAGTCAGGATGCATTTGCCATAACTTCCTATAACTCTACTTACCAACTATAAATTCATACACAACAGGGCAGCAGTGACTTAGTCAGCATGCATCCACCACCATATTCCAGGGCTCCACTCACTCCCTACAAACCCAATCATCACAGGGTGGAAGCGAAAATGGTTAGCATTTATCTGCCAGCACCTTCCACAACCACACTTACCAACTATACACCCAGATGCAACAGGGTAGCAGCATACATGGTCAGCACAATCCACCATGATCTGCCATAAATCCACTCACTCCCTATAAACCCAAGTGCAGCAGGTAGGCAGTGAACATTGTCAGTACACACCCACTGCTATGTGTCAAACTCCACTCACATACTACAAATTCATGTCACAGTGTGTTAGTGCACATGGTCAGCATCCATCCACCACCACCCTTCAGGGCTCCACTTACTCTCTATGAATACAAGTGCAATGCATTGACAGTCAACTTGGTCAGCATGCATCCACCACTACTAGCTATGAGTTTACTCACTCCCTGTGAACTCAGGTACAACATGCAGGAATGAACATGGTCAGCATGCATCTGCCACCACTTTCCATGCTCTGCTTACCAACTATGAACTCAAGTGCAGCCAGGTGGCATGGTCAGTATGCATTTACCACCACCCCACAACACTCCACTCACCCCCTATGAATCAAGTGTAAAAGGTTGGCAATGGATACAGTCAGCATGCCTCTACCACAGGCTGCCGTGACCCCGCTTACATACTATGAATTCAATTCAACAGGGTGGTAGCATACCCTGTTAGCATGCATCTACCACAACCTGCCATGACTTTACTCACTCCCTATGAACCCCAGGTGTTGCAGAAGGGCAGTGAGCAAGTCAGTATGCATCCACAACCACCTGCCACTCTACTCACTCTCTAATGAGCCAAGTATATCAGGATGGCAGTGACCATGGTCAGCATGTATCTGCCAACCCCTCCCATGACTGTACTCACCTCCTATAACCCCAAGTGCCACAAGATGGTGGTGAACATGGTCAGCACCAATGCATCACCACCTACCAGAATTTCACTCACTCTCTATGAACCCAACAACAGGAAGGTGTCAAGTATGGTCAGTGCACATCCATCACCACCTACCATGAATGCACTCACCCCCTATGAACCCAAGAGTAATAGAGCAGCAGTGGACATGGTCAGCATGCATCCATAGCCACATTCCATAACTTTACTGACTGTCTATGAGCCCATTGAAGTGAAACAAAGTGGCAATGAACATGGTCAGTATCCATCCACCATGACCTGCCAAGACTCTACCCACTCCCCATAGACCCAGGTGCAGCAGATTGGTAGTGTACCTGACCAGCATTTGTCCACCACTACATGCCATCCCTCCACCCATACCCTATGAAAGGTTCCACAGGGTGGCAGTGACCATGGTCAGCATGCATCCACCACCTGCCAGGACCCCACTTACTTCCTATGATTCCAAATGTGACAGGGTGACAGTGGACATAGTCAGTATGCATCTACTACCATCCACCATGCCTCCACTCACTTCCTGTGGATCCAAGTGCAACAGGTTGACCATAAAAGTGGTCAGCTCACATCCACCACTTCCTGTCATAGATGCACTCACATACTATCAACCCAAGGCAGAGTGGAATGCCAAAGCACATTTAGCTTGAACAATGCAACAGCTCCCACAATTCCACATACATGCTATTCATTAATCAGTATTTCATTGATTCATCTATCTCTTTCCTTACATATGGAAACCATGATGCAAGGGATAATGCAAGTAACATGGGTTTAATGTTGAAAATCTGCTCAGACATGAATTTCTTCAAAGTTCTTGACTATGTCAGTACACTTTGGACCTTCAACTTTATCACTTACTTCATTATTGCATATTTCATGCACAGCTCCAGGTTGCACTGCTGTGTTGATATGAGGAGCCATTGCAGTCCTTCTTCCTTCAATGCATTTGTAGTGCATGTCAATAAGGCTGTGCACTTTGCATTAACTTGTTCCATTCCTGAAATGATCTTTCATACAACCTGCCATTCTCATTTAATATATTGTGCACTGACCAGTGAGTGGCAAATAATCATGAGGCGGAAATCTCATATTTCCCAACCAATTCTTGAGTCTTGCCATGCAATTGTTCAAAATCTCTTGTTCCAATTCTCCATGCCTTATAACATCACCCACACTCAATCCTTCTTCCTCAAGCTTCTGAATGACCTCAATCTCCAGGGTGTCTGCCTTTGTCGCCAACAAAATCACTGGCACTGTGGGAGCACTTCAATTATACGACCAAACAAGATATATATGGGCAAACCATTCCCTGTGTCACACTCATCAAAAAAATTCCTTTCAGCAGCTGTTACCATCCTGTGGCTATCAGTCAATGGAATGCAAAACCTAGATTGTATAATTTCCAGGATCATCTCAGTACCCTTACAGCCTCAGCATGGTGTCCTCACCAAATAGCATGGATCCTCTTGTCTAATTTGGTGGCCTTGGACCGATCCATCACAAATTTCTTCATCAGGTCAAATTGTTCTTCACTTCCAGCCTCAAATCCACACGAGTCATGGAATACGAAGCGTGGATTACTCTGGAAGACTAGCTCATTCTCAATATTATGATGGCCACGCTGGATGCATTCAACACATATTGCATGGTAATGATGAAATAACCGCACCAACAGTGAACCTTGCACCGCAGTAGCATCCACCTGATTCGACATGTTCTTGATTTGGAGGAAGTATCGAGCAAGGTACTGTACATACCCTTTGCCCTTCTGCATTAAAAATCTCCGGTTGATCTGTGGTATTGCAGACCCTCTGCAAGATTGTTGTTTTTCCTGCATTTGCTCTACCCATGATGAGAATGCGAAAACGATGAATGCGATCGATGTGGCGTTTAGCTTTCTCAGGATTCAAGCAATAGGGAGGGCGTGAAGAGGGTGGCGCTGGTTGCCACTGGTGTTAGACCTGTCACATTCGTCATAAGTATAACACCGACTCAAGGGTATATCTTCAGTGTGTGCAGGACCGTGAACTTCCACACTGTCTTCGGGAGAACGTGCGCCTGTCAGTCCAACTTGGCGTATGGCAGAAATAAGAATCCCCGTACTGCTTGGCAGAGAACCTAGTCAAGTAAGTACTCTAAAGGTCTTAAAAAAGAACATCTGCAGCCACCTTCAAATTGAGCACGGGTGGGGATGGCGATGTCCGCGTGGACAGCGCTAGAGGGCAGATGTGGGTGATTGCTTTTGATTGCTGCAGCACCGTGAATCGCCTCCTCATTGCCTAAAGGAGAATCAGAGTCTTGAAGAGTTACTTAAGTTCGTGCAAACGTGAACACCTGTAGTGGCAGGAGGCACACCTGGTTGGGCAACTTCGGTGGGAATGAAAACCGCTGAACCAGCTCCATCATCGTTTGGTGAAGGCGGCCGCCAGAAACACCATAAGCTGCTGAGACACTCAGGGGCCATGGATGAGGCGACGAGTACGTTTCGGATGCTGTAGGAGGTTGTAAGGGTAAGGTCGAGCTAAAGATGCACGTGTAGAAAGGCGCCGTGCTGGGGCTCTTGTTGACCAATATGAAGCCGGCAATTGGCGATCAAGAACAGCACGTTTTTGCGGCAGCCATTTTTCACTGACACCAAGGAGTACATAGTTTCTTTCGAAAATGGCTCGTGCCAAGCTAACATTACCATTACATTCTTCAGTCTATATTGTTCGGGCTCTACGGTCGAGATCTGGTGTACCCGTGAGCAAAGATAGAACCGAACATACCAGGGTTTGGCGTCGAATGCGATCCAATGTAGAAGGGGTAAGAATGGTGCCGGTGAATGAAGGTAAAGAAGAGAAAGTTAGTATGCAAATGTGCAGCCTAATGACGTGAATTAACTCTTCCTGCGTCCATCCTCACGCACATACCTCTGAGACCAATCTTCCCCCACCTTCTAGATGAGATGATGTGTACATTCTACTCCAATGCTGGCTCGCCAGGCGACTCTCTCTGAGCGCACCAGTGAAGACGAGCGATACCCGGCGGTGAAACTCAGGTGTGTTTGCTCCACTACCACAGAACACAGGTGAACAAGCAAAATGAGGTGGGGAGTGTAGCGATGAATGGTAATCAACAAGTGAGACCAAGCGGGTACCTGGTGTTGTGAAGACCGAGGTGGAGGTGGTGCTGACATGATCACGATGAAAGACGACGTGTACGAGGAAGTGGAAGGCACAAGTGAAAGGTACGGGTGCGATTCCAAGTACTTTTGTACTGGGCGAGGGAGTGAAGGGCTCGGAGGCACCGTCCTCAGTCTCTCCTATATTGGCGAGGGGCACGAGTGTAAAAAAAAAAGTAGCAACAACCCTTGGCTCGGAGGGTTGTTGGGTGGTGCAGTAGTAACCACCGACGAGGACGCTACAGGTGGTTCTGGAAGTGATGTCAACGCCCCCAACTCGGAGAAAGTACATTTCGCAATGGCCTTAGAGAAGGTTTCCGGAAGCATGCTTCGAAGGGAGTGAGGAAAATGTCTAGAAGAAAGTGATGTAGTACTTCTGAATCGCCTTTGTAGGTTGCGACAATGTCGAAGTTTTTACCTGTGGGAGTTCTGCTGTCGCCCCGTAGCCGCTATCCGGAGTTGCTTGCTAGATCGACATACCAATATTACCACTATGTTTTCGAACCCACTGCCAGTGCCTTACAACATAGATGTAGCCCTTCGATCGACCGTATCCGCACCTGCATCGCTCGGAATACTCGGCTTTTCTGCCGTTTAAGGCCCCAGACCTTCAAATTGCACACTTGGACATTGCCATCGACTTTACTTTCGCCGCTAGTGTGTCATGCAAGACGACTTCGGCTTTCAATGAAACTGGAATTCCCAGTGCTACAGCCAGTAACCCGCGCGTTGGGCTTGAGAAAGAGACTTCGGAGTCACGAGAAGATGGAGTGCACGTCCCCAACCCAGCCAAGGTCGACAGCGCACGGGCCTCAAAGAAATCGCAGACTCCACACTGCGGGCCATCGACGCTGGCCGTGTATCCTTTGCAGGGATAGCTCTCGATCCGGGCGCCAAGATCAGGTTTCCTAACTACAACACTCGCCATTATTCCTCCGACACTGCTTCGCTATCATCCTGAGCACCTGGCCCGCCTCCATCCGAGTCCGTTAACCGTACGGTACGCGCACCTGCTGAGATCTCCGTCAAAGAGGCGTCGACATTAGGGGGCGCGCGCTTGTTGCATGATTCCTTACCCTCGCGCTCTACAGTCGTTCTACTCAACTTCGGATCGGCGACGAAGCCCGGAGGAGGAATTTTAACGGTTCGCAGGCTCGGGAGGAGTCCATGCCGAGCTCATCCACTGCATACCCTTCGTTACTTAATGACGACGCTGTTCCGCAAATCTACAATCTGCACCACAAAGATCGGAAGGCAATTTCTACTACCATGCCATGATATATTCACCCGGTATCGTCATCCTTCGAACCGACTCAGGAGACTGGGTGTCTTCTTTCGAAGTGGATGTACTTACATGTGCCGCTGTCAATGCAGGCGACGTGCAAGGTAAGAACGAAAAGAGCGCGGATCGAGTTGACCCTCAGAAACTAGAGAAGCAGATCAAGGCTACTATGCGAGAGCACATGGCCAGGATCTTGTGCCTCTTTGAACAACGGGGAGCGAAAAATCTCGTTAGGAGAAATTTTGGAACCGGTGTATATCGGAACGACGCAGAGGTCGTTGCGAAGGTTTGGGCGGCACTATTGATTGGCTCGGAAGCGCGTTACACGAAAACCTTTTATTGGGTTGTTTTCCCAATTTTTGGTAGCGAACACCAACCGGACGTTCAAACGGGTATTCAAGAACGGTGGCGGTATGGATTTCGATTGATATTTTATGGGGACTGCAGTACTCATGCATCATGGACACTACAGGTGGATAGAGTAGGATATGTCAGATGGCGGGTTTGACTACTACACATATCAGTTGCGTATAAAATACCTCACTGTGGCATGCGGAATCGCTTCTAGATCATGCGTGCCTTCGCCATAGGCTGCCGACAGAGCCCATGATCTACTAAGGAAAAGTCATCACCGCAGTGTTAGCTAGCAGTATTGCGACCGGCGACGGCGAACCGGAGTGTCTCCCACCGTGTTTGGACGCCTACTTTCCATATGCCGAATGCCTTTTTAACTTGTCATGTAATTATCGATCGTCCGTTCGGACATCGTGCTTTAACGTACCTCTCACGCGGGATACCCAGAGTTTCAGAATGGGTGAACTAAACACTACTTACCGTTCATTATGCTGTACACGTGGTCTTTATTACATATCTCCTTGCTGTCCTCGAGGTTGACGTTCACAATCCCAGACTCCTGACTCATCGCATGTCCGCAAGCGCAGCAAGACCATATCGAGGATCATGTTTCATGTCAAAGGCTGGTAGGCGTCGCACCTCACCGAACAGAATATCGGAATGCCAAGGGAAGAATCCGATCGTTGATCCTGTGCTACTAGGCAACGCGCGGGACCAGAAGGGACTAGCTGCGCATGAAGCTTGTCTCGGAAAGTTAGCACGGCCCTGACTTGATTCAAATTCCTACTCGAGTACCATACTACGAGAGTAATGAAGTTCGACACACCACGCCGCAGAAAGGGAACCTGAGAAGAGGTGGAACTGGTTTGTTTATCTGGCAGGCGTCGCGGTAGACTGATTGTGTCTTTGAATACTTGCGAACGTGTCGGACAGTAAGTACTTGCCTCCTAGTCGTGATCATGGATCGTAGGCACGTTCGGAAAACCTTCCCGTGGTGTCCTCTTATACAACAAGCATACGGCTCCCTTGAATCGCGAATTAAGCATGGTCCGCGCTTTGTCCGCGATTGCTCTGAAGCGATCGTTTACTGCTGATTGTCAGGCCTGCACTGTGTACGGCGCGGTGATGTTAGGGAGCGAACACTGATCAAGTAGAAGTAGTTCTGGGGCAAAGGGTATGCTGACTCCAGGTCCGAACAATGTGAGCCCTCAAAAGGCTCTGGTAAACGTGTACAACCCGGGCCTGGACGTATTCTGCGGGGCCAGTGCACCCCGCTCTTCAAAACTGTCCGGAATCATCAAAGCATTAACCTCTTGTGCTCTCGCAATAAGCAGCAGCCATGGGCTGCTCTTAAATCGTCCACACGATCGGATCGGATGTATCCAGTGAGACTGGTTTACTTTGCAACACTTGCCTTTGTCCACTATTAAAAAAAAAAAACAGCCAGAATAAATGGATCTACGCTGGCTGAATGACGCGTTGGGTGTCCTGCGAGTCCGGGATAAGTGAAATCATTCCGTGACTCTGGACAAAGTCTACGACGTTATTACGTGTCCAGACGATCGGGCATCGATACCCGGTGGTGGCCCTCGCGCCAGCGCAGTAGGGATCGGCGTCTGTCGTATCATAGAAACGATGCTGAAAATCGGATACACGCAGCAAGCATTTCGTGATAATTATCAGCGTCGGAGGCGGCGAGTGTCACATTCCGCGGAAGGGAGCCTGTGAAAAGTAAGAGTTTTTTTTTTTTCCACAGAAATGAATTTACTTATCGGTATGACAATTCACCCTAGCACCTCGCGTAGTTGATGAGATTAGAGACGGAACTTCGAAGCACAAGCGTACGGACGTAAGATATCTTTCTTGTTCAACGCGGAAATCCGGGTACAGCCTCGCATTCCGTGCGTTCAGCTTCTGTGACACTGGCAGCGGCCACGCGTATGAAGGGAGATCTGGTTTGGTGTGTGATGCTTCTTTCGAAGTGGACTTTCCCTGATGGCAGTAGTTTGGCCATACGAAGGAGGAGCACCATCCAAATTCTCCTCTTGCCTGGCTACGCCACGACGAGCTGTCCTCCGTTCTATCCACCGCTCGACAGTCACCAATATCAGTTCGCTCTACCCCGAAGGCAGAAAACGGCTGGTTCACGACGTTTGATGAGCAGGGTAAGATAGTGATATTATGCAGAAGGTGTGGGTCATACAAGTGTCAGGTCAACGTATGCTGTAGAAAATGCGGCATCACTACGTCAATTCGTAGTAAATGATTTCGAATGAATGGGTCAGAGACTCAGAGATGAATCCCACGAACGCAGTGGTATTGCCCATCCGAACTGTCGCTAGTCATTGCCCACTGACCGGTTTTCACTGGGACTGACCACCGACGACCACTCGCGCAAGGCTGACTCGTTGTCATCCTCAAATACATACATTAGACTGTGAACGGAAGAGGTGGTGTAGATGACTGAAGAAGTGCGATACAAAGGTCCGACGTCGACGACGTTGTTGACGGTATGGAACACGGTCCTGAGCGAATAAAACGAATGAGGATTCGTTGTTACGGAGTAGTCACCGTACTACCACGACGAAGACGACGCGCGGATGGCGGTCCCGACGTATCTACCCCACATCCTCTACTCGACTGCCCTCACATCCGTCTCCATCCACCTTCTCTGGAGACGAAAAGCTTTCGAGGACGATCAAGCCAGACACAATGCTCAAATAACTATTCTAGAAGAACTCGCACATCAACTACGTTCCGGCTCGTCCATCACAGACGAAGATATAGACAGACTGAGGACCTTGGTTCGGGTACATCAGGGTACGAGCGAAGCTGTAGGAGGCATGCGGGAGCATAGTGTGAGCTGGAAGGACGTGTTCTGGGGTAAAAAGGCAGACGAACGTAGCAAAGCGGATGAGTGGGACCAGAGAGATTTGGAGCAACGCAAGTCTTCGATTTTCCTTTCACGCTGACAACCCATCTCACGACGGAACAGTTCGCGAAGAGTTTACAAAGAGAACATGAAACTTGTGCCTTCATAGGCGACCTCAAACGATATCATTAATGTACAACGCGTCACAATATAGTCGTGCGCTTCCCTGTTGTTACAACAACAAAGACAGTAATCTCAACAGATACAAGAGTATGAAATAACCGAGGAACATGAGGACAACGACGCCAAAAGAATTCACACGCGGGATCGGCATATGTGGGCGGAGGACGGACGACAAAACCTCCGGTAGGGGGAGGATCAGTCTCTCTACCCCTACCGAAGGTTTAGTTCGTTGGTTCATTGTCATAAACATATCAAGGCAACACACCTTGTGCTTTTCCTTGCGATCCTGATCAAAGTGTAGTCAAAACCGGGCGTATACAAAACGATATTGACACTCACCTCGGCTTTTGAAGACTTGTGTCTCTGGCCATTAGAGCTGGAGCTCGTTCCGTTGGACCCGTTAACACCTGGTTGATCTACGAAGAACCAATCCTCATTTGAGTTTTCCTTCTGGCTGTCCTCGGCAGGCTCGAACTCCTGTTGATCCTCACCAGTGATACCACCCATCTCGAAGACGTCATTGACAATCGTCACAAGTTCTTCATCGTCGAGAAGCGCACTCGTAGGAGAACGATTTCCTTGTTCAGCGGCGCGAGTGAGTGCACGTTCCCGTGCAGCAGCAAGCCTAAGAATGGTTTCCATCTGAAGCCGCTCGGCTTCGGCAGGGGATGGCAGCGTTGGGCTCTTGCAGAGCTCGACAAACGAAGGGACGAGTAACTTTTTGTCAAGTTTGTGCTCCTTGTAGAGAGTAATCTTATCCACGGGGTCCATTGGAAGACGTTCTAGTTGCTGGATGGCTAGTTCCCTGATTGACTCGAAACCCCAACGTGAAGCCAGACCGAGAATAGCGAGCCAAGTTTCTCTGGGTTGGCCCTCATAATGGTAATGTCTACAGGTTTATATCGGATGTAGTCATCTTATGCATTGCCGCCTCATCACTCACGGGTTATACCACACCCATAAGAGGTGGGCAAAATCCTCGCTCTTGACATCGACATCGACCGGGTAGGGATCTTCATCCGTGCCGTCGAACTCAGAAGTCTTGAAGTAATTCTTGAAGTACTGCGATTCTCTTTCGAAGAAATATTTGTGAACGCGAAATAGTTCGTTTTCCACCTGGTATGTGAATGGTCGTCAGGATATGAACGACGTGAAGCGCACTAGAGACCCTTACGAGAAATGTTATACTCCCATCGCAGAAGTAGTATTCAGGGTGATTCGTATATGGTTGAGGGCCTTCAGTCATTGTATTGCGAGGGCGGTCACGGAGAGGGAGTGAGATTGCGAGAGTGCTATCTGCAAGGCAGAGTTCTTATCTACGTGATAGACAAGCGCCAAGCGGGTGATAGGGGGCCCGCCCAAGACTACCTCGTGTCAGCGCAGCAGGGATCGTCACCTGTCGTATTATAGAAAGTAGGACACCCACGCAGCAAAGTGTTGCGTGATCGGCATCAGCATCAGCGGTGGAGAGCACAGCGTTCCGCAGAGAGGGATCCTTAGGGACTTCTGATATGTAAAGAAGGAAGAAGAAGGGAAAAAAAGACTTATCAGCGTAACAATTCAGTCTCGCACCTTGTGCTGATGAGACCACTGGACGTAAAATGTTCTCCCATCGTGGAAACACAGGCAGAAACCCACATTCGGCCAGTTCAGCTTCTGTGACGGGGGAGGCCACGCACGGCAAGGGAAAGTTTAGCCTGTGAAGCTTCTTTGAAGTGAACTTTCCCTGATACAGTAACACTATGACCATACGAACAGACGTGTAACGCACACCATCCGAGCTCCTTCCCAGGGTACGGATCTTGCTGCATTCAAGTTCGTTCCACTCCATAAACAAGGAGCGGTTGGTCCACGACGTTTAACGAACGTCTTCTGAATGCGGCATTGGGGTACTATGCAGATATCGTGCAGATACGAGACGTAGACTTGCAAGCGTAAGGGTCTCAGCCAGTCGACGTGGACTCTACAAAATGCACTGTCATTGCACCGATTCGTAGTATGTACGTGACCTAAAACGAGAAGATCATAAATGAGATTTATGGATGCAATGTGATGACGTTACTCGTCCGAGCCCTTGCTAGCCCATACCAACATCCGCTGACCAGCGATGAACCGGCGCGCGAAACTTGTTGTCGACGTATACATATCCGAAGAGGAATGGCGTCAAAGAGCGGTGTAGCGCATCGAGAATAACTGAAGAGCAGATATACATACGAATATCTCGCGAGATCCTTTCTCCGTACGGTATCAGCGACGTGGTTGACGATATGAAGCGCAGCCCTGAGCAAATGAAACGGAAGAAGAAGCCTTGTTAGCCACTGCACGACGACAACGACGGGGATGGGGGTCCCCAAGTACCTACCCTGGGCCACACCCTCTACTCAACCGTCCTCACATCCGCCTTCATCCTCTGGAAATGAAAAGTTTTCGAGGACGATCGGCACAGACACGGTGCTTGAATTGCGATCCAAGGAAATTTCGCATATCAGCTATGTTCCGATTCATTCGATATCAGAGGTGAAGAAGTAGATAGACTGAGGAAGTTAGTTCGGGCGCATTGGGGTACGAGCGAAGCTGAAGAGCCGCGAAGAACGCAATGTGAGTTGGAGGGACGTGTGTCGGGCCTTAGGATAGATTGTCACTCGTTGATTAGTAATCATTAAGTTTTCCTTCTCGTGCTATCATCTACGGGCACGACAACTGGTAGCAACAAGTCGTTCGCTCTTTTTTTTTCTTCTGGTTAATCTAGTCGCTCATTAATCAAACTGCCTGTCCTTACTCGTAGACAAGCCGCAGCAGCTAATCTCTCTCGCGAACCTCCTGTTCATGATTCAGCTGCCTCCCCAAGTCCCTCTGGTGAAATGGTTCAACCTGACGCTACAGGCTCCGAAGAGAAGCCCACGAATCCCACCCCCCAACCACCCTCTTCTTTTTCCCGCGATGACCTTTTTCAGGTACTCAAGGGTTTGCCTCCAGATGCCCTAGCAGCTCTGGTGGCATTCGGTGTCTCCCCAACTCCGGGTTCTTCCGGAATCCCGCCTATGGGCTTCGCAGCCCCCCCCTACCTCTCTACCCTCCATCGCCGCCCAACCCCTGCCCTCGTACAACCTTGGTAAGGCAGTCTCCGAGTTTAAGGGACCCACCTTCCATGGGAACCTGGACGAAGTCCTGAGCCGTTGGGTTGAGGCGATCGAGGAAGGCTTCCGCTTATGGTCTGTACCGGAGAAGCACAAGGTAGACTTCGCTGCGGCATTCCTCAAGGACTCAGCTAAGGAGTGGTACCGGGAGATGGACCGTAACCTTCGTGCCGCTGCCCTGGATGACGAGGAGGATGAAGATATCTTTCGTGATGAGGTTCCCGGATTTTCGTCTTGGGAGGAACTCAGAGCAGCTCTGGTAGACAGATTTACTAGAGACGAGTTAGCTCATGAAGCATTGGCAGACCTTTTTGCGCTTCATATGTCTGGGTCGCTTTTGGATTATTACCAACAGTTCGAAGCTATCCGAGGCTGTATTCCAAGCTCTCTTCTCCCGGAAGGAGTTAAGATTGCAGCTTTTAAGGCTGGTCTACAGACCGCCACAGCCCGTGCACTGAAAGCTGGTGACCCCCCGAAAACGTACCTCGACCTCGTCGCCCACTGCCAGCAGCTCGACGCAACATTCACTCGTCACACTATTGAGTCTCACTCAACCTCAGACAAGGTCGCTGCTTTCAGTAATTCACGAAACTCGGGGAAGTCGAAGCGTAAGGACAAGAAGAAACCTAAAGGCGAGTCCTCTGATCTGAAGAAGGACTCGAAGGACAAGCAGTCGGGAAAAGTCCCAGGGAGCCAGGCCTGAGGCCTGCTCTGGCTCCCATTGATGATGGCCTGCATGTTTTGAGTCCCCAGTGCGCACCGGCTTTGAAGGTAGGTGGCGCACGACACCCTTTGCCTTTGTCTCACCACAAGGCAAATAGCCAACCACCAAGTCCATTTGTGATTAAGGAGGAGGTGGCAGGGTCTTCGGACTCTGAGAAGGCTGAGGGGGTGAGGACTGCAGGTCGGGGGGAGAATTCTTATACAGTTGTTCAGAATGTAACATCTGATCCTTTGCAATCTCTACCGTTTACACTACCCGATCGACCATCCCTTGTGGAGGAACCCCCCTTGGCTGCTGTTCACCCAAATGATGACAAGAATCGCTGGGGCTCGAGCATTGCTCTGACACTTCCAGTCCTGGGTAGACCTTGTCGGGTCTTACTGGACACTGGTGGTGGGCAGAGCTCTTATCTCTCTGAGACATGGGCTAAGGCCCATGGCAAAGTCAAATCCCGCCACAGCGAGCCATATACCTTACAGGGTGTCTTGGGTGAGACAATCACCCGAGCACAACAAGCAGACCTTACACTACATTTTGGGAAATTTAAGGGTAACCTCGAGGGCATAAAGCTAGCACCCCTCCGAGGGTATGACCTGATCCTTGGTCTCGATTTCTTCGATCGCTATGTCGAATCTATCGCACCGGATTTACTTCGGTTTCGAGACCAAAAGGGAAAACTTCACAACTTTCACCCATCGAAGATACCACCTACCAAGCCTTCACTGCCCCACTTGGCTGCTATGTCCGACTCGGAGTCCGAGGCTAGCTCAATTTTATTGACTCGCCATGCTTTCCGGCGTGCAATGCGGAAGCAAGGTACTGAATGTTTCGTGGCTATGCTATCAGGGGAGGGGGACACTATAGGGGGATTAGTAGATGGAAGGAGCAGGTCTGGTGCAGAGGAGGGGGGTCCCAGAGTTGATCCCGCGCCAGGTTCCGAGGAGGCAGCTGTCTTGGGGACGCCTAAGATCAGTCCGGACCTGAAGGAGTCCGAATTCAAGTCAAAACTATCGTCTACCCTCTCTCGGTATCGCTCAAGGTTTCCGCAGGGTGTACCACACATCCCCGCAGTCTCGCAAGACTTAAACATGCTTATCGATACCGGTGATGCGAAACCAATTGCTCAGAAGGGTCGCCCAATGTCACCACGGATGCTGGAAGAGCTACAGAAGCAACTTAAAAATCTCCTCAACAAAGGATTTATCCAGCGTTCGAGCTCACCGTGGTCATCACCCGTACTCTTCGTCCGGAAGGCAGATGGCTCTCTGCGGATGTGTATTGACTACCGGGCAGTCAATGAAGTCACCCGCAAGGACAAATATCCACTTCCCCGCATTACCGAATGCCTCGACCAGCTAGGTGGAGCAAGGGTCTTTTCGAAGATTGACCTCTCGCAAGGATACCACCAAATGCGTCTCGCCGTGGCACACATACCCAAGACAGCCTTCAGCTGTCGCTATGGCCATTTCGAATGGCTTGTCATGCCTTTCGGCCTTACCAATGCGCCATCGGCTTTTCAGCGAGTCATGAATAAAATTCTCGAGCCATTTCTTGACAAGTTCGTTTTAGTTTACCTCGATGACATACTCATCTACTCGAAGTCAGAGGGGGAACACTTGGACCACGTCCGTCAGGTCTTTGAGGCTCTTGAGAAAAACGACTTGTTCTGTCATCCAGAGAAATCAGTCTTCGGTTGCCATACCATCAAGTTTGTTGGACACATCCTGTCTGACAAAGGCATAGCAATGGATGATGAAAAGCTTACCTCGATCCGTAATTGGCCTCGTCCAACCAATGTGTCCGAAGTACGCTCTTTCCTCGGTCTCGCCTCATACTACCGTCGCTTTATTCAGAACTTTGCCCACATTGCTGCACCACTTCATGCCCTCACGGCTGGTGGAGTTAAGAAACGAGAACCTGTTGTCTGGTCAGCAAAATGCGAAGCGGCCTTCGAGGAACTGAAAGCACGACTAACAGAAACTCCAGTCTTACAACCGTGGATAGAGGACCGGCCTACACGGCTAAATACGGATGCTTCAGATTTTGTGCTGGGGGGAGAGGTCGAACAATTGGCCGAAGACGGCCTATGGCACCCTGTGGCTTTCGAGTCACGATCCTTGTCGTCAGCAGAATGGAATTACCCAGCCCAGGAGCGCGAGTTACTTGCAATCTTACACTGCTGGAGGAAGTTCAGTCACTGGTTAGATGGTGCTAGCGGCGGTGTGGTCATACGCACCGACCATGCTTCACTACAGTACCTCCGGAAGCAAAGAGAGCCAACGAAGCGACTCACTCGCTGGCTAGACGAGTTCGCTGCTATTGACGCCCCAATCATTTATAAACGCGGCTCCGAGATGGTTGTCCCAGATGCACTTTCATGACGGGCAGACTATTCTACACTAGCTGCATTTACCCCAGCCCCACCTCCAGCTGATGCCCTAGACCCTACAGACTGGCCCCTTTTAGTCCCAGCAATCATGCGAGGAGATGATGTTTCTGCTTACCCAAAAGAGGCTGTCCGCGAAGCCCGCATTCGACTCCATCTCTTCGAGTGGGACCCGGAGGACGAGGTCCTCACCTTTGTGGGTCCGGACCGATCAGAACGCTCGCCGGTCATCCCAAAAACCCATCGTGCAGACCTGCTCGATATCCTCCATAATGAATATGGGCACCAAGGTCCTAAAGGCCTTTGTCAACTCCTGAAGGGGCGGGGATGGTGGCCTCGGCGTCATGCCGACTCTGAAACTTACTGTGCCTCATGCCCTCAGTGCCAGATCTTCTCATCTAATCGGAAGGGCCAAGAGCTGGAGGAAATGCACCCACTCCCACCATGCGAACCATTTGAGCGCTGGGGTATGGATTTTATTGAGATGCCCGTCTCAAAACGCGGTAATAAATGGATCCTCACCCTTGTTGATCATGCAACTGGCTGGCCCGTAGCAATCCCGTTGCCTGTCGCAACTTCACAGCGCGTCGTAGATGCAATCTGGGACCATATAATCCTACACTATGGGTTCCCTAGCGAAATCCTATCCGACCGCAGCAAGAACTTCCTGGCACCAATCGTCTCAGCCTTCCTTCGTAAGGCCAACATAAAACGACTTACCACTTCGGCATATCACCCACGCACGAATGGCAAGGTGGAACGTTTCAACGGCATACTCGAGAGCTACCTTTTCTGTATGAACACGACTGGTGACAAATCACGCTGGGATGAGTTCTTAGATGCAGCCCTGTTTGCATCTCGCATCCGCCACCGGGAAGGGTCAAAATGGTCACCTTTTGAGCTCCTGTATGGCCGGAAACCGCGCCTCGCCTGCGACGAGCCTGTTCTGCGAGCGCCTGAAATGCCCCCACCATCAGATGACCAGCATAAACAACGAGTCTCAGACTTACATGCCAAACGTCAGGAGGCAATGGCTCGGGAAACAGCTCGGGCAGAACATGATAAACGTGCTTTCGATGCACGTGTGCCCGGTGGGGAGGATGAACCTACAGAGGGGGAGAGGGCTAAACCAAAGCGCCGAAGGAGAAAGCGGGTGACTTACCAGGTTGGAGATCATGTCCTAGTCCGCAATAACCAGTCCCAGAAGGCAGAGCCTAACTGGACGGGCCCTTGGATCGTCCACGATGTTCGAGATAAGGGTACCATACAGCTCAAAGACCTTCGTGGTCGTACTCGCCCGGACCTGGTGCACATCAACCAAACCCGACCTGCAACACTTCGCTCTGACAACAATAAAACGGCATGGTACCTACCCAAATCCCTCCACAAGGCATGGGCCCGTGAGGATGCAGCGCAGGCAGCAAGAGCTGACGAGGCTGTGGAGAAGCGACTGCCATCGATTAGGATCGTGGGACGTTTTGCACAGCCTGACCCACAGCCACTGCCTGGCGAAAAAGTACGATAACTTTTTTTTCCTTTTCTATCTACGCACGACACTCCTTCATTTCACTACGGTATACACTTCGGATGGCCCGTTGATTACTTACTCTACTTACACACTCGAGGGCGAGTTTCGTCTAAAGGGGGGATGGTGTCGGGCCTTAGGATAGATTGTCACTCGTTGATTAGTAATCATTAAGTTTTCCTTCTCGTGCTATCATCTACGGGCACGACACGTGTTTTGGGGTAAAAAGCCGGAAGACCTCGGCAGTGGGGACGAGCGAGAGCAAGAAGATTTGGACTAAGCCGATTTTTTCTTTCTGATTGTTCTCCATGCTAACGCAACGACCCATCCCATGACAGAACTGTCCGCGAGTTCACGAAGAGAACATGGAACCTCGTGCCTTCGTACGTGGAGATAGCGACAATATCATTAATACACAAGACCTTTCAATACAATTGTACATCGTTTGTTTCCTTACATCTAAGAAATCTGCAGACACTGCAACGTCACAGGACACCCCAGTGTGAAACAACAAAAAGTATGAGGGCGGTGGCGGCGAAAGCATTCTCAGAGAGGATTAGCATAAATGGGTGGCAAAACGGGGGACCAAACCTCCGGCAGGGGGAGGGTGAGCAGATCACTTGCTCTTCCCCTACCGCAGGTTTAGTTCATTACTTCAGTTTCACTTACATCAAGACGACGCACCTTGCCCTTGTCCTGAGAAAGCTGGTCAAAGTAGGGTCAAATATAGACGTATACAGAAGACGTCGTTACTCGCCTTCCCTTGTTTGGTTTTCGGAGGATTGATCGTGGGGCAATCCGTCCCGTTCATCCCATTGGAACTGAATTGATCTACGAAAAACCAATCGTGAGTTTTCCATCGGACAACACTCGGTAGGCTTGGATGCCGCCGATCCTCACCGCCGATGCCACCCATCTCAAAGACATCATTGATTATTGTCGCCAGTTCCCCGTCCTCTAATACGGAACTTGTCGGCGAAAGACAGCCGTTTTCTGCGGCGCGGAGGAGGGCACGTTCGCGTGCATCAGCAAGCCTGAGGACTGTTTCCAATTGCAGGCGCTGCGCATCGGCGGGGGAGGGAAGAGTTGGGCTTTTGCAAAGATCAACGTACGACGGGATAAGTAGTTTCTTGTCAATGTTGTACTCTTTGTAGAGCGCGATTCTGTCGACAGGGCTCATGGGGAAGCGTTGCAACTGCCGAATGGCCAGTTCTCTCATCGAATCAAATCCCCAGCGCGTGGCTAGGGTGATAATGGCAAGCCAAGTCTCTTTCGGTTGCCCTCCGTAGCGGTACTGCCTATAGGCTGTCGTCAGGTGAAGTCATCTTATCACGGTCATCCTGGTGCTTACGGATTATACCAGACCCATAGGAACTTGGCGAAATCTTCGCTCTTGACGTCAAGAACAAATGGCTTGTTATCCGTACCGTCGGCCTCCCCGGACGTAATGAAGTAGTGGGAGAAGAATTCTGACTCCCGTTCAAAAAAGTGACGATGCACGCGAAACAGTTGTTTCTCTGCCTGGCGTATGAAGGAAGATCAAACCTCGTCTGATTTAGAATGCACCGGAGCTCTTACCACGAAAACGACGTTGCCATCGCGGATGTAGTATTGGTTGTGTTTAGTTATTTGCTTCATATCTTGTTGAACTGTCATGTCTGTGGACAGCAGGAGAGGATGAAATGGCGAAGAGGCGTTATCTGCCGAGCAGAGTGTTTATCTACATAATGGACAGCCATCAGATGGGTGATAGGGGGACCCAAGCCACCTCGTGTCCGCAGCGCCAGGGATCGTCGCCTATGGAACTATAGAAACCACGTTCGAGATCAGACACATATGTACATACCCACACAGCAAGTGTCCTTCACATGGATTCATCACCCGATCACCATCAGCGGTAGCGAGTACCGCATTCCGCGGAAAAATACTTCTTTGGAAGTGGGCTTCACCTGGTAGGCGAGCAGCGTGGCCATGCGACCTAAGACCATCAGAGTTCTTTCCTAGGGTTGTGCCGCGACGAATAGTTCCAATATCAATGAGTTACGCTCGTCATCTCGTGGCACAGCTTCCCGTCGTTCTTCCGCCGCTGACTCCGTACCACTTCTGGAATCCTAATGTTCTTCCAGTATTCGTGATATTCTTTTGGAGCACCTTGTAATCTCAAAATAGCAAGTCCCTGCACGAAAACGTAAAGCCATCAGTTCCTTGTACCACGCTCCACTCGCAGACCCACCCTTGCCCGCGCCACCCTCGAGGCTTACATTCTTTGTAACTTGTGGATTCTTCCCAGACGTACGCAATGAGCTTCCCAACGTGTGCTGCTCGTTACCAAAATATTATCGTCGGTTGGCTTTGTTATCACAGAAGGGTGTCGACTGAGGTTTTGGGAAACTCTGGGGGGTTTCTCCGTGAAATCCCACGAGACGGAACCTTCTTTCCACGTTTTGGTGACTCGAGTGAAATTTGTGTTTCATCTTCGTGATGTGACTCGTGGTGTCTTGGATCGTCGTTGATTGAGTTAGGAGAAAAAGAACCTGCTACAGTCTGCCCTTGCCCGAAGTTCGATCCCCAGTGCACCAGGCCGGAGACGAACAAAAGCTGACCCGCAGGTATCAATTTCGGTATACATACCGTCAGTGATCATAAATCCGAGCTCGTATCGGGAATTCCACAAAATGCCCTCGGGCTCAACAAATCTCGTTCGACTACCCACCCTTGCCCGGGCCGCCCTCTTCCATTATATGTAATCTCGACCCTCACTTGCGGATTCCTCCTAGACGTACACAAAGCTTCCCGGCATGTGTTGTTCATTATTAAAATTCAGCTAGCCGAGGCTAGCTATGTTATCACAGAAGGGTGTCGACCGAGGCCTTGAGGTTCGACAAACTCTGGGATGACTCGTTTAGACGGAGTGTTTGGTTCACCTTCATGATGTCATGTTCTGAATCTTCGTCGATGGAGTTAGGAGAGAATCATAAAACCCACTACAGACTACTAGCTGAATTTAGGCTCTGGCGCTCCGCAGACGGAGGCGGACGCAAGCTGACTTCAGTACTAGCCAGCGATAAATCCGAGCTCGTGTCAGAACGCCCGCAAAGTGCTCTCGGGCTCAACGATTCTCGCTTTAACTACCCCCTTGCTACCAATATCTACCGGGTACGCAGGTTACTTATTGACCATCATGACATGCCCCCTCCGAGTCAGGTTCTGCAGATCGCATGGCTAGCCTGGGTTCCGTCGTAAACGGTTGCATACCCATGATTTGGGGCAAGCAGAATTACGAGGAGCAGGAACTCGAGATTCGGAGTACCGCTATCGTGGATGTTTGCACCATGCACAACTCACACGGATCACTGGACGAGGAGCGACACATGCAAGCAGATCTCCATTGCAATATCACGATTGCGGACAATACATAGCCTTCCAACCCGTTGCCCATCTAAAGCGCTGCTAAAACTCACGAGAAGCGCCACTCCGTTGATCCAGTCAACTCTCACTTTCTAGCGCCACCCTTGTTGCGGTTGCTGTTGCCGCGATTGTTGCTCTGCCGCAATTTTCCCCGACCACCGCCTACGAGGGGGAACGAAAACGTTAGTCCCTTGTCCACGGACAAACTTCAACTTATTCTGTGACTCACCGCTGGTCTTTCCACTTTTACTTTCGGTATCAGAGAGTACAGTAACCAAGTCGGCGATAGACTGATCGTCGCCGTCTTTAGTTGTTTCTTCCTTATCCGCATCCTTAGTCTGGTCTTCGGCGCGATTAGCTGGCTTCTCTTTATCCGCGTCCTTGGTCTTATCATCATCCTCTGATGGCTTGATTTTCTCATCCTCGGTGCCGGTGCCCTTGGGCGGTTGAGCGTCTTCGGGCTTTTCCAAGGTCTTAGTTGGCGTCTCATCCTTTGCTTCTTTCGCATCGTCAGGCTTTGCCTCTTTGTCACGAATGTCCACCTCAGTTACAGATACATCCACATTGTAATCGCATGCTGATACAACGGTAGCTTTGTCGATACTGGAAGACATATCACAAAAAGGCACTTGGAAACCAACCTGTGACATCGAGGATGAGCGACCGTTAGAATAAATGAACTACAGAGACTCGCCAAAGACGAAGGCTCACCCGATCCAGCAGATTTGGGCGGCGGGACGTTGGCGGACTTAGGGGTCTCTGGCACCTGGAACTTATTGCCGGGATTGCCCGGCGGAACCTCTTTGTCCTTGTTGTCCGTTCCGAGCGGGGTTGGCGGAGGCGGGACTGATTTCTCTGTCGAGGTTGTGGATGCCACCGGTTTGGTTACGGGTACCGCTGGTGTTGCTGGTGTTGCTGGTGTTGTTGCTTGGAACAGGGGGGCTGGCGTCGTGCTTGGAGGAGCCGGTGCCGTTGACTGGGCCGTTGACACCTGAGACCCCATCGCAGTGGTGAATGTGCGTATACTGTCAACTGATGTCTTAGTCGTGGTATCTGCCGACACACCATTGCGGGTCACTGTTGCACCATTCTTCTTGGGCGGTTGGCCGAGTTTGATGGTCGAAGCGTCCGAACCGTTGGGAATGGTAGAAGCACCGGTGGGAGTAGGGGAAGTGGGGCGAGAGCCCAAACCAAAGACTTCGCGAACCAGGACCTCTACGTCTGAGTCGTCAAAGTCGTCGAACGAGGGGGTACGGACGCCGCTCTCCGATGCCCGCTGTCTTGCCCGTTCACGGGCGTCAGCGACACGGAGGACGGTCTCCATACCAAGCTTTACACCCTCGGTGAAGGAGAGAGGCTTGTCGCGCTTGACGATGGCAATGTAGGAGGGGATGAGGTAGAGCTTGCTGATATTGTGCTCGTGGTAAATGGAGATTTTGTCGACACATTCGATTTCCAGTTTCTCGAGCTCGCGAACGGTGAGTTCCTTGACGTTGTTGAAGCCCCACCTGGTTGCGAGGCGGAGAATGCTGAGCCAGACATCCAAAGGAGCTTCATAGAGAGAGTATTTCCTGCGGAGGGAAAATTGAGTACCAGTGAAATTGAGTGGATACGAGGGACCTACGGATTGTAAAACACCCATAGGAAGCGTGCAAAATCTTCGCTTTTCACGTCCTCGAGGGTGTAGTGGTTACTGTCGTTGGAGGGACGGTCTTCCCCGTCCTCTGATGGCCCTGCCACCAGCTTCTGACGGAAGAAGAGCGACTCGCGCTCAAAGAAGTAACTGTGGATGCGGTACAGATGATTTTCGACCTAAAAAGAGAGGACTGAGCAAGCGCGCATGGAAGTCGTTCGACGAATGGACCGACCAGGATGGTCATGTCACCACCACGAAGGTAGTAGTCCTTGTGGTGCACGACGCGAGAGACACCATGCTCGTTGACCATGACGGACTCTACTTGAGAGAGGAGGGAAAGAGAGAGGTCAGAAGGGGAAGATGGCTTGGGTTCTAGTGGAAATTTTCCAAGGAAGTCTTCGAGATATACGTTTCGTGATGACGGCCAGGCCAGCGTTGGCGATCCAATTGCAGCTGTTTTGATGTCTCTCGGCTACACGTGTAGGGGCTATGAACACGTTGTCCGCTGCCATATTGCTCTTCTTTTTATCAGCATCTAGGCTGTCGTTTGCGTTGCGTAACGTAGTCCTCGTGTTTGTACGTCCGTCCATCCATCCCCATTGTTCGTATGACGTTCAGACGTGAACCGCTTCGCTGAGCTTGCTGCTCCGGCGACGAAAAAGTTGTACCGCGGCGAGGCCACCACGAGAATGCACTTACCGGAGGGAGTGATAGGGCTGGAGGGTTCAGGCTCAAGGATCAGCGGTCGACGAGACAGGCTGTGTATTTTATCTCGATGGTCTCGTTAGCACACCCATCTGCCTGCAGTCAACGTGCCCTTGCCTCCAGAAGTGCTCCTGATGGGTCAGTCATTTGTTCCTGCTCCATAATATCATCACGCCGTGCACGGCACTGGCCTAAGAGTCGGCGGTGGACGATCACTCCAGAGCATGTGTTGGAAGCGTGTACCGTGCTCCATTCGAGGGAACCGCAGGCTTGCTGTGTATAACTGATGGACGCCACAGCCAGGACTCCCGAACGGCCTACGATCCATGATCATGACTCGAAGGCAGTACTATCCAGCACGCTCACAAGTATTCTATGATACGATCCGTGCACCATGACGCGTATACCCGGACAAACGAACCAGTTCCGTTTCCTCTCGGATTCCCTTCTTGCGGCGAGGCGTGTCGAACCCCATCGTTAAATTCTAGCACACAGCCTGCCTCTCCACATTTTCGTATTGACGAAAATGGCTTGTCCGATTCTCAAATGGTGTGGTGAAGGGCTCTCTTTTTCCTGGATGGATCTATATTCACGATATTTATCCTCGGGCTTCACTACCTTCGCAATATGCTATTCAAGTAGGAATCTTCCTTGTGTCGAGACCCGGTATCGCGTTTGTTTTCCGAAGCAAGCCTCAGAAGCAGCTAGAAGTTCCTCCTGAACCCTTGCGTTGCCTGGCTGCACGGTATCAACGATCGTATCTTTTTTCTTGATATTCCCGCGTCTTGTTCGCTAAGTTCCAAATGTGACGCGTACCAAATCTTTGACATGAAACATGATCCTCGATATGGCCTTGCTGCGCCTGCAAACATGAGATGACTCAGGAGTCTGGCATTGTGAACATCAGCCTCGAGGACAGAAATGAGATATGTAATAAACACCACGTGTGCAGCATAATGAACGGTAAGTGATGATTACTTCCCCCATTCTGAAATGGCGGGTATTCCCTGTGAGGGGTATGCTGAAGCTCAATGTCCGAATGGACGATCGATAATCAGATAACAAGGAAAAAAGGGACTCGGCACGCAGAGAGTAGGTATCCAAACCTTCACCGTGTAGCAACCGCCTTTGTAAGAGACAGTTCGTTTCGCCGCCGTCGCTGGTTGCAAAACTGCTAGCTAACACCGCAGCGATGACTTCTTTGTGGCAGATCACGGCTTCCGTCGACAGCTGGTGGCGAAGGCACCCATGGTACAGCAGCGATTCCGCATGCAGTGAGACATTTTATACGCAACTGGTGTATTCATCAAACATGTCATTCAACATATCCTATCCTATCCACCTGTAGTATCCCTGAGTATTTGCAGTTCCCATAAAATATCAAACGGTGTCCGTACCGCTACCACTCTCAAGTACCCCTTTGAACGTCCTGTAAGTGTTGCTCCCCAAGATTGCGAAAACAATGCGATCGAAGGACCTCCTGTACCGTGCCTCCGACCCAGTCAACAGCGCTGCCCAAATCTTGGCAACGACCTCTATGTCGTTCCGAAATACACCAGTTCCAAAACTCCCCAAAACAAGATTCTTCGCTCCCTGCTGCTCGAAGAGACACAAAATCCTGGCCATGCGCTCTCGCATGGTAGCCTCGATCTGCTCCTCTAGTTTCCGAGGGTCGACTCGATTCGCGCTCTTTTCATTCTTGCTTCGCACGTCGCCTGCGTTGACGGCGGCACATGTAAGCGCATCGACTTCAAAAGGAGACACCCAGTCTCCTGCATCGTTCCGAAGGATGACGATGTCCGGTGAATATATCATGGCGTGGTAGTAGAAACCGCCCTTCCGATCTTTGTGGTGCAGCTTGTAGAACTGCTGAGCAGCATCGGTCATTAACGAAGGGTACAAGGTGGATGATCTTGCTATGGACTCCTCCTGGGCCTGCGAACCGTTGAGAAACCCTCCTCCGGGCTTCGTCGCCGATGCGAAGTTGAGTAAAGCAACCTTGGAACGCGAGGGTAAGGAGTCGTGCAACAAACGGGCGCCCTCCAGTGTTGACACCTCTACGACGGAGATCTCAGCAGGTACCCGTACCGTAGGGTTATCAGACTCGGACGACGACGGGCCAGATGCCCAGGATGACAGCGAAGTAGCGTCAGGGGGATAATAGCGTGTGTTGTGGTTAGAATACCTGATCTTGGCATCCAGGTCGAGAGGTATCCCCGCAAAGGATACACGACCTGCGTCGATGGCCCTCAATGTGGAGTCTGCAATTTCTTTGAGGCGCGTGCGCTGTCGACCCTTGGCCCGGTTGGGGACGAGCGCCCCATCTTCTCGCGACTCCGAAGTCTGTTCTTCAAGTCCAACGCCCGGGTTACTGGCTGTAGCGTCCGGAATTCCAGCTTCATTCAAAGATGAAGTAGTCTTGTATGACATACTAGCAGTAAAAGTAAGTCGACGGCAAGGTCCAAGTGTACAATCTGAAAACGGGAACTTGCGCAGGGCAGAATGCCAAGTCATTTCGAGTCATGCAAGTGCGGACACGGTCGATCGAAACTTGAATACCTACATCTATGTTGTGAGGCGGGCAATGGATTCAACAATATGGAGGTAATGGTATGTCGATCTAGCAAGCGACTCTGCAAGGTCCATAACAGCTGAGAATCGACAACAGAACGCTCTCAGTTGGAAAACTTCCACGCTGTCACGATCGACCACTGTGCGTCTCCTTGATCCATGCTTGTGGTGACATCCTCGTGCAAGCGACGCGAAAGGCACATCGCATTCACCCCTAGATATGTCCCCTATGAAACCTGCTCTCGGCGACCTTCGCGAGAGTCGGCGAAATACGCGCGCTTAGAGTCAGGAGGCATTTCCATCGCTTCCGGACCCACCTGTAGTGCCCTTGTCCGTAGTCGTGACTGTCCCGCCGAACCAATCTATCGAGTCCAACGTCACTAGTGAGCCATGTTCTTCTTCCTTACGTTCTTCACGCCCTGGCCAATAAAGGAGAGAACGAGGAAAGCATCAGCCCAGCGCACCTTCGCCCAGTAGGCCTAAAGTATTCGAGATCCTGTCCATACCTGTCGCTTACGCCCTCCACTTCCTCGTGCGCGTCGTCTCTCAATGTGCTTGTGCGAACACCTCTTTTATCGATCACGATTATGAGCGACAGTGAGGGCAAGTGTTAAGGTCTAATGGCTGTTCATCGTATGCGAGAGCGGATGCGGCTCGTATAGACCATATGTGTCGGGGGCATGGGCTCGATGGGAGATTTCGAGAACGAAGAGGGGTAAGGAGAGGCAGTATGTTCCAAATTCTCCGCATCTCTTCATGGGCAACCACGTTCACTCTCGAGTGGACGATAATCGGCGTACTCAGCAATGACTCTTACTCTCCCCTTCACGATCTGTTTCGACATCGGCCTCTGCGTTGGCAAGTCGTTATTTCCGGTTGCTTCACCCTTACCTCCAGCCGCTTCCTCCTCTTAACACACACAGGATGGATTCCCCCAGCACTAGACGTGTACGATGATACTAGGGTGGTGGCTGCTTCGCTCTCTACATACGGTATTGGTGCTTCCCGTTCGTTCCCCCCCTTTTTTTCCTGTAGATTATTATGTGGTCACTGAGTGTCTTAACCGAGCCGCAGTCCAGTTATTATGTTACAAGGTCGTAGCAGAAGCGAGAGTAATCGGATGAGTAAGTATTTTTTATTCCCGGTGTGAAGGTCGGCATCGCTGTCAAACAACTGATCCGCTGGGTCAACGGTCCGGTCCGAGCCGGCCGGCTTCTGCCAACGGGTGCTGGTGAGCGCCCGATAAGTAGGCGCGCCTTAGGCTTTGCCCACCTGAACTTGATCATATTCCACCGAGGGTCAAAAACAACCTCTTCGAGAACTTCGTGCAGCATGAGCTCTACGTTAGATAATAACCTTGATACTGCCACTCAATGCCTCCCAACCCCGTAGTTGGCAATTATACACCTATTTCGGCCCGCCCTGAGGGTCACCGGGTTCAAAGCGGCTCTTCTCAAGTTCATGTAAGTAGGTCTGGACGCAAGCTGTCAGCGACGCATCGGTCGTCCGAGGAACGCAGACAACATACCCCTGGCGCTCATTTAGTTATTATGTTGCTCTCCGACTTCCGGGCCTAGGTGTCATACACCAGTTATCGTCCAGTACACCGAAGATTCCGTGACCGTTACAATGCTGCAAGATACGAGATATAAGGGAATGCCATGATACAGGACTGGAACATAGACGATGTGTAAACAAGCTAATAAGAGAAGGTATGCTAGACAAGAGGGTATGGTAGGTTGACACAGACAGAAATAGAGATTGAAATGAGCGTGCAAGAATTCTTTTTTTCATCGTAAGTCGTAGAGTGTGGTAAATGGTTTAAACCGCGTCAACCCGTACAAACGGACAGCATCGCCGATACTGCACATCATAAAATTTTTTGGGTTGTGCCCTCCTCGGAGACGACGTTATGGAATGTGGGACTTCGCTCGTGATCGGGGGGAGAGCGCATGGCTAAGGCGTTTTAGTGTTCCAGACGAGCTACTGGAACCCGAGGAAGAGATAGAAGGTGCAGGGGCGTCCAGAGAAGACTTGCGTGCATCCTCGCTTCGCCTCCGCGAAGGTACGGGGAAGAAGTGGACAGAGTCATCGGGGTTGTGGAGGAGTAATCGGGATTCGAGGACTGCAAGAACCGAATCTTGAGTGCTCATGCGGGGTGCCGAATCCTTGGACCGCATTTTGGGAGGTGGAGTGGCCGGAAGCTATCGAGTTGATTAGTTCAAATGGAAAGCCACGACGAATGGTGTAATCACTGACGGGTTTGGGGAGAGGGAGATCCTTCCATCTGACCGACATATTCTCGTCCCAGTCATGGTATGGGTCTTCCTCGCTCATAGCGGTGCGGTCATATAGCGGAGTACGCTTGCGTATCCGCGGCTGCAGGGGCTGCAATACGGGTACGGGAGTTTGATCGTGCACGGCCTCAGTATAGCACACTTCCGAGAATGACTCGGCAGGGGAGAGGAGTAACTGCTGGTCTAGACAGTCCAGACAGGCCGGATCAAATTCTACATTCCGCAATGACCGTTGGAGAACCATCAGTGACACGGTCTGCGTGTCTGACTGATCATCGTCCTCCGGACACGGAGGCAACTCGTAGTCGCGCGGCCGAAACGTGGGCCTGATCGGTGTTGGTAGGTGTCTCCATCCTGGAGAACCTGAAGAAGAGTACGCCCTCCGGCGTGAGCTGAAATCGGTGGTCCATGGGCTGGTTGGCTGCGAGACAATCGAGCGGGTTATATTTACAAGTCACCAAGACAAGCAGTTGGTATGACTTACGGGGCTCAGCATTACAGAGTCATCTGAGCTTGGGCAGAGGGCTTTCCTCAACGGAGTATGTGTCCTTGCGAACTTGTCGCGTGGGGTGCATCTGTCCACTAGAAGTCTGGCAGGGGAAAGGTTCATTGCGACGACCAATAGTACCTAGAGGGAATGGGAAATAACAATCTTGGACATACTGTACCCGTCCACGATCTTTATGTATCCGCGGCTAGATAGCCATGAGGACATTGAATAATTGATTACTCGCCCGTCTATCGACGCTTGCACAATTGCGGCCAATCACGTCAGACCGGAGGACTCAGTAAATCTAAATTGATTCACGTGAACGGGGCGACAGTGTCGAAGGGCAATTTTCTCGGTTCATGTTTGGGAGTATCAGGTGAGCACCATCGATAACGCCTACGCACATGAAGACAGAGAAGTCTGATACATATACATAAGTACATAACGAGGGGAGTGCGAGATTGAGGTCGGCAACGTCTTCGTAAAATGAAAAGACAGCCTGAACCTGGCAACAACTCGGACCACCGATCCATTTGACGACCTTTCACCAACCAAGAATGCAACGCAAAATGGCCACCGAAACGCCACATTACAAAATCGAGAGTCGGATCATATTTGCTGTTTACGTCGCATTCTACGCGCAAAGTCCATGGCTCGCTGTGCTAAGCTTCGGGTGGAAGGATCAGGGGATGGAAAATCCACTGTGTACCCCCGCCTCCGCCCACGTTTGGGAGCGTGGACGGTGCAGCGCTGATCGCTGGGAGAGTCCAAGTAGTCTGCACTAGTTGTTTGCTCGATGGAAACCCCGACGACGACGTTGACGTCACTGGTCACAAACACACTCTGAGACCGTCGTAGTCGTGTACGCGATGTACGTCTAGGAAGGAGTGATCCCATCGCATTCTGGAGGGCATGACGACCGGCTATTCGTCGAACCTCAGTTACTCGGTCTCCCTCTTGGGGATTCTCGTCGTCACGGTCCTTGGAAATGAATGTTTCGAAACAGTATTTCGACTGGGAAAATTTAACATTAAACTTATTTTTGACGATGTTCACTCGCTCTTCGACCGACGTACCTTGGCAGGTGTGGGACACAGTACTGGTTGCGGTGCTGCGATTGGTATTGGCGAGGGGGTAGACCGACAAGAGGAGCTGCTCGTTTGACTAACGGACTGTACATGGGGGTGAACGGCGTCAGTAACCACTGGCCACGGGGCGGAGACGTGGCGGACATACCTGACCGAAGAAGGAAACCGAAGCGGGCCTTTTCATTCTGAAGCGATGGCTGGTACTGGCACGACGGGTAGAGTTTGATGGTTCGTAGTTCATACTTGCAGCAGTATCCATCGCCCCAGGCTCATCCGAATAGAGCGCTCGGCGTTCGCTCGCCTCCTCAACCGCTCTAAACTTCTGTTGTTATCGTCAGCTTTACCCACGCACTAGGTAGGATCAAACAAAAAGAAAACGAACTTCCTCCAATGACTCGAGAGAGATGTGCGCCATGTCAGGGAACGTGAGTTCGTGCACTCTGGAAAGAAGCGGGAATGGCCAGGAGTAGTCAACAGGGTCGATGAGGCGGGACCCAGGTCGGTGTTTATGAGTTTGCGCCTTTCTCGTACATTAATGCGTGGGCGCGTTTTATGGCAGCACCCTTCGTCAGACAATTGTGAGTCGAACACAATAACAATCGTCTCAAAGAGCAGCGGGAAGAACAACACAAGCCTCAAGCTCTTCGCGATGTTGTTTGAAGGGGAGCGTCTGAATTCAGATCTCTTGTCAGTCTCAAGGGCGAGTTTTTGGCTCGAGCGCTGCACGTGGCAGACAATGTTCAAATGTGCGCCCTTCCGTTGATCGCTCGGACGTGCGATGAGCGCATACTGACACATTCAATTTGATATGCAGTGCTACAGTGCCGGTCGGCGGGTCTACCAACGCTAAAAACCGAGCACCTGTGACTTTCCTATATTACTACCGTCTGACATGTGTCACGCAATCATGCTCTGAACTGGGACCCACAAGAGATGAACTCTTCACCGTGTAGCAACCGTCTTTTTTAAATTCTTTGCTGCAGAAGTTTCTCGGCGGTGTTCAAACCGAAACCCCGGTCCCACTGTCTACATAGGAATGGAGCATCTAGAATGCGACAGTTGCAATACGGCCTTGCCTCGTTTGAGCAAAGCCAGTGTACCTGCGGGGCAGTCGCATGACACGTTGTATATGCGGTAAGTCTCATTGTACTACCTGGCTAGCTGCATTAACGATCAGCGAAGCTTTAGGCACGGGTCATATGCCGAAGTGCTATGCCAGGGTTACTTGAGTGGTCCCATCCGCGAAGTCTCATACTCTTCCAATTCCAAACGCACGTACAACGGACGTGCAAAAATTGACACCATGTACCATGCGGGCCTTCGTTTGAGGATCGAATCGCAACGAGCCATGCATACCTTGACCGAGCGATCGGGGACTCTGGCATACAACTACTCAAGATCCCTGGGTAGATTCCAGCTCCAAAACACGGGTTACGGTTACGGCCGCCAGTGCTAGGAATCAAGGCCTAGTTACCTGGAGTTGTCAACCCGAAGGAGTAAAAAGGCATCGCCGACTTCCAGAACGAGCGCACCCAGCCCCAACGGAAACATTTTGGAGTTCGTAATACGGTTCGCTAATAGCAACAATGACCTCGCGTCTTTGTTAGTTGCATTGGAGTGGACTCAAACTGGTATTCTATTATCCTTCACAGTATGCTCAGGTTGTGAATGTGCGAATGTAGCACGTAAATTCCGCGGTCGGCTTCGCGAACGATCTAGCATTGTCCTGTTATGGTAATACTGGGCGCTCGATTTTCTTATCATAAAAAGCCGATTGATCTTACCTTCGTCCAAGACTTGATCAGTCTTACTTTCTACTCTACCTGTTACCCTAGGCATCGAATCGACAATGGCTCAGTTCAAAGATGATGAGTTCTACATGACATTGGTCACTCTCCAGGTACACGCATCCTCATTGACTCTAACGAATGCAAGCTCACAACTTCTAGGTGGAGGACCGCTTGTTTAGGGTACCCCGTCGAATCCTGGAAGCTCAGTGCCCTGTCTTTAAGGACATGTTCTCATTCCCACCTCCCCTCGATGCAGAGGCGGAGGGCTCGAGTGACGAGCACCCGATCGTTTTACCGGAACCCGTGAAGGTGGAAGACTTCAAGCGGTTATTGAAGGTGCTGCTCCCAACCAGGTGAGCGAAGTGCATTTTCCTTTCCGATGTGCACTGATCTGCGTAGCTACTATGGCACACGCCTGCCTAAGGATGATCATGACGGATGGATTTCCGTCTTGAAGTTATCAAAGATGTGGCAAATAGATGAACTTCATTGTGCGGCACTGAAGAACTTGAAGTACTCTGCGGTGCAGAAGAGTGCGGTAGAAAAGCTTGCACTTGCCTTGAAGTACGAAATCAACGATTGGATCATAGCTGGAGTCAACGAATTAGCCCGGCGATCAGAACCGATAAACGTTGAGGACGCTAGAACTCTCGGCTTGGAGACAGTTTTGAAGATAGCTGCAGTGCGAGAAAGCCCGATCTCCGAGGGTCTGCGCCTCACCGCGAGCAGTAAAAATGCCTTTACCCCTTCCATTATCCGGATTTTCAACCTTCCCGGTGCGTCAGTGTGTACCCGTGCTTCTAATGCTCATCTGTCAGAACAGCCAGCACCCCGAACCATCAGTGATCCTCGCAAGAGAGTGTGCTACTCGAGCCTTGATACCCCCCGTGTCATCTAATGCCAAGATTGTGGTGGTTTCCTGGCGCATAATTCTGACATTAGATGACATGGGGATTCTTGTCACAATGGTTTCGAATCGATTGATTAGAAGTTTACGTACTTGCTCCGGTGACATCCATATCTGTGTTGATGAATGAAGTTATCCTGGTATTCTTCTGCAACGATCTTTCTTTCATGGCGCACGCTACTTGTCCTCTCAACATTCAACCCCAAGTCTTTGTGAGAAGGGATCTCATGCGTGGCCTGTTGTACATTTACGTCCACTTTTCTGAAGGTTTTTCACGTTCTCAACTCGGTCTTTTAAGATTATAGCCATGGCAGTACAGGATTCGGAACTGGCAGGTTTAATTGAGATTCGAGAAGAGCAAATGTTGCTCCATGATTCGGCGTGCATGCTGCATGTAACAATCTACGTAGACGACGCCAGGCGTCGCCCAGTGCGGTTATAAGCCTTACCTACGTCCGTACGTCTGAGGTATAAAATCTCGAAAGCCACTGCTTATGATCTGACGAACCGGGAGACTGACGTTCACGAACGGCCCAATTAAATCCACGTGACACCTAGCTAGTAGGCTACTTAGCCAGAGGCCCAGACTGACAGTTCCGGGGCATAAGTTAAATGCTCGACACTTTCAATACGCCATTCCGGTGTGTTCAAGGCATTACAATGACAGGCCATACATTGCAGGAAGCAAGTTGCTCCTGTTTTGATGCCCCGAGTGAATGTTACTATGCTGCGTGGCGGGCTCTGCCACATTCGCGGTCCGACTGTGTCGAAATTCAGTCATCGAAATCCATCCCTAACTGGCAACTTACAGGTTACCCTTTAGTGGCAGTGGGCATTCGATAACGTTTGCAAGACACGCCTCGTTGATCACGCCATCTTGGCTGCGACCACAAGCTTTGTAATTTCACGTTCTACCCGCTCGCCACCGTTAGCCGTTAGATCAAAGATGGCTCAGTTCAAGGACGACGAGTTTTACATGACATTTGTCACTCTTCAAGTATGTCTTGTGAGCTGTGATCAGCGCGCGAGTTCACCTTTTCTAGGTGGAAGACTGCTTGTTTAGGGTGCCCCGTCAAACGCTGGAAGCACAGTCTCCTGTGTTCAGGAACATGTTCTCAATGCCGCCTCCCCCTGATGTAGAAGTGGAGGGTTTGAGTGACGAACACCCGATTGTTTTGCCGGAACCCGTGAAGGCGAGAGACTTTAAGCGATTACTGAAGGTGCTGCTTCCGACCGGGTGAGAGATGTGCACTTTCCTTTCTGATGTGTACTGATCCCTGACTTATGTAGTGTCTTTAGCCCACGGCTACCCAAAGGCGATCATGATGCTTGGATTTCTGTCTTAAAGTTATCACGAATGTGGGAGATGGAGGAACCTTACAGTTTGGCACTAAGGAATCTGAAGTACCCTACTGGGTGGAAAAGTGCGGTAGAAAAGCTTGCGCTTGCACTGGAGCACGAAATCACGGATTGGATCGTGCCCGGGGTCAATGAACTGGCCAGGCGACAAGAACCGATCAGTGTCGAAGACACTCAAATTCTCGGCTTGGAGACGGCCTTGAAGGTGGCCGCAGTGCGGGAAAGCCTAGTAACTGATGGTTTCCGCCTCACCGCGGGATGCAGAACTGCGGCTAATGTAGACTTTACGCCCATCATAAAAGAGATCTTCAACCCTTCTGGTACGTTGGTGCTCCGTAGTACTTCTGTTGTTGACCTGCCGGTGCAGATAGTACTCCGAATTCTCAGTGATATCCGCAGGACAGGGCTGTCAAATGACTTTACTCCGATGCGGAACGCAGTGGTTGCGTCTGTTTTCTGTCCCGATATTCTGATGCCGTCTACGTTCTCTAGTGCCAAGAATTGTGCCGGGTTAATGCTGCATAATTTTGACATTAGATGACAGGGCATTGGAAATCTACTAACTTTCCCCAGTGGCGTCGGTATCCATTTTGTCGTGTGGTTGTCCTTAAGTTGTTAGTTTCATGTGCCCCCTGTTCCCGCAAGCCGAACTTGCTGCGAAAGGGTCTTTATCTACGTTCACCACAATATCTAAATGGTATAAGCATATGGACGAGGATGCCAGGTTTCGAAAGTCTGATACCTGCAATGGTGTTTCCCCCCTAATCCCCAGTCAAGGAGAACAGACTGGCGGCCACTGTGTGGAGATCAGCGCATGGCAGTCCGAATGCAACCGGAGATTCTTCACATTTTGCGGGCCTGCTGTTGGTCCTCGTAGAATGATAGTCAACCTATTTGATCATGCAAGCGCCGACTCCTTGATTTCACCTGGCTTTTTCTTTCCAGTATATGTAGCTTTCTCTCAAGGAGAACCAATGACGAATACATGCTCTTTCAATGGAATACCCCCGTTTAGTTTCTTACAGCAGTTAGTGTAGAAATAAGAGCAGAGACGAGGGTTCTAAGGTCTGAGAATGCCCCACCGACAGGATGCACTGTAGCAATAACGGCGTGGTTCGCTTGCTAGCGTTTCCTAACGTACACCATAATATACATCCCTTCATATGCACTACCCATACACTCTGACATCATCATTTCAAGCATACGAAACTTCAAATGCCCATGCGTACTCCACCAGGTCGACTAGAGCCTCCGGGACATAGATGGTCAGCACTCCATTGTCATCCAACTTCCAGTCGAGGCTGTGTTCCTCCTGCCAGGCAGCATCGGCACTGTTAGAAACCAAATCTCCAGAATTGTTCGGGCTAAGCAATCTGATGGTGTCGCCTGGCTGGAGTGGTAAAGTGGCATCACCGGCATCCACGACCAGCTTGCCTTCGGCGGGTTTCTCGAAAGCCACGATGCAGAAGGTTCGCGGCGTGGTTAGAAAACGCACTGAACCAGAAATATCTTGAAAGCCTTGGTACCAGTAATCCTAGCGCATCATGGATAAACACGTCCACGCAGCAAAGAAGTTTGACCTACAGTCTCGTAAACGCACTGGCCAGCATACGCCAACCATCTCCCTGCATCAAGGAGGTTATCAACCATCGGGGCAACGATTTCGCCTTCGGCGGTTGGACCAATGTCCAACAAACTGGATGCACCAAATTTGAAGTTGGAGGACACGCCAGTGAAGTTCAGACCTACTAGTTACCATTCTTGCTCACGATATCCACCAGGTTCTGGACGATTGCCGTGCCGTTCTTGTATGCTGAAGCGGGGGTCGCAGAGTTGTACCCATAACTGTATGGATCCATTCCTTCGCTGGTCTCCCAGCGCCTCGTCTGGATGGTTCCGTACTTCGCATACTCAGGGGTATCGAAATCAGGCACATCTCCGCACCCTACATACATAAGATAGAAAAAAAAAATCAGTTGGGAGTCCTTAGAATCGCAGAATCCTACCAACGATCATTCATCACCACCTGATAACCTTGCTCCATGGCGTTGTTGTAGTACTCCGCCGCGAAGTCTGGTGTCCTGTTAGGACCTCCAATATCGCACCACTGAGTTGCCATCAATATGTCAGTGAGCAGCGGCATGCAAGTAACGACGCACCATGATTTCGGTTCCATAATCTACAGCAAGCGAGAGCATATGTGGCAACAATAAGTCGTCGAGGTAGTCTGTGATATTCAGCATTCCGGTGTATGGTTCAACTTCCGATGGTTTATAAGGATGGTTCGCCAATCCTCCAGGCCATATATCAAATCCATACTTCGCATAGTACGGGTTGTACCTGTAAATCGATAGTGATTTAGATGAGAAGGGAGGGACAAGATCCTTACCACTCAGGAAGGGAATAGTACGTGCCCCTGTGGATATGGGGCTTCTCTGACTTGGCTGCCTCCATGAACTCCTTTAAAAAATCACGATACGGAGGTAGATAAACGCTTCCTCTATGCGTGGTTTCCTTGGTGTCGAAAAGACTATACCCATCATGGTGTTTCTAGGGGCTCTGTGTCTCGAAGGTCGTCCTCTCAGAGAAAAAAAACTTACAGTGACGAAGACAAAGTACTTGGCTCCCGCTTTGTCGATGAGGTCCAACCAGGCGCTAGGGTCCCACGCCGACGCCGTAAAACCCGGTATAAAGTCATCGTAGACGACGTCCTAAAAGGTCCGATCAATGTGCACGCCCCGAAACAGCGCAATCTGCGCTTCCTTACTGGACCATAAGTCTCTAGATGATATTTCCAAAATACGCTGTCCTTGATGTGCATATGCCAACTGAAAGGTGTTACTGTGAGTAATGGAGACATCATGCAATTTCACGACGTACTCATACCACTCCGCATAAACGCCAGGTGGACCCTGGAGAAAAGCAGGTAACATATATATGCTGACAATGAAACGTTAACCTACCCAGCCCGGCACACTATAAGGACCCCAGTGGATACTATCCATTTGTACGCATGCCTTCAGTAGCGTGGAGTTGAACGTATCGCGTGACCCACAAAATTCCATACTTGGCTTTGTTCCACTTGGAGAAGGGTCAAGAAACAACGATATCATCAAAATCACACGGCGCTCACCCATGTTGGTGTTTCGTGTGTGGCCAGAACACTTGCTTCAGGAGTCCACTGCTCACGCAACGGAGAGATAGGCCAGTGGTCCGAGGTGCCGACCACGTTTCCATGGGAGTCCCTGATCCGAACGGTAGCCTCACCTGCGCCTTTTTTGTTCGATACCAAAACGTCCACCCGAACCTGGTCTCCGGGCTTCAATCTGTAGACGTAACCTGGAGTGATGGTCTTCAGACTATGTCCAACCACCTCGACAGAGTACTCTGAGGAAACAGAGGTACGGGGAGCCATTGCAAACTTTGCTGGAAGGATATTCGCAACAGTGACTTCGACGATCTGAGTGCGCTCCCCTTCGACGTCTTCCCAGCGTGTAGTGAAACGCGCATTACGAATGGAGATGGCGGGACCTGTCGGTTCTGAGGTCCGAGCGCAGGGCGTTAACGTCAACGCGAAGATATGCAATCTGTTTATGTGATGAGACGTATCGGGAAGCCTGATGCTTCGCAATGGAACTTTGGATGGCACAGGGAGGGATAACTGATACATGTGTGTCGTATTCATGTTCTTGGATTTGCCGTGATCCGTGAAATGGAAGGGGCTGTGTAAGGATTACTTGAAATCGAGACGCAACGAAAGGTTTCCGTCCTTACGTTCGAATATCCCCCCAATCTAAGAACGGCCATTTCCACCAGTTCTTTCCCCCGACTATTCGATGCTGGAGGTAAACAAGAGAGTTGAGGAAGTAAGGAAAACGCACACTGTAGCTGCTTGACAGACCCATCTTCGTACTGTAGTTCAAAGTTTTCACTTAAACCCCCTGAGGAGATGTGCAGCATATGTCCACGCAGGTCACAATTGGCGCTCACAGTAAGGCTGCTCCCCTGCATATATGATATGGAATTCGTGAATATAGGTTGGCTCGTTCAGCGTTATTATTTGACCACTAGAAACCACGTTGTCCAATCCCAGTCCCCATTTCGTTGGTAGATCATACTACGTGCAGAGCAATATCAAGCTTAGGGGAACGGGAATGGGTGCAAGCTACATACCGTGATTCCGTTGTAGGGCCAAAGGCCTTCTGGCAGGTGATGTGCGGGGTACGTTCCACCATGTCCATCGAAATCACCTGTGGTGCCGTCAACGGATGCAGCTTGGTTGTTATAAAGGTCTTCCAGCGGCAATTGCAAGGACCGGAACTGAACAAGCGAAGGATGTCCGGTCTCAATGAAGGATAAAAAAGGTCCACAAAGATTTGGGATGCACATGGCACTCAATAGTGCCTTCCATGACCACTCTGACACGAGGTCGAGTGTCTGTGAGCTCTGGTGCGTGAGGGCTGTAGAATAACACGAGACAGATTTGAACAACCGACTGACCATGGGGTGCGCTCAATTGCTAGTATCGTCGAGATTCAGTAGTCTGTGCTGGGTGTAAGGTAGTGGTCCTTACGGACTCTTTGAAGTGACCGTCAAGTAACCGTCAAGCGACGTTACGTATTACGTAAGTCCTCTGACCGTGAAATTGTGTGGCGTGCGTGTGGTCAGTCTCTCGAGCTGTACAGCACATACCATGAGATACAAAATACAAAGAAACACTCGGCATTATACATTTTGCCGACTAACCGAACCATGCTTAGAGCTACTCGTACGTCTGCTTGTTTTGAAACCCATCCTCCACCAGATGCTCCATGGACTGCGAGAACACGTTGATGGAGCTATAACCATCTGTCGTGGATACATAGTCAACACCTGATCCTAGGTATGGTCCATCAGTTAACACAGTGCACCATGGTTGCTCAACGAAATGGGAGACAAACTACAGTGGGCGCCACATTGTATATAGCCGCACGATGAATCTGCACGCTCGTAAATTGTGGGAGCGGACACGTTCAGTAAACGTCATGCTTACTGAGGCAGACACGCAGGTTTCCGTATCCTCGTCTTTGGTCATCCTGTAGATAAATTCGCGCTGGCAAAGCTCAGTAAAGTAAAATATGCCCACAAGTAATAACTGTGGAAGTACCTTCGCCCACTGTTGACCAAGTGTCGAAACAGAAAACAGAGCAGAACTCCTCAATTGACCGTTGACATAAAGGTATGCTTTAGACCGTCTCGTGTCCTGAACGAAGGCTACGATGAATGGTTCTTGTTTATCGACTGTTACTGAGGTCCGAAGATCACTAGCCAAGTAGCCGCCGCCGGAGCATGTCGCTCCCACGGGTTCAAAGGTAAAGTCTATGTCACCGCCATCTGCAGATAGAGTTACTTGTTTCCCGTGTAAAGAACCCATTGTGCCTAGCTTGGCTTCGAAAACAATGCTAAAGGATTTGGTGCCATCGATGATCGTCAGGGGTACGGAAACGGGACAGAGGATCGTCCTAACTCCCGAAACATATCAATGAAAATCTGTCCTCAGGCATAGCTACAGCGACTACGCACGTTTTACCTGGAAGAGGGGAAACCGTGACAGAAATTGTCTTGACCGGGGTTGAACTCGAGTCACTTTCCACACGATCACTCCGCAACTTCCAACACAATTCGCCGACTTTGTCAACCGTGCCCACGTAATAAGCGGGTTCGTTCAGCCCAAAAAACATTTCCCCATTTGGCAACTTCTCCAGCTGAGAAAAGTCCTCGATGTAAAGGATGCAAGACTCCTTGTTCTTGTATTGGCGAAGCAGCGCCAGGAAGCGGATTACAGCAACATCCCCGCCAGGAATATCGAGTGGCGTCATGATGAATAGATGTATGGTGGACGAACGGCGAAGGACCCTGGAGACATCAGCAAGGCTGCTCAGGTTCACAAGCGAATTTCCATTAATGAGACGTCCACCAACTGCGCGTCGGATGTCATCGACGAGATATTGGAAATCCAGAAAAGCTCGCTCCAGAGAAGCGAGAGCCTCGACGTTGGGGTCCCGACCCAGAGCACCGGTTCGATTGCGGTACGAAATATCGGTATGAGACTGGAGTAGATATAAGGCTTGTTCCAACACAGAATAATGCTTGACGGACGGAAAAGAACCAGGGAAATCGAAGCTCTTCTTTTTTTCCTTGTTGACCTTGTCGTTGCCGCCGGACCCTGAACTGGTAAGCTGTTGGTCCTTGCTACCCTCAGACTTCGGATCAGAAGATCTATGGAAGAACATGCTCACGTCCGAATCTCCATTCGTCATCATATCTCTGAGGAACTGGCCAAGCTTTTCCGTAAGCTCGATGTAGAGTTCATTGAATCCCCATGCCGAAGTAAGGACACGTAGAGAGAGCTTAGGAATATAGTCTTTGTATATTGCCGTCCTTTCATTGACCACATGGAACCGTTTGCGAACGTCTTCGAGCTGCACGAAGACCCGGAGAGTGCCATGGATAAGTGGCCGGCTTATCTGGTACACGGGCACCGCAACCTCGGCGTCGTTAAGAATGCTCTCCGGAATAGGCCGCAGGATGACGGAAACTGGGACACCTTTAAGTGTGCCATTGTTGGGATCACCCAGAAGAAGCTTGGCTGCCTGAGGAAAGATGTCGAGTACGTCTGCCGGATGGATAGGGGCATTCAGGGGTTTGATGTCGCTGTAAACCTGGAAGCGAGTGGACGATCCATTAGCAACCGTGGGACATTTGAGGATGACCACTCACATCCAGGTCAACTTTGGAGTTCATGCCCTCAAATCGTGCCTTGATCTTTGCGTCAACTTCGGTGCTGAGCGACACTGCGCCTCCGAGTTGCTTGATTTCGAATTCAAGCTCCCCCTGAGCGTTCCCTTCATCCGTCGCCTCCGTAGCTCTCTCGGTCATGCCAATGATAAGATTACCTCCGCAGATGATAGATGATACGAAGTGGGTTGCACGCTTCTGGGAGATATAATCCTCTTTTACCGTGTCGAGGACATTAGTAGCCGTCTGCGCAAACAACAGTCGACGTTCCCCTGTTTGTATCTTGAGTGCCAAACTCCACGACTGTGATCGACTGTTGCTCTTAGCACTATTTAGATAGGAGGATAAAGATTCATCAAGCTTGACAAGACCGCCAATGATTGCGAGGGAGAGGCCTGCCTGAATGTCGAGGAGGCTCGCCTTGTGCTCAAACGAATTAGTAGACGACAACGTGAGGTCTGTTCGTCGGATGCTTGTAACAGCCACTTCGGCGGATTTCTCCTCATACAGTTGAACGCCGAGGAAGGAACTGGTGCGTTCGTCGAAGAGCTCACCAAGTCGAACAGAATAACCGAGGGTAGGTATCTGGAGGTCTGTTGGGGCCCGGCCTTCGGCTGTCCGACGCCGTGATCGAGATGTCATCGTAGCGAGTACGAAATCCGTCGTAAGGAAGGGGTATTTGTACGAGGCAACTTATCCGTAAGGCCCCTATTGGCCCCTCAAGAGCTTTGTCATTAAGGCCATCCGCGTTGCCTCTATGTACTCCTAACGTCCTTGGAACCATCACTACCGTCTTCACTCCTGGTCGCATTCGGTTGTCCAATGCCCGTCTGGCCGCTGTCATGGCCATGACTGGGATGCTTGTCTCCACCCTCCTGTACTGCTTGAATTTCACGGCTTGCGGCCGTGGATCGATGATCTACCACTAGTGATTGGTTCGACGTCAACTTGAGGATGGGGAATCTGCAGCAGCTAGGTCAGAATGGCTGATATGTAATTTACGGATAGCCTGCGCTGCTACGTTAGCATCAGTAGCCGCACCTCTCTCTTCACCCGACTCTCTCACCCGTGTATCCGCGGATGTCACGCCACCCACAACCACACCTATCTGATTATCGGCGGCCCATGTTGTCCCGGCCGCTGTGCCAGTGTTGTGGACCTCCTGCGGTATTCCTTGGATTTGAGTGCGCAGCGATTCCATTGCCCAGGTTAATGGACCGGCAATCCTGTAGTAGGTCCTCGCCCTCGTCTTCCGACATCCGAACGTCATCATCCAGGAGGCCGGGTGTAGCTGCTTCGGATTAGCATTCCATACGAGCCATTCGCCTCTCAACATCGATGGTCCGTTCTATGAGGTCGTCTCGGCGCGGCGTGATCGCATCGAGGCGCTCATCAATGGTGGGTTGATGGGAGGTCCCACTTGAGGGCGGTGAACGACTTATTGATTGGAGCAGAAGTGGAAATCGGAGAGCTGAGGTGACGGAGTGTTTGGTTGGTATTTTAAGGTCAGACATGCGACCAATAACGCGATAGACAGACGCAAATGTTTCCACCTACGTCGATCATGATGATGTAATGTCCCTGGGCCTTGAATGTTGTTGCGTCGTCGATTATCCTGTAATTCGGGCAGTATCACGAGTCGCTGAGATGGAATGTATCGGCGACGTTATTTGGATGGCAAGAGGGGTTGACGCGTGGTAAGCACTCTTCGGTTAACACCGCCGTCTGGATTTTGGCTTACGCGCCACTTTGCGAGCGAACGCGGGTCTCGCACGATACGTGGTTTAGCGGCGGAGTAATAACACGAACAGTCAGTACCGCATGGCCATACCTTGTCCTTGAATACAGGGAAGGGTAAAAGGAAGGCGAAAGAAACCCCCGGGCCGATGGACATTTCAATTGTGGAGAATACGCGGGTAGAGGTGTTACGGGATGACGGGAGCGAGGTTACAGAAACAGATCGGCTAATGGACGCTGATGAAGAACAGCCAGACCCTTTCTTGTGGCAGGCCAACGAAATGGAAGAGATCACCTTCCTGGCCATGTCTTCCAGCAGCACGCACATACACTCTCAATCACGGCTACGAAAATGGTGCGTGACGCGTTACAGGGAAAAAATTGGAGCACGTTTCGTGAAGAAATTATCGACGAGACCCTAGGGGTATTCTTCCACCCTGTCGAGGAGACTCTCAGCGTCTCCCTCGAGATCCCTCTTCGCTTTGCGATCGATAGCACCCTCTGTGTTGCTTGCCAATCCGGTGAGGAGGTTCGCCAAAGTTGACGCAATCTGAATGCCTGGTGGGTTTGCGAATAAGACTCTGTGCTTCCAAGTTCAGAGACTCCTTAGCCTCAGTCAGGTCACTACCAGCAGCAGAGTACGCGAGGGCTTTAACATTGGCATCGGCATCTCTCTTGAATGCATTCCTAAAAATCAGTGCTGTCGTGTTTTGCGTCGCCTTCGACGGTGCTGGCGAAGTGCTTGAAATGATCCTCGAGACTTCACTTGCACACAGAGTTAGCACTATGGGGTTCGTCATCGTGCTGCCTCTCGGATGAGCCAGGGGACGTGAAGTCCGTGGTAGACGAGCTAGGAGTTGGAAGTAGCAGTTGGTACTTCCTCGGAAGTACAGTCTGCGGTCGGGGGGGCATTGGCACCCCCTCCAGGAATGTCGTTCAACAACCCCTGGATGGTACAGCCCTTGGATAACGTCAGCGTGCAATACTACCCACGACAAAGTTAGAACGTACAAGACAAGCTGCGACAGCGAGTTGGCCTCTGCTTGTGCTATGGGAACTTGCTGGAGAACACTGTCAACAAGTTACTGGAACTCAAACTCTACGTTCTGTCGCTTGCAGTTACACTTGCACGCTAGGATTGGGGGAGCAGAAGGAATGACAGGAGTCCATCGTCTCTTGTGATCAGCTTTTGGCCAAGACAGTACCGGAGAATGCGCAATGGAATTCTGGGGACCTTCGACGTCCTTGGTCCCTCCAACACTGTAGAAGAGTAATGAGTGACGCGTTGACCACGAGAATGGCCCCAGAGCACGAACAGCGAGCGTGGGCGCAATGGCGGCGGTAACGAGTACAGCGCAAAGGGCAGTCGTAGAATGCATGGCAATACGCATGTAAATAGATGAGTAAGTTAGAATGACTTGTGGACAATCGAGGAGCGGTCGAGTCGAAGAGAACAGTCCGTCAGGGACCGCTGAAAGTAATGAATAGATGCGAAGACTAGCGAAGTTTGGCTGAACACTTGGCACGAGCAGGCAAGGAAATGAGGGCTTACAAGGTAACCAGCACCTGAGAGCCGGAGAAGTGGAAAGAGGCTGGAGAGATATGAGAGCCGTCCTCATCCTTAAACACTTGGAATGCTCTGTGGCCTTCTAACCAAAGGTCCCATTGACTGGAAGATATCTATCTGTGCACAGCCAGGTTGAAACCAGAGCACGCGGGCACGTACATCTGACCTATGCACGTCCTGACAGTCCTGACCGGAGAATAGTTACGGACCATGAGAAAATTCTTCTGGTCACAGGTTTAGCGGTGCGGTGATGTTAATGAATATCCGTAGTGTTCACGGTGAGGGGTGTAGAGGTTCCTGCGGGAAGCTTGAAGGATCACAGACGAATGAGGGAAAGTGGGCGACGTTGAGGTCCCGAGGAAGAAGCAAACAGGCACTGCCAGTTCGCCCAGGGTTTGGTCGATGTTTGCATGGCAAGCATCGTGCGCAGCTAGTTCGCCTCAGGGAAGAGTTCAGTGATGATTCTTACCGACTCGCCGTGCGTGCTTACCGAGTGACTCGGCCCGTAGGCTTCCCAAAACTTAGCCGCTGCAGTGAAGGATTATACGACCCGAAATACGCCTGACTTAGGAAGTGGAACCCGTTCGGTTCCAACAAGTTGAGTATCGATCGCGTGACCCATCCGAGCTATATAGGCCGTAAGTGTTAGTGTTGACGCTGAACTCGGTCTCGGTCGGGTCAAAATTTGGGTGCAGGGGGATGTGATCTTAGGAGGACAGGCAACGAAGGAGCGTAAGGTACTTGTGCTCGCCATGACGTAGGTTGATGGAAAGGAAGATCGGCGACATAACATCACTATGGCATGCCCGAACAACAAGTCTTTTGACTAGTAGTGCACTGTACTAATATACAATTTCCTATTATCGCACGCACTCTCTCGAAGAATACTGCTTTTGTCAAGGTTGTCGCACCGACGCGTGCAGTAAGTTGTGGCAGTTCACTTCACACCGTGGGGATGCATGGGGTGTCCTAGTTCAGCGAGGTAAGTGATCACACAGTATGAGCATGGAGTATAAACAGACTTTAGATCTAGGTTTACTGGCTTAGGCAGTCGGACAAGTCTGCGGGGGCGACGAGGAGGAGAGCGAGCATATGCTCTCACGCAGTGGTCCGATGGAAATAAGCAATAGAGTCTGGGGAGGCTGACATGGACGCAGGCTCGTACGACCCCTCGCCCGCTTCCATGCAACACATTGTGTGCTCGCTGCAATGACTTCTCGTCTACCCCCTCAGACTGTTGAATGCTCACCAACCGAGTTCCAGAGACCGACCCTTGGCTATTCCGTTCGACTCGGCGAACTCTTCAACGAACGCACCAACTCCTTTCTTGGCATTCAACTGTATGAGGAGAAATCTGCCGAAGTTGCTGTTACGAACATCCAACAAACATCCCTCTCGCTATCCTCTATGAATTCGCTCGAGGAGAAGGCAAGCCTCCTCGACATACAGGCGAGCCTCTCCCTCGCCATCCTTGGCGGCCTCATCAAAGTTGGTGGATCATCATCCTACCTGAGTGACGCCAGGAGCAACAGTCGATTACGGTCATGGACCCTGGCACTCAAGGTACAGACAGAAGAGCATCGACTACTCGATGGAATGCAGATCGCTGCCGGCCTCCCCGCTGCAATAGATTGTATTTCCCAGCAGCGCGCAACACACTTCGTATCATCTATTATCTATGGCAGTAACCTGATCATGGGTATGGTTGAGAAGCATATAGAGGTGACGGATGAAGAGAATACTCAGGGGGACCTCGAGTTCATAATCAAGCAACTTGAAGGGGTGGTGTCACTCAGCAGCAGTGCAAATGCAAAGGCCAAGGCACGCCTCAAGGACTTGAACTTGAAGTTCGATCTGTTTGTGAGTAGTCATTGATCATCGTTGAATGCTGCGCCGTGAATGGATTGTCGACGAACTTTCAGGTACACGGCGACGTTGGGCTCGAGGTTATCCCCACCGATCCCACGGACGTGCTTGATATTATTCCCCGGTTTGCCAAGTCTCTCCTGGGCGATCCTAGGAATGGCGTGCCTAAAGGTGTTCCCATTTCGGTCATCTTACGGCCTATTCCGAAGAGTGTCCTCGACCTCGCTAAAGTCACCATATCTGTATATCGGATGAGCCGGTCACTTGTGAACAAGACTTTCCGGGTCTTCGCAAGGTTGGAAGACATTCGAAGACGGTTCCACGTGCTCCGCGGCAGGGCAAACAAGTACGAGGATCATATTCCCAAGTTCTCCAAACATGTCTGCAGATTGACTGTAGCATGTGATAGCGTCTATGATGCACTCATGGAGAAGCTTGGTCGGTTTATCAGCGGTCTGATGATGGAAGGGAAGTCGGACGAGAACATATTCTCACCCTACTTGTCTGATCCCGAGACTATGGTGCATGATGAATGGCTCGCCGACGCAATGTTTTCAGGGAACTGGGAGGAGGAGCTCGCTGTGGATGTCCGGTGATTCACTACTTTGATTTTGATGAAAGGTCTACTTGCTGATCTTGGTGTACGCCATCCAATAGTGGCCAAACCACGTTGGAAAGCACCAGATCCCTCTTCCAGGAGCAGGCCACGAGTTCGCGTAAAATCCCTGCCAGCGCCTCACACGAATGCCGAGATCAGATGCGAGCCCAGGGCCACTTCAGAAACTTGCAGCCCACGGGGGACAATGATGTGCGGCTTCCCTTTGAGGCGGATCTCATATTCCTAGAGAAAGCCCTCCAAAATTTCCAGCACTTGGTCCACGACATCCGCAGCATACCAGCAAGACTGGCTGTGAATGCAAAAGCGGCTTCTCCCTTCTCAACTCCGCGTGATATCGTGAGGGCTTTGCGCAGTATGCCCACTATCCATTTGTTCCTCATGACTCCGCTCGAGGAACCTGAGTCTGACCGCCGCTTTCTTAGTTTACTTCGCAACTACAAGCATGGAAACTCGAGATCGCGTTTCATCCTCTATGTAGAAGATGTCTCTGAGCTGGTGGCGAACGTACCGCAGGGTGGTGCGTTTTCCGAGCTGAAAGCACCCTCTTACTATGTCGGAAGCACTAGCAAGACAGGTGGACTGTCGTGGAATCTTGTTGCCTCCTAAACCCGATCCGAGTTGTTTTCCTCTACGATATGGTTTCTGAGTAGTCTACCCCTTTACCTGATAGTTTATTTTGTTCGTGTGCCAGCTACATCTCTACCATTTAAGCGGGCTATTTTTATATGCTGGAGTATGTGGGCAACCAACAGTTGCGCGGGCGACGCAAGTTATCTAACATTGCGCGGGCATCGCGGACTTTTTCCCTGCCTTGACAAGGTCTACCCCGAACTTATCCCTTCAACGATACCTCTCGATCATCTGCGGTCCAAAGTCAGTATCACCCAAAATTCTAAAAATGACTAAAACACATTACAACCTTCGCCGTACCACCCGAGTACGAGAATCCTCCCTACCCCATAGTCCGATGACCCAGCCTGGTACCGAGGCCGGTAGTGATACCGCACTGCCCATGCTGACTCCGGTCAGATGTCAATACTCCACTCCTGTCACGAATCATATGGTGCAGGTACTCGTATGTACAATGATATGTACAATGATGTGGTGCAATTTGGCTCCAGAAGTTTAGGACCAGCGCCGAGAAGTGTGGCTGTTGACCCTCCCAATTGGAGAATTCTCGTTGGTGTATCCCTGAAGCTATTAGAGCTGCAACCGTTGGAGCAGTGGTACCCGCTCACATTGTACATTTTGACTTACCTGAAAGGGTCCAACAAGATACATCTCCTTCTGCAATGAGCAGGACAGAAGATGAGTATGATGACCCACGGTCATGGACTAAGGTGGTGGGAAGAGACCGCGCGAAACCCGCACCATTGGGTAAGCTAATACCCGAACAGGCGCAAGCTGTTCGAGAGGTTGAGAAGTATGTTACACCAGACGAAAGGGAAAGAATCCGTAAGGTATCCATGCCTAAGGAGGATAACGCTCAAAGGGATGACTTACGGGTCTCTAAGAGTACCCCCACGGGACCCGAGAGGAAGGAGAGGTGTCAGCGGGCATGAGCTAGATGTCGATGCTCAGCGTGCTGCGCTCGCATCATGGGATACCTCACATCAGTTAGCCCACACAAGCGATGACAATCACGCCGGACCCTCGGCGGAAGCTAGGAGGGAAAGGGCGACGCTGGGGGAAGATCAGCCATCCCATCCGACAGGAACCCAATTCGAACACCCACCATCCAAGGGAAAACCACGGCGGGAAAAGAAACTGTCTAACAAATGTTCTGAGAAGGTACCTACGACTTCTAATGCTCCCTCCGAGTCCTATAAAAGACACCATGAATTTTACGTGCAAGAGGCGTCTGGAAACCCTTACAAATGGAGGTCATCCGACTTCACGAAGGAGTTGTTCAAACACCGTTCCCCTATTACATAACTTCCGGCTTCGGCAAAGGGAAAAGCTGCAAGCGAGCTACCAAAACTCAAAGTCATTGAAGAAGGTTGCAGTGGCGGTAGAGATCCCGGAGATCGCTCGCTCTGTCACGAACGATAGCGCTCGGAGTACTCGAAGGCAACACAGTAAGCGACGAACTGTAGAGAGCACAGCCATATCCCACTGAAGAACCTGAGCCTACGAAGCAGTGGCAGAAGCGCAACCGCCGATGGAGGGATAGGCGAGCGGGTCATCCAAAAGGACCTCACCCATCAGGAAGCGGTCAGCACCAAAGGAAAGAAGTGCGAAACGAAAACGGAAACATGATACTCCAAAGCCAAGCAAAGTAGAGTAGGAGTGGCATAAGGCCGAGGGCCGGTGCTACAAGAGCCATAAGTGAGGGCATTTCCCCCAGAGCCGTGATAGACACCTGGTGGCATCATCCAGCAAGCCCCCTGGAGTTACTAGCTTCGGAGTGCACGTGGACTGTGGAGTATGGAAAAACGGCGGCAACTGGCGATGTTCTCCGAGCATGATCCTAGAGTATCCTTGAATTTCATCTACTCATCCTCCGACAATGGAGCACAACGGCGACCCAAGGGATGACATTCCCGACTTGGAAAGTATATGGAGTGACCAGGATGAAGGAGAATCAGGTGATAATATCACCACTGATGAGGATGACTCTAAGGAGCATATGAGAATTCACTTCTGCGATGAAGACATGTTCCGAGGACCTAGGAAAACGAGTACCACTTGAAGACCGCGTGGAGGAACGACCATCTGGGATGTGCTATCCCGGAGATGATCCAGACTCTTTGAGCACGTTTCATGGACACTCGCTTGAACGCTTGGTGCTGTTGAACAGCGATCCTTCAGCGCGCCCCCTCCAAATCATCTCGGCAGCGATGAACGTCTAACCAGAGTCAGAGGGGTAATATCGAACGTTTCAATGCAGACTACTTCCTAATCCGTGCCTCCTTTGGGAATGAGGGAAATGGAGACTACTTGCTAGCTCATCGTGAGCTGATCAGGTCGTTCTTCCATTATAACCATGCCCTTCGCCGTAATGACAGACCTGAGACCCCAATAGGTTATCATGAGTTCCGAGAGGTCTACAATGGGGGGGCAAGAACGAGAGCCGGCTTCACTTACCGTAAACGGGAGACATTATCTCGGGTCTCTCTCCTCCTAAAGAAGTGTTGAATGGAGATGCGGACCTCCGTAACCGAGAGGAACAGGATGTGAGAAAGGTACAATGGGAGTTAGACAGAGATGGTGGATAGCTTACTGTGGGACCTCGCGGAGCGACTTAAATGGCGGGAGGAAAAGTCGAATCAAAGGTACCTGGATCGTTGCGAGCGAACAGAAACTAAGCACCATAGTCGAGGCCCGCTGGGGAGACGATCCGAAGGCTCTCCTTTCGACTCGCATAAAACTACAGGATTGTCCTCGTCCAGATCAGAAAAACGCCACTCGAAATCCAAAACGCACACTCGGAGTATTCTGATTACTCCTTCAAAACCTTCGACTCCATCATCAACCAACTCAACATCTCGGCCGTTTTACCTGATCAGCCGGTCGCGGGGCCTGGCCAAACGCCTATCGACCCCATCCTTCGCACCGTCGTGAAGGTTGGAGATGATGAGGGATCCTACGAGGAATACGACGAGGCTGGTGCTGGCGCGATGATGATAGCGCCTGAGAACTCCACGGCAAAATGCCGTGTAGAAACACTGGCATAGTCCTTGTTGCCGCGAAGTCAAATCGAGAGGACACGGCGTCACAGCTCATTAGGACAGAATGGCCAAACAACCGCAAACGAATCCAGGTATAGTAAAAATCATTGCGGCGGATTGGATGACTTTCCGTTGGCACTCTTGTATGTGACAAGCCAAATGTCGCGAGTCCCTCCGTAATTGGGCGCAAGCGGGGAGCGAAGACTCGCAGACTCAACGAATGTAGTAGTTGGGGAGCACACGGGACACAGTCTATCATTGACCAAGCGACAGACAGTAGTGGTCCCTGTCCAGAGCGGTGCTGAAAGTGGACAATAAGAGCATGGGAGACTACGCACTCCGCATCTACAGACCGTACCTTGGCAGACTAATTCTCCGCCTCCAACATGTCCCTGCACGGATCAATGGTGTTCCCTCTTGTTCCTGACATCTCCGTCTGCCACACCCAATACAGAAAGGGGAAATGTCACGACCATACATATACTCTGCATCTACGTCTCCAAAGATAGAAGCAGCGTCATTTCTATGAACGGATTAGGTTCTGTCAGGAAAGGTCAATCAAGAGCCGCTATGGATATCGTCGGTCCTTTTGATATGTATCAGTACGTACCACGGTGAAACCACGACTCAAACGAAAGGCAGGAGAGATAGGTCGCTGAGACTTTCCTGGGTACCTGGTGCCTAAGTTCGCCAGAGTGGGAAATTCACTGCAGTGGAGGGACGAGGGGGGATCCATATCGGGACGAATAACTTTGATTGCTTTCGCGGGGGTCCTTCGTCAGAATGGAAAGTGGTGTGATGAAGACTGCTAGTACCGTTGAGGACGACCTCACGTTCTTTTCCACGGGGAGGTTCTGTGGTGTGTCTGGTGACGGGGTGGAAGAAGCCTGGGAGTTGTACCGATTGTTTGGGTCGAGCGTGGACAGGCTGTGGGCAAAAACCCTGCAGTGCACATACTCGGAGACCGCCTCGATGGCAGACTTTTCATTAACACGGTCAACACGACCTTGGACACGTTGGCAGGGAGGAAATGAATTTGTCCAGTGGTGCGGCGAATGGCGTGCCTTACCATTCGGATCAATACTGGAACTGAACGGGAGCGAGACCTAGCTTGGGGGGCACTCCAAGGGACATTGAACGAGAGTGAGTGACGGCTTCATGTATTTTTGGACCTGCAGACGTGGTCGCGGGACAAGAGCTCCCTGGGAGCAAGGGGATATAGGGGCCGGCGGTGGAAGAGTAAAGTCCATGTCACACGGGGCTTCCAACGCTGCGGCGTGGCAGTTCGATCCTCGCGACTTTTCGGTCTGTTGTTGGAGGCAGTGGGTTGAAAGGCATGGAGGGTATTATCAACCTGCCTGAACGACGGTGACATTTTTATGTACATGACAGGAGGGGGATGCAATGCGACTGAGACAGAATCTTACCCAGTTAATTTGGACATTTCTGTGTGGAGGCGGTGGATGTGCTATGTTGTTGTTCTTTTTTCTTTTTCTTTTTCCTTCACTGCTGGTTGGCAATCACGATAAGGGTAATCAAAGCGGCCTAATTCCGTCCGCGGCGGTCCAGCCGCAGTGATACATATGCATAGTGCCAAAACGCCATGCGATGAGTCTGTGGATCAGTGGCAAGGTACTCTCATGTATAAAGGGTGACGTGGAGGTCGAACGTTCAGCATTGGAGGGCTGTGCCATTTGTCTGACGTGGGGGAGTGCGACGAACGCGGTTTTGAACGAGCGTCTGTCTCGTGTCGTGCCTTTCTGCCCGTCCTCAGGCACGAGAGCTGGGAGATCTGGCACCCCGGGATGTTCCGATGGGATGCCATGTCCATATATGGAAATAACACGCAAAAAAGGGGCGGACGAGAATGTGCATAAAATATATAATAAATAACCGAATCCAGGAACTAGGCTGTGATGTGCCTTGGTGAGGAAAGCGTTGAAGCGCTGATCCCTGAAAGAGACTCGCTCGACTTCTTTCTCACCCGTCGTCCCCAGTCTTTGCTCTGCTCAGTCCACCGTCCCCGTCCTCGACGTCGACGACGACGACTACCACCACGGCGACGACGACCACGGCCCCTTCCCCTTGATACCCCCCTCTCGTCCCCCTCGCACTGGCATGGCGAACAGACCTGCCACCTCGGCCGGCGGCCCTCGCACCGACTTCGATGCATCCCACGCAGTGGCCGCATTCGATCACGACCCCCACTACGATAATAACACTTACACGGTCGAGGAAGAAGACGACGACGAGAGCGACGCAGCGAGCCTCTTCGCCTTCTGTCCACCCTCCACCGCAGATCAGCAGAGAGCCTTGCACGACCAGCGAACACAGGACCACCTCAGACACTCCCCAGACTATGCACACCTCTTCGCAAATGCGGTACCCCCGGATCCATACCCCGTCGCTTATCCCTCACCTACCTTCGATCCATACGCTCGTTTCCCTGCGAACGCCGCTGGTCCTTCCAGTCATTTCACTCCCCCCGTTTCCAATCAGCCAGTAGAGAGCCCCCCCTCGACCGCTTCTCAACAGGGCGCGCATGACCCGTACCGCATGCGAAGACTCAGCAATCCTCGCACAGGCACCGCCGATACCAGACCCAGCGTCACCTCCTCGCGCGGAATTCACGTCAACCTTCCCCCCTCCAGTCCACGAGAAAAGTCCCTCGAAGTCGAATACTCGGATATCCATCACCGCAAACGACACCCCTCCTCCACAATCGGTCCAGACACCACAACACTCAGCTTGACTCCCAGCATGTTGGAACAGGACAGCAGAGACGGTTCGATAAAGTGAGTGTCCAACTCATATCCAAATCCCACTCTCACCCCTTTCCTCCAGGATGGAGTTCGACTTTGACGCCGTCAACGAAGAGGACAGTCCTTTTCCCGAAGTACGTGCTTCCGTCTCCAATATCGATGACCCAGACATGCCCGTCATGACTCTCCGCATGTGGATTATCGGTCTCCTTCTCAGTGTGGTCGGCGGGTAGGCTTCTTTCTTCCTAATTTTCTACTTCATCCCCATCCATCTCCGTCTTTCCAGGTCCATGAACGTCTTCTTCAATTTCCGACAACCGGCACCGAACGTCTCACCCCTCGCCGTCGTCATCATCAGTTTCCCCCTCGGAAAGTTGTTTGCCTTCATCCTCCCCATCACGACCTACCGCTTCCCGCGATGGTTGGGCGGTTTCGAGTTTTCTCTCAACCCGGGTCCTTGGAATATCAAGGAACACGTACTGGTTTACATCATGGCAAATGTGGCAATAGGAACTCCTTACGCTATAAACGCTATCGTCGTCGCACAGATAAACTACAACTTCAAAGTCGACTACTGGTTCGGTGCACTGTTGGTCGTCGCCACCCAACTCACTGGCTTCGGTCTCGCCGGTATATGTAGACGGTTTCTCGTTCAACCACCCAGCATGGTCTGGCCTCAAAATCTCGTCACATGCACCCTACTCAATACTCTGCACGCGGAAGAGGAGGAACAGGGCGGAATCACACGTTACCGCTATTTCCTCTTGGCCTTGTCAGGCGCCTTCTTTTTCTGGTTCATTCCCGGATATCTCTTCCAAGCCCTCTCGGTATTCTCGTGGATTTGTTGGATAGTGCCGGATAACGTCCCAGTAAACCAGCTCTTTGGCGTCAGCTCCGGACTGGGTATGAGCGTACTCACCTTCGACTGGTCACAAATCGCGTGGATAGGCAGTCCCCTCATGTTCCCATGGTGGGCGGAAGTTCATATGTTTATCGGATTCGTGCTCTTTTTCTGGATCATCACTCCCCTCATGTATTATACCAACGTGCGTCCCCTAGCCTCACTTCACGCTCATCGTGGCTAATAGTCGTTACTCTCACAGACGTGGGATTTCGCCTACTTCCCGTTGAATGACAACAACCCGTATGACCGTTTTGGCTATGTCTACAACGTGAGTCGCGTGCTGGATAGCCAAGGTCGGTTCAACCAGACAGCATACAACGAGTACTCCCCCCTGTACGTCCCGGCGACCTTCGCAATGGCATACCTCCTTGCCTTTGCACTCTCGACATGTGTTCTCGTGCATACCCTCTTGTACCATGGCCGCAGCCTGTGGAACGGCGTGAAAAGGATTCGAGTGGAACAGGACGATATACACGCCAAACTCATGAGGAATTATCGAGATGTTCCGGACTGGTGGTACTTGTCATTCTTCGTCTTCTTCTTTTTCATGATGGTCGTGGTAGTCGAGGTGAGCCAACCGGCGATTGAGCGAGTATCTATCATAGGCTGACCGCTTCTCCGTTTCAGGTATGGCATACGTCGGTACCTATTTGGGCACTATTGCTCTCTATCCTTCTACCGTGTGTTTACGTGCTTCCGTCTGGCTTCATATATGCCATGACCGGTCAAGGAGTACGACTTTTCTTTTTTCTGCCACCCTTCGATCTACCCTGACCGAATCTCTTCCAGGTATCGTTGAACTTGCTTGCTCAGATCATTCCGGGCACTCTCATAGCTGGAAATCCAGTTGCTAATATGGTCGGTGACCACTTCTCAGAGCTCCTCGGCGTTTACTGATTATCTGACTTAATAATAGCTCTTCAAAGCGTATTCGGTGCAAACGCTGTCGGAAGCCACGTCGTTCGTACAGGATCTGAAGCTGGGCCACTACGTCAAAGTGCCTCCACGAGCAACCTTCATCGGTAAGCATGCCCCTCCTTCCGTTGCGTCGTTCTTTTTTCTGATGGCATCTGTAGTCCAAGCAGTTGGTACACTGATGGCCTCATTCGTTCAGGTGGGGGTCAAGCAGTGGATGTTTGACAACATCAAGGACATATGTTCACCGGACCAACCGAGTTTCCTCACTTGCCCGAACAATACTGTCTTCTTCACCGCGTCTGCAGTTTGGTGTGTATATTTTCTAAATTCTTGTCGTCCGTTTATATATGTCCCTCTCCTGCACACAGGGGCCTTATTGGACCGACACGCCAATTTGGCAAGGGAGCGCTGTACTACCCCGAATTGTACGCCATCATCGCTGGAGCGTTCCTACCGCTCCCCTTCTGGCTCTGGCAACGACGATACCCTAATTCATGGGTCAAGTTCGTCACCACGCCCGTCGTGCTCAATGGCGTTTCCTACATACCGCCTGCTGGTGGCATCAATTACTCTGCGTGGTTCGCCACGGGCTTCGTGTTCCAATATCTGATACGAAAGAAGAACTTTGCTTGGTGGAGCAAGTTCAATTATGTCACGAGTGCTGCTTTGGATAGTGGTACGTCCGTTCCGCCCGCACTTGACGAAATTCTTCGCTTCGCTTCGAAGTGGTTACTAACGAGCACTTTCATTTTCTATTCCGTTCCCCAGGCACCGTATTATCTGCTCTTGTAATCTTTTTCACTTTGGAAGTACGTCTTCTTTTCGTTTTTTTAACTCATCGGATATGCATCGAAGCACTGCACCGGCTTTCTTTTTTTTTCTTTGGCTTCAACTTTACTGACTGATCGCTCGATATTCTAGTTCCCGAACGGTGGTATCTACCTTAATTGGTGGGGAAATACAGTGTACCAAAATAGTAAGTTCAAGCTATCATCCCGTTTCGGTCTCCGAAGCTGACTCAGCTGTCTCGCTCGCTTGCCGCTTTACTAGCTGCAGATTATATTCGCTTAGCGTTGAAACAAATCCCGCCGGGGGGTATTCCCTTACAATAAATGTATCTAGTCGAAAAATGTCTGCATCAATATCATCGGCCTCCCCATCTAGGCTTTAGGCTTTCCCACAACACATTCTCTTTGCCGTAGTGGTACATTATCTCGTTCGTTTTTATTTTCTTTCTTTTTCTTTGCTTTTTTTCACTGCACTAGTGACTGCGGCGATAGCGGCTACGCCTTATTATGCTTGGATGCGGCGTATTTTAGATAGACGTTCGTGTGCACGATGACTACATTGTGGTGCTGGTTTCTAATGGAATTGTTGGGAGAGCGTTTCATCGTTCTCTTTTGATCGATGTGATGCCGGCCCGACGGACGATGGAAGACTATGCCACTGATTAGATCGTCACATCTTAGGTTAAGTTTGGGAAGTAGGTGGCACTGATCGTTGGTTACTAACCATTTATTATTACTATCGAACTATCTTTCCGTAGAATTTCTCTTCGCTCTGGCCCCAGCAAGCGCTCTCGCAAAACTCTAATGAAGAGTCTAGAACGCTGCTACTATACATATATACGTACATATGTACATTTACTTGGTGTGCCAAACCACGAAAGTGGATAGACGGCGCTAAAAACTTGACGTATTGGGTGTGTTCCAACGAGATGATGACTCTACTAGGTGATAACCGATAGTTGATATCGGCAAACGTGCGTTTTTTTTAGAGTGAACTGAGTGATCGATTGATGTGATTGGTCATGTGTTGGTGAGGTCGTGACGGTCGTGAGTCGTGGCTGGTCATCGGTCGGCCGGTGAGAGATGTGAGTTGGCAAATTTGCGATTTTCACGGCCTGCTCCATCCCCTTGCGCCGCGTTGGAGTGTGGGTCGTATCGTAGCACGGCGTAGGAACGCCACTCCTATAACAGAAAATAAAAAGGAGTAAAACAGAATGGACATGTGCCTCTTTCTGGAGCTCCCCGACCCCTTGTATGAACAGGCCAAGAGGGAACAAGCACAAAATACCAATATAAACACCAAAAAACCGGCAGGTGAGTAGTACATAAGATACGGCCCCGTGCCGACCACCCAGAGAGGGAGAGATAAAGAGAGCGACCGGCCCACGCTAATTCACGGCGAGCAAGCATAGGAAACACGCACGCACGCACCCCTGGCAACCAGCACCAGCACCTCTGGAGTTCCGACCGTTTCGCGTGCACGCACTTGTTTCTCCTTCACGGCATCGAATAGCATATCTGGTACGGGAAAACATTTCATCTGTGGATACGCGCAAGCACGCGTTCCAACAAAGAAAACTTGGAACGCATACAGAGAAGGGAGGAGAACGTACAGCGCTTCCTCGTGTATAACACTCCAGAACCTATCGCCGTCCATGCTCGTCTGATAGACGTCTCGAAGAGTGATGTTCATGAAGTTGTCGCAGTTCACAAGGTGGCCGTTCTTCAGTTCTACGAGCTTCGTCGAACGTATTAGTACGATGGTTCATTTTGTGTGGAGTAAAAGTCCTGAGGGAGGCGGCTCATCGCGGGTGAGCCGCTGACAGGAATGATACTGCCAAGAGTTGGAAAGGTGTCGATTAATTTCGTGTTAGCAGGCTGTCTCTGCTACGATGCACGTGCAGTGTCGGAAGTTCACAACCTCGAGGAGGCAGTCCTGTTGAGAACATGGGAACTATGAAACACTTCTTCGACACTGAAACTTGCCATTTCCGTTCTTTCTCTACACGTTCTACAAGTTTGCGAATGCTGTGAAGCAGAATCGTCTCGTGTACTTCGCAGCTTTTGCTTTCTAGTCTTCCTCTCACAGTGTCTTCTGCTTTCATAGATAATGCAGTGCTATGATACGTGTTCTCCTACGGTAAACGTATTACTCCTTTCACGAAAGATTGATCCAGCGTTTCAGGCAGAAGTATACTTCTTACGACCACCAAGGATCTTTTCTTCGAAGATGCTCCTTCTCCACATTTTCACCTGGCGAATGTACTAATCGGTAAAAGCGATTGAGTCTCGACTCTCAGTGTCAGTGCTCTCGAGAACTTAGTAAATGTCAGATGGTTGGTAGAGCTGTGGTTGACCACATGCGTCAGCCTCGCGACTCGATCGAGAAGGCACGCTTGGTGGAGGCTCGTTCGTTCAAAACCTGTTCCCCTTGACGTCACTACTAGTGCGCACATTGTCAATTTACCGCCATGGAGCTTCGACTCGCTCTTTGGCGCGAAGAGTCTTTCCCCTGTAGTGCAGCTAGCAGCCCTCGAGTCCTCCCTACTCTGCTGTGATGCATGGAGGGTGGTCCCTTCCTCGAAATGCTCTCAGTAAACATGTACCACTCTGTGCAGGATGATCACCGCGATGGGCCCTGTTTTCCGTTGTTCGATGACTATACACCGCGCTTCCGGTCCTGTTCTTTCACGTCCTTTAACCTCGGCTGGGTTCGTAGGATGATGTCTGGTCTATGCATTCTTCATTCATGGGGTTCCCGGAATGGTTATTCACCATCCATCGATACCTTACATTGTAGTTGCCCCGATCCCTAGGAGCTCGCACTCGGCAACACAACAGAGGTGGACTTGGACATTCTCGTCCACCGTGATGAAATGTTTTTCGCAGTCATATTCCACGATTGACGGTCACAGAATCAAACTTCGGTCGTTGAATGAGAGCATTGAGATCCAGAGTTCCAAAGATGAATGAAGAGTACACGTGTTCTCGCACAGCTATATGATGCGGCCATCTCGAAGGGGAGCTGTGCACATCCAGGGTTCTGAACTACATCAGCCTCGTTCAACTACACCGTAAAAATCCGAACACAAATGACGCACACCGCAGCTGCGGAATCACAGCCTAATACATCCTCTGTCCCACAACGAGCTAGTGGCGATTCGTGCTCGAGATTGTCCGAAAGGGCTGTTTTGGTCGATGCCCACGGCACAATGAGTCGCAGAATTTGCGTCCCATCACCGCAGTGTCCTGTTGCCCTCTAGCTCCCGGAATGTGGCAAACATCTAAGTGCCGATTTCAACTGACAGTCACCTTCGGACACGTGATTATTTGAAGTGGTCAAGTATCAGAGGGAGGGGACGCCGCCTTCCTATCATTAGCACCCCGACCCTGCTCCCACTCAGTAGCTTGAGTGGTAGCTGGCTCACGACCCATGCCCTTGAATCTCCCATCCTGTCCTCTCCAGATGCCATGCAGCGTTCATGTGTGGTGTGTTATGGTGACTTCATGTGATATGTCGTGGGTCTCTCATGGAGTCCCGGGGAGAGTCGAGGCGTCGCATTTGAAAGTCTAGTGACGGTAATCATGTCTGCAGATTCGAATGACAGGTTTTCACTGGTAATGAGGCGTTGCTCCTTAACACGTTCCCTGACGTAATTACAATGGCCAAGGTTAAGATGTAACATTTGTCAACATAAGAATATGAATACACGCGTATAAAAGCACAGTGATAGAAGAAAGAAAACACGTACATGCCCATCAAAAAACAAGGCTGACGGAAGAAGATGTAGATAACGCTTTCACGAGACTCTTATTTTTCTTATGGGTTCTGTCACTCTCCACCCAGTACACAGTTCCTTCCACTCGATTCCCCAACCTGCTCTTTACGATTTCCCGGTGACGGCCCTTCCCCTCTGGATCTTCGACGTCTCGTTCCATCACAAAAGCCCTTCCTACCACCGTAGTGCCAAAGTAGCTGCCCTCATACGTGCTCGGGACGGCAACTTTGACCTCCCCATTTGTTGTCGTAGCCACTGCCTTTAGGACAGATCCCACAGGAGACTCCGTAATCGCAAGGTCAACAAAACCATTCATAGAGGATGTGTCCACATCAAAATTCCCACCGAACTTCGGATCAGAGATCAGGGTAACTTCTGAAGCAACATGTCTAAAAGCCCGACCAGAATTTGCAAGGTTATTTATTATGACGGACAAAGAGTAAACGTATGCATACCCATTGGCAGATCGTGTCAAGAGCTTGGATGTGAGGCGGGAGAACGCATTGTTAAACAGGGTCACCGTCGCATCGATGTTTCCATTGACGGTGACCAACTCGAGGAGCCCTCCTTGGAAGTGACCAGAAATATTGCCGTTGACCGTCTTATAGAAACCAAAGGCAGAAACGACGGACTAGCATCTGGAGTCAAACATTGAACCGTGAGTGATATGATGGGCTTACATTGACTGTGATATGACCATCAACGGACGCAAGGGAGAATTTGCCGAACGCCATGGTGTTCGACGAAGCCGTCACGCTCTGGGAGTAGGTGGGGAGGTGCGTCATCAATACCTTCGTACCGAGGGTACTACCTTTTTTGGCAACAGGTAGAGTAAGTTCCACGTCAAAATGCAGAGGCCTCTGTTCAGACCAGTGGCCACTGTGAGACGGAGTCTGCAAGTGTCCTCAGTCAGCAACTGAAGGTCAGGTATGGGCGACAATCCACGCACCAGAATGCTAACGCCATACTGGTTCTCTTCACCTCCGGTAAGGCACACGGTAGCAGGGTCGAGAAAATCCTTGGATTCATAGGCTACTCGAATGTCAACGTCTACCACATCGGACTCTTTATTGGATTGAATGATCTTCAAATTACCCAGCTGGTTTGTGCCACGAGAAAATAGATAGACCGAATTGGCGTTAACAGGAAGTGAGAATGAGGTCCCTGCTCCATATGGTTCGGTGCTCCATGTCGGTTGGTCAAAATAATCCGTCCAGTTCTGACTATGGACACATTGCAGTCGTGGGGGATCCTCGGGCATATAAAAGCCTATGTTAGGTATGGAGGGAGGTCGCTAGATACGTACACGACACAGCCGCCACCGTGACTGTTAGTACGTTCTCGGCCTTGTACAGTGGACGACATACAACACGAGTGTGTCTGTGGAAGAGCCTCCGTGAATGGAGGAGTCCAGATACAGCGAGTCCCAGAAGCAGGGCTGTACCACAGGCCACCAAGATCTTCTTTATCGTTGGCCGCCGGCTCGCCTCTTGCCAGTGTGGTGCAAGGCGTTGTTGAACGTAGTGCAAGTCCTGTCCTTCAAGGAAAGGCTGGTTTTGACATTCACAGCCTTTTTCGCAGTTGGAGCACGCGCTGTAGCGATCGCTAGGCTGGGCCATTATCAGTGCTGCTATGGCCCCATGGGATGAGGTTAGGTTGCGTCTTTATAGTGGGACTTGACTGCGACCGATCAAGTTGGGCGCAGCAGGCGTAGCAGCAGCCACATCTATGATCTAATCATCCGTGTCGATCCGTTTGCTGCGCCGTAGTCGGCCTGATCATGTAGGACCAGAGCGAACGCGGCAACGTGTTTGGGTAGTTCACAAGTGTCTGCTACACGGTGGTTGAAGTACCTCACCCCACATAGCAACTACTTTCTGCACAGGGATTTATCAAAGGTACAAATTATAACAATGGTATCGGTGCTATTGAGGCTCAACGCTCACGTCAGTACACAGCTCTTTTTGTGCGTTTTCCAATTCATCACCTGACAGTTCTGTCGAGCAGTACTTGGCTCTCTTGCATTTGGAGCACGCAGACAACGGGACGCCTCCTTTTCCACGTGCCAAACACTTAGAGGTGGGCTCAGCTGGATTGCCTACGTCTACCCCTGCTTTCTCCATATACGAGATAGGGAATAACGGACTGATGGCTGCCCTCGTCACATATTTGGCTGAGACGCTGCCATAGCGTTCCTTCAACACTTCTGTCTCGATGCCCATCTCACAGGAACTCCACAGCACTTTCTTTAGGTTCGACCCGGCACCAGGATAGAAGGGAACAGAGTTATGAACGAGGTACTTGCAACTCGGTTTGTGCTTCCAAGTACGGCACCACTCGATGAAGAGTGGAACCAAATGTCTTCATGCTTCAAACTTGTGGGCACGTGTCTTGATGGGAAGTATCCGTTCTATCTTCACTTTGTATTGAATGTCTTTCGCCTAGGGTATGATCCATGGATCGGTCCCAACCGTGTGGGAGCCGGGGTCGAGTCGAGTGTCGGTAGCGAGAATCGTTGCGTAACATTTTTCTTCAGAAATGCATAAGACAAACCCGGCTTGAGTCGACCCTTCCAATGCGGTGGCAGCGACAAAAAAGCGCGAAGGGAGTCCTTCAAATCCATAAACGTGTCATGCATGGTGGTTCCGGGGAACGTTCTCGGTGCAGGGAATGCTCTTTGTGTGACTCGCACTCCCTCTGAAAGCATGAGACTGACGTGCGGTCCCGGAGAGCTTGAAGGAAGGGCAACGATCTCGATTCACGCGGTCATACTCCAGATTGTCAGTACGCCACAGTTGATGGCCATTCTGAAACTCCTTGAGATATCGAATTGTCCCTTGATAGTTAGTGCTAGTGTCATGGGCGCAGCCACCTGTTCTGCCGTGAACCATTAGTAGCACATGCCTATAACACTCCCCTCAACATACTTCGATTTCAGCGCTATGCGACGTTTGGCATTTGCCGTGTTGATGGGAAGAGGGAAGGAATTGACATGCTTGTACTGATCGACGCGTAACTCGGCTTTGTTCGGGGACAACTGTTCTACAGTAACCGCGCAACCACCGGCAAGCAGCTTGTCCTGTCGACCCTACAATGTCGACGTCGGTAGTGAGCGACTGCATCTGCACATTGGACCAGTCCACCTCCACGCGGATTGGATGTCACTGACACTTCGCATCCGATTTAAGAGGTATAAGGGGGTTCTCTGAGCTGATCATATCATTGTTCCTTGCCGGTGCCTTGGTCAGGATATGAACATATGGTTCGTCGGTCAACAGACCCTTGCACAGATACATCTCTGGCCCTAATTTTCATGCCGATGGTCCGACTCTCATATTGGGGCGAATAGCTGGGCCAACAGTTCCGCTGGACGTGCGGATGAGAATGGTAGAAAGAGCAGAGAAGGACACCGTCAAAGGCAACAAACCATTGATCCCCGGTCCGTCCTCGGCGATGACTGCCAACTTATTTTCGCCCTTGCTTGATACCTCGTGTTTGCCGAATAACGCCGAGAGGCGTACGAAGGAATTGAGCCTGAGGTTGGCATGTATTCTGCATTCCAAAGTGGGAGTAGCAGCGGCCGAGAGGTCAGATTGTACCTTGTTCGTAGCACGGCGGGGGGCCGCTAGAATGACAGTTACGACTTCGGGAGTCGTACCCCACGCCCGGAAAATGGGGGGGGGGGGGGGGGGGGGGGGCCTTCCTGAGAGCGAAGTTCCCGTAATCGCGCACTTGGACTAGATCGGGGATATGTAAAGCCGGGCACTCGTGGTATAATTATGCTGGACGAGACCCTAGTCGCCTTCTGCAATATAAATCCGGAGGGCAGTGCCGAACAACATAGGATAAAATACCTAAGTTCTTACCTCTCGAACTCCGACCGGCCTCGCGTGCACGCACTCGCTCCTCCCTTGACAGCACTGAACAGCGTATCTGGCACGCGCAAGTACTTTACCTGTGGAAATATACATGCACGTGTTCGATTAAAGAAAAGGAAACGCGTGCAGAAGAGGAGGGAGGACAAAAGAACGTACGCTGCTTCCTCGTACATAGCACTCGTTGAGTTTCCAGAACCGATCACCGTCCGTGTTCGTCTGATAGACCTCTCGAAGAGTGATGTTCATGAACTTGTCACAGTTGACAAGGTGGCTGTTGACAGTGTTGCCATTCTTCGGTTCTACGAGCTTCGTCGCTCATGTTAATACGATGGTTCATTTTATGAGATTCTGATGGGTGTCAGAGGAAGGGGAGGGGCTTGCCATGGGCTTGTTCTGGGCCGCTGATAGGAGCGATGGTGGGAACTGGAAAGCCGTTAGTCAGTTTCGCGTTAGCAGAGTTGTCTCTGCGACGATGCACATACCATGCTGGAAGTTCGCAACTTCCACGAGACAGTTGGAAGCGTGGAAACTATGAAACACTTCGACACTGCAACCTGCCATTTCTGTTTGACGTTCTCCCTCTACACGTTCTCTAACTTATGCGGAGGCAGTGAAGCACGTGAAGCAGAGTTGTTTCGTGTACTCTCCAGCCTTTGCTTTCCAGCCTTCCCTGCACCTGCCTTCTGCTGCTGTAGAAATGCAATGCCATGGTGTGTGTTCTGCGGTGAACATAGCTCTCCTTTCACGACAGATCGATCCAGGTCTGCAAGCGAAGTATTGCGTACTTCTTTCGACTACTAAGTATCTCTTCCTCTTCCTCTTTCTTACTCGCCTCCACCTGACGAAGGCATTAGTCGGACAGTAAAGCGATTTGAGTCCAATTACTAGTATATGAGGTGTCAGTGCTGTCGAGAACTCAGGGAGCCCGAATCACATCATACATGTTCATTCGAGAAAGTCCTGTCATTGATTTTCGTCACTGGTGTTTGCAGTATATGAGACGGGGACCTACTACCGGTGTCCCGGTCTCATGGTGGTGTTACGAGACTTTGGCCGGAAGTCATGGTTGACTGCATGCATCGGCCTCGCGACTCGATCGAGAAGGTACGATTGGGAGGCTCGTTCGTTCAAAACGTGTTCCCCTTGACGCTACTACTAGTCCGCACATTGACCATCCCTTCCTCGAGACGCTCTCGGTATGTATGTATCACTCGGTGCAGAACGATCATTGCGCTATCCCCTGTTTCCCGTTGTTCAATGGCTATACACAGCGTTCGCGGTCCTGTTCTTTCACATCTTTCAACCTCCTGGGTTTGTCAAAGTCCACATCTGCCGTTTCTCCGAGTGCGAACTCCTGGAGATCAGGGAAGCCACGACGGATAGCGCGTAAGATGTCGACGGATGGTGTATAACCGTTCCGGTGACCCCCTAAGTGAAAAACATGTACATTCATCCTACGATCTCGTGCACCGCAACCAAAGGTTTTTCAGAATCAAAGTCTGGTCATTGAACGAGTGCACTGGAATCCGAAGCGCCGAAGGTGAATGAAAAGTACATGTGCTGTTCTCGCACAGGTATACGATGTGGCCATCTCGAAGGTGGGCTGTGCACGTCCAAAGTCCTGAACTACATCGTAAAGATACACGTCCAAATGATGTGTACTGCAGCCTTGGAATTACAGCCTAATATATCCCCTGCGCCAAAACTAGTGAGTGGCGGCTAGTCCTTAAGATTGTCGGAGACAATTGTCTTGCTAGTCGATACCCGCGACACGATGAGAGCCGAGGTGTTTGCGCCGCACCGCGCGGAGCGTCCTTTTGTCCTCTAGTTCCCGAAATCGGACAGACATCTAGGTGACGATTTCAGCTGACAGTCATCTTCGGAAACGGGAGCCTTTGAAAGAGTCCAATTATCAGAGGAAGTAGAGGTCGCTTCCCTACCGTTAGCATCTCGACCCCGCTCCTACTGAGTAGCTTGAGTGGTAGCTGGCTCACCGCCCGTACCATCCACTTACGTCCCGTCCTTGAATCTGCCCAGGGCTGTAACGAGACCAGTGTCCAGTCCTTGCCAGCTATCATCCAGCCTTCGTGTGCAGTGTATGTTAATAACTTCATGTGATATGTCGTAGAGTCTCGGGGAAGGTCGAAACGTCACATCTGAATATTTAGTGACCCTGCTCGTTCTTCAGATTCGAATGACAGGTTTATACTGGTAGTGAGGCGTTGCTCCTGAACACCTTCCGTGACAACGAGCATTAATTACAATGGCCAGGGTTAACATGTAATATTTGTCAACATAAGATTATGAATACATGCGTATAAGAGCACAGTGATAAAGAAGGAGAACACGTACGTGACCATCAAATGACAAGGTTGACGGAAGAAGTCGTAGCCAAAGCTTTCATGAGACTCTTGTTCACCTCATGGCTTCCGTCGCTCTCCATTCAGTAGATAGTTGCTTTCACTCGATTCCCTACACTGTTCTTTATGATTCGTCCCTTCCCTTCTGGATCTTCGGCGTCTCGTTCCATCACAAAAACCTTTCCTACCGCCGTAGTGCCTAAGTAGCTGACCTCATACACGCTTGGGACGGCAACTTTGACCTCCCCATTTGTTGTCGCAGCCACTACCTTTAGGACAGATCCCACGGGAGACTCGGTAAACGCAATGTCAACAAAACCACCCGTAGATTCCCACCGAGCTTCGGATGAGAGATCAAAGCAACTTCTGAAGCAACGTGTCTAAATTTGCAAGAATATTTGTTATGATGGACGGAAAGTAAATGTATGCATACCCATTGGCAGATCGCGTCACGAGCTTGGAGGTGAGGGAGGCGAACTCGTTGTTAAGCAGAGTCACAGTCGTATCGATGTGCCCATTGACCGTGACTAACTCGAGGAGCCCCCCCTTGGAAGTGACCAGAAATATTGCCGTTGACCGTCTTAAAGAAACCAAAACCAGAAGCGGCAAACTAGCATCTGGAGTCAAAAACTGAACTATGAGTGATGTGATGGCCATATATCGACAGCGATATGGCCGTCAACAGACGCAAGGAATATTCCGCCAAAGGAGATGGTTTCCGACAAACCTGTCACGTCTTTGGAATAGATCGGTAGGCACGTCGTCAATGGCTTTATATCAAGGGTACTACCTTCTTTCGCAGCAGGTAGAGTGAGTTCCACGTCAAAGTGCAAAAGCCACCTTGGAAACCAGCGGCCCTTGTGAGGTGGAGTCTACAAATGTCCTCGGTCAGCAAATGAAGGATAAGTATAGACGACAATCCACGCACAAGAATGCTAACGCTATACTGGTTCTCTCCACCCCCGGTAAGGCATACAGTAGCAAGGCCCAAGGTATCTTTGGATTGATACGCAACTCGAATGTCAACGTCTACTACGTCGGGCTCTTTATTGGATTGAGTGATCTTCAAGTTACCGAGCTGGTTTGCGCTGCGAGAAAGTAGGTAGAGCGAACCAGCGTCAACAGGAAGTGAGAATGAAGTCACTGCTCCGTAGGGTTCGGTGCTCCATGTCGGCTGGTCAAAATAGTCCGTCCAGTTCTGGCTATAGACACATTGCAGTTGTGGGGGATCCTCGGGCACATAAAAGCCCACTATAGGTGGGAGGGGAGGTCGCTAGATACATGATACGGTCGCCGTTGCTAGTAAGTTTTCGGCGTCGTACAGTGGACGACATACAGCACGAGTGTCTGCGGAAGAGCCTCCATGAGTGGAGGAGTCCAGACACAGCGAGTCCGAGAAGCTGCTGGGGCTGTACCACAGGCCACCAAGATCTTCTTTATCGTTGGCCGGTTCGCCTCTCGCCAGTGCGGTGCAAGGCGTTGTTGAACGTAATGCAAGTCCCGTCCTTCAAGCTTCAAGGAGAGGCTGATTCTGACATTCGCAACTCTTCTCGAAGTTGGGGCACGCGTGGTAGTGCTCGCTAGGGTGGGCCATTATCAGTGCTATGGGATGAGATTAGGAAGCGTCTTTATCATACGGTGGGACTTGACTGCAGCCGAGTGTGCGCAGCCTTGCCAGGGTAGCTACATTATAAGTACGGGCCGGCTGCGCATGACTGTACAAACTCGTCTGCCATCAATACCCACCCGATCACTCTCCTTGCGTTCGTTGGCTCGTGTACCTTGTTCCGACACTTGGATCGGTACTGGAATGCGCATTTTTCTCGTGTACATGTGTCAGTGCATGGTAATTACTACATGTCTAGTGCCGAAACGATCCAAGCTTTTGTACTATGTGACGTCGGCGCGAGGTTAGAATAACTTGCGTCGCCGGCACAAAGAAGAACCTTCTTGTCACTACTCGGGTTTTCCAGACTAATGGGTCTGTTATTCGAGGTAGAGAGAAAAGTCCCCGTATTCTACGTTACACTGGGCTTTTATACGGTAGGGTATCGGTACCAGTAGTCAACACGAATACAGGTGATAAAGGAAGACAGAGAGAGAACATATCACATGTTTTAAACATCCTGGTCACCGGGTATCCTAGACGTCAAAGTCACGTCTTGTCAGTGCCAATCGCTACATCCCCCCCTCCAGGGTACGAAGTAGCCTCTTTGTTTCTGGACGGTGGCTTACGCGGCATCTTCCGTATTCTTTCCAGACTCCGCAACTTCATCAGCACCTGCCTCATCCGCACCTTCGTACTCCTCATACGCACCGTTGCCCTCGGTCGCCTCTATCGCATCGTTCTCTACGACATTGTTGGATGGGGTAGGGTCGTGCGTAGTACCGCTAGGTCCAGCGACGGGTTGGTCGGGTAAAGTGAAGAAATCGATATCGGTGAAGAAGCTATCGATGGACTGCAAGGGGAGATCGGTGGCGTAGTTGGATGGTACGTCCGTAGTCGTCGATTTCTCAACGTTTATGGTCTTCGACGCCCCAGCATTAACAGCCTTCGATTTCCTGAGGACCCGCTTCGATTTAGACGTGTGATGGTTCTTGGAGTACGGGGCACCAACGGGCAAACTGTCACGCCGATCAGAGGATGGTTCTTGGTCGTGGCGTTTGTCCTCCTGGCGGCTATGGCAGTCGAGATAATTCCGGTGCAATTTCTCTTGCTGCCACTGCTGATCCTCCACTATTTTCCACAGCATACCGTTTACCATTGCCACCTGCCCGCTGGTGAACATGCGTCCCCCTTCTTTTTCCTCCTGACTCCTCAAGTCAGCGCTTCCGCCCAAGACCTCTTCCCTGCTGGGAGGTGGACCTGGGATAACAACCCGAATCTTCCCCCGTTCGTCTGGCTCGCTATAGGCGAACCTCGCGTTAGTTCTTGCCTCCCTGCTGTAAGCCTCTCTAAACTGATGATACCCAATAGGAACCTGTGGTAGCCACCTTGGATGACGACACAATGCCCTGTCGTAGGTGAAGAACGATTGGACCTGCTTGTGATGGATGGTAATGGTGTCGCCATCGGGTCCATTTTCTGGGACGACACACACCATAAAGTAGTCAGAGTTATAACATACGATATTTCGTCTGGGCATGGACATGGCGGGTTCCTGGGGTAGGTTCGATGATAGGTCAAGGTTCAGGAGTTCTCGAACGACGTCAGACAAGGTATGTCGGAGTATCTCTGGGTCAGGAGAGTTAATATGAGGGATCCGCGGGGTTATCCTAGGTGAATGGTGACAATACGAGGTGTTGAGAGGGGTCTTGGCTTGGGCGTGGCGCGTCGATCCTCGACAAGTACATCCCCTTCGTCTCGCTGATTGCGAATTGTTGCTAACGCGTCTTGAGTTTAAGTTCCTCACAGGGCTACGATGATCACGGCGTCCGTATCGTTGGCATGGACGTGCCGGGTATGTGGAGCGTGATGAGTGTTGGGGGGTGCGAGGAGGATTATGTCGAGAGTTTTGGTTTCGGGGACGCGAAGCATGATGACGAGGATGGGTTTGGGGAGCACGATGTCGAGGACCGGGGGTTCTTTGTCGAGAGGCCTGGTATGTTGACGGGAAATTTTGTGAGGGGGGCATCAGGCTTTATATGGGCTCCGCATAGGTGTGGGGCCAAGTGTCCAAGTGACACCTGGGGGTTGTCGTCTGACAGGCCCCCGTCATCCCTTTCCCTCAATCCTTCAACCCCGTCAACTCCGATAGCCTCAAAATAATCGGTCAGTGCTTTCAAGTGCGCTACCTCGTCATATGGTAACCATGATCTGTCACCCGCTGTCCATTGTACTTCAAATTCGGCATTGGAGTGGCTGCCTCGGTGGCATGTGATTTTGTCTACTGCCCACTCACGACCACTTCCCCCGAATTCAGGAATCTGATTGTCTCTCCTTCCAGGGAATTTTCTGTCGTTGTTCGCAATGTGTATTCTTAGCAAGGACAAATGGAATACGTCATGTACGCCGCGGCTCTTCAAGTTATCAGGTAGATCTATCCGGAACGAATTGTTCCCAAAGTCTTCGGTTATCTGATACAGTCCCATGTACTTAGGTATGAGTTTTCGAGACGTACCCTTCAGGAGGCTAATGTTCTTTGTCGAAATGTAAACCAGATCGCCTTTGACAAATGGGCATTCTCGGCGTCTCTTGTTAGCACCGACGATTTGCTTAGCACGCGCTTTCATAATCGCGTTGTGAGCCTCCATAACGGTGAGTTTCATTTTGTTCGTGAATGCTTTAACACTTGGATACTCTTCTTTAGTAGGAGCGTCCCATATCATCTTTCGAGGCATCCAGCTGGTATTCAAGAAGAATGGTGCATAACCTGTAGACTCAGACGTCGCGCTGTTGATCGCAAACTCGATGGTGGGTAATTTTGACACCCAGTCCCTTTGATTAGGTCTGATACAGCACCTTAACATTTGACCGATAGTCTGATTGGCGCATTTGGTAGCACCGTCGGTCTCGGGGTGGTATGCGCTCGACATTTTCTGTTTAATCCTGATCAGGTTATTAAGGTGAGTCCAGAAGAGACTCGTAAACAGTATGTCTCGGTCACTGATTATTGCTCGTGGCAGTCTGTGGTACTTATACACTTCCGCAAACATCAGTTCCGCCACTTCACGAGTGGTGTAGTTTATTCTACTAGGCACCAGGTGTACCATAGACGTCAGTAGATCTATTATGACTGTAATAGAGTCATATTCACCGTTTCGATCCTTAGACTCAGGCAACGGTCCTACAAAGTCTACTCCTATTGCCTCCCAAGGTCTGGAGGGTATAGGTAACGGGTTCAGTAATCCAAATGGTTTGTGAGTAGGTGGTTTACTTCGCTGGCAAGTCCTGCATGATGTGCAGAATTGTGTGACATCTTTGACCATCGAGTCCCACCATAGGAATTCCTGTATGTATGATATTGTCTTCTTCGCCCCTAAGTGAGCTAGTATTGAATGTGCCTGGTCTATTACCATTTCATGCAATCGCTTGCTGTTCACTTCAATGTCCGGCACACAGAAAACTGTCTGGTCTGGTAATTTCAGTTTGATAAAACCGTCCGGAGTAATCTCAAAATTACTAAGTGCCTTCGGTTCATCCACAATCTGTTTAAAGAACGGGTCTTTATGGTACTGATCCTTAGCAGCTTCTAAGATTCCTTCGTTTCCCAGGTATACCACAAGGGGAACCCGAGTTGACACGATCACATCACGATTTGAATTGGTAGCCGAAGGTGAGTCTGGCTCCCTTGTTACGTGTCGTTCCCTCAAGGAGCTCGGTAATTCCTGTGCTTCTTGCTGCACGGATGCAGCATGGTCATTGTTGGATGAGGTGGGTACTACTCCCTTCCCCCCCTTCTTTCGTTTGCCTGGTCCCAGCAGAACGAAATGATGCCTCACCCTACTAGCAAACTCAGCGCCAGTCTCAGGGCGACCCGTTTCAGTGGGGGGAGGAGCTTCGCGACGACGACGTGGCATAGGAGCAGGCTTGGGCAAGGTAGATGTTTGCCCATCCTTCTCGATAGGCTGCCTGACAATCAGCTTCACTCTAGGTATGTGCGGACGGGCAGTCGGCCCTGGAAACCGGTCCTTGGGAGAATCGGGGTGCCCCATGTCTGGGGACAATGCGAGAGCCTCAAACCCAACATACAACGGTGCGCTAAGTACCTGTGATTCTCCCGTGTTCATCGTCGTTTCACTTACATCCATATCACAGTGGAGATATTCGCTAGGAGCGTGGATTGTACCAGGCACGTCAAACTCATAGAGTCGTGAAAGCGCATCCGGCAATATATTCTCGACACCCAGAACGTATTGAATATCGAAGTCAAACTCTGCTAACTTTTCCAGCCAGCGTGCTTGGTGGCCAGACAGATCTTTCTGTTCCAGCAGGTACGTCAAGCTTTTATGGTCAGTTACCCAAGTGAAATGAACGCCTTGTAGTATGTCTCGATGGCGGAGCATCGTCTCGACCCCTGCCAACAATTCTTGCTCGTGCATGGGGTAGTTATGCTGAGCAGACGACATCTTTGCGGAGTAAAATGCTGCAACTTTCGCAGACTTCCAATCTGTTCCTTGCGTGATTACTCCACTGATTCCATTTCCACACACATCCGTCATTACCCATATGGGGTCATGATTCGGGCCATAGTCCAGAGGGACTCTACAGTGAGGTGCGCATGCCGCCACGTATCGTTTGATGGTCTCAAATGCTCGCTGTTCGGTGAACGTCCATTTGAATGGACGCGTTTCGGCACTAGCTTCAGCAAGCACACCCAAAGGTATGCACACCTTGTAAATGTCATCGGCCAAATATCCCACTGACCCAATGAAGCCTTTACAGAGTGTACGGTTGGTGGGTACTTTCCAGTTGAGTATGTGATCAACCTTTTCTGGGTCCATCTTAATTCCATCATTAGTGACTATGCACCCGAGTATCTTCACCTCGTCGCACAAAAACTGTAGTTTCTTTTTGCTCAGGTAGAGCTTCTTGTGCATCAAGATTTCAAGCACCAACTTTACGTGTCGTATGTGATCCTCTAGCGTGTCAGAATAGATGATAATATCATCCAGATATATGTCCATGAATGAGCTGATATGCTCGCCAAAAATGTGATTCATTAGCGCCTGGTACGTCGCAGGTGCGTTGCAGTCACCTTGCTGCACAACAAGGCTGACCATATTGCCGTCAGGTGTAGTCACAGCAGTCCGTTCAATGTGTTCTGGGATCACACGGATTTGTTCGTATGCATCAGCGCCGTCGATGATGGAGCGGTAAGGTTTTCTGGTGACCCGTCGCAATATTCCATCCATGTCTGGCATTGGGGACGACAACTTACACGTGTTCTTGTTATGCTCTCGCAGATCCACAACTACCCATAATCGAGGAGGGTTTCCCGCCTTCGGGATCAGAAGCATCGGGCAGGTATTACGGGCTGCGGTAAGTGCCCACCGTCCTGTCTTCAAGTAAGCGTTTTTCTTAGCGATCCACAGCGGTCATAATTCTTCTGGACACTTAGAAGGGCGCCACGGATAGATTTTGGTCTCGTCTATTAGCGGGATCTCATGATTGATAGCGCGAAACGGAGGTAAGGCCGTAGCTCCCGCTTGTGAACAAAGCGGCTTTGCTAATTCTTGTAGATACCTTCGTGCCCTCCCCAAGCTATCCTGATACACCTCGGTGGCACAAGATTCAAGCACAGAGACCTGCGGACCTTTCATTTCGGTAGGTGTCATACTCCCAATCACAACCCTTGGCGAGTGAAGTCCAACTAACGCCTTGTGTTGATAGAGGAATGGCATCCCCAAGATCAAATCGTAATTCTGTAGGTTCATCACGTCGAAGTATCATTCGCAGTCAATACCTTGGTACTGCAAACGTACTCTCGCACCAAAATTCACCTTCGATCATGAACCCTGCACAGCCAATTGGATAGTGAGTGGTTTCTCAAGTGGGATTCGCTTAACTCTCAGCTGCTCTGCTAGCGTTACAGACATGAAGTCCGCAAGAGATCCAGTATCGATCAGCGCTTGTGCGGGATGCCCATTAATATGCACGACGACAACGAGCGGTTTAGGGACTTTCCTCGTAAAGTCCTTTGCGATCGCTGCATTGCGTTGCAAGGTAAGTTTATCCTCCGTTTTGATATGATGACTTCCCAGATGTATGGAGTAACTTTGTACGTTTGTCGTTAGGTCATCGTTACTTTCGAACAACTTGGTGAGACAAGATTCTCCATCCTCCAGAGGGTCCTCCAAGGTAAGATCAACACACGCGCGAAGAAGCATCTTAGCATGCCAATGCACGACATCAAACTCGGGTATTGTCGTGTGGTCGGCTGGCATGTCGAAGCAAAGGTTCATATGAAAGTCATATACCTTGTAAGTATTCTTATCCCTTAGTACGCACTTGAAACGATTTTCGTTTCTTTCAAGCACCAGTAAACTGTACGAACCAAGCTTAGTCGTGATATACTCCTCAATAGGAGTGCCCATAGGTGGTGAGGCCCACGTCCTTTTGTTCGCAGAATAACGTAGTTCCTTCCAGGTCAAGCCTGCCTTCTCGCCTTTATGGTACCAGTACCAACGGTCAAGACGAAACGCTGGACGCATTAGCAACTCAGTGGGGACGGTAATCTCATCGTCGGGACCGAGAACATCCCTCTTGCTTTCAACGATCATATGCCGGCCATTCCCCAAATCGTACACAAGGAAACGGGTGTCCATGAAGGTATGCAGCTCGGTCGGGTCATCACCAGGATAGCATATGCCTGACAGCCGTTCCATCACCCGATCATCGAGTGGAGTTCCCATCTTCGTTCCAGTCACAAGCAGTCCCTGTAATGCACTACCCTCATAATAATGGATCCTCATACTCTCGTTGGGATCGTCCTCGTCAGTAGTTACTTCGTTCATTCTATCATCGTCATCCTGATCACTCGAAATGCTTTCCAGGTCAGGAATGTCATCATCAGGTAAGTTATCGTCTTCTATTGGCGGAACGTGAATGAAACTCGACGATATCTCAGGTTTGCACTTGGACGACCTAGCAAGCTGACGCTGACACTCGATATCGCCAAAGTTGACATCAACGCCAAAGCTTGTAACACCAGGAGGTTTACTGGAGGAGGCCACTACTTGTCGATCAGGACAGTTCCTCGAGAAATGTCCTGATTTGTGGCAGATGAAGCACAAGCCCTCAGCCTTGTGCCGCTCTTGTTCTTCTTTACTCAATTTTGGTGAGTCACGCTTAGACTTATCAGAACGTTTACTGCATTTTTTTCTATCCCGATCACGTTCCCCCTGGCTCTGCCCATTGGATTGATCATTATGGCGGTCTCGCTTTCGACGAGATCGCTTCTTCCATTGTTTGGATGACTCAGATTCTTCAGGTAAGGACGCAGTGCCTTCTGCAGTTGTTTTCTTATTGTTCTTTCGACGGTTAGGTCGCGCACTGTTGTTTGTAACCGACCGCATGATTTCCATGATCTCAGCTGTCACAGAGACTTTCTTGAGTGAAGATACTTCAGGGTTTAACTTTTCTCTCCACAGATCGCGCTGCAACTCTTTACGAAGGCCAGACCACAACTTATGAACCTTAGCGTGTTCGTCGGTCTCCCCAATCATATTCCACAGCTCGTTTAGCTCGTAGAGGTAATCCCTTACTGTCTTGGAGTTCTGATGGCACGACTGTAGCTTTTCTCGCTGACGCAGTCAGAAGTTTATAGGGAAACAATAGTTGAACAGTTTGGTGAAGAAATCGGATAATCTCCACTTGTATGGGTCTCCCGAAACTTCACGTATATAAAACTGCTGCGCCTTCTTGGTAAGATAGTGCGACAGTATGAACACACAATTCTTAGGTTTCACTCCTCCATATTTAACATATGCCGTACCCTCCGTTACGAATTGCTGGAAAGCTTGAACGTCATCCGAACCATCATATTTGGTAGGTGGAATCGGTTTCAGCATGGCCTTACGACAGGACTTAGAACGTTTCTTACGAGACCTGCGACCATGGCTACGAGACCTCCCTCGACGGTACTGCCTACAGGATCTGACACCTGCGGTAGAATGCAGGTCCTCACTATCAGTGGAAGAATCATCTGAAGACCCGCTGTCACTACTACTCGATGTGCAGTCACTGCTTGACGAATCATTGGTCCCATCGGAACTACTACTTTCTGACGTAGAAGAGTCACTGCTGGAGTCTTCGCTCGACTCCTCGCTTTTGCTGCTGGAAGATATGGAGCGTCGATGAGGCTTCTTATTTTTCTTTGCTCCCTTTTCGTCCTTTTGGATCCGCTTAAATGCGAGGCCAATGTAGCTCTTTGGATTAATTTGCATTACAGGTTCCATTGCATGTGGCGTCCTCTGATGACCACGGCGTTTGTGGTCCTGTCGGACTACTTTCTCTACTAATTCCTTTACAGGGTTCGGTGCCACCGATGGTCTTGAGGCCTTAAACGCAGCTTTATCTTCGTGGCGGGATTTACCTTTCTTACGGCGCCGTTTGGAACGTTCGGTTTCAGGACTGGTACGTCCATCCCTTTCGGTGTCCAGATCGGCCCTTGAGTCCCTATTCACAGGTCCAGGTTCATCATTTTCACTGGTATTGGCTAAATGGTGAGCAACATTCCACGAATCCAAAGCAGCTCGCTGAGCGTCAACACTTAGCTCCTCATCGCTAAGTCCTAGCGCTCCCCAATTCTTGGGGTTGGCACCTTTCCCTTTATCCTTCTCAGGGTTATTCTTAGGGTCGGACGTTTTAGCCATATTGGCGCGATGATCCTTTGACGAGGGTCGCCTCAGGATCCTGTCTCGTTCATCCGCAGTCAAGCGTCGCTCAGCTTCTTGAACGGTTCGTGCCTGCTCAGGCCTAAGCTTACCCTCGGTGCGTCTTTCGCGTGATTTCCTCCGCACCACTGTGGTCCATGACCTTAAACTGTCAGGTTCGGCTTCCATCTCACTCATAGGCAAGAGGGGCGATGAATCACCACGGACTTTGGGTAAGTCCAAATGTACACTGTGAGCGGGTACCACTGCTCTAACAGTATTTAAAGCCTCGTCGGCCTCCAGGTGGCTATTCCTGGGATACACCAGCGAGTCACGCCTCAAGCTGGGACTGTCCATGGCTGCACTTCGGGGCGCCAGACTCAAACTTCTAGAAGTGCTTCTTACAACATCGCTATATTTCCTGTTAGTCGCAACCGCAGGGTTCACGACTGGGGTATCACGAGGACCACCAAGGGGAGTCATCGTTGGTAACTGGGTATTGCCGCTGACTGCAGCACTAGGCTGAGTCGTCGGGCTCTGGGGTAACGACGATGCTCGAGCGTGGGGCACCCGGTGAAGGTTATAATGGGTATTAGACATTTCTTTATTTGGATGGGGGATACTGACTCTTTATCTTCGTGGGGGATCAGTCCACGAATTATCGAGAGGTATCGAGGGGGTTATAGGCTCGAAGTTAGACTTGATTAAAGTCGGAAAAAAATATGTGACGTCGGCGCGAGGTTAGAATAACTTGCGTCGCCGGCACAAAGAAGAACCTTCTTGTCACTACTCGGGTTTTCCAGACTAATGAGTCTGTTATTCGAGGTAGAGAGAAAAGTCCCTGTATTCTACGTTACACTGGGCTTTTATCACCTCAGGCACTACTTCTCGGTAGCAATAGACATCTCTTAGATACGGTTCTTTTGATGCGAAGAACTGGTCAAACAGATCAACAATCCGCACTGGTAAATTCCGAGATCTTGCCAAGAATAGAATCACTTGCTCGCTTAACTTCCCTGCTCCCGTGCCTGCCCTCCATGCGCTTTCACCAATCGTAGATGGTCTGCTCACCCTCTGAACCATCCTCCGGCAACCTCGCTCTATCCTCTGGAGAGCATCCTCGATGCTCTCGGTGACCATATGTTCCGGTGATGCTCACTGTTCCTGGGAACTTTTTGTAACCTTTGGTGTATGTACTCGCTCCATCACTTTTCTGTCAGACTATGGTTCTAAATCCAAATCCCAGAACGCGGGCAGCCCTTTCTAGTACGACAAAAGGAATGGGCCACCATTTTACTTCCCCTCGAAAAGTTAGAAACCCACGGAAGACTCAAACTCATGTTTCTTTTCTAGGTCAAAACACCAAGCGGCATTGCCTTCTCGCCCACCTCGACGACCTCCTCAACCACAAGTCTGCCCCACCCTCCGATGAACCGACCGTCGATACTCTTCCTGAAGACTCCATCGTGGATATGGAGATTGTGGTCGGTACTGATATGGAAGAAACTGGTGACTATGAACATCCTACCCCACAGCGTGTTCGCCACGACCACTTCTTTAGCAGGTGGAAGTCGGTCATCCCAACCATGGTTCGTCCTTACTTGGAGTACCTTTCTGAGACACTCGGAAAGCCACTTACCCAGCAAGTTTCTTCACTTTCCTCCTGCTCGCAAAATTGTGAGAAGAAACTCACCAACATTACCTGCCTATACTTTGACTGTAAGTGCATTTCGATTGCACGTAGTGATCTGATGCTGAATACGCCTTAGCATTTATATCTATTGCCGTCTGGTGTTGCGAATGTATCACCCTTCCACAGTTACTCGTCCGCAACAGCTTGTTCCTGACAGCGCCATCGCAACCTCGCATGGCTGTCTCCGTCGAGCTCCTAGGTTTTTATCGTGTGCTTTTCGAGCACTCTTGTGATGCTATCAACGCTCTCACATCCGCGCTGCATACACAGTATACTCGATGGGGTTTCCATGTCACGAAGAAAGATGTATGTTGTGAACTATAGAATAACCTTGCCGTTCCAACATTCTCCCCAGGGTGGGAACATCCTTGAACCCTTCCATTGGAGTCTGGGTCATGCAACTCAATGGTATGATATGTTACAAGTCGAGATCGAGAGAAACGTGGAGGATATATTACAGGAATGTCGGAACATTGCTGCAAGTGCTAGGTCGCGTGAAGACGCCCTCCCGCCCTTACTACCTCCAGTTTCGCCGACCAAGCATAATCTCTTACCAGGCGTGTGCGCACCCACCTTAATTCAGCGTTGTCCAGCATGCTTTGGAGGCCGACATTTTGGGCGCCACTTAGATAATGGTGGTGACATTCATGTTGCCATGGACGGCAATTTTCATCATCGTCACCGACGCTCTGCAGGTGACTGCCCGCCATTCTACGATCCCATTTATTTCCTTCCTAAATCCCAGGTTGATGATGTTGGGAGACGGATCGACACCACACGCAGGTGGCCTCCATGGCAATACAACACACTAGTGCCAGATGAAGCCGTTGATCAATGCGAAACGTCGTACGAAGCAGTGGATGGCAAGAAGCAAAAGGCAGCGATGGACAGCTTTGATGATGCCGGCATCATGGCGCTCATTTGTCGTCATGACATCCCCCTCTTCTTTGCAAACATCGATACTCCTGGCGAACAACAGAAGTATAGTGTGGGCTTAATTGAACACCTTTTTTCTCTTATTCCCTTCGAGGCTAACGTAGTCATCTTGTACGACGTTGGTTGTGTGCTGGCACGATCCTGATGAAAGTATGTAGATGCTGGTTTTGTCTATGAGTTTTTGACTAACTACTCTCAGTATGATATCCTCAAACCTGACATCATCTCCCGCATACGGTTTGCTACAACTGCGATGCACGCTTACGGACACGAGTGGGCATGCCAACTCGTCTATAACCCTCGAATCGTCAAAGGCTTGGGCTTGTCAGATGGTGAGGGTACAGAAAGGCTTTGGTCCCGCTTCATTAGACTCATTTGTATCGAGCGTTCATCTTCGGTAAGTCCTACTACTATAAGTACAAGTTCTTAGACATTCAGCTCACTCTGTTCTTAGCGTCAACGTCGCATTTGGTTGATCGATCGGCACGCCACGTCTGTTGCAAAAGACATGGTTAATGATCTTGGTGACTGGCTCAGGCGTCGGCTCAAAAAAGGCGTTCACGAACAAGGTTCTGCCACACAGGAGATTCTGAACCAGTGTGAGATGGATGTTTCTGAACTTCGGAAGCAGTGGTCCGACCAACGTGCTGCTCAGCTATCCATCCGAGCATGTACGTCATCAATTTACCCTTGCCGGGCTACACGCTGAAACGTCACTACAGATGCGCCAGTACGACTGAAAAAGGAACTCGATACCGTCCTTACTCTCCAGGCTGAACTCGACAGCTCTGAGAGAGCGCTGCAAAGCGTTCGGGCTATCGTTGAAAAGGGTTCAGCCTCCAAGGGCGCTTTGGACACTCTTGCGAGCCTTGAATGCGGTCATGAGAGGCTTTTGTGCAAGGTCGACACTCTTTACTCCTCACTGAATATCCACAACAGATTTCCGGAGTTAGACGGCATGAGCCTCGAATTTGTGCAGACTCTACTCCTTGCCCGAGATCTCAAAATCAACATCTGCAAGCAAGCGATTGGAAGTTTTTTCGAATGGGACAAGCTCGATCGTGCTGTTGGTGGCAGACAAAAGGCGCTAGGTAAGTTTTTTTTGGAAGTTACAATGTTGGTCTTCATGACGGCACGACCCAGGTACGAAGCTTCACCAACAGACGCGAAAGGCTATCGCCAAACGGCAGCCAGCATTGATGTCCGCCATACGCAAATTCAATCACTACTGTGCCCTCTTGGAAGAACTCTATGACCTGTCATATGCCATACCACTACCCACTCCACTCCCGACCAAACTTGTCGAACTCCATAATGATCAGACTCTTCTAGAAGATGTTTGGATTACACGTTCTCATGGGGAAATCCCGCTGTGGCTTGAGGACCGCGATGTTAGAGAGGGAATCCGAGCGCTTCTAAAGCAAGAGCGTTGCCACAAGGAGCAAGTCCGTCTGGGGATGGAAGCAGATAATATGTGCTGATGGTTTGGGCATGAACTTTGTGCGGTCGAGTTTGCTTTGCGGCAGCCACAACGTAAGGCCGTTCTTGTCATCGATGCCGTTGGTAACCACTTTCTACTAGATTCCATATATTACATGGCTCTAAAGCAACAGCATGAGGCTGTACGTGCTTTACAAGATCGATGGCCGACTCCCCTCGTTTCTGCTACCCGCTATGCCAGCGCAGCCCGCGCTGCCACTGAACTTGCTGCCTCCCTTTCTGGATCTCCAAGCGGCTCGGCTCTACAGTGGCTTAGCCCTGTCATATGCAAATTGCCTTCAGAAAACCGTACAGAGATGGAGGGGCTGGAGACTATCATGGACACTGAACCTGAAGACCTGGGCCAGATCACGCTGGTGGATCACCTTCTCAGGAACGTAAGTAATGACATGGAAGGTTCCTTGAACAAGGATGAAGACGAAGAACCCATTGAGATCAGTCTGGACTGGCGGATCCCAGTGGTGAGGATCTCGATCTTTGCCTAGAACTTACTAACATGCTTCTCTAGCCCCTTCGGGCGCATTCAACCATCAGTTTGTTTGCCACTGATCATAGCTATCCGTGCACTGTCAAGACCATGCACGTTCGCCCCCCTTGTGACGGATTCCCCTGACAAACGTTTGATCCGGATGATATTAGCCTCGTCTCGACTGCAAACGCACGCCTGAATGATACGTGCATCAACAGTTGTGCCACCCTATTATATTCAACTCTCCTTTCCCCCGCTGCGCAGCGTTGCGCTATTCTCTCGACCCATGATCTGCCCTGTGTCCATTACAATGCGACAGACGAAGTTCTCTGGCACAATACTTCGTGGACTCGATATTGGGAGAAGGAAATATGGATTATACCAATCCATCGGCCATCATGCATTGGTCATTGGGTGGTATGCACTGCCGATTTTTCTTCCAAGCGATTATTACTCTTCGACAGCCTCGCTGAACGTAAACCGTGGAAGAAGGACATCTGAGTGGGTTTTTTTTTTTCCACCTTGGAAGTAACTGACGCGCAACAAGGACATTTCACAGCTTATTTGCCGCCTGTCACATATTGCCTCAGAGAAGGTCATGGCTCCTGTGAGAAACCTTGATGCGTGGACTGCACGGCCCATCCTTGTAAGTTCACTACTCTTCTTAGTGTGCCAAGGCTCATATATGGAGACCGAGCCTGTTCAGAGCAACAACTATGACTGTGGACTCTGGGTTCTCGCACAGATGACTGCCGTTCTAAGAGGCTTCGAGATTACTGGTTTGTATGAGAATGACATGCCTGCATTCCGTCACTATCTACATGTCCTTATTGCTCGTATTCCTATTTCTAGTCATTAGTTAGAAATTTCATGCCTGCACTCTGTCACCTTACAACCTTGGCTGGTCCGAACCACTCGTGCTCTCACATCTATCAGAATTTGGTACGAACGTACTAGCGCTGACTACGTCAGAGTATCAGTAGGCTGTGTCGCAGTACAGTATGGATTTCCACCAGATTTAAGCATGTTTGCCTCTTCGGACTCCATGAAGATATCTCGAGCCTGCCATTGCAACCAGCAGCGTGTCATCTCTGCATTCCGGCCACTCCCTAACTCTGCAGCATGTGAAGCTACCGTAGACCACTTGTAAACGCACCCAGCAAGACCTTTGAGTATCCCGATTAAGAGCTCTTGTGCCTTTCCATCTAAGAAATGAAGCGCATGCTGGTACCTTGATGCCTTAGATAACCTCCAGCGCCGACCAAGCATAACGTCTACCATGTTCATAGTGTATCGCACCTTGTGTGCCGTCATGATGGGCTCAGGATAGTCGTAGGGGGGGTCCTGTTCCCAGATATACAGATCGGACTCATCCAATACATCTGCACTGCGCGATGCATCAAGAAATAGAGTCGATGTGGGCAATGGCGTTGCAGCGAGAGATCGAAGAGATGACGGTAAATCAGGAACAGAGAGAGCCTTGAGTTGGTCGGATAGCGAGGATTTGCTTGCGTGTCGACCGTGTTTCTTATGATACGCTCTGGAGTTCTGGCTGTGCCGCTTGACTTTGCCTCTAGATGTTGGGTAAAGCAGTGACAACATACCAAAGAGCGAACACCGTACCGAGTGCTAGTTGCATAGCGAGCTTTCCATGTATGGTCGGCAGTCTGCCTTGCAGTAACACTAAGATGTATTGCCTTGCGACCCATAACACCTTGGGAGTGCGTCAGTGCCAGTCGAGCAGTGTCTCCGTTCTTGTTAGGTATGCATACTATTGCGTATTAACTAAACCGGAACAAATGTGACCTCACAGACGAACTGGTGGATACTACTTCGTGCTCATTCCGCACGGATCTCATGCTTAAACGTCGCATATTTTGCAACCAATCTATCGGGGGGTCTGATAATACCCTCCGCATGTATTCTGATCCTCAGAAGGTATGTGTTCTCGAGTACTAGACATGTTTTAGAGCCAGTACGACGGTTATTTGATTTGTGATTGGTTCGGGATTTTCCGTCTTGCACGACTGACTTACACAGTCGCTCAAACCTTCCAGTAAACCAGGAGGACCATTACCTTTCTCGTCGGTTGTCTAGCACCGAGAAATTTCTCCCGGGAGAGAAATGGAGCTCCCTGAAGGAGTATGTGTATCTCTCACTCCCCTTACGTCGACCATCACTAAAGAAAATTATTCCAGCAGACAATGCCATCCTCAATGCTTCTCCTGAAGGATTTTAGAAGCTTCCCTGACGGAGCTTGTCAGCCCCCCAACCTAGATAAAGCGCACGGTCGAACACCTGCCATTGGTTTTTCTCTATATTTTCTTACCACCTTCTTCTCCAGTAGAAATGTCTTCCTCAAGGAAACAGACTGAGTGCGGAGATGAAGATGGTGTGGACTCAGTTATTCTATGCAAGTACTTTCCTGGCTATTTTTTTTTTCTGTTACTCAAAGTTCATAAAGCTGACCTGATCAACTTTTTGTCCGGGCTTGCGCTCAATCTGTCGACTGCTGACGCCGCAATCCTCAAAATTCAAGCACGAGCTCGCCCATCGTTGTTCGGAACTCCCCCACCTTCGCCCGTAACCTTCCCAGTTTCCCCGCAGTCTTCCTGTGGTTCTTCCCAGGTGCAAGCAAGCTACCCTGCGATTCACACCCCTGCACCGTCGCCTTTGACTGCCTTTACAGCGATTCATGCAGACAATAAGCAGCCTGCAACCCATACCTTCCCACCTTCCCCTCAGTCCTCCTGTGGCTCTTCTCAAGTGCAAGCAAGCAACTCTCCGATCAACGCCCCTGCGCCGTTGCCATTGACTGCCTTTACAACGATTCATGCAGACGGTAAGCAGCCTGCAACCGGCACACATGCACTTCGAGAGGCTCGAGTCACTCCCAACATGGCATGTGCCGGTCCTATCGCAGTTCCTGGAAAATCCAACTTGTTGGCTCCGTCTACCCCACAAACCGCACCCTCAGTATTTACCGCTGCGTTTGGTAATGCTAACATCATGCCTTCTACCCGTTTTGAGGTCCTGCCTGAATCGCTCAAGTCGCTTCCAGCGGTTGGGCTCCCCAAGCTTCGGGCTTTCATTCTCCACACCCCCAGGGGAGAAGACCGCTGGCAACAGCGTCACAAGGGTCTCTATTTCGATGTTCCCAGTCCCGACGTAGCTGGACCATATTATTTGGTGACGAAAGGGACACGAATCGGCGTTCTTGCTACATGGTAAGCCCACTGATTGCATTAAGTCTTGTATTGTACTTAGACTATTCATGAGGCCAAGAACAGCGCCCTACATAATTGGCGTTAAAGGGTCCTGTTATGTTGGTGTGCCATCTGTAAAAGAAGGAGTCAAAAGGATCATCAGGTCCATTGAACTGGGTGAGGTCGCGGTGGTGTAAATGCAGTTAACTACCTTCCATATATCGTGTTGTACTCCAGAACTTGTGTACCGCAATCCGTGTTTTCCACTCGCATCGATACACATGGCTTGTACTCTGGATGATGGCGTGAAATTGCTCCCACAGTCCAGTGTAGGGATTTGCCAGGTGTCCCATTCCGCTCGCTACCGCTAAGTACGTGCTCTGAAAGACGAAAGATTCTGAAGTTCCTAGGTATGCTCTCCGACATCCTGGATCACCTAAATTCCACAGATAATATGCCAATTCTCCGCAAGCCTGACTGGGAGGCCCTCTCGGGAACGTCATGCAGGAGCGCCCTCTCAAGAAGCTCTCGCAAGCCTGTTACTTCACCTCGGAGCTCCTTATCCCCCATCTATGTCAGCCTCCTTCCTCGCCGCTACTTGGTTGGATGTCTCAAGTACGTTCTAAATAGTTTTGTATATGCCAATGCTCACTGAGTCACATATTGTCATTACTGGCAAAAATTCATCCTTCTCTCATGCTTGTTCCATTTGCCAGGGAGTAGGAAACTGTCATCCCGCCGCTACTTTGTCCTACATCCTTGGGCTATTTCTAAAATGGTCTGCGTATGTACCAGGTCTGCCCCACTTGTCCACGTCGTGCTCTCATCCAATATTCCAGGTCGCTTGCGTTACATGGATCACATTGTTATCCCCCGGTAATGTGGCTCGAAACCTTTTGTGAGACCCTCTCGCAAGAAAGCCCTCTGGAAACCCTCTGGGGATTTTACTACTTCTGCTCCTCGGAGCTCCCTACCGCCCATCGGTCTCTTCTTCACCGGTACTTCGCCGTACACCTTAAATATGTTCCGAAAATGGTTTTTAGGTATGCCCATCCTCACATGTCGTCATTGCCGGCAGAATCTTGACCTTCTCTCATGTTTGTTTTGCTGGCTAGGAAACAAAAACTTGCCAGGTCTGCCGCTACATTTTACATCTCACGAATGGTTCCCCTAGGTATACGTTTCCGCCAAGCCTTGCCTATTATCGCCGCTGGCAAATATTCGACTTCCTTCAATGCTCATTTTATCGGCATGGGACGAAAGCGATTGTCAGGTTCGATCATTCGTGCCAAACAGTATTCTCTTATTAATTCTAAGTTGTGTCTCCAGAAGTTCCTTTTTTCCTCTCATATTGTTTTCTCTCCTCGTGTGTCCTTGCAGTTGGTAGGTCTAGTTATCTCTTTTACTACATCTGGATACTACCGGGTTGTTCACAGATGGCATCTAATCTCGATGAGGGACGGAGCAGCACCCTGGAACATTCCATGGAGGTGGACTCGTTCACCGAGGCTGACAATATTTCTGCTCTATCCACTGATGACTACATTCAAGTACAGGTCAGTGGTGGCCGCCACGAACCAACGCCCATCATTGTTACGCCCACTCGCTTGCAACAAAAGATAAAAGCCACAGGAAGAGATACCAGGCTTGTTCGAGATGCATCTTTCCGTCGAAGTCAGCTACCCAAGCAAGTCACTTCGCCGCCAGCTACCAAGGAAACTTGTACAGATGACGATCCATTTCTCTCTCAACCCGACGGCCAGCTCTTTCGTGACACTACCTCGCCTGTGACCAACGGATCGCCTGAACCCAGCGAGGAGACTCCCCAGCAGCGGTCGGTCAAGGTGTCCGCACTCAGGGCATCGACGGAAGATCCTGTTGTCGAGCGTCTGGATTCCCTCTCCAGAGGGGTGGGCAACCACTCTTCTGTGCCACTTCTGCACCGCGACACCAAGCCTGGCCTTGCGCCATCAGCTCTTCTGGGCAAGTTGGGATTTGAGCCGGCAGGTCATGCAGTCATTACGGTGCATGCAGAAATTGTACTTCCTTTTCCTATCTCATTAGTACTATAGCCACCTCCAGTGACAAAAGCCATACCATCTATCAAAATTGTGCCTCCAACGCTGAAGCCTCCCTCTTGCCCCGACTCTCCTTCCCCGAGCGGAATACCTTCCAGTTCCTTAGCCATTTCACAAGATTTCTTCAATATCGAGGAAACAGAAATATCTAATGACAAGGGCGACCAGGCGTCTGTAGTAGGACACGTTTCCGATTCAGTCCTCGCAGTCCTTACGGAAGGTTTTGACGAGATTGATGAGATGTTTAGCAAGCTAGCCGCCCATGTTAAGATGCCCTTCCATCAAGTATCGGATCATTACATTCGTCTCCACTCCCGTACTCATGGAACAAATCTCTGGAATATGTACTCGATGTATTTTGCGAAAAATATGGAGCACGAACTGGCCTGCCTTCCCAAAGGCGAACAGATCACCGGAACTCCTACAGCCGATATCCGAAAGTGTTGTTTTACTCTCTTCAAGGCAGAATATAAGGATACGTACTCGACGATTCTCGAGACATGGAAAGAGGCGAAGGAACTGGAGAACATGGGAGGCACACTTGCTCAACGGCAGCAAGTTTTTGACAAGTCCAAAAAGAATCTCAACCACATGGTATGTCATCATCCATGTACCAGATGCACTCTCAATGGATATATTTCTAGTTCACTGCACTGAGCAAAGCTCACGGGTTCGAAGGTGCTTATCTCCTGGCTGGACGAGTGGTCAATCAAGACGGCGGACTTGGGCATGTATTCATGACCCCCAGCGCGGAACAGGTGAGTCCTCTGCACAGCCAGTCTCTCAGGATGCTAAATGGCGTTGGAGTTCTTCGCGACACGCTGTCACGCTGGTGATGATGAGATTATTGGCCATTTCAAGGCGCACATCTAGTAAGGAAGTAATGCGGCCCATCTATACTACTGGCTAACTTGCTCACACAGTAATATGGTGTCATGTCACATCCGTGACGCGCGCGTAAGGTCCGGACCGTAGTCCGACCATCTGAGGTGTCGTTCCAGCCCTACGGGCTCCCGTCGTGAAACTCCGTTCCGTCTCTGATTTGATTTACGATCTATTTCTGTTTCTGTTGCTATATTTAGTATGTTTCTCTCGCGCTTCTAAGTGACTTGCTACACTACCGTACCCGTACGTCTTACTAATCCCCGTACCATCCGGCTATCCGGCGACTACCGACTTACCTTACTAATAGCTCACTAATATTGTTACTCATCCGTACTGCGCTCCGGTAGTCGCTACACCCCGGACATTGCTTTATGGTTTTCTCTGTACTATAAAAGCTTTGTACATACGTCGTAGCACATCAGTTCGAATATCGAATAAGATACTCATCGATCTCACTCGACTCCAGATAAGTTTCTGGATAGCTCCGACCTCTGGGACTTGGCAGGAAGCTAGTGTACTGGTTGTACGCTAAACTCCGACTACCCGGACTTTCTCTCTAGTCATCCTCTGCCCTCGGACCCTCTTGGAGACCGTTGAGAACCGGTCTTGACAGTATATTCGAACTCATATCCCTGCACGAGCCCACCAAACCTCCACACCATGACCATGACTACCCGACTCCGTTCCCGCTCGATGGCTGTTGAAGCTTCGGAACAAGCTGCGATCGACGATATGCACGAATCAAGTGCACGTATCGCATTAGCAAGCCGCCGACGTCCTCCACCGTCGGTCAGCCAATTTCAAAGTTTCTCCGCCAGGGGAGAACCCCTTGCTACCCCGACACCTAGAACCGGCTCTTCAAACAGACGTTCCTCATCCACGGCACGACCAACCCCAGACCTCTTTGGAGGCGATGACCCCGGAGATGACGGTCCGGGAGACGATGGTCCCGGAGACGATGACAACAACGACGATGACGACGACGACGACGGCAACCCTTTTGTCGACGCTCCAGAACAGCTAGACCCTCAACTAGCGGTCTTGCAAAACTTGGCAATGGCCGTCGACCGTCTGTCGCGTTCCACCCATCGCTCCGACGACACTTCGTCCTCACGCGCTAAGGTCCGAGAGCCAGACACTTTCGACGGAACTGATCTGAAGAAACTCCGGACGTTCCTGGTTCAATGCGAGCTATGTTTCCAGGATTGTCCCAAGGCGTTTCGCCTTGACAGAAACAAGGTTACGTTTGCCCAGTCCTATCTTAAAGGAATGGCCCTCGAATGGTTTGAGCCAGACCTTCTAAACTCCGGAGATCCGGCAGACCGTCCACTTTGGATGGACAGCTGGCTGGACTTTGTGGCGGACCTCCAGACAACTTTCGGACCCCATGACCCGGTCGCAGATGCCGAGCACCAGCTCGATCACCTCCACATGAAGGAAACGCATCGTGTGAATCGTTATGTGGTCGACTTTAATAGATTGGCGTCACAAGTCCGAGGTTACGGAGATGGTGCTCTCCGTCACCTGTTCTATACCGGACTCCCAGATCGCATCAAGGATGAAATCAGCAGGGTTGGGAAGCCCACCACACTATATGGGTTGCGTGCGTTAGCCCAAGAAATTGACGCGCGCTACTGGGAGCGAAAGGACGAGATCTCTCGTCAAGCAAGGTCCTCCGGCAGCAACTCCAGAAATAATTCCGGAGGCAAGGCCAACTCGAGCAAGGGGGACAAGCAGAAATCCGGTAACGCCAACCCCCAATCTGGCGGCAACCAACAAACAACTCCGTCTACCTCGAACCCCAAGTCTCCGAACAACCAGAACTCCGGAGTACCGTCCGCGTTATCCAACAAGCTCGGTAAGGACGGCAAGTTGACACCTGCCGAGCGAAAGAGGCGTTTCGAGCAGAATTTGTGTATGTTCTGCGGAAACTCCGGGCACAAGGCCAAAGAATGCCCTAAATCTACATCTCGCGCAGCTAAGGCTCGCGCTACCACGGTTACTGAGTTGGAAGCCAAACCGACTGCCTCCTCCGAGGCAAAAAAATAGAGTGCAACTCTCAGAACTCCGCACAGCCTGGGAGTTGCGTTGATACCGACTGTGCACCCTCGGAGGCACGCCTCAATGCATCCGCTCTTTCAAATCCTAATTCACTAAAACCTTCTGTCACCCTCGACTCTTATAATACTCCGGACTTTTCAGCATTAATAGATTCGGGTTCTACCCATTGTTTTGTAGATTCTACTTTCGTCAATAATCACGGTCTTTCAACTTACTCCGTCCCACCTCTCGTCCTCCATCTGTTCGACGGTGTGACAACGACATCAATCAGTAAAGCCTCGAATCTCTCAGTCCGTTTCCCCTCCGGAGATATCACCGACATGACCTTCTATGTAACTCCGTTGGATTCTGAGTGTAAGATAGTTCTTGGACATAACTGGCTCACCCGCTACAATCCGTCGATTGATTGGGTACTGAGCAGTATTAAATTCCGGAACCTTACATCTCGTTTGCCAGTGCCAACGTCGCCCTCTGACTCGGAGTCAACTCCAAGAAACCCCGTAGATGCCCCCCTGGGCTCTCCGGACACCACACTCCCCGAGTCGGTCGATAACTCCTCTCCACCCAACACCCAAGCACCAAACATCTCCCTTGTCAATGCAGCAGCCTTCATCCGCGCTTGCAAGCTAGATGGCTCAACCCAGTTCTCCCTCCAGATCCGACCTCAGGATGGTACCAAACTCCGGGCTGCCACCGTACAGGATACCCCGGACTTGTCATCGGTACCCCCGGACTATCACGACTTCGCTGATGTGTTCAGCAAGGCTAAGGCAGCTACACTTGCGCCTCACCGGGAGTTCGACCTCAAGATAGAATTGGAGGAAGGAACTACTCCGCCGTTGGGAACCCTCTATTCGCTTTCGTCCGTTGAGCTTGCCGCTCTCCGGACATTCATCGATGAAAACCTTACTACCGGCTTTATTCGCCCCACATCGTCCCCATATGCTGCACCTGTCCTTTTTGTCAAAAAGAAGGACGGATCACTTCGTCTTTGTGTTGATTTTAGGGGCCTCAACAAGATCACCAAGAAGGACCATTATCCATTACCCCTCATTTCGGACTTACTCGACTCGCCTAGTCGGGCTAAAGTATATACTAAAATCGACCTGCGCCACGCTTACCACCTGGTGCGGATCGCCGAAGGAGATGAATGGAAAACGGCTTTCAGAACTCGTTACGGATCTTACGAGTGGCTCGTAATGCCATTCGGACTTACCAATGCCCCTGCAGCGTTTCAACGCTTCGTCAACTCCGTCTTCGCGGACCTATTGGATGTATGTGTCATTGTCTACCTAGACGACATCCTAATTTATTCTGATAACATCGAAAACCACAAAAAACATGTTCGTGAGGTACTCCGCAGACTCCGGGAGCATGGCTTGTATGCCAAACCAGAGAAGTGCGAATTCCACTCCGAGTCCGTGGAATACCTCGGTTTCTTCTTATCCCCCGACGGTTTGTCAATGTCTGAGGACAAGGTAAAGGCCGTCCATGACTGGCCTGAACCTCGCAAGGTGAAGGACATTCAGTCCTTCCTCGGCTTTGCAAACTTCTACTGTCGTTTCATTTTCAATTACTCGGACATCGTGGTCCCACTAACACGTCTCACACGGAAGGGGGCACCTTGGAATTTCTCCGAGGATTGTCGCCAGTCCTTTAATCGTCTCAAAGAAGCTTTCTCCACGGCTCCAATATTGACTCACTTCAAGCCCAGACTTCCCATCACGGTTGAAACAGATGCTTCGGACTATGCTATCGCCAGCATTCTGTCCATCACTTGCCCGGATGGTGAGGTACGACCGGTAGTGTTCTACTCCCGGACTTTGACTGCCCCGGAGTTAAACTATGACACACACAACAAGGAGCTGTTGGCGATCCATGAAGCCTTCCGGACCTGGTGCCATTACCTTGAAGGCCCCACACACCCCATCGACGTCGTTACCGACCACAAGAACCTCGAGTACTTCTCCACCTCGAAAGTGCTCACCAGACGCCAAGCGCATTGGTCTGAGTACCTTTCTCAGTTCAATATGGTTATTCGTTTCCACCCCGGTAAGCTCGGAGCAAAGCCCGACGCCCTGACTAGACGATGGGACGTCTACCCCAAAGAGGGGGATAGGGGCTACGCCCAAGCCAACCCACAGAACCTCCGACCGGTGTTCACCACCGAACAACTATCCAATTCGTTACGGGTGACCTACTTAGAAAGCCCGGTGCTACGTGCTAGCATAATCATGGACGTCGAGAAACTCCATGAAGACATCAAGTCCGCCCTAACGTCCGACCCACTCGGTCAACTCCACCTGTCTGACCCATCTAACCCCCGTTGGAGGGTAGATGAATCCGGACTTTTACGTCTGGATGGTCGTATATATGTCCCCAAAGCAAACGACCTCAGGCTTCGCGTACTCCGTCACAAGCATGACCACCCCTTGGCCGGTCATTTTGGACAAAACAGAACACTCGAACTCGTCCATCGTGAGTATGTCTGGCCAAATGTTCGGACTTTCATCAAAGAATACGTCAAATCTTGCACGGCCTGTGCGCGTGCTAAAACCCCGAGACACAAACCATACGGTATGTTGAAGCAACTACCGATACCGGAGAGACCCTGGAACTCCATTTCGATGGATTTCATCGAACAACTACCCAACTCCGGAAATCATACCGCCATACTGGTCGTTGTAGACCGTCTCTCGAAGCAAGCTATATTCATCCCCACCGAAGATACAATTACCTCCCCACAACTCGCCAAACTGTTCTTACTCCATGTCTTCTCCAAGCACGGAGTCCCCTCACACGTAACCTCCGACAGAGGCACAGAATTCGTGTCTCACTTCTTCCGGTCGCTAGGCAAGGCACTGGATATGAAGCTCCATTTCACTTCCGGATATCACCCTGAAGGCGACGGTCAAACCGAACGAACTAACCAGACGTTGGAGCAGTACCTACGGGTCTACTGTAATTACCAACAGGATAACTGGTCCGAGTTGCTACCACTCGCGGAGTTTGCATACAACAATGCTCCCAGTGCTACAACCGGAGTTTCGCCGTTCTTTGCCAATAAGGGTTATCATCCTAATGTCACCATACACCCGGAAAAAGAATTAACATCTTCTCGAGCTAGAGACTACACAGTGGACTTAGACTCCCTGCATACGTTCCTATGAGAAGAAATGAAGGAAGCTCAGCAGAGATACCAAGGTCCGGCAGATGCTAAGAGATCTCCGCCTCCGGACTTCCAGATTGGAGATTTGGTATACGTCAAAGCAAAGTACTTCAGGTCCACGCGACCTTCAAAGAAACTCTCAGAAAAGAACCTAGGCCCGTACCCTATTATCGCCCGTGTTGGATCATTATCCTTCACTATCCGACTACCTGACGCTATGAAGTCCGTACACCCTGTTTTCCACGTCTCGCAACTAGAACTGGCAACTCCGAACACTATCCCCAATCGTGTCCAACCTCCACCTCCACCTGTTGAAATTGACGGAGAACCAGAGTACGAGATAGAGCAAATCCTGGACTCTAAACTGGACTACCATAGGCGATGTCCGCTGCAGTACCTAGTCAAGTGGGCAGGCTACGAAGGCACAGATGAAGAAACGTCCTGGCTCATAGCTACCGAATTAAGCAATGCCCCTGACTTAATCTCGGATTTCCACAAGGCGTACCCCCACAAGGATGGTCCGTTGAGTGCCGTCCCACCCCGGAAATAAATGGACTTTCCGGAGTTTACTCCGTCTATGCTATGAAAACTCATGCTCACTCAATTCTAAGTCGGACACAACGAAAATATATTTCAAAAAAAAAAAAAGAAGAAAAGAAAGAGGAAGGGGGGGGGACAGGAAAATCCGAAGTACGATACAGACACGGATAAACTAAAAGTAACGACTAAATGTCGTCGTCATCGTTCATCGCCCGGTTGACAAGGCTGGTTGTCACGGTCTTGAGGACCTCGAACGACTCCTCCAGAACTCCGGACAAATCCTTGACCTCCTTCGACATGGACTCCACTGCCGCGGTGTTCCTCTGGATCGCATCGACGATCTCTCCGAGCCGACGGTCCAGGACCTCCGCCAAAGCGTCTTGACGCAGAGCTTGCACGCGGGGGGCACGGGGTTTCGAGACGACCTCGACATCCGGTGTATTGTCCAAGTCTTCGTCGTCAGTGGGCTCACCGAAGTGCGCCGACTTCCTCCGTTTCCTCTTTTCTCCACCCCGGGGAGACGTCACGGTCGATACCGGTTTCTCGGGCTCCGGCGCCTTCGGATTCAAGTCGCACTTCCCTTTGGTCTTCTGGCACCAGATGCACGACTTGCTGCGCCTGGTACCCGGCACACACGGTTCTCCGGCCTTGATACATGCAGAGCAAGCCTTAGCCTGCTCTGCGGGTCTGCCGCTGACCGATGCGATGTGCTGAGACTGTTGTGAATTTGTCAGTACGGATCTTAGAACGATAAGTATTGTTACGCACCGAAGACCCCTCCGCCTGCTGCACCCGGCGCGTTTCCTCCTCGAGTCTTTTCTTCTCCGCTTCCAACTCACGGAGTTTCTTCTCCTCAGCTGCCTTCCTTTGTGCAGCCTCCTCAGCCTTTCTCCGCTCCTCGGCTTTCCGACGTTCTTCGGCCTCCTTCGCTTTCCGGACTTCCTCAGCTTGCCGGCGTTCTTCTTCTTCAACTGCCACCTGCAAGGCAGCACGCTGGCGACGTTGTCGTTCGTCGAATTTCGCCATTTTCATAGCCGGCGGATCGTCCGGATATTCTTGAAGCAGTTCGTCGACGAGGACCTCCCAGGCGATGCCTGCGGGGTTGAGGGAGGACTTAAGTCGTTGAGTAGGAGCCATAGCGACTAGGAGATTGGAAATGGGCGTCTGGACTTTGGCAGAACCCCGTCGAGCTCTTTTACCGTGAAACTTTTTCAGATCCCGACAATGCGGACTTCGAAACTCCGAAGCGACGCTTGAGCACAACAAGTGCCTCGAGGGCTCGGCCCTAAGAGGGGGATACTGTCACATCCGTGATGCGCGCGTAAGGTCCGGACCGTAGTCCGACCGTCTGAGGTGTCGTTCCAGCCCTACGGGCTCCCGTCGTGAAACTCCGTTCTGTCTCTGATTTGATTTACGATCTATTTCTGTTTCTGTTGCTATATTTAGTATGTTTCTCTCGCGCTTCTAAGTGACTTGCTACACTACCGTACCCGTACGTCTTACTAATCCCCGTACCATCCGGCTATCTGGCGACTACCGACTTACCTTACTAATAGCTCACTAATATTGTTACTCATCCATACTGCACTCCGGTAGTCGCTACACCCCGGACATTGCTTTATGGTTTTCTCTGTACTATAAAAGCTTTGTACATACGTCGTAGCACATCAGTTCGAATATCGAATAAGATACTCATCGATCTCACTCGACTCCAGATAAGTTTCTGGATAGCTCCGACCTCTGGGACTCGGCAGGAAGCTAGTGTACTGGTTGTACGCTAAACTCCGACTACCTGGACTTTCTCTCTAGTCATCCTCTGCCCTCGGACCCTCTCGGAGACCGTTGAGAACCGGTCTTGACACAACCAAAGAGGAAGCGGCCTTCCGTTATCAAGATTTCAAGTGATTCTATGTCTCCATCTGCATCTGACTATAAGCCGGTGGAAGAGAGCAAGACAAAAAGCAGCAATGATGGAATTCAGGACTTGTATGCCGACTCTGTGGACACCGAGTACGAGCAGCCCTCGTCATCCCGCAAATGCAAAGTGAAGGCTACAGCGTCCTCTTGCAAGCTTAAGATAATCGCAGCTAACGATTCGGGCGACGAGCCACCGCCTTCCTTGACCGAGGAAGCGAGGGGAAAGAAACCTGCCAGACCTGCTTCTGTAGCCGGAAAAACTCGAGGCAAAAAGCGTATTCCATCTTCCCGGTCAATAGTCGTCACATCTGACGAGGAACCAGCGCCGCGTAAGGCACTCATACGTGAGACGTCGCTTTCTGTGGAGCCTGACGCATCGTCTACCAAGAACCATTCGGGACTTTCTGTGGAACCTCACAACGAACTCCCTTCGATTGAGCAGCCAAAGCAGTCCCTCTCTATCAAACCGTGCGCTTCATCATCTCAAGGTGTTTTTTTTTTTGTCACGCTTCAGCATTTCATTTGATTAAATGTACTCCAATTATAGCGACCACGAAGGAAGCCGCCAAGGAGTGCTCCAAGTCAGCCCCTGCCGCGGAGCATGCTATCGAGCGCCATGAGACCAATAGAACCCAACTACTTCATTTGACGACACCATCCCCTCCGATCCCCAGTGCCGACCCTCGCGACCAAGCATCCAGACAGTCTGCAGCTGTAGAACTGCCTTCCGTGCCGGACGTTGAGATATCTGCAGCACCTGAAGTAGTTCAGCAGAAAGTGCATACCCAGACACCTAAGTTACCACTTATCCTTGATTGAAGTTTTCATGACAGTTGTTCCAGTACCACCGTGCAGCAACTCAGGTACCCAGAACCAACGTCCCAGGCCCAGACAAGTGTGCAACGCTGCAGACCACCTACAGCGAAACGACACCGCAGATGCCTTCAGCTTGCACATGAGATACTATCCTACTTGCCCCCCCGCGGTCGATGCAACCAATATATCCACCGCATCTGCGCAACTTCTAGCTGCCGAGGAAGGACTTATCGGTGGGAGTCAAGAGGATCGTCTAGTGCCTGAAGGTAGTCACAATGCGCAGCATCCGAATGTGCCGTTAGAGGTGCCCGGCTCTAAAGCAATCTATCCTCCCATCCCTCGCCCTGCCTCCTATGATGCCACTAACCCCTTTGCTCGCCCACCACAGACTGAAGATATTCCAGATCGACTTCCCGGGTCGGGCACACGTCCTCTGTATGCACAGCAGCCGGTTAGAAGTCAAGGCGACAACCAGGTGCAGTACGACGTTGACAACAGCAGTGGCTGGTACGCCGCTCAACAAGGTCCCTTCCCACCAATTCCATATATCTCGCAGCATTACCGCCATACATACCCTCTACCTGACCCTTGTGGCCCTGCATTAACCTCTATTCCACAGCCGGAGCACACAGTACACGGTAGTCACAACGCACCACTTCGGAATCAGTACCATGATATGTACTACCCCGGCATGGTGAGTGGCACTGAACAATACCGTTTCGCCTATCGAGAGCCTGCCTGCTATCCTTTTCATCCACCTCACCCCCTTTTGGCATGCCCCAGCGCTGTCTCACATCCGGATGGTAATGGAAACCCCCCGCCCGGTGCAAACCATCTTCCTGATGCCCTCGGAGGTGGTAAGGACACGCAGGAAGACGATCGTATCTAAACTTGATCTATGCCTCACGGTATGTCCGTTCTTTTTACTTTTCAGCCCCCTAATGCCACCCATAGATTCTATTTAACCTGAATTGATCAAATACCCCATTCTTGGCTCCTTTACGGCTTCTCTCCCCCCTGCGAATAAATAAATAAATAGATATATTCATGTATGTTCTGTAGTTACACTAGTGTTGCGAACTTAGATCGTTGAACTTTTGACCAAGGCGAGAAAAAGATTGAAAACAAATGTGGCCTTAACACATATATAATGCATTATCTAGGTTGAATATAATAGCCAATGTGTTCTTTGACTATGCCCGGATAAGTTTTGGAATGATATTGCCATGTGGCTAGTACCAGGGGATGGCTTTGTACTCGTGGGTGGGGTAGTTCGCACGAGGCACTCGGAACCCTCAAAGGAGGTTCACAGTACTGTACTGCTGGTACCTGATTTTCAGGATGTTCACACGACACTCGTAAGGAGCTCGGGTTAACGGTTCAAAAGTCTGCTCGTGTTTACTACGAGAATCAGGCAAAGAAGGTTAATCTATATTTGGACATTGCAGGGACAGCCGAAGTGTGGTAGGTTCTACGAGATGAGTTCATCCCAACAAGGAAACCATATCTCAAGACCGTGGGAACAGCCCCAAAGTGGTGCCAAGGGTGGCTTTTATACGGTAGGGTATCGGTACCAGTAGTCAACGCGAATACAGGTGATAAAGGAAGACAGAGAGAGAACATATCACATGTTTTAAACATCCTGGTCACCGGGTATCCTAGACGTCAAAGTCACGTCTTGTCAGTGCCAATCGCTACATACTAATACGGCATGCTGCTACTGAAGTACTGAACACTCAGAGACGCAGCAAAGCACAGGTGAAACCGTGCTGTGAGTGCAATCCACGGAACCCGCCTCAGCCTCGTTTCATATCCTCAAAGCAGGTTATGAAGTATTGTGCACCGGAACAATTTGACGCACTTCAGAAACTGATTGTGTGGGCAGTACAGTGAACGATGCTCTGTAGGTGCGCTTCTGGGGTAGAAAAACCAAGTCCAAACCCTTGAAATTTCAACAGAGAAACAAGTGACCAAGTTATTGCTTGAAATGAGCAGCACCTAGAGGTGCACCGACCAGACGCACGCATAATTAGCTTCCCCTTTACGAGCTGCAACCTCGCAACGGATTCTAACGAGCAAGCAGTTTCATGAAGTATCATCCCAGAGACACCAACCAACAAGCTGTTGGTTTGGATCAGTGGCGCGTCCCATCGGACACCGGGGAATGTGTTCAGGCAGCGCCTGGGATAGAGACGCGTGGGCTGTACTTTTTGTGTGCCATATCCTCCTGCCCTCTCTCTTCCACAGACGTCCACGGACCATTCGACTACTGGTGATCTCCAATCTCTGTGACATACTCAAGGAGCACAGTCAAATTTCTTTCCGCTTCTCTAACCAATCCGCCCTTCTCGAATCTCTCAGTTGGCTTCCCGTTTGTCCGTCTTTGCGTTATTCAAACGTACTTGTACGTAGTTTTGTTCTTCCCACCGACACCCAAGAGCACCTGCCGTGTAGTCCATCTTCACCCGTGGGTTCCTTCTCGCTGCTTAATTAGCCTCGCTGATTCGGCTAGTATTCTAGCTTTCAGGATTACTCACTTTCTCATTACGGGTATGATTCTGATGCTCTTGTATTATAGCAACTGAAGGTCCGAATGCAGAAGCATTTATACTGTGAATAGCCTCTCGGTGTAACGGCGTTCAATGGCCTCAACGGACGACGTTTCTCGCGAGCGAGAAGAACTAGAACTCTGTCCTCCAGGGCATCATGGTCACGATGTTGCCCTCTTCTATCTGGCGTATGCCCTCCACGACAGATTCGTGGAAGAGCGCAAAATCGACGACTTGAACGAGGCAATCACTTTGCACCGCGACGCTTTGAAACTCCGACCTGTCTAGAATGAGACGTTCCATCGGTCTTCGTCATTCTACAACCTTGCTCTCTGCCTCTCACATAGACATGACAAGCTGGGAGCAGTCGGTGATTTGGAAGAAGCCATTGCACTCGGACAGGAAGCACTTGCGCTCTGTCCGCCTGGACATCCCCATCGTGATGTGTCTCTCTACAATTTTGGTTTTGACCTCCGGAAGAGGTTCGTGGAGAAGATGGAGATCTGTGACTTGGAGGAGGCGATTAAGCCGTACCGTGCAGCTTTGGAACTGCGTCCCCCCGGGCATCCAGAACGGAGTTCATCACTCTACCAACTTGTCCTTTGTCTCTCAAGTAGATATGAGAGTCAGCGGGTAGTCGATAGCTGCGAATTCCAGACTCATACGCACCAGGCGAAGTGTACGACTTCCACTCCCTTGCTAGGGTGCCCCTTCCGCGGTTCTTTAATCGCCTCCTTACACTACCATGCATTGCCTATCATGTCACAACGATTCAGCTGAGAGGGTCAGATCCGCCGACACAGAACTATACATACAACATCCAGGCGACCGGTCTAATACCACTTGAAATTGCAATGCGAGTCAAGCTGGAGGATGTAACGAGGCCACAAGGTATTCTGTACCTTGTTCACCCTTGGCACTCGGAGTTACTTGGTCCATCCGCTGAGCTTGATGCCGTAACCTAAGAGCGGCTGGTTTCCGCGCTTGAAAGGCCGTTTAATGCACTGTTGTTGACTCAGCTACCTCATAACGAGCACAAAAGGATAGCATCTTCTACCTTCATTACCGCTAAGCCTATGGACCGAGCTAGCATTTTGAATAGCAAAATTAGTATATTCAATGTTGTTTAGGTAGCTATCCTATCATGATGCAATTGCATAAAAATAATAGTCAAGAAAGCCGCTCCGATGAAAACTAGAAGTCACAAAGAGTACTTGCAGATATGTGGTCAGAAAAGTCATAGACAAGGAGTCTACTAAAAAGTCCAGATACTATCAGTGCCAAATAGATATTAAAAGTACAGAAAAGACTTTGGTCGCTTTACTGATGACTAGGGATGATGTCTGGACCATCTGGTTTATGCGTCTTCATTTAGGTGGTTACCGGAATGGTTATTCACCATCCACTGATCGACACCTTATCCGTTATGGCTGCCCCGATCTCCAGGAGCTTGCACTTGGCAACGCGACAGATGTGGACTTAGGCAATCTCGTGCTCTGTGTCAGAAGATTTTTCGAGTCACTTGACACTTCCGCGATCTGACTACTACAGGCTCAAAGCCCGGTAATCGGTGAACGAGAACACTGGAATCCGGAGCGCGGAAGATGAATGAAAAGGTACATGTGCTCTTCTCGCGCAGTTGTACAACTGAGCCGTCTCGAAGGACCTTGAGCTGTTATGCACTTCAAAAGTTCTGAACTCTAATCGCATCGGGCCTCGTTCGAGTACACGTAAAAACACGGGCACAATTGACGTACTCTGCAGCTATGGAATTACAGTCCGACACATCCTCTACGCCACAGCAAGCTAGTGGCGGTTCGTCCTCGAGGTTGTCCGAGAGTGCATCATCGGAGTGTTCTGCTTCTATGTAGTTCCCGGAATCCGACAGAGACGTCTAGATGACAATCTCGACTGACGGTCACCGTCGGACACACAATTGTTGGGAAGTGTCCAATTACATATCGGAAGAAGTAGGCATTGCGTCCCTACCATTAGCATCCCGACCCCGTTCCTACTCAGTCGCTCGAGTGGTAGCTGGCTTACCGCCCGTATCATCCACTTACATCCGTGCCCTTGAGTTTGCCCGGGGCTGCAACGACCCATGTCTAGTCCCCGCCAGTTACCATGCAGCCTTCGTGTGTAGCGTGTGCTAATAACTTCGTGTGATATGTCGTGGAGTCTCAAGTCGAAACGTCGCATTTGAATATCTAGTGACCCTGCTTATTCTTCAGATTCGGAAGACAGAGGTTTAGACTGGTAGTGAGGTCTCGCTCCTTAACCCGTTCCGTGACAACGAGCATTGATTGCAATGGCGGTTAACATGTGATGTTTGTCACAATAAAAGTATGAATACATGTGTGTAAAAGCACACTGATGGAAAGAAAACACGTACGTACCCATCAAATGACAAGGTTGACGGAAGAAGTCGTAGCTATAGCTTTCACGAGACTCTTGTTTTCTTCATGGCTTCCGTCGCTTTCCACCCAATATATAGTTCCTTCCACTCGATTCCCTACCCTGTTCTTTATGATTTCCCGGTGACGTCCCTTCCCTTCCGGATCTTTGACGTCTCGCTCCATCACAAAAACCTTTCCTACCACCGTAGTGCCTAAGTAGCTGCCCTCATACGTGCTTGGGACAGCAACTTTGACCTCCCCATTTGTCGTCGTTGCCACTGCCTTTAGGACGGACCCCACGGGAGACTCGGTAACCGCAAGGTCAACAAAACCATTCGTAGAGGATGCGTCCACATCAAACTTCCCACCGGCGTTCGCATCAGAGATCAAGGCAACTTCTGAAGCAACGTACCTGGAAGCCCGATCAGAATTTGTAAGGTCAATTATTATGATAGAGAGAAAGTAAATGTATGCATACCCATTAGCAGTTCGCGACATGAGCTTGGAAGGGAGGGTGCCCCCATGGTTAAGCAGGGTCACAGTCGCATCGATGTTCCCATTGACGGTGACCAACTTGAGGGACTCCCCTTCGAAGTGACCAGAAATATCGCCGTTAACCGCCATAAACGAACCCGAACGAGTAGTGATGGACTAGCGTCGAGTCATAAACTGAACTATTAGTGGGATAACAGCCTTACATCGACAGTGATATATCCATCAACGGACTCGAGGGAGATTTTGCCAAAGGAGGTGTCCTCTGACAGACCTGTCACATTCTGGGAGTAGGGCGGCAGGTGCGTCGTCAATGACTTTATATCAAGGGTATTATCTTCTTTCGCGGCAGGTAGAGTGAGTTCCACGTCAAAGTGCAAAGGCCACCTGGCAGACCAGTGGCCCCTGTGAGGTGGAGTCTATAAGTGCCTCGGTCAACAAATGAAGGACGAGTGCGGACGACAATTTACGCACGAGAATGCTGATGCCATACTTGTTCCCTCCACCCTCGATAAGGCACACAGTAACAAGGTCGAGGGAATCCTTGGATTGATACGCCACTCGAATGTCAACGTCTGCCACATCGGACTCCTTATTGGATTGAGTGATCTTCAAGTTACCGAGCTGGTTTGCGCCGCGAGAAAGTAGGTAGAGCGAATCGGCGTCAACAGGAAGTGAGAATGAAGTCACTGCTCCGTAGGGTTCGGTGCTCCATGTTGGTTGGTCAAAATAGTCCGTCCAGTTCTGGCTATGGATACATTGCAGCTGTGGGGGATCTTCGGGCACAGGAAAGCCAACTTGGGGCGGGAAGGGAGGCCGCTAGATACACGATACGATGCTGTTAGTACGGTCTCGGCCTCGTACAATGGACAGCGTACAGCATGGGTGTGTCTGCGGAAGAACCTCCATGAGTGGAGGAGTCCAGACACAGCGAGTCCCAGAACCAGGCCTATACCGGAGGCCACCAAGATCTTCTTTAGCGACGGCCGCTTCACCTCCCGCCAGCGCGGTGCAAGGCGTTGTTGAATATAATACAAGTCCTGTCCTCCAAGGAAACGCTGGTTCTGACATTCACAGCCTTTCTCGATATTGGAGCACGCGTGGTAGTGATCGCTAGGTTGGGCCATTATTTCTATGGGATGAGATTAGTTTGCGTCTTTATAATGGGATGACTGCAACCGACGTCCGCAGCAGGCGTAGTAGCCACATTTACGATCTAGTTACCCATGACCATCTGGTTTGCTGCGCCGTAGTCAGCGTGGTAACTGGGCAGTTCAGAGCGCAACCTGCTACTAGAGTGGTGGCCAAGATGTCTCACAACTTTGCATCGCAACGGGACCGAGTACCAACCGCATGTACTGTACAAAATATAACAATGATACCGGTGCTATCATGGTTCAGTGCTCATGTTGCTACACAGTCCTTCTTGTGCGCCTTCCAATCCTTTACTTGGCAATCTTTCGAGCAGTATTTGGTTTTCTTACACCTGGAGCACGCAGACAGCTGACCACCGCCTTTTCCGCATGCCACACACCCACTAGTTGGAACGGGCTCGATCGGATCGTCTATGTTCAGCCCTACCTTCTCCATATACGAGACAGGGAATAACGGACTGATGGCCGCCCTTGTTGCATATTTGGCCGAGATGTCGCCGTAGCGTCCCCTCAACACTTCTGTCCCGATGCCCATCCCACAGGAACACCACGGCACCTTCTTTGGGTCTGACCCCGCACCAGGGTAGAGTGGAACAGAGTTATGAACGAGGTACTCGCAACTTGGTTTGTGCTTCCAGGTACGGCATCGCTCGATGAAGAGTGGAAACAAGTGTCTCCATGCTTCGGACTCGTGGACACCTGTCTTGATGGGGAGTATCCGTTCTATCTTCACTTTGTATTGAATGTTGTTAGTCCACGGTATGATCCATGAATCAGCCACAACCGTATGGGAGCCAAGATCAAGTCGAATGTCCGTAACGAGAATTGTTGCGTAAGATTTGTCTTCAGAATTGCATAAGGAAAACTCAGTTTGAGTCGGCCCTCCCAATCCAGTGGCAGCAACCAAAAGGGTGTACAGGGAGTTCTTCAAATTCATAAGTGTGTCAGGTGTAGTGGATCCGGGGGACGCTCTTCGTGCACGGGACGTGCGTTCCCTTTGTGAAAACATAAGCCCAATGTGCAGTCCAAGCCAGTCGAACGCTTTGCGACTCCTAGAGAGCTTAAAGGAAGGGCAACGGTCCAAATTTACGCGGTGCATACTCCAGAGCGTCGGTACGCCACAATCAATGGCCGTTCTGAAATTCCCTGAGATATCGGATTCTCCCTTTACAGTCAGTGTTAGTGTCATTGGCACAACCACCTGCTCCAACGTGAGCTACTGGTGGTGTGATATGCCTACAACACTCACCTCAACATACTTCGATTTCCGCGCTATACGAAGTTTGGCATTTGCCGTGTCAATGGGGAGAGGGAAGGAAATGACATGCTCGTATCGATCAGCATGTAACTTGGCTTTGTGCGGGGACAGCTGTTCCACGGTGACCGCGCAACCGCTGGCAAGCGAAGCTTGTCCCATCGGGTCTACCACGTCGACGTGTGCAGTGAGCGACTGTATCTGCGCATTGGATCTATCCATCTCCACGTGGATCGGGTGTCCCTGACGTTTCGCATCGGATTTAAGAGGTACGAGCGCGTCCTCTGAGCTGATCGTGTCATTGCTCGTTGTCGGTGCCTTGGTCAGGATATGAACATATCGTTCATCGGTCAACAGAGCCTTGAACAGATACATCTCTAGCCCTAATTTTTGCGCCAATGGTCCGACTCCGATACTGGGGCGAACAGCCAGGCCAACAGTTCCACCGGACATGCGCATGAGAATGGTAGAAAGAGCAGAGAAGGAAACGATCATAGGCGACATGCCATTGATCCCAGCTCCGTCCTCGGCAATGACTGCCACCTTATTTTCGCCCTTGCCTGATACTTCAAGCTTTCCAAATGACGCAGAGAGACATACGAAGGAATTAAGCTTCAGGTTGGCATTTATTCTGCATTCCAAAGTGGGAGTAGCAGCGGCCGAGAGGTCAGCTTGTACCTTGGTAATAGCACGGCGGGGAACTACTAGAACGACGGTTACGACTTCGGGAACCGTGCTCCACACCCGGAAAATGGGAGGATCTTCTTGAGAGCGAAGTTCCTGCGATTGGGCAGGGCTAAATCGGGAAAGACGAAAACCTGCGAGGATTAGTTGACAGGCCGTTTCTTGGTAATAGTTTGATCCGGTCATAAATGTAGGATGCTGCGAAATTAACCCCTCTAGATCATCAATGACCTTGTTCCAGTCGCAGCAGACTCTGGACCTGATATGCGCTAGCAGCAAAGCGAAGCTGCGACGTGAATAATGGATGAGCCCTGAAAACTGTATCACCCGCTGCGCGTGAGACCTGTCAAGAGACGAGATGGCCATAGTTTTCCGCAGATCTTCATCAGAGAACATTTCCAGGTATATGTTGAGCAACTGTTTAGCCAGTTGGGGTGCAGTAAATGAAAGTACGTCTTCGTGCAAAGTGTTAGAGGGATGACCAAAATTGACATGCTTCCAAGCAAGACGTTCATGATATTGGCTTATGGGAGACTGTCCAATGACCTGCATCATAGTGACTGCGGTGTTGGAACGTGTGGTAAAGCGGGAAACATAGGCAGAAGGAACAACACCCAAAAGTAGTGAGATTGTCGAGAGGTCGCCGCACACCTGGTCCAGGATACCTTGAGCAGGTGAATGGCCTACAGGCAGTAAGGATTCGGTGTAAAGTGTTGAAGAGGGAGAGTCAAAGAGGAGGGGAATAGTAACAATGAGCAGGTTTTGCAATCCGACATGATCAACCAGATTAGACGTCTCAATTATGTTGAAAGAGGTTGGAGCGGGAAATGGAGCGCTCGGGGAGTACAACTCATCATCGAGCTGTACCACTGATCCCCTCCATGGTGCAACGAATACGGGCGTCTGAACCACAGGGGCGTTGACAGAACGGAGGGCCTGACAGAACGCAAGTGCTTCTCCAGCATACATCCGCACCACTAAGGATGCTGAGGACGCGCTTGAGTTCCGAACTCGGCGCATGACGGCCTTGCACCAGGTGCTAAACTGTTGGCGCGCAGCTCGCACGACTTTGGGAGCGATCAATGCGGGGTTGTTGGGTAACTCCACACCAGAAGATGCCAGAGCTTCTGCAAGGTGAAAACCACAGATGGGATCTGTGCCGTAGTGCACAGTGAACTCGTCTCCAAACAACGAGAAAGCAAAGGTAGGGTTGGGGTTGTTCGCCAGTTTCGTGTCCGGTGACCCGTCATCCGTGACCCCGGTCATCCAGAAGCGCCTGAACTGTTCTGATATAGCGGATAGCGTCACTGGGGCAAGAGGTCCAGCAGAGCGCATGGAAGTGGTTACGATACTGTCTTCGACTCGCTCCCGCATATTTTCCATGCCTTTTTCAAAATCCTCCTTAAAGCGCTTAGCTTGCGCATGATCGAAGTTGGACGTCCCAAGCCAAAGTTTCCAGAATCGACCAATCTCAGAAAGGGTACCCGAGTTGCACATGTAGACGACGTGCGCATAAGGACCTTGTCTCCACGAATCCAGACTGTCCGCAAGAGGAACAAGCTTGCGACATTGCTTGATGAGCAACGAGAGCGAGTTTTCATCCAGCATCATATGATAAAATACGTTCCAGATGATGTGAAGTCTATCTTCGGCGCCATCATCGACCAAGAGCGTAAAGAGTAACGTGTTCCGAGCTATGTATCAAAAACAAGAATGATGTGGGCAAAGTCTTATCCGCACAAACCGCTCGCGCTTACCAAGGATAGCGGCGTCAATATCGCAGCAGGTGACATCAATTTTGCGAGGTTCTATTATCCTCCAAGTCAGATGGAAAGTTCACGGCTATAATACCGACAGACCTACCATTTGATGTTGGCACGTCCGCGTACACTGTATATAAAATGTTCCTGGGATCGCCACAGCCAAGAAACAGCACATCCGCCTTGCATTCGGGAGGTAAATCGTCTGTGAGGCAGATGGCAGATGTGTTACCCAGCGGATAGAAGAAAATACGACTGGGCCAGAATAAGGGATGGGACATGGTTCAGATAGAATCTCCGGCTGACGTTGGGTGTGGTAGCGGGCACAGAACTGGCCCCGCCATTTTGCAGGTACTAGTTAAGTACTGCACGGGAACAAAGGGGGCCAAACGCCGTTGCAAGCTATTTTGTTTCGTATGTAGCACTGTAACCAACAAGCCAGTGACCAGCCGTGGCACATGGTATGTGCGTGTTGTTGCTTATCTGCAGAGGACGGCGACCTAAGGGCACGAGCAGGATATAAGAAGCAAAAGGATCGTAAGGGTTGGATATATGTTGCCACGAGGTGTACGGATATGAAGGTCATGAGGGCAAATCTGAAGGGGGGTATCTCTTTTGATTATCGCAGGCAGTTATCTATACTATTTCACTGATGGCTGGATGACCTTCTGAACTCTCCATACGTGGCAATCTTCAGGTCAGATTTTATCGTGGCGGTCGTTGCCCTCTGTCTTGGACAAAACTAGCCCCTTCACATAGCAGCAGGAGAAAAGAATAAGTCCTTGTTGCAACACAAGAAGACGAGTCGGAACTTGTGCATACCACAGATGTCATTGCAGACTTTACGATTATGCTGCGGACTGGCATGCGCTACCCCTATATCGACGCCAGCTCTGGGCCATAGGGACCCATAATCCGGCATCGCAACGGGTACTCGCTGCCACGGATCAAGTACATAGTACACTAGGGGCCACACGGGAGATCATCGAAAGGTAGGGGGCAGACTTCTGGAGGAGCTCAGACAAATATGGACAAACTACAATTCACCAACTCACACGCAAAGATCCAACAGATGACAACCTTCGTTCTCCTTGCCTTTGCCAATGCATACATCAGCACAGAGCAGTTTAAGACATGCCCGGCCACGGTGAATGGCCAGGCCCTTGCCTCTGTCCACAGCGTCGGCAGCAGCACGTAGTGCGAGTGAACAGAAAGTTCATCTCGCCACGCATCCAAGTGGGGTTTCCTGTCGTGTGACTTTGTTCGATTACAGTACGGGCTGGGAAATCGGATGTTTCATCGTTGGAAGAATGATAAGTCAGTATAAGGACGGTAGAAAGGTGCCAGACATGCAGCTGCAGCATGCAACGTTGCGCTTCATCCTCTGCCTCAACGTGCCATGCATTACTTGCAGAACTCTGTAAGACCATGTGCGAAACATACCATATTCTCTAAATTCATCGCCGATGGGATTGAGCGTGCTGATACCAGCAAGGCTTTCTTCTGAGACAGGACGTGACAGTACATCTGAGCAGCACCCGCAGCCTGCTAGTGCCCCGTAAGTCATTGAAATAAGATAAGAACAACAGTACACAGGCACGCGGACTTGGACCGAAACATGAATGATCAATGACAGATGAACGCACTTCCAAGTCGAAATGCCTTTCCCCACAGTTCGATGTTGAATTCGAGTTCCTTGAGTTCGTCCACGACGACAGACTTGTCGCGGAACAATATCAACATTAATTACCGACGTCGACAATAGGTGGATTGCATCACAACACGATGAGCGACGTGGATGCCGAGTTGACCAAGCTGACGCCTTAGGCGTGATGATACTATCTCGGAACTTGAAGCAAAAGACAGAGGGCGGTGCAGTGATCTTACCTGTTTACTAGTCATGACAGCGTGGCATGTATGCGGCCATCGATTCCTTGTTGTTTTTGTGATACATATGAACGGTTTGACGGTTTAATGCTCCATACGGGGTCACTGACGAACTAAGTTGGATCTCCCAATCCGCTTCCCGTAGTGAGCAGGACGTGCTGAACCTGTGATACGGATGAGAGGCTGAACTGGAGATGCGCCGACTGAATCGGCAGCATCGCGGCTATTTCCGTTCTACATAACTTAGTAGTGACTAGTAATCAGTAGTTATTAGTAGCTATCCGACTAGGAGTGATCTATTAAACATTCTGAACATTGAATCCCGGGTGTAGATCTACTCTTAAAACCAGACGAGTTCCCAAGAAACGTGGCATACATTGACAGTGTCGAAGGCAAGAGGATGTCGATTATTGGTACGGTCTGCCGGAATCCTGCTTCGGAACCATCGAGACCCACACCAACTTCGGTGACTTGATGAAATTCAGAGGTATGGACCTCAGGAAACTAGGACGCACAGGTCCTCGTTACACTCAAAGCTTTTAAGGCTGGCCAAAAAAAAAGGTCAATCACCGGCGTGTGGCCGATCAGAGACGCTCCCTTACTTGCTTTCTTTGTTTAGGGAGAGCATAGAGACATGATGGGAACGCACACGGGAAGAATGTGGGCGGTTTGGAGTAACACAAAGAGAACTTAGTCAGAAAGGAGTAGTTGTACTTACTCAACCGGTTGACAGCCTCCTGTGGCAGGCTGAGACGTAAGAGTCCCGTAATGGAAACCTTGCCAAGTACGAGGTAAGTGAGGTTGTTGGCTGAAGCGTCCCGGTATGGCGGAAATATAGCACCCATCGCCCTTATCGGTCTTTCGAGCAATCTAGCACTAGCCAGATTTAGGGGCGAGCCAAGTAATCGTCTCGTTACAGACAGCACCGACCCAAGACACGGAAGTGAGGAAAACGTGGCGGGCAAGCAAACAATAGCGAAGTAGACCCTACCTCTGGACATGTCCAGAATCCCGTCTAGACTGTGTGTTCGGAAGTCGAAGGAGCGACCAGTTCGAACCGCCGAACAGGCTTCCGGGTTGGGAAATACTTACTCACTCCGCAAGGCAGTCTTCCGACGTCTGCTGAAACAAACCAAGCCCAAGATCCTGCAAGGCCCCAACGTCGTTCACCGCTAACTCGAATCTATCGTGTTTTTTCTCCTCGTACGCATTCGATCCTGACTGGCATTAGCTTCGACAGCACGAACGTGGATAAGAACTAACCTCGAACTCGACGTCCGCATAGTATAGCCAAAGTGCGAGGACCTGGCAAGCAGCTATTCGCAGAAGCCTTGAGTCGTAGTATGACGGAGACAAAGTACCAGGACTGGTGAAGCAGAAGTGGCTAGCTACTCTGCATGCGTGGGTACGACGTTCGAAGTGGGTGGTAGTGCTTCATGACCGTCAGCTTCGTCCTCGCTAACCGTCCCATTGCTCGCCGCCGTTTCCCTGTTGAGAGCAAAGAAGTCGTCGAGTCAATAAAGGTGACCGAGTTGTACCTCAAGACCTTGACCGTGCATCTTTGTCAGTCTCCATATCCTGAACTTCCACAAACGATGGTACTTACATCTGCTGAACAAAGTTGTGATACGAAGTCGACATAGACTCCTAGTGGCCATCTTGAAGTCGGTGAGCGAGAGGGAGAGAGAAGAGAGAGAAAGAGACAGAGTCGCGAAGCACAACTTAGCACCGGAGTAATAAGTACCTGAGTCGAACTTTGCCTTTGAGAACGAACTTTACTTTACCGCACGCAAGTTAAAAGGACGACTTATATAACACCAGGGTAATAAGTCCTCGCGTGGAACTTTGCCTCTGGAATCAAACTTTACTTCATTGCATGTAAGTTATGAGTGTGCCTGCCGGAAACGTGCTGCGCCCTGCAGGTGGACCTGCAGTATATCCTCACAGGTCCATGTGATCGGAGAGATCTACTCGTATAATCGAGAGAATAGAGGATCGCGTTAGCTGAGGAGGAAAGGTAAAGAAAACAAAGAACAAGACGAACCTGAACAGCCACCTACGGCGTCGGCATCGAGGAGTTAATGAATAGATAGACAAAATGGACGGAAGGGGAAACAACGAGTGTAACGAGAAGAAACAAGACAGAACGTGGTGAGTGGAGATAGAACAAGACGAGACGGGTGAAATAAGGATGGGAAATAGGTGGGGGGGAGGGGGGCAAGACAAAAGGGAAGGGAGAAAAAAAGCACGTTGCATATGGATCTCGACGACCTATTCGACAGCCTTCTTGACGACCTCGTAGAGGAAGGAGTTGGGGAAGTGCCTCTTCATCTCTCCCTCGATCCACCAGTACGGCGTAAGATAAGTGACATCGGTTCTGGAGGCGGTGCCAGCACCTCCAGTGACCATCCCGAGGATACGGCCGCTCCTGTCAAGGATGATAGAGCCCGAGTCGCCAGGGGCAGAGAAAGGACCATTCATGCTGCCATAGGGGAGGACAGCAATTTCCATTGACGTCCCCTTGATACCGTATTCATCGTAGACGCGAGTGAACGACTCCATCCCCATAACCCGACCAGTGGTGGTGCCCGTCGCCAGACCGTTCTTGACGACGAGAAGGCAATGTTCTCCGTTGGCATCGAGATGCTTGGGGTTGTAGATCTCGTCAGCCTGGACGACACCAAAAGCCTGGAGAAGACCATCCTCCGGGTACTTGTAGTTGGCCTGGTCCTCCGGTCGGGGGAACATAAGCTTCCCGTAGTCCAACGACGAGAGGTTGCCTCCTGAGGGGGAATATAATGGTCAGCCAAAACTGCGGGATGATACCGACGAAGATAGAAAACGCACCAACATAAACTTTATTACCCACAAACGTATCCCAGTCGAACTTGTCGTCGTAGAGTTCGATTATGGCCCAGTCACTGGTGAATCCATGAGGTGCAACGTTGAAGTCGATGGGTTCGGCGTGGAGGACCTCGCCAATAATGCGTTGGTCCGGAATGGTCCATTGCTTAACTGTCTCGCTGTGGAACTTGTTAATCTCGCTGACCCTCTTCCTCGCTTTCTTTACCAGGGCCAAGTACTCGTCCCGCTTCTCGGTGGTATTCTCGGGCTCACCCTCTTTGGGCTTTCCCAGCCGGTCAAGCACGTACTGCCAGTCCCTGATGGAGTGGTCCAGGTCGCCGATGGCGCCCATCATGCTCTTGAGGGCGTTAATATAGCCGGAGTTGCCGAGCGCAATGACTTGCTCACGAGGATGCCTCTTGGTCTTGCGATCCAGGACCGTGTCGTGAGGATGAGCGAGAGGAGGTCGAACGACGTGGGCACAAGTGAGGAGGAGGACGCGATTGCTATCCTTGCTCTCGTGGAAGTAGAGAGCGCCCGTGCCTTCAAAGTGGGGAGTCTTCAAGGGCGCGATGGAAAGGCCTAGAGCGGGAGTGAAGGGCTTGCGGAACTCGGGGACAGCGTCAGTGAAAGGATCGAAGGAAAGCATCTTGGGGCCAGCAACGGAGCGGGTGACGACGGACTCGCGGAAGCCTATCTCGAAGCCGCTGAAGCCAGCCTCAGTCAGGAGGAAGGTGATGGCCTCGGCCGCAGTGTTGGCAAGCTCGTAGGTGAGAGATTCGGGCTCGACACCAATCCAAATGAGGAGCGGGCTGAATGTCTTCTTCCCTGCCTCCGCGAAAGCAAGAGGGTCTATCGATGTCCAACGAACCCCCTGGTCATCGAGCAAGGTGTACACGTGCTCACCGAGCTCACACCAGGTGGCTTGCATGGGATGACCGTGAACACCACGAGCCTCTCTGATGATCCGCTGGGACTCAGGGCCAGTGCGTATGGGCCAGGCATCTCCGTTCTTGTAGATGCACAGAGCGCCACTAGGGGTGCCGTAGAAATCGTAGGCAGCTCTGGTGTAGAAGATGGAGAGGGGTGCCACAGCAGAGACGACGGCCTCCTTGTCCTCATCAAGGCTGTGCTTGGCAAAATCATAGGCAGTGGGAGAGACAGAGACAAGAATGGCGTTAGCAAAGACGGCGGGAGACCCAAGGCTCAGCGTTTTGGAGACCTCTTTGCAAGAGCTCAGGAAGGCCTCGTCGATGCCAAGGGGGGAGCCAGACGACACTAGGGAATGAATAGCCGGCAACAAGAGACCACGAAGGCTAAAGGAGCTTACTAGTTGTGAGTCGTTGATTTTGTTGTTGCAAAGTGTCAGAAAGCAGAGACGGTGCCGTTGGTAGTGACAATATAGCTGGATAAAACAGAGGGGAGAGGCAAAGGTAAGCATATAACGAGATAGGGGAAATGCCAAGGGAACGCACATAGAACTAGAATAAAAAATTACTGAAAGGCAGAACCGGAGCAGAGTCAGAGTCATTCAGTGAGGATGAACAGTCAGTAACACGGAGAGATCAAAGACTTGGAGCTCGAGGTGGCGATCGAATTACCCTCAAAGTGGCAGTCCGGTGCTCTACACCGCGGTTGGTCAAATGAGTTCAAATCATGCATCACGCCAAACACATGGGAATTCCTCCAGACAGGTTCGAAGTACATCTAACAACGACATACGGTTCATGGCAGTACACAGTTATTCTTGTGTGTTTTCCAGTCCTTCACTTGACAATCTTTCGAGCAGTACTTGGCTCTATTGCATTTGGAATATGCAAACAACCGAACGCCTCCCTTTCCGCAGGTGAGGTGACCGGTGCTTGCCCTAAAGCGGTCTTCTCCGGCGTGGCGGTGCTAGGGGCTCTTCGTTGTCGAAGGATTCTCGACTCTCACCGAGATCGGAGATGCTCAGCACAGACGACGACAGACTAGAGCAGAACATTGCATGCAAACGAAGCATTCGAACGTTTTGAAGGCCGCATGTCAGACAATGTTAGCTGACAACCGGATGTCAGGAGCGTCGTTCGAACACAACCACTTCGCTCGCATTTCCTTCGTCTCCCCGTTCACCCGCAACGTCTTTATCGCCTTCGCTGCGAGACCACGAGCAAGACCGACGCGGAGAAAATCGTACGTCTCACTGCGTCACACTCGCTCTAGTGCGCTGGCCATCGATCGCGAACGTAACATTCGAATCATATCTGGTCCCATTCATGCGTCGGTATCGGGGGACGATCGTGCTCATTTTTCTAATGCCTTGTACGAAGGCGGATAGATCATGCATTGCATTCTGGTCCGGTAAGTTATCTACAAGGTAGTTGCCAAGCGACACCACGCCTAACAATTTTGGGATCCGTGGCAATAACGGTCTTAATCCTGAGGCAGTCGCGATGGCGGTGTCGATGTCTGGAGATACACATCGCGAATGAGCCGATAGCATTACAGTTCTGCAAGGAGGGCCGGTTTGAGGAGTAACGAACCGTGCTGTGTTGTCTGTATGCCAGCGTGTCCACCGACCTGTGAAGAGAGCAGCTGAAGGGTATGAGGTCGATGGGGAGCAACATGAGGCGACGATGATCGTGTTGTCGATTTCGTGTCCGTTGTCATCGTCGGGGGGAAAGGCAAATAAATCTAATAAGTATGGAATCGAGGCCGTTGACTTCAACCCTCATGGTGGAGAGGGGGACTCACTGTGAACGAGTGTCCTCAGTGCAGGTCGCACTTCGTGTAGGGAAACCGGGTCCTTGTCTGACTTCAAGTAGTACATACCAGGGAGCGGTTGCAATCTACCTTCGCTGAACTCTCCGTCGGAGAAGACAGTCCAGACTTGCTGCGTCGTCGATTATCTGGATGCGCAACCAACGAACGACGAGGAAGCTGTTCAGAATGTGGAATTCCGTTTACCCTAGTAGCAAATGTGAAATGCACAAATCTCTGTGAGGTAGCCCCTTGAAACTATCGGGGACTCTACGCAGGCAGTTGCTCACAACTACTTCACAACAGCATAGGTATTGCCTCTTCGATTTTGGGTTTGGCGTCGACAGTGACGAGTACCAGCCAGTCGGGGTTCTTGCCCCTGTTACAAAGTCAACTCGATACGTGAGTGTAGTGATGCTGCACATCCTGTACCGTGCGATTGCAACGTGTCCTCAGCATCTTGGCGCTTACTGTGACCTCAGCGTTTCCTCTACACTAACCTCGAATCTAAGCTACAAGCCGCACACGACATACAGATCTCATGGCCCGCAAGCAGGCGAAGAGCCATCGTTTCTTCAGTTCCCGAACTTCACGCAGCCCTACATCTAACCTTCCCTCGGTACGTATCTTGTATCTTAACCACTGTAGTATTTATCTATCATCTCAGGAACGGTCCCAAGGCCCATCTCAAACTTCTACCGCCCTCTCCTCGGTCACAACGCCGGCTGATACTGATCGCAAGCTGCTCTCCAGGATGGGACACCTCTTCCATCGGTCGAACAAAACTAGATCGGGCCCCCTTGCGACAGAAACCAATGACGCCAGTATTGGCAGCCAGGTTAACGCTGCCCAGCAGGCGATGGATGATATGAGGCCCATTCCCCAGGTTTTCCAAACAGTCACCGGTCTGGTCGGACAGGCTGATACTGCGGTGACGAGCATTCAAAACATCGATGCTATGCTTCAGTCTCTGAAGTTGTTCAACTCCTTCGTAACCACTTTGTCCAATGTAAGCACATCAATATCCCCTCTTTTGCATGGTCTGATAGAGGAGTGTAGGTTCACCCCTACGTCCAGTTTGCGCTGGGGATTCTGACCGCTGCTTCTCAGGTACTTCCCATTCCCTCTTGTGTATCGCCTGCTCATTTGGTCTCCAACAGTTGCTCATTGATCAAGCCAACCTGGACAACGAGGTGTTCGGCCTCCTCAATACTGTCAAAGATGTCTATGAATTTCTTGTGGAAAATGATACCACGAGGGATATCAATAACATGAAAGAGACGATACGCAAGATTTCACAAGAGATGAGTGCTACGACGCTGTTCATCATAAAGTATTCCAAAAAGCAGAACATCTGTAGGTGTCGTGGTCACGTTTGGTCGTCCGTTCTACCTGACCGCTCTGACGTGCTATATTACTAGTGGTGCGCATCGGGGACCGCCTTGTGTCCGATCCGCAGACTGTCGCCCGTGGTCATGTTAAAAATCTGGGCGACCTGATGCAACAATATCGAGATCGCACGATGCGGGACATCCAGATCAACATGTACCACGTGCTTGAAGACTTGAACTTGGAGGGCATGGCTTACGCCGCCGGTGCGGGTTTGAACACGACCAAGAAATGTCTCGATGGTACAAGAACAGACATTTTGAAGGATATCACGGACTGGATTACCAGTTGTGACGTGAACGCCCCTCGCATTTTGTGGCTCCATGGTCAGGCTGGAAGAGGAAAATCTGCCATTGCCCATACCATCGGGTCGTGGATCCAAGATATGGGGGTGGCTGGGGCTTGTTTCTGCTTCGCCCGCGACAGGCGAAGCGAGCGTCGAGAGGAAAAGATTTGGACTACCATTGCCAGTGACCTGGCAGACTGTGAACCAGCATTTCGTCGAGCGTTGTCGAATGTCGTGTCAAATAACCGCTCACTGAAGACTACATGTGATGTGCTGCAGCAGTGGAAACGACTCATATTGGAGCCGCTGTCGAAGATTAGTGGAGAGATGGTTGGGAATCTGGTTGTGATAATTGATGCCTTAGATGAAAGTGGGGAGGAGACATCGAGGAGGGATATCCTACGTGTTCTAACATCTTCAGACGTTGCCGACCTGCCGGCCAACTTCCGGATCCTTTTGACGTCCAGACCATTGCCTGACATCGCGCGTATCATGGCTGCTGCTCCTCATGTAAAGGCAACCTCGTTGGATGACATCCCATGGGAGTCGGTGGAACGTGATATCAACCTATACGTTTCAAAGGGGCTCGAGGGACTTCCTGGCATTGGAGTGGAAGAAGTCCAGAACGTTGTCAACAAATCTGGCGGTCTGTTCGAGTGGGCTCGTGTGGCCTGCGAGTTCATCAGGCCAAATAGAGCTGGGGCGACTCCGAAAGAATACTACGAAGATTTGATGGCTCTCAAAGTCAAAGGAGGTAGAACACTTCTGGACTCAACTTACCTTACAATCCTGGAGGGGGGTATACCGCGGTCTGGAATAGCTATCGAACGATACCGCTCCGTGATGCGCCAAGTTGTGATGACGCTCGACCCTCTGCCCATGGCAGCCTTGAACAGCATGCGGGAAAACTTTCCAGATATGCAGGATCACTATGACATCAATCTCATCCTCGAGTTCATGTCTCCAGTGCTGAGTGGGGTTCTGGACCGCTCCTCTGTTGTGCGGCCCCTCCACGCATCCTTCTATGACTTCTTGATGGATTCCTCACGGAGTGGTGACTATGCCATTGACACATCCGATGCAAAAGACATGGCTTTTGCCACATTGCAGATTCTCTGTAATAATCTGCGGTTCAACATTTGTGGACTGGAGAGTTCGTACTTGGCTAATGCTGAGGTTTTGGATCTCTCGGAGAGAATTGACAAGAAAATCCCATGCCATCTCTCCTACTCCTGTCAATTCTGGGCTCAGCATCTGGAGAAGACTGGATTTGACTTGGTGCTTGCAGAAAAGGTGAGGGAGGTTGTTGGAAGCGAAAAAATTCTGTTCTGGATGGAGATACTGAGCTTGCTTGGAAGGGTTGGAAAGGGGGTGAGTGCACTTGCCTCTGTCAGAAGATGGCTGCTGGTGAGTGATTGATGAGTGACTGTGTTGGATAAATCTGACTTGACATTGAAGGGGAACAGTGATTTTGATGATACCCTCACATTGGCAGAAGATGGGATGAAATTCATTGAGAACTTCATCAGCCCAATGGTACATAGTACTCCACACCTTTACATTTCTGCATTGCCCTTTCTTCCTTCAAACTCATTGCTCTCAGCTGTGGTCATGCCAAGACTGCATAGTCTAGCCAAAGTTGCTATAGGAGGATTGAAGATTTGGCCAGCTGTGCAACTTCTCCTGCAGGGTCATACTTCATCTGTCATTTCAGTTGGATTCTCCCCTGATGGGAAGAGGATTGTCTCAGGCTCAGAGGACAGGACTGTGAGGGTGTGGGATGTTGAGGGAGGTGTGCAGATTGGCAGCCCTCTTGAGGGCCATACTTCTGGAGTAACTTCAGTTGGATTCTCCCCTGATGGGAAGAGGATTGTCTCAGGCTCTTGGGACAACACTGTGAGGGTGTGGGATGTTGAGGGAGGTGTGCAGATTGGCAGCCCTCTTGAGGGCCATACTTCTCCTGTCACTTCAGTTGGATTCTCCCCTGATGGGAAGAGGATTGTCTCAGGCTCAGGGGACAACACTGTGAGGGTGTGGGATGTTGAGGGAGGTGTGCAGATTGGCAGCCCTCTTGAGGGCCATACTTCTGGAGTCACTTCAGTTGGATTCTCCCCTGATGGGAAGAGGATCGTCTCAGGCTCTCGGGACAACACTGTGAGGGTGTGGGATGTTGAGGGAGGTGTGCAGATTGGCAGCCCTCTTGAGGGCCATACTTCTGGAGTAACTTCAGTTGGATTCTCCCCTAATGGGAAGAGGATTGTCTCAGGCTCTTTGGACAAGACTGTGAGGGTGTGGGATGTTGAGGGAGGTGTGCAGATTGGCAGCCCTCTTGAGGGCCATACTGAAGGAGTCACTTCAGTTGGATTCTCCCCTGATGGGAAGAGGATTGTCTCAGGCTCAGGGGACAACACTGTGAGGGTGTGGGATGTTGAGGGAGGTGTGCAGATTGGCAGCCCTCTTGAGGGCCATACTTCTGTTGTCACTTCAGTTGGATTCTCCCCTGATGGGAAGAGGATTGTCTCAGGCTCTTTGGACAACACTGTGAGGGTGTGGGATGTTGAGGGAGGTGTGCAGATTGGCAGCCCTCTTGAGGGCCATACTTCTGTTGTCACTTCAGTTGGATTCTCCCCTGATGGGAAGAGGATTGTCTCAGGCTCAGGGGACAACACTGTGAGGGTGTGGGATGTTGAGGGAGGTGTGCAGATTGGCAGCCCTCTTGAGGGCCATACTTCTGGAGTCACTTCAGTTGGATTCTCCCCTGATGGGAAGAGGATTGTCTCAGGCTCTTGGGGCAACACTGTGAGGGTGTGGAATGTTGAGGGAGGTGTGCAGATTGGCAGCCCTCTTGAGGGCTGTACTTTTAGAGTCACTTCAGTTGGATTCTCCCCTGATGGGAAGAGGATTGTCTCAGGCTCAGGGGACAACACTGTGAGGGTGTGGGATGTTGAGGGAGGTGTGCAGATTGGCAGCCCTCTTGAGGGCCATACTTCTGTTGTCACTTCAGTTGGATTCTCCCCTGATGGGAAGAGGATTGTCTCAGGCTCTTGGGACAACACTGTGAGGGTGTGGGATGTTGAGGGAGGTGTGCAGATTGGCAGCCCTCTTGAGGGCCATACTTTTAGAGTCACTTCAGTTGGATTCTCCCCTGATGGGAAGAGGATTGTCTCAGGCTCAGGGGACAACACTGTGAGGGTGTGGGATGTTGAGGGAGGTGTGCAGATTGGCAGCCCTCTTGAGGGCCATACTTCTGTTGTCACTTCAGTTGGATTCTCCCCTGATGGGAAGAGGATTGTCTCAGGCTCAGAGGACAACACTGTGAGGGTCTGGGATGTTGAGGGAGGTATATTAATTGATGGCCTTCCTGAGGGCTGTGCTTCAGAAGTCACTCCTCACCATGCATTTTCCACATCTCACCCAGTAGATGGTAGGTATTTCCTTCTATTCTATATATAGTTTTCTTCACTTAAACCTACTCCAGGTGTCAAGGGATACCACATTTGTTTTTCATTTCTCTCTTCACATGCTCTCCCTAAGGGTAACCAACTGCTTCATGGGTTTAGCCAGATGGATGGCATGTTGGCTCAACCTGTTAAGTTGCAGCCTGATGGCTGGATCAAAGGTCCAATGGGAAGATTACTGCTTTGGATCCCTCCAGCACTAAGGATGCCATTTTACTCAATGTGCAACACAGTAGTTATTCCCAGAGGTTGTTGTGTGGAGTTGGACTTAAGTCAGATGGTTCATGGAGGGGAATGGTGGAAATGTTTCAAGTCAACCATTTGACTTTACCACAAGTTTTACTAGATTTTATATTTCAGATGGTACATGTTCACTGATTTATGATGACTCACACACTGGAAAATGCAGCTGTGACATAAAACTGTATGGTAGTAGTTTGATAAGTATCTCATTTAAATTTGAGCCTCTTCTTCTGGAAGTACTGGCGCCAGCAGTTTTCTTGGTACTGGAACCAGAACGTTTCTGCGTGACAGCACACAAATGACTGCCAAGGGTGTTCTGGTGCTGATGAGGTATTTACATATGTTTGTACCGAGCTACTTTCAGCTAGTCCAATGGGATTCCCCATTGACTCACTCCGACCCAGTCATTTTTGCCTTAGATCTAATTGATACCACAGCGTACAGAGAAAGGAAGTCAGGAAATGACGATGACAGTATACGTTGACCAGGCTAATGGCGTTGATGCCACAGGCCACGGCACTATCCATCTGCCCTACCAGACACTCGCATACACAATATTCTTGCTGCCCATAGCTGCAATCGAGACCATGCAATATCAGATCCGGAAGGGACCTGAAGCATAATACGATGCACCCTCACAATCTGCAATGAAGAAGGCCAAGAAAGACGTGCAAGGGTTGGAGAAGAAACACTTGAAGGCAGAGGCGGAGGAGAATGAGGCGTGCGAGCGGCAGGAAAAGCGTAAAAAGAGGCTCGAGGAAAGTAAGAAGGTCATTCTCGCCGAAGATCTCTCTCTTCTGATGCCGATAAAGGTCTGTGATCGTTTTCCCGTGTGGCCGTCGTTACTGACCGTTTAGCCCTAGTCTAAAATCGCACGTCTCGTGAACTACAGAGACGAACGGGATGTGGTTGGGTGCATCGTAAGCGCGATCTGCAAGAAATCATGTTCGTCGTTTTAAGGGATGGCACTGGCCATCTGCAAGTGGTGTTCACGGGACAAACTGTAAAGATCTCATCCTTGCAAGCAGAGCGATCGACACCTATCTCACTCTCCGATCACCTTCTACTCACAGAACAAAACCTATGATGCCGTGACTACCTGGAAGTGGCTGTCGAGTTGACAGGAACAGTCAAACTTGTTCCCAAGGTCAGAAAGCACCTGGCGGCCACGAACCTGTGGTCGACTTCTGGAAGGTCCTTGGGCCAGCCCCTGGTGGAGATGATGCCTTCACCAACAAGTTTAACGAGGTGTGTTATTTTCCCCATACACGACACGCTTAAAATTAGTCTAACTCGGGTCTCTAGCAATCAGATCTTCCGATTTTGGCTCATAACCGCTATCTCGTTTTACGCGGTGAAACCGCATCCAGCGTGCTTCTACTACGAGCTCCCCTTCTTTCTGCGTTCCGCTCTACGTACGCGGAACACGAGGTGATAGAAGTCACCCCTCCGTGTCTCGTACAGACGCAAGTTGAAGGTGGTGCCACTCTGTTCATGCTCGACTACTATGGGCAACCCGCCTTCCTCACTCCAAGCTCCCAACTATATCTCGAGACGTCTCTTCTATCCCTTGGGGATGCGTCTGCATCCAGGAGAGTTTCTGCGCCGAGAACATCCATACGCGTCGCCACCTGAGCGAATACACACATCTCGAAGCCGACTTGGCACTTATCGACTTTGATAACTTGATGGCCCACGTCGAGACCATCGTAAGTCGTCTCACGTTCGTATGGAATGTGGATTGAGAATTACACGAAAGATCTGCGAGTCGGTAGATAAGGCTCTTGCAAATCCCGCCACGGCTACGTCAGCGAAGACGCTCAACCCCAACTTTATTGCTCCTGCTCGACCCTTCAAGTGGATGTCTTACTCGGATGCTATTGCGTGGCTCAAGGAACACACCATCCCACACGAAGCCGGAAGCGCAGAAGGGAACATTACCAAAGCTGCTGATGGAAAAACCCGTCATAGTCCCACATGCTATCGGAGTCGATATTGCAGAACCCACGGAGCGGCAAATGACCCATATCGTCGGGCAGCCTATCTTTTCATGTGGCTTCCCAGTGGAACTCAAGGCATTCTATATGAAGAGGATCCCCAGGAAGGAAGGTGAGGAGGCTGGGCCTGTGTTCACGGAGGCCTGGGATTTGCTCATGCCGAACGTTTGTGAAATTGTCGGTAAGTTCCTCAAAAGACGGTTAACCGCGTCTATTACTGTGCGACGGTGTAAGGTGGATCGATAAGGATCGCGGACGGTCCAGAGCTTCTGGCAGCCTATGAGCCAGAGGGCATCAACCCTAAAACCTTACTATTGGTACACGGATATGCGAAAGTATGGGACATGTCAACACGGTGGATATGGACTAGGCGTAGAGGTAGGGTCCCCTGCAATTCGTCGGTCGTGAACTTAACACCCTGCTTATCTTGTGGCGTCTCCTTCCATGGATGGTGAACAGATACACAATCAGGGAGTGCTCGTTGTACCGAAAGTATGCGTTCTATGAGCTTTTTATTTCTTTGAGAGTTGTGTTGACGTCGCGCAACGTAGGTGGCCTGGGCGTGCCACCCCTTAGAGATCAGCTCGTCCACCGGGCTGAATAGACCAAATTCGTTGGATATCAAATAGTGGAAACCCGTTTATAGTACTGCCTTGTAGTCGATGTCCGTCATTCCAGCGCCTTTCTACGTCTAGAGCCCACTTGCAACCATGCCAATGTATTTCAGCGAATGTAAGCAGTCTGTACGATCATTTTCCGAGACTTGACATTGACACAGGCGCGTCCAATGAGAAGTACCCCACGGTAGAGGGACACAACATTAACAATCTAACTTCGGTAAGAAGCCGAGAATTTCTTCGCGGGAGGGTGACAATACGAGGCGACTCTTGCGAATGCCTTCAGCGCTCGCGATCAACAGTTTCGGCCTATACATAACTGGCACACGGACAGTCAATCCAATGCACACCCGTACGGCTCGGCTGCAACTCGTCTACACGTTTCCCTACATACCGCATATTCCTCGGCGTACACCACTTCCAAATGGTGAAGTCTTTTCCCGACGATAACGAGACTATGCAATGGCTCCTCAAAACTCTCCGGAGGTTGCTCACTGAGTTGCTCGAGCGCCCCGCACACGATGCGCTGCTGGGTATTATCAGAACCCGCATCACAAACAACGCGCGAAAGCGCTATAACAAGGGTCATCTTGGGTGACAGAACGTTTTCGGCGCGGAGAGATTCGACCCCCAGTAGTTGTGATACGGCTTGAGGAAGGGACATGTACGAGGTGGTTCGTATATCTTCCTTCCCCTTTATTACCTCCTCTCCCGTCAATGCTTTTATCCACAAGCAGAGCACGCTCCGTACCGTGCAAGATTCTCCTCGCTCTCTTCTTTCACTTTGATATCCAGCAACACGAGCGTATGCAATCCCTACCCCATAATCACGCGTATGCGATCGTAGAACGAGTCGGGTTTCCACGTGTCGGTGAAAAACACGAGAGAGACCGTCTGTGCAAAGTTGTACAGTCGATGGCGTTCATGATCGACGCGTTGTGGATCACGCGAAGTCGGATACCAGACGAGCGTGCATGAAGGACGTTGTCGATGTGGGTCGTTGCACTGGTTTGGGGAGCGGGGCATAATGATACTCGTATGCGTTAGTCAACAGATGGATCCGTGCACACACGCTCGCTGGACGGTACACTCACCAGACGATCCTCGTACATGCTTCCAATTACACCCACGACGACAATTTGACTGCCTGGCGCGGCCCCGACCAGCGTCTCAGCAAGGACAATGCAACCTTCCAGCGCGCCTCCATTCCACGCAAGGTGATGTGACATAACTAGTCACTGCCAATGCGTTATGGAACGAAGATCCATGGATCGTAATCGTACTGTGTTGGACTGTCGCTGATGCTGTGTTGAAGGTGGTGTACTACATGTATCGAAAGTGAGTTCGGTGCACACTGGCTCATAATCGTACTCTGTGCTGGACTGTCCGTGGTCTGGTGCAAAACTGGTCGCGTGTCCCTCACGCCTGAGCAGGTCGAACTCGGAATCGTCGGCGTTGTCGTCTCAACGAATTCGGAGAGCCGCGGGTGAGGTGACCGGTGCTTGCCCTAAAGCGGTTTTCTCCGGTGTGGCAGTGCTAGGGGCTCTTCGATGCCGAAGGATTCTCGACTCTGACCGAGACCGGAGATGCTCAGTACAGACGACGACAGACTAGCGCAGTGCATCACGCGTCGACGATGCAATCGAGCGTTGTGAAGGCTGCATGTCGGACACTCGTTAGCTGACAACCGGATGTCAGCACCCTCGTTCGAACACAACCACTTCGCTCGCATTTTCTTCGCTCACCCACACCATCCTTATCGCCTTCGCTGCGAGACCGTGAGCATGAACGAGGCGGGGAAAGTCGTACGTCTCACTGCGTCACACGCGCTCTAGTGCGCTGGTCATCGATCGCGAGTGCAACATTCGAATCATATCTGGTCCCATTCACGCGTCGGTATCTGGTTTACATGGGGGACGATCGTGGTCATCTTTCCACTGCCTTGTACGAAGGCGGATAGATCATGCATTGCATTCATGTCCGGTGAGTTGTCTACAAGGTAGTTGCCAAGCGACACTACGCCTGACAATTTGGGGATCCATGGCAATAACGGTTTCAATCCTGAGGCAGTCGCAGTAGCGGCGTCGATGTCTGGGGGTACACCATCGCGAATGGGGCGATAGCATTCCAGTTCTGCAAGGAGGACTGGTTTGAGGAGTAACGAACCGTCCTGTGTTGTCTGTATGCCAGCGTGTCCACCGACCTGTGAAGAGAACAGCTTTGTGGAGGGAAGGGTATGAGATCGATGGGGAGTAACATGTGGCAACGATGATCGTGTTGTCGATGTCGTGCCCGTTGTCATCGTTGGTGGGAAAAGACAAAGAAATCTGATAAGCATGGAATCGAAGCCGTCGACTTCAACCCTCATGGTAGTCAGCAGGGCTCACTGTGAACCAGTGTCCTCAGTGCAGGTCGCACTTCGTGTAGCAAAACCGGGTCCTTGCCCGACTGACTTGAAGTAGTACAGACCAAGCGGCAGTTGCAATCTATGTACCTTCGCTGTACTCTCCATCGGAGAAGACAGTCCAGATTGGCTGCCTCGTTGATTATCTGGATGCGCAACCAACGAACGACGAACAAGCTGTTGAGAGTGGAATTTCATTTACCCTAGTAGCAAATGTGAAATGCACAAATCTCTGCGACGTAGCCCCTTGAAACTATCGGGAACCCTATGTTGGCAGTTGCTCACAGCTAGTTTCACAACAGCATAGGTATTGCCTCTTCGTTCGTAGGTTTGGAGTCAACAGCGACGAGCACCAACGAGTCGAAGTTCTTGCCCCTGTTACAAAGCCAACGCGATACGTGAGCGTAGTGATGCTGCACATCCTGTACCGTGCGATTGGAACGTGTCCTCAGCATCCCAGCGCTTACAGTGACCTCAGCGTTTCCTCTACACTCTCAACCTCGAATCTAAGCTACAAACCGCACGCGAAATACAGATCTCATGGCCCACAAGCAGGCGAAGAGCCGTCGCTTCTTCAGTTCCCGAACTTCACGCGGCCCTACATCTAACCTTCCCTCGGTAGGTATGCTGCATCTTAACCACTACGTAGTATTTATTGATCACCTCAGGAACAGTCTCAAGGCCCATCTCAAACTCCTTCCGACGCCTCGGTCACAACGCCGGCTAATACTGATCGCAAGTTGCTTTCCAGGATGGGATACCTCTTCCATTGGTCGAACAAAACTAGATCGGGCCCACTCACGACAGAAACCGCTGGCGCCAGTATTGGCAGCCAAGTCAACGCTGCCCAACAGGCGATGGATGATATGAGGCCCATTCCCCAGGTTCTCCAAACAGTCACCGGTCTGGTCGGACAGGCTGATACCGCGGTGACGAGCATTCGAAACATCGAGGGCATGCTTCAGTCTCTCAAGTTGTTCAACTCCTTTGTAACCACTTTATCCAATGTAAGCACTTCAACATCCCCTCTTTTGTATGGTCTGATAGAGGAGGGTAGGTTCACCCCTACGTCCAGTTTGCGTTGGGGATTCTGACCGCTACTGCTCAAGTACTTCCCATTCCCTCTCGTGTATCGCCTGCTCATTTAATCTCCAACAGTTGCTCATTGATCAAGCCAACCTAGACAACGAGGTGTTCGGCCTCCTCAATACTGTCAAAGATGTCTATGAATTTCTTATGGAAAAGGATACCATGAAGAATATCGATAACATGAAAGAGACAATACGCAAGATTTCACAAGAGATGAGTGCTACGGCGCTGTTCATCATAAAGTATTCCAAAAAGCAGAACATCTGTAGGTGTCATGGTCACGGTCGGTCGTCCGTTCTACCTGACCGCTCTGACGTGCTATATTACTAGTGGTGCGAATTGGGGAGCGCCTTGTCTCCGATCCGCAGACTGTCGCCCGTGGCCACGTTAAAAATCTCGGTGACCTGATGCAACAATACCGAGATCGCACGATGCGGGACATCCATATCAGCATGTACCATGTGCTTGAAGACTTGAACCTGGAGGGCATGGCTTACGCCGCCGGTGCGGGTCTGAACACGACCAAGAAATGTCTCGATGGTACAAGAACAGATATTTTGAAGGATATCACGCACTGGATCACCAGTTGTGACACGAACGCCCCTCGCATTTTGTGGCTCCATGGTCAGGCTGGAAGAGAAAAATCTGCCATTGCCCATACCATCGGGTCGTGGATCCAGGATATGGGGGTGGCTGGGGCTTGTTTCTGCTTCGCCCGCGACAGGCAAAGCGAGCGTCGTGAGGAAAAGATTTTGACCACCATTGCCCGTGACTTGGCGGACCGCGAACCAGCATTTCGTCGAGCACTGTCAAATGTCGTGTCAAATAACCACTTGCTTAAGACCACATGCGATGTGCTGCAGCAGTGGAAACGACTCATATTGGAGCCGCTGTCGAAGATTAGTGGCGACATCGTTGGGAATGTCGTTGTTATAATCGACGCCTTAGATGAAAGCGGGGAGGAGACATCGAGAAGGGATATCCTATGTGTTCTAACATCTTCAGACGTTGTCGATCTGCCGGCCAACTTCCGGATCCTTTTGACGTCTAGACAATTGCCTGACATTGTGCGTGTCATGGCCGCCGCTCCTCATGTGAAGGCAACCTCGTTGGATGACATCCCTTGGGAGTCGGTGGAACGTGATATCAAACTACATGTTTCCACGGGACTCGAGGGATTTCCCAGTATCGGAGCGGAAGAGGTCCAGAACGTTGTCAACAAATCTGGTGGTCTGTTCGAGTGGGTTCGTGTGGCCTGCGAGTTCATCAGGCCAAATAAAGCTGGGGCGACTCCGAAAGAACACTACGATGATCTGATGGCTCTCGAGGTCGAAGAAGGTAGAACGCTCTTGGACACGACTTACCTTACAATCCTGGAGGGGGGCATACCGCGGTATGGAACAGCTATCAAATGATACCGCTCTGTAATGCGCCAGGTTGTGACGACGCTCGAACCTCTGCCCATGGCAGCCTTGAACTGCATGCGGCAAAATTTTCCAGATACGCGGGATCATTATGAGGTCAATCTCATCCTCGAGTTCATGTCTCCAGTGCTAAGTGGGGTTGTGGACCACTCCTCTGTTGTGTGGCCCCTCCACACATCCTTCTATGACTTCTTGATGAATTCATCACGGAGTGGTGACTATTCCATTGACACATCTGATGCAAAAGACACGGCTTTTGCCACATTGCAGATTCTCTGTAATAATCTGCGGTTCAACATTTGTAGATTGGAGAGTTCGTACTTGGCTAATGCTGAGGTTTTGGATCTCTCGGAGAGAATTGACAAGAACATCCCACGCCATCTCTCCTACTCCTGTCAATTCTGGGCTCAGCATCTGGAGAAGACTGGATTTGATTTGGTACTTGCAGGGAAGGTGAGGGATGTTGTTGGAAGTGAAAAAATTCTGTTCTGGATGGAGATATTGAGCTTGCTTGGGAAGGTTGGAAAGGGAGTGAGTGCACTTTCTTCTGTCAGAAGATGGCTACTGGTGAGTAACTGATGAGAGACTGTGATTAATAAAACCTGACTTGACATGGAAGGGGAACAGTGACTTTGATGATACCCTCACATTGGCAGAAGATGGAATGAAATTCATTGAGAACTTCATCAGCCCAATGGTGCATAGTACTCCACACCTTTACATTTCTGCATTGCCCTTTGTTCCTTCCAACTCATTGCTCTCAGCTGTGGTCATGCCAAAACTGCAAAGTCTAGCCAGAATTGCCATAGGAGGATTGAAGATTTGGCCAGCTGTACAGCTTCTCCTGCAGGGCCATACCTTGGGTGTCACTTCAGTTGCATTCTCCCCTGATGGGAAGAGGATTGTCTCAGGCTCAGATGATGGCACTGTGAGGGTGTGGGATGTTGAGGGAGGTGTGCAGATTGGCAGCCCTTTTAAGGGCCATACTTCTTTTGTTGCTTTGGTTGCATTCTCCCCTGATGGGAAAAGGATTGTCTCAGGCTCTTTGGACAAGACTGTGAGGGTGTGGGATGTTGAGGGAGGTGTGCAGATTGGCAGCCCTCTTGAGGGCCATACTTCTGCAGTCACTTCAGTTGCATTCTCCCCTGATGGGAAGAGGATTGTCTCAGGCTCAGATGACAAGACTGTGAGGGTGTGGGATGTTGATGGAGGTGTGTTGATTGGCAGCCTTCTTAAGGGCCATACTTCTGGAGTCACTTCAGTGGCATTCTCCCCTGATGGGAAGAGGATTGTCTCAGGCTCAGATGACAACACTGTGAGGGCGTGGGATGTTGAGGGAGGTGTGCAGATTGGCAGCCCTCTTGAGGGCCATACTTCTGGAGTAACTTCAGTTGCATTCTCCCCTGATGGGAAGAAGATTGTCTCAGGCTCAGATGACAACACTGTGAGGGTGTGGGATGTTGAGGGAGGTGTGCAGATTGGCAGCCACCTTGAGGGCCATATGTCTTTTGTCACTTCAGTTGCATTCTCCCCTAATGGGAAGTGGATTGTCTCAGGCTCAGATGACAACACTATGAGGGTGTGGGATGTTGATGGGGGTGTGCAGATTGGCAGCCCTCTTGAGGGCCATACTTTTAGAGTCACTTCAGTTGGATTCTCCCCTGATGGGAAGAGGATTGTCTCAGGTTTTTGGGACAACACTGTGAGGTTGTGGGATGTTGATAGAGGTGTGCAGATTGGCAGCCCTCTTGAGGGCCATACTTTTAGAGTCACTTCAGTTGGATTCTCCCCTGATGGGAAGAGGATGGTCTCAGGCTCAGCTGACAAGACTGTGAGGGTGTGGGATGTTGAGGGAGGTGTGCAGATTGGCAGCCCTCTTGAGGGCCACACTTCTTTTGTTGATTCAGTTGCATTCTCCCCTGATGGGAAGAGGATTGTCTCAGGCTCAGAGGGCTAGATTGTGAGGGTATGGGATGTTGAGGAAGGTGAAGTGATTGACAGCCTTCCTGAGGGCTGTGCTTCAGAAGTCGCACCTCACCATGCATTTTTCCCATCTCACCCAGTAGATGGTAAGTATTTCCTTCTATTTTTATATAGTTTTTTTCACTTAAACTTACTCTAGGTGCCAAGGGATACCACATTTGTTTTTCATCACTCTCTTCACATGCTCTCCCTGATAGTAACCAACTGCTTCATGGGTTCAGCCAGATGGATGGCATGTGGGCTCAGCCTGTTAAGTTGCAGCCTGATGGCTGGATCAAAGGTCCAATGGGAAGATTACTGCTTTGGATCCCTCCAGCACTAAGGATGCCATTTTACTCAATGTGCAACACAGTAGTTATTCCCAGAGGTTGTTGTGTGGAGTTGGACTTAAGTCAGATGGTTCATGGAAGGGAATGGTGGAAATGTTTCAAGTCAACCATCTGACTTTACCACAAGTTTTACTAGATTTTATAGGTCAGATGGTACTTGCTCCTTGATTTATGATGACTCAAAAACTGGAAAATGCAGCTGAGACATATTACTGTATAGTAGTAGTGTTATAAGTATCTCATTTAAAATTGAAACTCTTCTTCTGGAAGTACTGGTGCCAGCAGTTTTCTTGGTACTGGATCTGGGAGCTCTCTGCATGGCAGTGCACAAATTCACTGTGGAAACAGGTTTTTAATCAGGTCCAGGGATGGTCTGGTTAGCACCTATGATTTTGTGTCCATTGTCATCATCAGGGGGAAAGACAAATAAATCCAATAAGCATGGAATCGAGGCTGTTGACTTCAACCCTCATGGTGGAGAGGGGGACTCACTGTGAACAAGTGTCCTCAGTGCAGGTTGCACTTCATGTAGTGAAACTGGGTCCTTGTCTGACTTCAAGTAGTGCAGACCAGGCAGCAGTTGGACTTCACTGTACTCTCCATCAGAGAAGACAGTCCAGACTGGCTGTGTCATTGATTATCTGGGTACACAACCAACAAACAACAAGGAAGCTGTTCAGAATGTGGAGTTTCATTTACCCTAGCAAATGCAAAATGCATGAATCCCTGTGAGGTAGCCCCTTGAAACCATCTGGGACCCTATGTTGGCAGTTGCTCACAACTATGTAGCTTTGCAGCAGCATACATATTGCCTCTTCATATGTAGGTTTGGTGTTGACACAGGCACCAATGAGTCAAAGTTCTTGCCCTTGTTACAAAGTCAACTCGATACATGAGCATAGTGGTACTGCACATGCTGGACCATGTGATTGAAACCTGTCCTCAGCATCCTGGCACTTACAGTGACCTCAGCATTTCCTCTACACTCCCAATCTTGAATCCAAGCTACAAACCACATGCAAAATACAGATCTCATGGTGCATAAGCAGGACAAGCAGGTGAAGAGCTGTTGCTTCTTCACTTCATGCAGCCCTGGACCTAATCTTCCATCAGTATGTATCCTGTATCTTAACCACTATGTAGTATTTATCGATCACCTCAGGAACAGTCTCAGGGCCCATCTCTAACTTCTGCCACCATCTCCTTGGTCATAATGCCAGCTAATACTGATCACAAGCTGCTCTCCAGGATAGGACACCTCTTCCATCAGTTGAACAAACCCAGATCAGGCCCACTTGTAACAGAAACCACCAATGCCACTATTGATGGCCAAGTCAATGCTGCCCAACAAGTGATGGATGATATGAGGCCCATTCCCCAGGTTCTCCAAACAGTCACTGGTCTGGTCAGACAGGCTGATACCATGGTGATGAGCATTCAAAACATTGAGGGCATGCTTCGATCTCTCAAGTTGTTCAACTCCTTTGTAACCACTTTATCCAATGTAAGCACTTCAACATTCTGTCTTTTGCATGGTCTGATAAAGGACAGCAGGTTCACCCCTACATCCAGTTTGCATTGGGGATTCTGACTGCTGCTTCTCAAGTACTTTGCATTCCCCTCTTGTGTGTTGCCTGCTCATTTAGTCTCCAACAGTTGCTCATTGATCAAGCCAACCTAGACAACAAGGTGTTTGGCCTCCTCAATACTGTCAAAGATGTCTATGAATTCCTTATGGCAAAGGATACCATGAAGAATATTGATAGCATGAAGAGACAATACACAAGATTTCACAAGAGATGAGTGCTACAGCATTGTTCATCATAAAGTATTCCAAAAAGCAGAACATCTGTAGGTGTCATGGTCATGGTCAGTTGTCTGTTCTACCTGACTGCTCTGACATGTGATGTGACCAGTGGTGCACATTCTGTTGTGGATCAAGGGCTTATGAAAGTGGCAGTGTTCATCCTGACCAACAAAACTGTTGACTCAGTAGGCTTGGCATGCCTGTTCCAACAATATGTCTATCAATGGTATGGACTACCTGAAGTGGTCATATCTGATCAAGGCCCCCAAGTGAGTGAAAAAACCCTTGCAATGTTTTGCTATTTTGCACTAACTGCAGTGTAGCACTGGAGGGCATGGGAATCTTGCTTGGCCATAGTGGGATGGATGGTAGTACTGACTCTTGGCTACCAAGGGGTCATTGTATCATGTGATTTTGTCCAGTGGTCATTGAGATATGTTGGCTTTAAAACAGGTATATCATTGCAAGGGTTTATTTACTTTTGGCCAGGGTAGTAGAATCTCACTTAAATGAAGGGATAATTGTGGTTGTTTGGTCATACAAACAAAGATACACATATCAACAATGTGTCTGAGTTCCAAAAAGTTCCCATGCTTCTTTGTTTCCAACCTCTACCACCATGAGATCCATCTCTGCCACCCAAAGGAATACTATCCTGACTATGCTTGATGCTGGACACTCTGCTTCCTCTATTGTCTCTAGTACTGGCCTCCATTTCTCTACCATCTCTAGGCTTCATTCCAAGGAGCATTCCACCCTGCAAAAGTCCACTGGAGGTTGTCCATCCAAGCTTTCCCCTGCCAATATCCACCATGCCATCCAACTTATCTCCACTCACAAGGCAGAAAATGCTGTCCAGGTGACCAAAACTCTCACCAATATCATCAACCAGCCCCTCCACCCAAATACTGTCTGGAAACACTTAAAGAGGACTGGTATAAAGGCTGTGGTCAAGTGTAAACATCCTATCCTCTCTGCCAAGCATTGCAAGGCAAGACTTGATTTTGCCTATGCTCACAAGGATTGGACTCTAAAGGACTGGAAAAGGGTGGTATGGTCTGATGAGACTAAAATCAACCACCTGGGGTCAGATGGTCACAAATGGGTTTGGAAAAAGCCAGGGGAGAAGCTGAATGATAGGCTAGTAGAGGGGACACTGAAGTTTGGAGGAGGTTCTCTCATGATGTGGGGCTGTATGACTTGGGAGGGTGTTAAATATGCCACCAAGATTGATGGTAGGATGGATGGAGACCTTTACCTCCAAATTTTGAAGGATGAACTACAAGATTCCCTTCAGTATCATGGTCTTCATCCTCCTGACATCATCTTCCAGCAGGACAATGACCCCAAGCACACCTGCAAGCAGGTCAAGGAGTGGCTGGAGGAGCAGGATTTTAGGACTATGGTATGGCCTGCACAGTCTCCTGACCTCAACCCCATAGAACATGCCTGGGGTTACCTCAAGAGGAGGCTTGCAGAGTTTGAGCATCCCCCCAAGGGAATACTGGAGTTGTGGGAGAGGACTCAGGTGGAGTGGAACAATATACCAGCTGAAGAGTGTCAGAAGTTGATTGAAAGCATGCCTAGGAGGGTTGAGGCAGTGCTTAAAGCAAAAGGAGGCTATACCAAGTACTGATATCCCCCATATACCCTTCCATTGCCAAAAGTGAATAAACCCTTGCAATGATGTACCTGTTTTAAAACCAACATATCTCAATGACCACTGGACAAAATCACATGATACAGTGACCCCTCAGTAGCCAAGAGTCAGTACTACCATCCATCCAACTATGGCCAAGCAAGATTCCCACACCCTCTGGTGCTACACTGCAGTTAGTGCAAAATAGCAAAACATTGCAAGGGTTTTTTCACTCACTGTATGTCTATCAATGGTATGGACTACCTGAAGTGGTCATATCTGATCAAGGCCCCCAATTTGCATCCATGTTTACCAAGGAATTGTACAATGCCCTTGGGATCAAGTCCAAGCTCTCTTTGGCCTACCACCCCCAAACCAATGGCAAGTCCAAGCACATTAATCAAGAGCTCAAAATCTACCTTCAATGCTATTGCACCAAGTTGCCCAATTCCTGGGCTCACAAACTTCCAGACACCAAGTTCACCCATAATTTGCATGTGCACTCCATACATGGACAAACACCATTCTCCCTGCTTTATGGCTTTGATCCTTCCCTGTACCCAGTCACCCATACCACCACTGCACCATCAGTGGATGATTGGCTCCAATCCCTTGTGATCAATTGCAACATTGCCCAGTCATCACATGAACAGGCACAAGATGTGATGTGATCAAGATCGAAAGGAATGTACACCAAGCCCAAGAAGGGTGACCAAGTATGGTTAGATTCCAGAAACCTTCGCACACAAGGCCAGTCATCAAAAATAGAACCAAGATGTTTGGGTCCTTTCCCCATCATTGAGGTAATTTCACCAGTGGCTGTTAGGTTGGGACTACCACCCACCTGGAAGGTACATCTGGTCTTTCACACATCCCAGATCTATCTGTTCACCAAAACCACTGAGTATGGAAATGTGCCCCCACCTCCTCTTCTGGATCTGGTTGACAATGAAATTGAATGGGAAGTGGAGATGATACTCAATCACCACAGCAAGGGGCACAGAAAGGGTTGCAAGTACCTTGTGAAATGGGCCAGGTTCCCACATTCATCTAACACATGGGAGCCTGAAGAGAATATAAGAGAGCATGCAGAGGAAGCTCTTGAACAGTACAAACTTGCATGTCATCTCACCTGAATGGCTTCTCCCCACTCTGTTAATATTGAAAACCCTGGTTCTGACTATTTTGATTATGATGATGCTACCCTTGCCTCTGACTTCACCAACAACCTCATGGAGGTCTCCACAACCTCTCCCAAATGAACCTCCTCCATTCCCCTCCCATGCAAATTACTCAGCCAGCTGCTCACCAGAATGAACTTATCAACTGACAGCTCAATGACCACCTCCATTGAACCCCTTTCTGACACCTCCAGCTTCCATCCTCTTGGAAGCCTCATGCTCCAGCATACCAGCAGGAATAAGGCCAAGGCCTGAGCAAGACTGCCAACACCCATGCCTTCCATCCCCCTCATTGATCAACTCTCAGCCACACCCTACAAACATGACCCTTCCATCCAAACCAAAGCAGATCACCAACCCTTACCTGCTTTATGTACCTGTCACTGAGCCCATTCTTTACCAGCGCTTACCAGAAGGTGCCAGGCCTGCAATATCCCTACCTGGATTTGACACCATCATGGAACCCATGACAGCACAGTTCTTTGACTACTGTTGGCTGCTTATGAAGTATAACCTGGGGGACCCACCTGTCAGGGTCACATGAGAACAAGAGCAACATCTACAGATGTTGTGTCAAATCTTCTGAGGATCAGACATAGTTGCATCTTACATACTGAAATTCCTTGACATCACTATCAAGGTACCCAAATCCAAAGGCAACACCACCTTCCTTGAGAACACCCTCTGCACTGCTATCTCCACTATGGGCAAAGTTCAATATGATCTTGTCCAGATCCTACATCAAGATCTCAGTCTGGTAGTTGCTAACTCCTTTCATCATTCAACATCCAATCAACCTGGATGCTCTGGTCTGGATGTCCTATGCCAGGTGGCTGCTGCTGCAGAGAAAGGAGGATCAGGCTTTCATCATGTACAGTCAGATGAAGCAAACAATTGGTGGGAATTCCAAGCACTGGTCTTGAACATTAACCCCACAGGAAGACCTTTGTCTATAGGAGTTGACCCTTCAAGGTTATCTGTCCCTTCAGTTAAGGTGGAGACACCTCCCCCACCCCTGGAATCAGAAGAATGAATGAAAGAAAGGGTTTTCCACCAAGCAGCTGCTATCCTAGCTCATTATTCAACCACCAAAGCTACCATGCACAACTGGGAAGCATTCCTTGATAAGGCATGTGAAAGCACCTGGGGCATAGCCAATCAAAAACCTTATAATGCCATCCATGCCCTTAATGTTTTCCCTCTATCCCCATTCATTGTGCTGGAGCTTGAGGACAAACTCCATTTCTATTTAGGTGGCCAAATTCAAGTCCCTTCTGATCACCTTCTTCACCTCTATATGTGCTGACTGTGGCTACCTTGGACACTGGTCATGTGGACATGGGGCAGGCTCTTGCTGGTTGGATCCTGAACATGCAGCCACTATCTGCCTGTACAGCCTGCCTGGCTCCTCCCCTTCCTCATCTCCTGTCATGACCTCCTCCCACCATAATTTGTCCTCACTGCATACCCAGTGACCTTGTCAACCAGGAGCTTGCCACCCTTGAGGGGGGGTGATGTTACACCCTGACCCAGCTCCTTCCATTTCTGGACTAGAGCTATGGGTATGTGCCTTTGGCCCTGCCATCTTCATCACCATCAGCTGTACTATTGTCACCTTCCTTATTGGGTGATACTTCATAACCAACTGGCCAGACTCTATCTTTGGTGACTTGATCTCTGATCAGTCACTGTCATCTTCTTTCCATTGGGTGTAACCCCAACACCTTATCAAGATATCCTCTGGCCCTTCAACAGGCTCTTGTCCTGCTTCTTGTGTTTGTGTCCCATTTTCCTTCTATGACTCATCTTTGCTTGTTGCCTGTTGTAATATAGCTGTGTCCCTGCTGCACATGTTACACCTCGACCCAGCACCTTCCATTTCTGGGCTCGAGCTCTGGATTCGTGCTTTCTGCCCCGCCATCGTCATTGTACTCAGCTGCTCACTCATTGCTATCCTTATCAGGATATGCGTTATTCTTCCTAACCGACCCACCGGCCTATACCTTTGGTAAGCCGTGTGGTAACCGATCTTGTTCCGATCAACATTGGAACTTCTCTTGTTCCGTTGGGTGCAACCCCAACTCCATATCCAGCTCATGTCATGCACCCTTCAACAGGGTCTTGTCTCTGTTTCATTCATGACTCATTTCTCTTCTATGACTCATCCTTGTGTCGGCTGCCCACTTGTACTATAGCTGCACATTGCTGCGCATAGTTGCTTCTCCGTCGTGAGCCCACTTCATGTGCTCACTCCCATTGGATCCTTGATCCGTACGTACCTTACATCTTGACCCCAATTACCTTAATTGTTTGTGCCCATGTCTCCACATTACTGTATATGCTACGTGCCCGTTCTTAGTGGGCCATGGACACTCTTTCATTTGGGCCTTATGCCCAGTACAGCTACAGTATATATAGAGCTACTGTACCGCTGTACTTTCCTTAACTTTTCACTACCTTGCAACATGGCTCATATATTTCCATTCTTTGGGAATACGTGTGGGTCGCCCAAGGGTGCTCAAAGTAACTATGCACCAAGGTAAACCTTAGGTCACTACACCATTCCTTTGGTGCTTCGAGCAACTCTTTGATTATACCGCTCTTCATGTTCCTACACCTTTATTAGGTGCTTCGAGGAACTCGTGGCATAACAAAAGCGAAAAGTTCAACTTGCAGCTGTGACTGTTTTTCGGACACGACACCTGCTGTTCCCTCTCCATCTCAGAACTGTGTCTTCACTGGTCTGGCTATTGTTTAGCCTGCAGGACCAGCATCTTACATTGTCCGTTTATAACGAACTAACCTTTTTTTAGGTTTGCTGAATCGTTGGACTGTGTTGCTTCTTATGCTTCTGCTCTGCCACTCTGCTGGGTTACCACCTTTGTGGTCTTAACATCCAGCAACCCTACCTTGTCTTAGGTCGATCCCAGATTTTCTGGAGAGTTGTCGACCTTTCCCTCTACCTTCTCTACCGTGCCGTATCGATTGCCCAAGGTGTCATCAAGACCGCCACCTCCGCCACCTCCCGAGTTGTCGAGTGCCTGGTCCCTAGGCAAAGGCAAACAATGTTGCGTTCCGCCAACACCTCAAGAACGAAAGTACTCTCTGCGTAAACCCACCAGAAGCCTGTATGAGTACCGTTACCCAGATCAACCCTGCTCAGCAACTCCCCCATCCTCCCTTCGCAACCCAGCAATCTTGGGTGCTTACCAAGAAAACGAGCCAGAGTCAGAGATGGACGTTGAACCGTTAACCTTTGACGATAAGTCCAAACTAGGATCTGTTGTTGGGGATACCAAGATACCCGACGAAGAAGAAACTAATTTGTTGACCTATATGTCGTCTATCACCAAAGGACTGAACTTAGGATCCAGATCTGGGCAGGAAACCGTGAAGCCCTCTTCCGATCCTCCGTTGTTCAACCGAGAACCTACTGCCTGTGAATGGGAAGAACTCCATGCTAAATTCGCTTCCACTACGATTGTCGATTCAAAGCCAAACGGAGGCTGTGAGTTCAACCTCAACAAACCATGTACCTACAATGGAAATCACGATCTGTTCTTTATGTGGGTTACCCAAGTTAAGGGGTATCTGCAAATTAACCAGCACGTGTATACCACTGACCATCTCTGGATCGGTTTAACCTTATCCTTCATGACCGAAGGAGCTGCTGCGGCATTCGCCAAGGTCTATATTAACAAACATGACCAAAGCAGCTGGCTATACTATAAGGATGACTGGGATCAATTCGAAGCTCGACTTAAAGCTACTTTCGTTTCTGGCAACCTGGAGCACAAGGCCCAGATCGAACTTGTAATGCTTACTCAAGGAAAGGACCCCTTCGAAACTTACGTATCCCATTTCCTATCTGTTTTTAATCGCACCGGCTACAATGACAACAATTTCAACAGAGCGATCTTCTTCGGACAAGGACTTAATAAGGAAATCCGTGATTGGGTTCTCGATCACAAGGACCCTCATACTGTTTCGGAATGGATCGCTTTCGCTGGCCAAGCCATCAGCAAGATCAAACAGAAAAGAACTCTCGACAAGAAGAAAGGGGAGTCTCACCAACCCCCGCGTTATCAATTCCTGTCTAGACCCTCGAGGGATCCGTACACTATGGACATCGATAAAAGACGTCAGAAGAATAAGAGCGGCAAGAGCCATGTTCGATTGGTGCACTGTTTTAATTGTGCCGAAGAAGGCCATTTCAGCAAGGATTGCCCAAAGCCTTGGAAGAAGAGAGTCAATGAAGTGGACATGGATAGTGAAGAAGAAGAAGTCGAGGAGTGTAAACCTTCTAAAGAGAAGGGTTTTTAAAGGGGCATTCTGAATCTTCCTCGTGCAGATCGCCCAGAACTAAAGATGTCTTGAGTGCTCATGTCTCCTGTAATAGTATCGCCGATGAATCACAAATGTGTGCTCGATCTATTTATGGAACACTTGAGCTTCTCAATTACAGAAATGCGAGGATACCCACCACGATCGACAGTGGTGCCAAAGTCAACCTGATTGGATCCCAGCTTGTATCAAAAATGAAACTTCGCACTTACCCCATGAAGAAGACCTGGGATATTACCACCTTTGATGGCAACGTCAAATATACTGTCAATAAGAAGGTCTTCTTAAAGTGCCAAAACCTTGTCAAGCCAGTACACGAATTCCAAATCCTTTGCTATGTTGGGCAAATGGAAAAGGACCATCTAATCTTAGGGATGCCATGGTTGCAAAGAGAAATGCCAATTATTAATTGGCGAACGCATAGGGTGGTTGGATGGGGTGGTTCCCCAGACGAGCAACCGCCGAAGAAGACCAAAGTCGATATGCATGAGGTCAAGAACGCCTCTGTAAATTGCACTACTATCTCGACCCAGCTCGAGATGAATGCTGGACCACACGAGGTCCCAGATCTCCCTCCAGAATATGCCAAGTTCGCCGAAGTCTTTTCCGAAACCAATATCCCGCTGCCCCACTTTTGTGAGGGGCTCGACCATGTTATTAAAACAAAAGAGGATTTTCAGAAAGACAATAAAAAGCTGATGAAGAAGGCTACCCTCTACCCGATGTCGCCCAAAGAACTCAAAATATTGGATGAGTTCATCGATGAAAATCTGCAGTGTGGCAAGATTATACCTTCTGACTCACCCATATTGGCTCCTGTATTCTTTGTAGCCAAGAAGGATGGCAAGAAATGTTTGGTACAAGACTACCAGTACCTTAACTCTCATACAATCCATGACTCCTATCCACTACCAAATATTCCACAAATGGTCGATGAACTTTGCAAGTCAAAATATTTCACCAAGTTCGACATTTGATGGGGGTTTACGAATGTTAGGGTTAAACCAGAAGATCAATGGAAGGCCACGTTTTTAACACCACGAGGTCTCTTCGAGCCCACAGTTATGTTTTTCGGCCAATGCAATTCGCCACCTATGTTTCAACGTTTTATGGATACCATGTTTGCTGATCAACTTCATAAAAGACAGCAGTGCAGGTACATGGACGACGTCATAGTCCACGCTAAGACCATCCCCAAGCTATGCCGATATGTTAGGGAGTTTCTCGAAATATGCAAGAAGGAATGGCTCCGCCTGAAGATCTCGAAGTGTGTCTTCGAAGCTGAAGAAATCAAGTTTTTGGGGATGAAAATCTCCAAAGGAAACGTTCAAACCATGTCGGTCAAAACCGATGCCATGGAAAGTTGGCCGACCCCGCACAACCTGAAGGATGTGCGTTCATTTTTGGGTTTCTGTAATTTCTATTGCAGATTCATCCTGTCCTTCTCGCAACTTGCGAGACCTTTACATAATCTGTCGAAGAAAGACACAAGGTGGCGATGGGGCAATGAAGAGAACGGTGCCTTTGAGAAAATCAAGTTACTTCTGTGTTCCGCACCCGTACTTCAAATTCCCAACCATCGCAAACCCTTCGCATTATTTACGGACGCCTCCAAAGTCAGCACAGGAGCCGTGTTGGCTCAAAAGGGACCTGATGATGAGTGGCACCCTTGCCACTTTTTATCCGAGTCATTAAAGGGCACTGAACAACGTTACCAGGTCTTTGACTTGGAAATGCTAGCAGTGATGTGCACGCTGGATGCCTTCCGGCATTACCTTGTTTCACCAGTAGAACCTATGGTGATCTTCATGGATCACAAAAATCTTATGTATTGGTGCCACCCGCAAAAACTGACTCCGCGACAAGCCTGATGGCTTGATACTCTCCAAGGTTACCTGGTCCTTTTTTCGCACAAACCTGGCAAGTTAATGGGCGTACCTGATGCCTTGTCCCGACGACCCGACTATGGTGAAGAACCCGCTGTCACAGCTGCTGCCCTTCCCAATGCCATGTGGCTTGAGGGGGGGGTGAATTCCGACATTTCCCATTCCAATCAACGAACGCCAACATGGCCTCAGATCAATGCCACAAGATGGACATGAAAAAGGTTGACCATCGCCGACGAGGGGTCTATGTTATATCAAAGGAAGTGTATGATCGTGCCACAAGCGAAACGCCAACAGATTCGACACTTTCCCAAGAAAACCCCGAAGTACAGAAAGCATTGGATGGAATGAAACGATACAAACAAAGGCTCTACATCCCTCCAAAGACTAGAAAGCAGTGCCTGCACGACTATCACGACCACCCGGCCTCCGGACACCCTGGAGTAAAAGCCATGTCAAAGAAAATGGTCAAAGAAGTTTGGTGGCCCGGCATGTGGAAGTCTATTCATGACTACATCAAGGGATGTCCTATCTGCCAAGCAAATAAAGTAATAACCCACCCGATCACGCCGCCCGTCACACCAAATGATATGCCCAAGAATCCACTCCCGTTCCAACAAATTTCCATGGATCTCGTAACCGATCTCCCTGAGTCAGAAGGATATGACTCAGTGCTCATGGTTGTGGATCAAGGGCTCACCAAGGCAGCTGTGTTCGTACCAACCAATAAAACCGTTGACTCAGTGGGCCTCACCCGCTTGTTCCAGCAATATATCTATCAACAGTATGGTCTCCCAGAATCGGTCATATCTGATCAAGGTCCACAGTTCACATTGGCATTTACAAAAGAGCTGTACAAGTCACTTGGAATTAAACAAAAGCTGTCCTCCACGTATCACCTGCAAACTAATGGAGAAAGTGAACACATGAACCAAGAACTCGAAACGTACTTGCACTGTTACTGTGCTGAGTTGCCCAACTCGTGGGCCCATAAACTTCCCAACGCCGAATTTGCCCACAACTCCCGAGTCCATTCGGTACATGGACAAACTCCATTCTTGCTGCTCTACGGTTTCGATCCCTCTCCCTACCCGGTCACCAGAACTACCGCCGCACCATCAGTTGATGATCGGTTGCAGTCCCTTGCGATCAATCACAACATAGCCCAGCTTAGCCACAAACAGGCACAAGATGTGATGCGATCAAGATCAAAAGGAACGTACACGATGCCCAGAGAAGGTGACCAGGTATGGCTAGATTCGGGCAACTTGCGCACACAAGGCCAGTCGTCCAAAATAGAACCAAGATGTTTGGGCCCTTTCCCCGTCGTCGAGGTAATTTTGCCTGTCGCCATCAGGTTGGGTCTTCCGCCCACTTGGAAAGTGCACCTGGTCTTTCACACATCTCGGATCTACCCATTCACCAAAACTGCTGAATATGGTAATGTGCCCACTCCCCCTCTTCCCGATCTGGTAGACGATGAAGTCGAATGGGAAGTGGAGACGATACTCAACCACAGGAGCAAGGGGCACAGAAAGGGGCACGAGTACCTTGTTAAGTGGGTTGGTTTCCCTCATTCCTCTAACACGTGGGAGCCAGAGAACAATATAAAAGAGCACACTGAAGAGGTGCTCGATCAGTATAAGCTCACCTGTCATCTTAACTAAATGTCTAGCCCTCGCTCTGTCAACACCGAAAATCCTGGTTTCGACGATTACTTCTCGTATGACAACGCTACCCTTGCCTCCTCCGACCTCGCCAACGACTACATGGAGGTCTCCGCAACCTCTCCCGCGCACTCCTCCTCCAGTTCATTTCCCCTCCCACGTGAACTACTCAGCCATCTGCTCCCCGGAGCGCCACCATCTACAGATGCAGAGACTGCCGCCTCACCTGAACCCTTTTCTGACACCTCTGGCTTCTGCCCGCTCGGCAGCCTCACCTTACGTCGCATCAAACCCAAAAAGGGCAAGGCCCGACAGCAACCCCCAACACTGATGCCCTTGATCCCCCTCATTGGTCGACTCTCAGCTGCACCCTATGACAGTGAACCTTTCAGCACCCAAGCCAATTCCTCCTGACCGTTACCTGCTTTACCCCTCCCCGGAACCCTACCATGCCAGCACTTATCAGAAGGTTCTGGACCTTCCATCTCTCCTGCCGAGCCAGCTGCACCCATCGTCATTGTGGAACCCATGATGGCACAGTTCTTCGACTATTGTTGGCTGCTTACGAAGTACAACCCAGGGGACCCACTTGTCAGGGTCTCACAAGAACAGGAGCAATGTCTATGGTTGCTGTGTCAGATCTTCCGAGGATCAGACGTAGTAGCTTCTTATGTTCTGAAGTTCCTTGGCATCACCCTTAAAACCCCCGACTCTACCAGCAACGCGATGTTTTTGGAAAACACACTTCACGCTGCCATATCCACTATGGGTGAAGTCCAGTTTGACATTGTCCAGATTCTACATCAGGATCTCGGTCCCACCATGGCAAATTCCTTTCGCCACTCAACAGCCGATCAACCCAGAAGAACTGGTCTGGATGTGTTATGCCAAGTGGCTGCTGCAGCAGAGAGAGGAGGACAGAGTCTTCGTTGCGTGGTCTCGCCACTGCCAGACAAATGGAGGCCCTGCCAGATACCGCCATGGGGTTCCACTGACCCCACAGGAGAACGACTGACTAGCGGAGTTGACCCATCAAGGTTATCCGTCCCTCAAGTTAAGGTTGAAATGCCTCCTCCATCTGAGGAATCGGAAGAACGAACGAAGCAAAGGGTATTCCAGCAAGCCGCTGCCATCCTAGCATGATACTCTACTACAGGCACCTCTGTCTTCAATTGGGAAGACTTCCTCGATAAAGCGTGTGAAAGCGCTTGGGGTATTGCCGATATGAAACCGTATAACGCCGTTCACACCACTAATTCATTCCCAAAGGCTCCATTCATCACCTTAGAGATCGAAGATAAACTACGGTTTTATTTAGGCGGTCGTATTCAACTTCCCTCTGATCACCCTCTACGCCTCTATACGTGTTTCGACTGTGGCTACCTAGGCCATTGGTCCTGTCACAATGGGGCAGGTTCTCGCTGGCTGGATCCTGAACATGCAGCTGCTGTTTGCCCCTTCAGACTGCCTGCCTCTCAACCCTCGTCTTCCCCTTCCTCGTCTCCTGTCGCAACCTCCTCCAGCCGTTGTTCGCAGTCACCGCATACCCTCCGATCTTGTCGACCAGGAGCTCACCACCCTTGAAGGGGGGGTGATGTTATGCCTTGACCTGGCACCTTCCATTTCCAGGCTCGAGCTCTGGATTCATGCTTTCTGCCCTGCCATCGTCATTGTACTCGGCTGCTCACTCATCGCTATCCTTATCGGGATACATGTTATTCTTCCTAACCGACCCACCAGCCTATACCTTTGGTAAGCCGTGTGGTAACTGATCTTGTTCTGATCAACATTGGGACTTCTCTTGTTCCATTGGGTGCAACCCCAACTCCATATCCGGCTCGTGTCATGTGCCCTTCAACAGGGTCTTGTCTCTGTTTTGTTCATGACTCATTTCTCTTCTATGACTCATCCTTGTGTTGGCTGCCCACTTGTACTATAGCTGCGCATTGCTGCACATAGTTGCTTCTCCGTCGCAAGCCCACTTTGTGTGCTCGCTCCCATTGGATCCTTGATCCATACGTACCTTACGTCTTGACCCCAATTACCTTAATCATTTGTGCCCATGTCTCCACATTACTGTATATGCTATGTGCCTGTTCTTAGTGGGCCATGGACACTCTTTCATTTGGGCCTTATGCCCAGTACAGCTACAGTATATATAGAGCTACTGTACCGCTGTACTTTCCTTAACTTTTCACTACCTTGCAACATGGCTCATATATTTCCATTCTTTGGGAATATGTGTGGGTTGCCCAAGGGTGCTCAAAGTAACTACACACTGAGGTAAACCTTAGGTCGCTACACCATTCCTTTGGTGCTTCGAGCGACTCTTTGATTATACTGCTCTTCACACTCCTACACCTTTATTAGGTGCTTCGAGGAACTCGTGGCATAACAGCACATAGTTGCTTCTCCACTCCTTGCCCACTTTGTGTGCAAGCCCATTGGCTCATTGTTCCATATGTACCTGTGTCCTTTGCCCATTTTACTGTACATGCCTTGTAGCCCACTTAGTCATGGGCCATGGACCCATTTTCATTTGGGCTATGTGCCCATACAGCTCATACTATATATACCATACTGTGTTACGCCTCGACCCAGCTCCTTCCATTTCCGGGCTGGAGCTCTGGCTACATGCCTTTTGCCCTGCTATCGTCCTCGTACTCGGCTGTTCCCTCGTCGCTATCCTTATTGGGATACGTGTCATCCTTCCCAACCGGCCTGCCAGTCTCTATCTTTGGTAGACGCCATGTGGTAGCTGATCTTGATTGGATCTCCCCTCATTCCCGTTGGGCATAACCCCAACCCCTTATCAAGACTCGTATCGAGCACCCTTCAACAGGGCCTATGTCTCCAGTTTTCCTGTGACTCATTTCGTTTCTCTGACTCATTCTTGTGCCTTGGGCTCGTTGTACCATAGCTGTGCATTGCTGCGCATAGTTGACTTTCCCACAGTAAACCCACATCAGTGTTTACTCTCATTGGCTACTTACTGCGCTTGTACCTTAGGCTTCATACCCACCTTACTGTATACGCTTGTAACCCACCCCGCAGTGGGCTCTGGACGTTGTTCCTTTGGGTCTTTGACCCACTACAGCTACAGTACATATAGAGCTACTGTACCACTGTATTCCCTTAACTTTTCACTACCTTGCAACTCGGCTCATTTATCACCATTCTTTGGAGATACGAGTGGGCTCAACCAAGGGTGCTCAAAGTAACTACGCACTGAGGTACCCCTGACTTCGTCTTCTAGGCTACACCATTCTTCGGTGCCTCGAGTCTAAAGGCGATATCGTTTATTACTCCACTCTTAGTGTTCCTACACCTTTCTTAGGTGCTTCAAGGAACCCGTGGCGTAACAAAAGCGAAAAGTTCAACTCGCAGCTGTGACCGTTTTTCGGACACGACAACTGCTATTCCCCTCTCCATCTCAGAACTGTGTCTTCGCTGGTCTGGCTATTGTTTAGCCTGAAGGACTAGTGTCTTACACCGTCCATAATAACAAACTAACCTTTTTTAGGTTTGCTGAATCGTTGGACTGTGTTGCTTCTTGCACTTCTGCTTCTCCGCTGGATTACCACCTCTGTGGTTTTAATATCCAGCAACCCTACCTTGTTCTAGGTCGATCCCAGATCCTCTGGCGTATTGTCGACCTATCCCTCTACCTTTTCCACTGCGCTGTATCAATTGCCCAAGGTGTCGTCAAGACCACCACCTCTGCCGCCTCCTGAGTCGTCGAGTGCTTGGTCTCTAAGCAAAGGCAAATGATGCATTCCCCCGAAACCCCTTGAACAACGGTACTCCCCTCGTAAACCTACCGGTACCGAGTTTGAGTATCGCTACCCAGATCAACCTCGCTCAGTGACTCCCCCATCCTCCCTTTGCAACCCAGCAATCTTGGGTGCTTACCGAGAAAACGAGCCAGAGTCAGAGACAGATATTGAACCAGTAACCTTTGATGATAAGTCGGAGTTAGGATCTATTGCTGGAGACACTAAAATCCCAGACGAAGAAGAAACCAACCTGCTGACATACATGTCCTCTATCACCGAAGGTCTGAACTTAGGGTCCGGATCTGGGCAGGAAGCCGTGAAGCCCTCTTCCAATCCTCTGTTGTTCAACCAAGAACCTACTGCCCACGAATGGGAAGAACTCCATGCTAAGTTCACGTCCTCTATGGTCACCGATTCCAAGCCTAACGGAGGTCACGAGTTCAACCTCAATAAACTGCGGACCTACAACGGAAATCACGATCTATTCTTTATGTGGATTACCCAAGTAAAAGGGTATCTCCAGATTAACCAGCACGTGTACACCACTGACCATCTCCGGATTGGTTTAACTCTATCCTTCATGACCGAAGGAGCTGCTGCGGCATTTGCCGAAGTCTATATTAACAAACATGACCGAAGCGGCCGGCTCTACTATAAGGACGACTGGGATCAATTCGAAGCTCACCTTAAAGCTACTTTCGTTTCCGGCAACCCAGAACACAAGGCCCAGATCGAACTCGTAATGCTTACGCAAGGAAAAGATCCTTTCGAAACCTACGTGTCCCACTTCCTTTCCGTTTTTAATTGCACCGGGTACAATGATGACAACTTTAACGGAGCAATATTCTTCGGACAGGGACTTAACAAAGAAATCCACGATTGGGTCCTTGATCATAAGGATCCTTGTACCGTTTCCGATTGGATCGCCTATGCTGGTCAAGCCGTCAGCAAAATCGAACAGAAGAAAACTCTTGACAAGAAGAAAGGGGAATCTCACCCGTCCCCGCGTTATCAATTCCCATCAAGACCCTCGAGGGATCTGTATGCTATGGACGTCGATAAGAGACGTCAGAAAAGTAACAAAAGTGGCAAAAGCCATGTTCGATTGGTGCGCTGTTTTAATTGTGCCGAAGAAGGCCATTTCAGCAAGGATTGCCCGAAGCCTCGGAAGAAGAGAGTCAACAAAGTAGACGTGGAAGAAGAAGAAGTCGAAGAGTCGAAGCCTTCCAAAGAGAAGGGTTTTTGAAGGGGCATTCTGAGTTTTCCTTGTGCAGATCGCCCAGAACTAAAGATGTTTTGAGTGCTTGTGTTTCCTGTAATAGTATCGCCAATGAATCACAAATGTGTGCTCGATCTATCTATGGAACACTTGAGCTTCTCAACTACAGAAATGCGAGGACACCCGCCACGATCAACAGTGGTGCCGAAGTCAACCTAATCAGATCCCGGCTTGTGTCGAAAATAAAACTTCGGACCTACCCTGTGAAGAAGACCTGGGATATCACCACCTTCGACGGCAACGTAAAATATACCGTAACAAAGAAGGTCTTCTTGAAATGCTGAAATATCGTCAAGCCTGTACACCAATTCGAAATCCTCTGCTACGTCGGGCAGATGGAAAAGGATCATTTGATCCTTGGGATGCCATGGTTGCGTAAAGAGATGCCAATTGTAAATTGGCGAACACATAGGGTGGTTGGATGGGGTGGTTCCCCGGACAAGCAACCGCTGAAGAAGAATGAAGCTGGTATGCATGAGGACAAGAACGCCTCTGTACACCGCACCACGATATCAACCCAACTCGAGATGAATGCAGGACCGCATGAGGTCCCAGAACTCCCGAAAGAATACTCCGACTTCACCGAGGTCTTTTCCGAAACCGACATTCCGCTGCCCCACTTTCGTGAGGGGCTCGACCACATCATAAAGATGAAGGAAGATTTTCGGAAGGACAACAAGAAATTGATGAAGAAGGCTACACTTTACCCGATGTTGCCCGAAGAACTCAAGATCCTCGATGAGTTCATCGATGAAAATCTACAGTGTGGCAAAATTATACCTTCGGATTCACCGGTCTCGGCCCCAGTGTTCTTCGTAGCCAAAAAGGATGGCAAGAAGCGTTTGGTACAAGACTACTGGTATTTAAACTCCCATACGATTCACGACTCGTACCCCCTGCCTAACATTCCACAAATGGTGGATGAACTGTGCGAATCTAAGTATTTTGCCAAATTCGACATTCGATGGGGCTTTACGAACGTTAGGGTAAAACTGGAAGATCAATGGAAGGCCGCGTTTTTGACACCGCGAGGTCTCTTCGAGCCCACAGTAATGTTTTTCGGCCAGTGTAACTCACCACCAACGTTTCAACGTTTTATGGATACCACCTTTGCTGATCAACTCCATAAGCAACAGCAGTGCGGGTATATGGACGACGTTGTGGTCCATGCCAAAACCATCCCTGAGCTACGCCGATATGTTAGGGAGTTTCTAGAAATCTGCAAGAAGGAACAGCTCCGCCTGAAGATCTCAAAGTGTGTCTTTGAAGCCGAAGAAATCAAGTTCCTGGGGATGAAAATCTCCAAGGGAAACGTTCAAACTGTGTTGGTCAAAACTGATGCCATGGAAAGCTGGCCTACTCCACACAACTTAAAGGATGTGCATTCGTTTTTAGGCTTTTGTAATTTCTATCGCAGGTTTATCCCCTCTTTCTCGCAACTTGCGAGACCGTTACACAACCTGTCGAAGAAAGATACGAAATGGCGATGGGGTCAAGAGGAAAACGGTGCTTTTGAGACAGTTAAGTCGCATTTATGCTCAGCACCTGTATTACAAATTCCCAACCATCGCAAGCCTTTCGCATTGTTTATGGACACCTCCAAGGTCGGCACTGGGGTGGTATTAGCCCAGAAGGGACCGGACAATGAGTGGCATCCTTGCCATTTCCTCTCCGAATCGTTGAAAGGAGCTGAACAACGTTACCAGGTCTTCGACTTGGAAATGTTAGCTGTCATGCGCATGCTCGATGCCTTCTGGCATTATCTTATCTCACCTGTAGAACCAACAGTGATCTTCACAGATCACAAGAATCTTACGTACTGGCGACACCCACAAAAGCTTACGCCACACCAGGCAAGATGGCTCGATACGCTCCAAGGATACCCGGTCCTGTTTTCGCACAAACCCGGCAAACTTATGGGAGTGCCCGACGCACTTTCCCGACGACCCGACTATGGCGAGGAACCCGCCGTCACAGCTGCTGCCCTACCCGATGCCATGTGGCTTGAAGGGGGGGTGAATTCTGACAATAAAACCCGTTCCGATCAAACTTTGAACGCCGACATGGCCTCGGATCAACGCCCTAAAGCGGAAATGAAAAAGGTCGACCATCGCCAAAAAGGAGTCTACGTCATATCGAAGGAAGTGTACGATTGCGCCACGAGCGAAACACCAAAGGATACGACACTATCCGAAGAAAACTCCGAAGTACAGAAGGCTAATGATGGAACTAAAAGATATAAACAACGGCTCTACATCCCTCTGAAGACCCACAAACAATGTCTGCACGATTACCATGACCACCCTGCCTCTGGACACCCTGGTGTAAAGGCAATGTCCAAGAAAATGGTAAAAGAAGTCTGGTGGCCCGGAATGTGGAAATCGATATGTGACTACGTTAAGGGATGCCCTGTTTGCCAAGCGAACAAAGTAATCACTCACCCGATCATGCCGCCCGTCACACCAAATGATATGCCCAAGAACCCCCTACCGTTCCAACAAATCTCTATGGATCTCATCACCAATCTACCTGAGTCAGAAGGATACGACTCGGTACTAACAGTTGTGGATCAAGGGCTAACCAAAGTGGCAGTGTTCGTACCAACCAATAAGACCGTTGACTCAGTGGGCCTCGCCCACTTATTCCAACAATATATCTATCAACAGTATGGTCTCCCAGAAGTGGTCATATCTGATCGTGGTCTGCAGTTCGCCTCGGCCTTTACAAAAGAGCTGTACAAGTCGCTCGGAATAAAACAAAAGCTGTCCTCCGCGTACCACCCCCAGACTAATGGTGAAAGTGAACGCGTAAATCAAGAACTCGAAATGTACTTGCGCTGCTATTGTGCTGAACTGCCCAACTCGTGGGTTTGTAAACTCCCGGATGCCAAGTTCGCCCATAATTCCCGCATCCATTCAGTACATGGGCAAACTCCGTTCTCGTTACTCTACGGTTTTGATCCTTCCCCTTACCCCGTCGCTTGTACCACAGCTGCACCATCAGTCAATGATTGGCTTCAGTCCCTTGCGATCAATCATGACATTGCCCAGCTTAGCCACAAACAGGCACAGGACGTGATGCAATCAAGATCAAAAGGAAGCTACGTCGAGCCCAAGAAGGATGACCTAGTATGGTTAGACTCAGGGAACTTATGCACACAGGGACAATCGTCAAAAATAGAACCGAGACGTCTGGGTCCTTTTCCCATCGTTGAGGTAATATCGCCAGTAGCTGTCTGACTGGGTCTTCCACCCACCTGGAAGGTACACCCTGTGTTCCACACCTCCCGGATCTACCCCTTCACTGAAACTGACGAATATGGTAACGCACCCGCTCCCCCTCTTCCCGATTTGGTTGACGATGAAGTTGAATGGGAAGTGGAAACGATACTAAACCACAGGAGCAAGGGGTGCAGAAAGGGACACGAGTACCTTGTTAAGTGGGTCGGTTTCCCTCACTCGTCGAATACTTGGGAGCCCGAAGACAATATAAAAGAGCATGTGGAAGAGGTGCTTGAGCAATACAAACTCGCCTGTCGTCTCAGCTAGATGGCCAGCCCCTGCTCTGTTAATACTGAAAATCCCGGCTTCGACGACTACTTCTCCTATGACGACGCTACCCTTGCCTCCTCTGACCTCTCCTACGACGACATGGAGGTCTCCACAACCTCTCCCACGTACTCCCCCTCCGGTTCACTTCCCCTCCCATGTGAACTACTCAGCTATCTGCTCCCCGGAGCGCTGCCATCTACAGATGCAGAGACTGCCGCCTCACCTGAACCCTTTTCTGACACCTCCGGCTTCCGCCCACTTGGCAGCCTCACCTTACATCGCACCAAACCCAAGAAGGGCAAGGCCCGAGAGTGACCTCCGACACCAATGCCATCAGTCCCCCTCATTGATCAACTGTCAGCCGTGCCCTACAACGATGAACCTTTTGGCACCCAAGCCGAATCCTCCCGACCGCTACCCACTCTATCCGTCCCCCAAACCGTACCATGCCAGCACTTACCAGAAGGTTCTGGACCTTCCGACTCTGCCGACCAGCCACTACCCCCCACAGTTGTCGTGGAACCCACGACAGCACAATTCTTTGACTATTGTTGGCTGCTTACGAAATACAACGCAGGGGACCCACTTGTCGGGGTCTCACGAGAACAAGAGCAATGTTTATGGTTGCTGTGTCAGATCTTCCGAGGATCAGATGTAGTCGCCTCTTATGTCCCAAAGTTTCTCGACGTAACCCTTAAAGCCCCCGACTCCACCGGAAACGCCACCTTCCTCGAGAACACCCTCCACGCCGCTATATCCGCTATGGGCGAAGTCCAATTTGACATCGTCCAGATCTTACATCAAGATCTCGGTCCCGTTGTCGCCAATTCCTTTTGTTGCTCTACAGCCGATAGACCCGGAAGGACCAGTTTGGATGTCCTATGCCAGGTGGCTGCTGCAGCAGAGAGAGGAGGATCGTTCTTTCATAGAATGGTCTCGCCACCGCCTGATGAGTGGAAACAGTACCAGACATTACCGAGAACCAGCGCTGACTCAACAGGAGAGTGATCAACTGACAGAGTTGACCCTTCAAGGTTATCCATCCCTCGTGTTAAGATTGAGATGCCTCCTCCACCTGAGGAATCAGAGGAACGAACGAAACAAAGGGTCTTCACACAGGCTGCCGCCGTCCTCGCATGATATTCAACTACTGGCGCCTCCGTCTTTGACTGGGAAGCCTTCCTAGACAAGGCATGTGAAAGCGCATGGGGCATCGCCGACATGAAGCTGTATTACACCATCCATACCACTAACTCATTCCCTGCGGCTCCGTTCATAGCCTTGGAACTCGAGGATAAGTTACGCTTCTATCTGGGCAGTCATATCCAGGTCCCCTCCAACCATCCTCTCTGACTCTATACGTGCTTCGACTGCGGCTACCTAGGACACTGGTCCTGTCGTAATGGGGCAGGCTCTCGCTGGTGCGATCCTGAACATGCAACCACTGTTTGCCCCTTCAGACTGCCTGTCTCCCAACCCTCGTCCTCCCATTCCTCATCTCCCGTCACGTCCTCCTCAAGTCGTCGTTCGCAGTCGCCGTGTACCCTCAGATCTCATCGACCAGGAGCTCGCCACCCTTGAAGGGGGGGTGATGTTACGCCTCGACCCGGCTCCTTCCATTTCCGGGCTGGAGCTCTGGCTACGCACCTTTTGCCCCGCTATTGTCCTCGTACTTGGCTGTTCCCTCGTCGCTATCCTTATCGGGATATGCATCATCCTTCCCAACTGGCCCACCAGTCTCTATCTTTGGTAGACGCCATGTGGTAACCGATCTTGATCGGATCTCCCCTCATTCCCGTTGGGCATAACCCCAACCCCTTATCAAGACTCGTATCGAGCGCCCTTCAACAGGGCCTATGTCTCCAGTTTTCCTGTGACTCATTTCGTTTCTCTGACTCATTCTTGTGCCTTGGGCTCGTTGTACCATAGCTGCACATTGCTGCGCATAGTTGACTTTCCCACAGTAAACCCACATCGGTGTTTACTCTCATTGGCTACTTACTGTGCTTGTACCTTAGGCTTCGTACCCACCTTACTGTATACACTTGTAACCCACCCACAGTGGGCTCTGGACGTTGTTCCTTTGGGTCTTTGACCCACTACAGCTACAGTACATATAGAGCTACTGTACCGCTGTATTCCCTTAACTTTTTGCTACCTTGCAACTCGGCTCATTTATCACCATTCTTTGGAGATACGAGTGGGCTCGACCAAGGGTGCTCAAAGTAACTACGCACCGAGGTACCCCTGACTTCGTCTTCTAGGCTACACTGTTCTTCGGTGCCTCGAGTCTAAAGGCGATATCATTTATTACTCCACTCTTAGTGTTCCTACACCTTTCTTAGGTGCTTCGAGGAACCCGTGGCATAACATACTGTACTCACTGTACTTCCCTCAACTTTTCACTACCTTGCAAACACCTTCATATATTTCCATTCTTTGGGAATATGTGTGAACATGCCAAGGGTGCTCAAAGTCTCTGGTAACACACCAAGGTACTGTCATACTGCTGACATTGGTAGCTGCACCATTCTTTGGCACTTCTCACTACCAGCAGCATAACACTTCACCCTTTTGACCCCACATCCTCTGTGCAATACCCAGAGGTTGTTGTGTGGAGTTGGACTTAAGTCAGATGGTTCATGGAAGGGAATGGTGGAAATGTTTCAAGTCAACCATCTGACTTTACCACAAGTTTTACTACATTTTACATTTCAGATGGTACATGTTCACTGATTTATGATGACTCAAACACTGGAAAATGCAGCTGAGACATAAAACTGTATGGTAGTAGTTTGATATATCTCATTTAAAACTGAGACTCTTCTTCTGGAAGTACTGTCACCAGCAGTTTTCTTGGTACTGGAACCAGAAGCTCTGCGTGACAGCACACAAATTGCTGCCAAGGGTGTTGCAGTGCTGACGAGGTAATTGCATATGTTTGTACCTGCGCTACTTTCAGCTAATCCAACGGGACTCCTCATTGACTCACTCCGACCCAATCATTTCCGCCTTAGATCTAATTGATACCACAGCGTACAGACAAAGCAAGTCAGGAAATGACGACGACGGTATACGTTGACCAGGCTAATGGCGTTGACGCCGCAGGCCACGGCACTATCGATCTACCTTACCAGACACTCGCATACGCGATATTCTCGACGCCAGTAGCTGCGATCGAGACCACGCAATATCAGATCCGGAAGGGACGTGAAGCCCAATACGACGCACCGACACAATCTGCGACGAAGAAGGCAAAGAAGGACGCACAAGGGTTGGAGAAGAAGCGTTTGAAGGCGGAGGCGGAGGAGGATCAAGCACGCGAGCGGCAAGAAAAGCGCGAAAAGAGGCTCGAGGAAAGTAAGAGGGTTGTTCTCTCCGAAGATCTCTCTCTTCCGACGCCAATAAAGGTCTGTGTTCGTTTTTCCCGTGTGGCCGTCGTTACTGATCATCTAGCCTTAGTCTAAGATCGCACGTCTCGCGAACTACAGAGACAGACGGGTGCGCGTATGCGGTTGGGTGCATCGTAAGCGTGATCAACAAGAAATCATGTTTGTTGTATTAAGGGATGGCACCGGCCATCTGCAAGCGGTGTTCACGGGACAAACTGTAAAGATCTTATCCTTGCAAGCAGAGCGATTGACACCTATCTCACTCTCCGATAACCTTCTACTCACAGAACAAAACCTACGATGCCGTGACTCTTCAGCTGGAAGCAGCTGTCGAGTTGACGGGAACACTCAAACCTGTTCCCGAAGGACAAAAGGCACCTGGCGGCCACGAGCTTGTGGTCGACTACTGGAAGGTCCTTGGGCCAGCCCCCGGTGGAGATGATGCTTTCACCAACAAGCTCAACGAAGTGTGTTATTTTCCCCATATATGACACACTTTAAAATTAGTCTGACCCGCCCCCCAGCAATCCGATCCTTCGATTCTGGCTGATAACCGCCATCTCGTTTTACGCGGTGAAACCGCTTCTAGCGTGCTTCGACTACGAGCTGCCCTTCTTTCTGCGTTCCGCTCTACGTACGCGGAACACGACGTGATAGAAGTCACCCCTCCGTGTCTCGTACAGACACAAGTTGAAGGTGGCGCTACTCTGTTCAAACTCGACTACTACGGACAACCCGCCTTCCTTACTCAAAGTTCCCAACTATACCTCGAAACGTGTCTTCCATCTCTTGGAGATGTGTTCTGCATCCAAGAGAGTTTCCGCGCCGAGAACAGCCATACGCGTCGCCACCTGAGCGAATACACACATCTCGAAGCCGAGTTGGCATTTATCAACTTTGATGACTTGATGACCCACGTCGAGACCATCGTAAGTCGTCTCATGTTCACTCTTCCCATATGAATTGTCGATTAAGGATTGCACGAAAGATCTGCGAGTCGGTAGATAAGGTTCTTGCCAATCCCGCCACGGCTGCGTTAGTGAAGACGCTCAACCCCAACTTTACCGCTCCTGCGCGGCCCTTCAAACGGATGTCTTATTCGGAAGCAATTGCGTGGCTCAACGAACACGCCATCCTACACGAAGCGGAAGACGCAGAAGGAAACACCATCAAAGATGCTGACGGAAAACCCGTCATGGTCCAGCACGCTATCGGAGACGATATTGCAGAAGCCGCGGAGCGGCAAATGACCGATATTATCGGGCAGCCTATCTTTTTATATGGCTTCCCAGCGGAACTCAAGGCATTCTATATGAAGAAGATGCCCAGGAAGAAAGGTGAGGAGGCTGGGCCTGTGTTCACGGAGAGCTGCGATTTGCTCATGCCAAACGTTGGTGAAATTGTCGGTAAGTTTCTCAGGACGGTTAACCTCGTCTGTTACTGAGCGACGATGTAAGGTGGATCGATGAGGATCGCTGACGGTCCAGAACTTCTGGCAGCCTACGAGCGAGAGGGCATCGACCCTAAACCTTACTATTGGTACACGGATATGCGAAAGTACGGGACATGTGAACACGGTGGATATGGACTGGGCGTAGAGGTAGGCTCGCCTCTAATTCGTCGGTCGTGGACTTAACATCCTGTTTATCTTGTAGCGTCTCCTCGCATGGATGGCGAACAGATACACAATCAGGGAGTGCTCGTTGTACCCAAGGTATGCAATCCATGAGCTCTATATTTCTGTTTGAGAGTTGTGTTGACGTCGCGCAACGTAGGTGGCCTGGGCGTGCCACCCCTTAGAGATCAGCTCGTCCATTCGGGTGAATAGACCACATCTGTTAGATACCAAATAATGGAGATCTGGTTATAGTACTGCCTTGTAGTTGATGTCTGCCATTAGAGCGCCTTGTTACAACTGGTATGCCCGCCTGGAATCATGCCAATGTATTTCAACGTATGAAAGTAGTATGTATCATCATTTTCCGAGACTTGGCATTGACAAAGGCGTGTCCGACTAAAAAGTGCCCGATGGGAGTGGGACATGACAATCTAACTTCGGTAAGAAGTCGAGAATTCCTTCACGGGAGGGTGACAATACGAGGCGACTCTTGCGAATGCCTGTAGCGTTCGCAATCAGCAGTTTCAGCCTATATATAACTGGCACACGCACAGCTAATCCAACGCACACCCATACACCTCGGCTGCAACTCGTCTCCACGTTTCCTTACATACCGCATACTCCTCCGCATACACCACTTCCAAATGGTGAAGTCTTTTCCCGACGATAACGAGACTATGCAACGGCTCTCCAAAACTCTCCGGGGATTGCTCACTGAGTTGCTCGAGCGTCCCGCACACGATGCGCTGCTGGGTATTATCAGAACCTGTATCACAGCCGACACGCGAAAGCGCTATAGCAAGGGTCGCCCTGGGTGACAGAACGTTTTCGGAGCGGAGAGATTCGACCTCCAGCAGTTGTGATACGGCTTGAGGAATGGACATATACCGAGGCGGTTCGTATATCTTCCTTCCCCTTTATTACCTCCTCTTCTCGTCAGTGCTTTTATCCACGAGCAAGGCACGCTCCGTACCGTGCAAGATTCTCCTCGCTCTGTTCTTTCACTTTGATATCCAGCAACACGAGCGTATGCAATCCCAATCCCATATTCTCGCGTATACGATCATAGAACGAGTCGGGTTTCCACGTGTCGGTGAAAAACACGAGAGAGACCGTCTGTCCAAAGTTGTAGAGTTGGAGCCCGCACGCACCGACGGCGTTCATGATTGATGCGTTGTGGATCACGCGAACGGAGATACCAGACGAGCGTGCACGAAGGACGATGTCGATGTGGGTCGTTGCGCTGGTTTGGGGGGGGGGGCATAATAATGATACTCATATGCGTTAGCTACTGGATGTAAAGATGAAAACGTACCCGAAGGGATCGCCGACGACGAGTAGCGATACGTCTTGTTTATCTGCCCCATGCAAGATTTCCTCTGCCTGTGCCTCGACCATGTCACGGTCGGCGACGATAACTTCTTTTCCATAGAACGTTTCCTTTCATACCTCGTGGTTAGTGTGTTCACCCCGGATCCGTGCACACGCGCTGGACGGTACACTCACCAGACGCTCCTTGTTGACCAGAAGAATGCTTGTATATGCTTCCAAATACACCCGTGACGACGATTTGACTGCCTGGCACGGCCCCGATCAGCGTCTCAGCAACGACAAGGTGACCTTCCAGCGTACCTCCAGTCCACGCACGGTGATGTCTTTTTCGTCGCAGAGACCCAGTCCAATGATGTACAGCATCGTCGAGATCACTGACTCGAGATAACCGAAATCTTCTCGATCAGCTCAGATAATAACCCAATCGTACTTATGATATGCTAATTTATCGTCCGTGGTGGTACATCCATGCAGTACAATCATACGATATACACGTTCTCCTTCTGCAATTGATATCCTTCCAGTCGCTTGAAATACTCCTGACGTTCACGCCGCTCTTTGTCATATCTCTGCTACGACGTCAGCACCGACATGCATTGGACTATGAAGACAAAGTCACCCACCTCGCGTGTATCATCCGACATTCCAAGTACATCCTCCAACGGTCTTGCCTTCCTCTTTCCCTTGGCGTCTTTACCGCTTTTAGCGCCAACGGCCCCGCCCCGTCCACGCCCACGGGTAGTGGCACCCTCCTTTGCCTTCGCACCGCTCCTCGTCTCCCTCATGGATTTTACCTGTTTACCAGGCACTGCCGTGATTGCACGAGAACCAGAGCGTGTGGTCCGTCTCGTAACAGGAGAATTGGACTTTGCGTCTGCGGTCGATCGCGCGGATCTCAAACGTGTCCTTATCCTCCCAATGCCACCGCTACTTCGTTCAGTCTCGCTACTATTCCGCATGGGATGCTTGGCTGCTGCGGCCTGCCGCGCACTCCGCCGCCGCGGTCGGACAGGAGTAGCCACATGTGATGACGGCGACGATTCGACGACGCTCCGTTGATGAGCGGATGGCGTCGAAGATGGTGTGGGTATGTAATTGCGCGTCTTGGTCTTGACACGCTTGGAAGCCGGTGCCACTTCGTTGCCGACTTTTCCTGCCGGCTGTTTACCTCGAGCTTTGGCGGTCTGAGCTCGTGTATGCTTCTGCACTGGAGTAGTTGAAGCTACATTCTCCGCCAGCGCCCTAGTCTGTACGGGTCCGCTAGTACGAGGCCCGCTCGTAGTAGCAATGGACACTTTGACAGGCGACGGACTAGAAGGTTGACTGCCACCCTCTGAACTCTCTTCTGGCGTCGGAGATACGACCCTTTTGCGCTTGCGAGGCGTGCGCAGTGGATCCGGGAATGTAGTCTGGGAGTGTGTGGTACGGGGCTCTGGTATGGGTTCACGTGCACTCTGCTGGCCTAACAACGGGGCAGAAGGTATGAGCGGAAGAGATGAAGGGCCTGCGACAGGTTCGTCGAGGTACAAATCGTCGATATCTTCGTAATTGGTAGGTATGACCTCTTGAGGCCGCGCAGAAGACGAACGCACGGGTGCAGTGGGGGTGTTGGATAGGAAAACCATGCTGAGCGGAGGTGACTTGACGGCACTTGCGCCTGGCCTCGGTGCGGATTTGCGCACAGGTGGAACGGCTGCAGCCCGTTCTGCCTTGAGGGCACGCTCGATGGCAAGAAACCCAAACGGGTCTGAATCAGAAACTCGAACGGGAGTACTTGTGAGTTCGTATTCATATCGGGCACTGGAGTTATGACCGTGGGCACGTCCGTTATCAGACGTGGGCAGGGGAGAGCTGGGTGGGAGAGAAGACGATGGTTGAGTGAGGTGCGTCCAGTTGGGTGGATCTGCCGGATACGCGTGTGCCTTCGGTTTCTTTGGTCTGCGAGGTGGCTCAAGCGTGCTCTGAGCGGGTCTCTTGAGCGTGTTCTTTGATATGCGGATGGGCGATGGTGTGGGTGGAAAAAAGAACTGGTCTGTTATGTCTCGAAGCACCAGATCCTCTGAGATGTGGTGTGACATGGGCGTGCGTAGCAGCGACGAGCGCGGTGCAAATGACAGTGCAGGTAGGGGCCTCGCGCTTTCGTCGATATTGATTGGCGCGTTCTCGTCGTTTTCTATCTCATCCTCCGACACATTGTCGTCATTGACGAAGGGTTCAAGCTCGTTCTCAGCGTGCTCTGTGACTGGGACGGGCTCGCTGTCGTCATCGCTGGGCTGAGTTTGTCGCCGTCTGCGAGTGCGGGGAACGCGTGCCATGGTGGGTGCGGGTGGACAATGCGTGAGAAAATGATCTACCAAGTTTGGGTTTATTTGGTCGTCCATGCCACCAGAAGTTCCCAACCGTAACGGAGCTATTGTCTGCTGTCGAGGCCCTACCAGAGACTCCATTCCTGCACGGCTAGTCAACTTGATGTTGACTACAGGTGTTCCTTGAGGTGAAACTGTCGTTCTACATTGCAAGACGTAACGAACTTCACCAGCGGGAATAGTGAGCGTATATGTTCCCCCGAATCCCCTTCATTATAATAAATTTAGCGTCCAGCGCTTGGTTCAGTGTATAGACGTCCGCTGGAGGTTCCTCTTACGAAAAAGCAGGCGTCCGCTTTTAAAAACTGCCGCTGTTATCAGAGGTCCGTGCATACCCGGTGTTGTCTCACTCATTACTAGAGTACTCCCTTTATAAATGCATAAATTTATTCGATGAACCACTCCACCTTCGGTGCGTGGCCAAGTGGACCGCAGACAGCCATTGAAACCGCAAACGTAATTGAGCCTGCCCGTCTGCTATACCCAGGCAGCTGCACACTGCTCTGCGTCCACGTACGCCCTGGGAAAGGCAAGGCGCGCGAATGTCTTCGCGAGTTACATCTTTTACGAGGATATTGGTGACACCGTCATTCACGTACCCATGCTGGTCTGAGGTCGTTCCAATCTAAGGTTTAGAACTCCATTCCCTATCTTTCGATGATGCCCCGTGTCTCTAACGAAATACTTGACCTGAGGGCACGAGTGTCCTTTGCAGCTTCTGAGAGTAGGCCTCTATGCCCTAACGCTGGTGTCAACATAGGGTAGTGCATAGAGCACCGAGTGTAGTAGTGACTGGTGGAGTCACGTCCGCCTCCAATGGAATCTGTCGTATGCACAAACCTTGTCTCGTCTTCTCGTGTTGTAACAAAAGATCTATTTTGTTTCCGCTGAGGCTAGTTTCGTCCACGACAGAAGGCAACGGTTGCCGCAATGAAACCGCAGTGAAAGAGTGCCACGCATTAGGGACTTAAGAGGGTCACGCAGCACCATATTGACAAATGCCTGTGATAATCAAAAGAGATACCGTTCAAGTTTGCCCCCGTGACCTTCATATTTGCACACCTCGTGGCGACACAGATCCGACTTGCGACTCTTTCCTCCCTACATGTTGCTCGAGACCGTGAAACCTCGTCCACTACCGATAAGTGATAGCATGCCGATACCATGTGCCACGGCCTGCCATCTGATCTACCTCCAGATTACATACAGTATAAGTAGCACGAATGAAAACCAGGTGGCAACATTTGGTTCCCTTTGTTCCGATGCGGTACTTGGGTTATACTAAAAGAGTGGTATACCGGGCCCGCCCTGTACCCGCTGCCTCACGAAGACTACGGTGACTCGTTTACATCCAGACTCTATCTGAACCATGTCCCACCCGTTGTACTGGCCAGCTCGCATCTTCTTCTATCCAGTCGGCAACACATCTGCTATCTGCCTCACAGAGGAACTGCCTCCCGAGCACAAAGCAGATGTGTTGCTCCTTGGCTGCGGCGATCCCAGGCATATTTTGTACACAGCGTACGCTGATGCCTCAGTACCGAATGGTATGGCGCCAGTATCCTATCTGTGAACTTCTCTTCTAACTGCGAGAACCACAGAACCTCGCAAGCTTGACGTCACCTGCTGTGATGTTGACGCCGCTGTCCTCGGTAAGTGCAGGCAGTTTGGGCGAGCGCCTCCTCACTCATGTGATTCTTTTTTTTTCTTTTAATAGCCCGCAATACACTGCTCTTTACGCTCTTAGCTGATAATGCCGCTGAAAATAGGCTTCCCAGTATCTGGAACATATTTTATCATATGATGCTGGGCGAAAGCTCGCTCTCGTTGCTCATCGAACAATGTCGCAAGCTCGTTCCGCTTACTGAAAATCTGGACTCGTGGAAACAAGGTCCTTATGCGCACGTCGTCACCATGTGCAGCTCAGATACTCTTTCTGAGATTGGTCGTTTCTGGAAACTTTGGCTCGGAACATCCAACTTCAGTGCTAAGCAAGCTAAGCGTTTCAAGGAGAAGTTTCAGGATGGCATCAAAAACGTGCGGAAGCGACATGGTGATTATGTCGTAGCGACTTCCATGCGCTCAGCGGGGCCTCTCGCCCCAGTAGCCCTATTCGCTGTTTCGGAACAATTCAAGGACTTTTGGATGACCGGCACGACGAACGACGGGTCGCCGGCTACGAAACCGGCGAACAACCCAAACCCCACCTTTGCCTTTTCCTTACTCGGGGATGAGTTTGCTGTGCACTACGGTACAGACCCCATCTCCGGTTTTCACCTTGCAGAGTCATTAGCATCTGCTGGTCTGGAATTATCTGACAAGACAACATCGGCAATCCCCAAAGTCGTGCGGGCTGCACGCCAACAGTTTAGCACCTGGTGCAAGGCCGTCATACGTCGCGTACAGAACTCAAGTGCTTCTTCAGCATCCCTGATGGTGCGGATGTATGCTGGAGAGGCACTTGCATTCTGTCAGGCACTCCGTTCTGCTAACGCATCTGTGGTGCACACACCGATATTCATCGCGCCGTGGAGGCGATCAGTGGTACAGCTCGATGACACACTGTACTCCCCGAGCGCCCCATCTCCTGCTCCGACTTCTTTCAATGTAATTGAGACGTCTAACCTAATTGATCATCTCGGATTGCAAAACCTCCTCACTGTTACCATTCCCCTCCTCTTTGATTCCTCCTCCTCAACACTTTATACGGAAGCTTTACTACCTGCAGGTGATTCGCCCGCCGAAGGTATCCTGGACCACATGTGTGGTGACCTCTCTACGATGTCGCTACTTCTAGGTGTCGTCCCTTCTGCCTACGTTTCCCGTTTCACCACACGCTCCAACACTGCCGAGACCATGATGCAGGGCATCGCAGACCCTTTCCCAAACCAGTATCATGAACGTCTTGCTTGGAAGCACACCAGTCCTGGTCATTCCTCCAATAGTTTGCATAAAGCCGAATTCTCTTTTTCCGAAACCCAACTGGCGGGAAAGCTATTCGACATATACTTGAATATGTTTTCCGATGAAGACGTCAGAAAAAGGATGGCCATCCTGTCTGTCGACAATTCTCGGGCGCAGCGGATGATACAGTCTGCAGTGATCATCCACTATTCGCGCCGCAGCTTTGCTTTGTTGATTGCGCACATGAAGACAAGAGTCCACTGCGACTGGGACAGAGTTATCATTGATCTACAGTCGTTAATTCTACGGGATAGCACACTTATTACCGGTTCCAACTTTTTCCAAGAAACAGCTTGTCACCTACACCTCGCAGGTTTCTCTCTTCCTTGGATTAGCCCTGCACAAGTGCAGGAACTTCGCTCCGAAGAAGACCCTCCCCTTTTTCGAGCGTGGAACACAGTTCCCGAAGTCGTAACAGTTGTACTAGTGGTTCCCCGTCACACTATCATAAATGTACAATCTGACCTCTCGGATGCTGGTACTCCCATTTTGCAATGCGAAACACGAGTCGACTCCAAGCACAACTCCTTTGCATGTCTCTCAGGATCGTTCGGAAAACTTGAAGTGTCAGGTAAGGACGAGAATAAGGTGGCAGTCGTCGTCGAGGACAAAGCAGGGATCAATGGCACCTCACCTTTGATCGTCTCTTTCCCTGTTCTTTCTTCCACACTCATGTGCATGTCTGGTGGAACTGTCGGTCTGGGCGTGCGCTCCACTCTTGGGACTGTGGAGTTAACGAAAAAGTTGGGGCTGGAGATGTGTCTGTTTAGGGCTCTGTTGACCGACGAACGATATGCCCATGTCCTAGCAAGGGCACCGACAACTAGCCACGGCATGATTAACTCGGAGCGTTCGCCTGAACCTCCCGAGCTGGACACAAAGAGACAGGGCCATCCAATCCACGTGGAGATGGACAAGTCCAATACGAAGGTACAATCGCTCACTGCACGCGTCGACATCGTAGACCCGGCGGGACAAGCTTCACTTGCTAGCGGTTGCGTGGTCACTGTAGGACAGTTGTCCCCAAACAAAGCCAAGCTAAATGTCGATCAATACGAGCATGTCATCCCCTTCCCTTTCCCCGTTGACACGGCAAATGCCAAACTTCGCGTAGCACGGAAATCGAAGTACGTTGAGGTGAGTGTTGTATCCACCTTGCGCTACCAGTGATTCACATTAGAACAGGTCGTTGCACCAATGACTCTAACACTCAACATCAAAAGAGAATCTAATATCGCGGGGAATTTCAGAACGGCCCTTGACTGTGGCGTACCGGCGCTCTGGAGTATGCACCGTGTGAATTTAGATCGTTGCCCATCCTTCAAGCTCTCCCGGAGTCGCAACGCATTCGACTGGCTTGGACCCCATGTGGGACTTACGTTCTCCCAAAGGGAGCGTGCGTCGCGCGAACGGAACGCGCTTCCGGGATCTATACCTGATACGTTTGTGAGTTTGAAGGACTCCCTCCACTGTTTTTTCGTCTCCGCCGCCGGATTGGACGGGCCAACTCAAGCGGAGTTCACATTGTGGAACCCTGAAGAGGACGAATTCTACGCAACGATCCTCGTTACCAATATCCGACTTGACCTTGGTTCCCATACGGTCGTAGCTGATTCATGGATCATGCCAGGATCAAGTGACATTCGAGACAAATTGAAGGTAGCACACGTACTTTCCATCAAGACAGACAACTATGAGTCCGAAGCGTGGAGACACTTACTTCCACTCTTCATCGAGAGGTGCCGTACTTGGAAGCATAAACCAAGTTGCGAGTACCTCGTTCATAACTCCATTCCACTCTACCCGGGCGCCGGATCGGACCCAAAGAAGGTGCCGTGGTGCTCCTGTGGGATGGGGATCGGGACAGAAGTGTTGAAGGAACGCTATGGCAACGTCTTGGCCAAATATGCGACGAGGGCAGCAATCAGTCCGTTATTCCCTGTCTCGTATTTGGAGAAGGTAGGAATTATCCCGGCTGACTCCGCCTTGACTAAGTGCGTGGGATGCGGAAAAGGAGGCATTCCGTTGTCTGCGTGTGCCAGGTGTAAGAAAGCCAAATACTGCTCCAAAGACTGTCAAGTGAAGGATTGGAAAGCGCACAAGAAGAACTGTGTACTGACATGACTCATGAGTCTAATAGCACTCATGTCGTTTTTACGTGTACTTGTACTACGGGCTTGCCCAGTGAATGCCCGGGTGTTTGGTTGTAAGGATTTGGTTCGACGTCGAGGAGTGTATGTCTAAAAATGTCCAGAAGACCGTGACAATTGTGCTTGGTTCTCTTTATTTTCCTTGATCGTACGGTCGTATGCCTGTTCATTCAAAAAACTGTAGGAAGCGCATGCTGTAATTCAGCCGTCTTTCAGATGCTAGTCTGTTTCAGGGATCACGCGATTACATGGTTGATGCCCTAGTTAGCAGCAATTGGCGAGGTCAAACTTCTCAATCAACTTATGAAGAACTGTACACTTTGAATCCTCTTCGCAGCGCTCACCACTACACTCCCCCATACCGCATTGAGGTTGGCTGAACTCAGTAGACATTCTAAAATCTTGAGAAGTATTACACCCCTCATTTGAAACTCTCTGGCTCGCCTGTTGTGGGTTAGCCGGCTTTCAGCCTGTGCGGGTTCCATGACGTTTATTTGTTGGGCAGGTTAACATCTGGATGTCCATGCATATCAAAACTACACTGATGCGGCTGATGATCGCCTTCTTGCAGTGCGAAAAAAGACTTATTTTTCCACTGCTACGTGAAGAGTATCATAGTTTTGCCCATGAATGAAGCGACGGTCGCTGCTTGAATAAAGTCAGGGTCAATGAATCACTTGCGAGATAGCATAGACAAGTACCTAGGTACGGTCGCGTAGTCTGAAGATTAACCCCCTTCAAATTTGGCCCTCGTGACTTTCATGTCCGCACGCCTCGTGGCCAAATCAATATCCAACTCTTACGACCCACATACCTCCTCCTTATATCCTGTCCATGATCAAAGCGACAGCATGCGGGTACCATGTGCTACGGATGACCATCTGGTTTACCTCCCAATTACATACAGAATAGCCCGTATAAAAACCAAGTGGCGTGCGGCGACGTTTGGTTCCCTTTGTTCCAACACGGTACTTGGCCCGGGTTGTGCTAGAAAACTCGTAGGACCGGCCCTGCACCTACTGCTTCACAAAAACTGTGGTTGACTCATTTTCATCCAGGCTTTGTATTTGAACCATGTCCCACCCTTTGTACTGGCCAGGTCGAATTTTCTTCTATCCCGTCGGTAATACACCTGCCATCTGCCTCACAGAGGAATTGCCTCCTGAACATAAGGCGGATGTGCTCCTCCTTGGTTGCGGCGATCCCAGGCATATTCTGTACACAGCGTATGCTGATGCCTCAATATTGAATGGTACGATGCCAATATTATACATATGAACTTCTTTTCTGACTGGAGAACCATAGAACCTCGCAAGCTTGATCTCACCTGCTGCGATTACGATGCCGCTGTCCTTGGTAAGTGCAGGCAGTCTAGGCAAGCGCCTCTTTACTTATGTTTTTTTGGACAGCCCGCAATACCCTGCTCTTTACGTTCTTAACAGATGATGCTGCCGAAGATAGACTTTCCAGCATCTGGAACATATTTTACCATATAATGCTGGACGAAAGTTCGCTCTCGTTGCTCATCGAACAATGTCGCAAGCTCGTTCCGCTCACTGAAAGTCTGGATTCGTGGAGACAAGGTCCTTATGCGCACGTCGTCACCATGTGCAGCTCAGACACCCTTTCTGAGATTGGTCGGTTCTGGAAACTTTGGCTTGGGACATCCAACTTCAATGCTAAGCAAGCTAAGCGTTTCAAGGAAAAGTTCCAGGATGGTGTCAAAAACATGCGGAAGCGATATGAAAATAATGTTGTAATGACTTCTATGCGTTCAGCGGGGCCTGTCGCTCCAGTAACCTTATTCGCTGTTTCGGAACAGTTCAAACGTTTTTGGATGACGGGCGTCACGGACGACAGGTCAACAGACACGAAACTGGCAAACAACCCTAACCCCACCTTCGCTTTCTCCCTGTTCGGAGACGAGTTCGCTGTGCACTACGGTACAGACCCCATCTCGGGTTTTCATCTTGCGGAAGCACTAGCGTCATCTGGTCTGGAATTATCTAATACAACAGCGTCGGTAATCCCCCAAGTCGTACAGGCTGCACGCCAACAGTTTAGCACCTGGTGCCGGGCCGTCATACGCCGTTTCCAGAACTCAAGTGCTTCCTCAGCATCCCTGATGGTGCGGATGTATGCTGGAGAGGCACTTGCATTCTGTCAGGCACTCCGTTCCGTTAACACGTCTGCGGTGCACACACCGATATTCGCCGCGCCGTGGAGGCAATCAGTGGTACAGCTCGATGACACATTGTACTCCCCGAGCGTTTCATCTCCCGCTCCAACTTCTTTCAACGTGATTGAGACGTCTAATCTACTCGATCATCTCGGATTTCAAAACCTGCTCCCCGCTACTATTCCCCTCCTCTTTGACTCGTCATCTTCAACACTTTACACAGAAGCCTTACTGCCTGCAGGTGATTCACCCGCCCAGGGTATCCTGGACCACGTGTGCGGTGAACTCTCTACGATCTCGCTACTTTTAGGTGTTGTCCCTTCTGCCTATATTTCCCGTTTCACCACACGCTCCAACACTGCCGAGACCATGATGCAGAGCATTACAACCCCCTTTTCAACCCAGTATCATGAACGACTTGCTTGGAAGCATGTCAATTTTGGTCATCCTTCCGATGATCGACACGAACCCGTTTCTTTTTCCGAAACCCCGCTAGCTAGAAAGCTGTTCGATATATACTTGAGGATGTTCTCCGATGAAGATCTCAGTAAACGGATGGCCATCCTGTCTCTTGACATGCCTAAGGCGAAGCGGACGATACAGTCCTCGGGGCTTATCCATTATTCGCGCCGCAGCTTTGCTTTGTTACTCGCGCATATCAAGACAAAAGTCCACTGCGACTGGAACAAAGTGATTGACGATCTAGAGGCTTTGATTCTAGAGGACCGTACACTTATTACCGGATCCAACTTTTACCAAGAAATGGCATGTCAACTCCACCTCGCGGGTTTCTCTCTTCCCTGGTTCAGCCCTGCACACGTACGGGAACTTCGTTCTCAAGAAGACCCGCCCATTTTCCGAGCGTGGAGCACAGTTCCAGAGGTCGTTACAGTTGTGCTGGTGGTTCCTCGGCACGTTATCGCCAAAGTACAAGCTGACCTCTCGGACGCTGGTACTCCCATTTTGCAATGCGAAATACGAGCCAGCTTCAAGCACAATGCCTTTGCGTCCATCTCGGGATCGTTCGGCAAGCTTGAGGTATCAGGCGAGGGCGAAAACAAGACGGCGATGGTTGTCGAGGACAGGGCGGGGATCAACGGCACGTCTCCTTTGATCGTCTCCTTCTTTGTTCTTTCTACCACTCTCATCTACACTTCTTGTGGGACTGTTGGCCTGGCCGTACGCTCTACTTTGGGAACTGCGGGATTGACGCAAAAGCTGGGGCTAGAGATGTGTTTATTCAAGGCTCTGTTGACCGATGAACGACATGCCCACGTCCTGGCGAAGGCACCGACAACCAGCAGTGACATGATCAACTGGGGGCATTCGCTTGAACCTCCCAAGTCAGACGCAGAGAGGCAGGGTCATCCAATCCACGCGGAGATGGACAGGTCCAATACGCAGGTACAGTCGCTCACTGCACACGTCGACATAGTAGACCCGGAAGGACAGGCTTCGCTTAGCAGCGGCTGCGCGGTCACTGTTGAACGGTTATCCCCGAACAAAGCCAAACTACATATCGATCAATACGAGCATGTCATCTCCTTCCCTTTCCCCGTCGACGCGGCAAACGCTAAACTTCGCATAGCTCGGAAATCGAAGTATGTTGAGGTGGGTGTTGCAAGCACGTCACGATACTATTGATTCACCGTAGACCAGGTTGTCGCGCCCATGACTCTGACACTCAACGTCAAAGGAGAATCTAATATCGCGGGGAATTTCAGAACGGCCTTTGACTGTGGCGTACCGACGCTCTGGAGTATGCATCGCGTGAATTTAGATCGTTGCCCATCCTTCAAGCTCTCCCGGAGTCGTAACGCATTCGACTGGTTTAGACCCCATGTGGAACTTACGTTTTCCCAAAGGGAGCGCGCGTCGCGCGCACGGAACACGCTTCCGGGATCTATACCTGATACGTTTGTGAGTTTGAAGGACTCCCTTCACTGTTTCTTCCTCTCTGCCGCTGGATTGGAAGGAGCAACTCAGAGGGAATTTTCCTTGTGGAACCCTGAGGATGACGAATTCTATGCAATGATCCTCGTTACCGATATCCGACTTGACATTGGCTCCCACACGGTTGTAGCCGATTCATGGATCATACCAGGATCGAACGACATTCGCGACAAATTGAAGATAGCAAAGGTACTTTCCATCAAGACAGATGCCTATGAGTCCGAAGCATGGAGACATCTGCTTCCACTCTTCATTGAGCGGTGCCGTACTTGGAAACACAAACCAAATTGCGAGTATCTCGTCCATAACACCGTTCCACTCTACCCAGGTTCCGGGTCGGACGCAAAGAAGGTGCCGTGGTGCTCCTGTGGAATGGGCATCGGGACGGAAGTGTTAAGGGAACGCTATGGCAGCGTTTCAGCCAAATATGCAACGAGGGCAGCCATTAGTCCGTTATTCCCTGTGTCGTACATGGAGAAGGTAGGGTTGGACGTAGGCGACCCGGCTGGGCCTGACCCGACCAGGTGTGTGGCGTGTGGAAACGGAGGCATTTCGTTGTCTGCGTGCGCCAGGTGTAAGAAGGCCAAATACTGCTCGAAAGATTGTCAAGTGAAAGATTGGAAAACGCACAAGAAGAACTGTGTATCAATGTAAGCTATGAGAGCAACCCGTATCATTGCTACAGTTTGTACTTGTCTAGTAAATTCCGCCTCAACACATTGGGCTTCCAGCACGTTGTTCCGTACTTGTCGTTCTTCATGTCATTCACCATGGTTCACAACCGAGTGTTGAACATTGGAGCTACATTTCCAGTAGCTACAACATTATATCGTGTTCCCCGCTGTACTGCGCACCAACCACAGTACTGCTGTAGAAATTCTGGGTCATGGTAGCGGAGAACTAGACGATGGAGACCTGCCGCATTAGGAAAAGTCGATGTCCCTCGCCTCAAGGTCGCTGGTTGTCATCACTGCATTCACATTCAAGGCGCACCGCAGACGCGGTCCTACATCGCTGCCGTCTAGCGGTCGAGCGAACTGAGCTGTCGGACATACAGCAGGCGGTTGACTTGTCAGCTCCAAGTGCCACGCTTTAATAACGCCACGACCAAGCACGACCGTTACTTGCATCTGAACAACTCAAAGTAGTGTCCACACGACCACGACCATGCTGTCTCGGTTTGCGAAGTTGTTCTGCTTAATTATCGTTTCCCTTGTGCGTGTCTCTTGATGCACTCGCTCTCCTTTAGTCCAACGCATCGAGCTAAAACATTGACGCTCTGCTTCTCGGGCTCCGTGTCGCCTTCACGACGCCGGTAGTTGGTCTTAGCAACGCTCGCATCACTTCATCCACCGACGCGAGCGTACATTGATCCTTGGACTGGGGAGCTTTGGGGCGAAGGAGGCGTCGGAAAGGATTGGCGATTGTATCCTGTCCACTCAAAGGGCCATGGATCTGAACACTCCGGCACTGCAGGAGGGATAGAAGGAGGTGTCATTATGTCCAAGCTGGGGAACGAGACCGCAAAGTACGTTGCTCCACTCTGTTCAGTACACTGTTTTCATTTGCTCTTAGGGCTGAGCTTGGTCGTGCGACGTGGAAGCTTCTGTGAGTAGTTATCTCTGTCGATAGCTCGTTGTTCTATAATTTGGTGTGTTCACAGACATACCATGACATTACGATTTCCGGAGGTACGTGTCAGGTTCCATGCTTTTGAGTCCCCACAAAGGTTTCCTTTTTTGTTCCAAACTAGCAACCGACACCCGATGAACGGGAGGCTCTCAGTTCCTTTATGTACCTTGCCTCGCGACTATACCCCTGTGGAGAGTGCGCCTCTGAATTTCAGGAGTTGCTAAAGAAATTTCCGCCCCAGGTTCGTGCATGCATAATATACTTGACATGTGTTTGGTCTTTGCCCATACTCATGTTTAATGTGACGTGGTGTAGACCTCCAGCCGGCGTTCTGCCAGTTTGTGGTGAGTAATTACTTTTCTGTTAACCTCTCGATTGCACTGAGTCATTAATCATCTTTGTACACACACCCGTCCACGTTCGGTGCTTCAGGCTTTGCTCCGTGCATAACGAAGTAAACATCAGACTCGGTAAACCGGTATTTGATTGTGCAAAGCTTGACGAAACATACGATTGTGGTTGCGGAGACCCGTCTATATCATTAACTGCAACTACAAATCACGAGACTGCGGCGCTGGAAGAAAAGAAATCTGAAGCTATGGATCTGGAGTGGGACAGTGCTAAAGATGATGTTACTGGTGTTGAGTTGATCAAAGGTGGGAAACGCTAGAAACCATGCGTCTCACATGGCACGGGATAGGGTTGGGATTTCCTTGGGATTTATCTTTATTCCCCTTTGGTGGTGATGGTGAGTTCATCGTCAATAACGGCTGCTGTGTTATTATGGAGATACCCCAGTGAATTCGGGGTTATGGTACTTCGTCTAATCGTATCGAGAAGAAATGTGGAGTCTCTGTTATTGTGTCCGCTATGGCCAGGTTGCGAGGGTGCGTAAGGATGTAAGTACACCTCTGAGCCGTTTCTCCTACCCGGTTCCGAACCTGCCCATCGGGGGGTCCCGCAAGTTTCCTCTGCAACACTGGTGTTGGAAAAAAAAAAGCCGCAAAAACAAAAGACATCCAGAAAAGCATCAAGGAACGTCGACTACGGCAGTGGCGGCTGCAAGCGATAATCACGTTGTCGTAGTAGGCAATTGCAACGGGTATGCTGTACGGCGACGAACTCCTTACCCCAACGGTGCAAACATTGACAACCCGAAATGGTCACTGGGCTCACTTGTGAAGCCGCCTGTGCCAAAACCACCGCGAAAACAATACAGGGAAATAACTGGGTCAGCCAATGAAACCGTTGCGGCGGTGGTGCGCCGTCATGTTATGACATTCCGAGCAGCTCCCTCAGCCCCACCAGTTCCGAGGACAACGGAAGTGGAGGTACCGCAGACCATTTGTATGCTTCCCGTCTCCTTAGCGATACCGAGGCACTAAGCTCGGAGAGATGACGAGTTTCCATCGGTCACACGGGAGTGATCTTGGCCGAACCGCTTGGGACAAGACTGAGTCAGGCCTACGGGGGAATTGGGGCATTGTGGAGGGCAGTGAAGAATGACGGTGAGCCAGGCATCATGGGTTGTGGTGCATCGTACGCTGTGGCTAATCGTGTTGAATGACGGAGCCACAGATCTCCTTTCACATTAGCTAAGAGTTTAACACGAGAAAGATGTTACGATTCACCTTTTATGCGGGGTTGTTTTGCAGTGAATCTTTGTGCTGAGTCCTGCGTATTTCAACAGTGGGCATAGTCATTGAGTCGATGAAGCATACCGTGCATCGCTACCCTTGGTACTTGAATAATTGATTTCCGCTCCCCATACAACCCACTGATAGCGCGCCACGCGAATTTCAACAGTGAGCGGGCGTGAAGAAAGGGGACGGAACCTGAATAAAACAATCTCATGTGCACGAAGTTGCCTTGACGGTGTACCCCGCATTGGGATTCGGGGGCACCGCAGTAACAATCAGATTCGGAAACTTGCCAGCTTGCCCGGACTTGACCAGATCAGAATACAGGGTGCGGAGAGACATGGCAGTTACATGTGTAGTCCTGTTGTTCAATTTCATGTGTATCATTCTATCCAACTTCGACTCTAACGATGAACGCTTGAACAGTCAGTGGATTATCACTGGGCGAGCCTCGGCATGTTATGACTCGCTGCGACGATCTATGTACCCATCGTGCTCTTGCGTCCTGCGAGATTTACTTGTCAAGATCTCTTTCTAATGTCGAACCGCCGAGCGTGCCCGAGCTGCTGTCGCGCCGAAGCTAACAGGTCGCCGCCACACTGGTCTAAAAGGCTTGTCGAAGACTAGCATCATACTTACAGCTGGAGGTATAGAGGTATGATACAATTCTTACCTGCAGCCCTCTTGCAAAGATGCAACTCCCGAAGACATTCCTTTTCCTTGCTTTTGCTGCATACGTAGTACGTGCGGGGTGTACGCAATGCCCGGTGGATGGCCAGACGTTTACTGCTCCGTGCACATGGGATGGCCAAAGGTGTTGCCAGCAAGCTATTGGTCCATGTTGAGTCGCCATGCACTCGAGCGGGGTTACCCGGGATGCATGGCTTTATTTAGGTACACCAGGGGTAATGGCCAGGATACACTGGTCAGGCCTAGTCTGTTCTTATTTCGTGCGTGTGGCACGACCGCAGTTCATTTTTTGTGCACGACAACATCTAATGACAGGCTCATGACAGATAGCTGGAGAATTTGCGGGTTTCAGCAATAGCGACAATAGTGTTGACGGGTGCCCGATTACTATGCCCCTAACCTCAGGAAACTGCGCCGCATGCACACTCCTGAACCATGAAACGTTGAAAGTTGGAGTGAAGCTGAAGGACCCCGATTTTAAACGGTCGGATTCGGCCAGCTGTAGGTGTCGCGTTATATCAGGATCTATTATCCTGGGCCGTTGTAGTAGTAAGTACCTCTGAGAATGTTACGTTGGACCGCAGTCAAGTTTAAGTATACATTCAAAGTTATTGAGGATATAACATGTCCGCGCAATTATTGAAGAGAACAAATACGACCCACATGCAATACAAAATAACCATGCACCAAGACTTCCTCACGACAACCTTGCAACCATCTCCAGTAGGGAGGCAGCCGTCCCCGAGAGAGTGAGCATCCACTCCTCATCGAATCCGACCTTCCTCGTAAGGCCTCTTGCAACGCTGAGCACGTGTCTATCCTGCGCAAACGCCAGATAGGCGATCACCACCGCCATGATGTCAGCCTTTCTTCCCCTTGGAGCGACGACCACAAGCCTCGTGGTCGAAAACCATCTGGGTAGAACCGGGACTTCATATTCCTCGAGAGGCATCGCAAGTGCTATCCAATCGCGTGCCGCCAGGAGCTGCCCAGGCGAGAGAAGCATGTACTTCTCAGTGGCTTGAGGGAGAGCAGGAATGGCAAGGTGAAGTTTGCGTAACTCTCGACCAGCCCAAGTCAGTTCTTCGGACCAACTACCAGCACTTGGGTATCCGCCAGCTGCGCCCACGGATGGGCTCGATCCAGGGGGAACCACTGTAATCTGCAGGATGTGGGTGAAATGGTGGTCCGCGAAGGTGCGCAGGGCGGCGGCTTCGTTGGCGTTGTCCGCATAAGCAACGTACAGATTGTCTTCGACCAGATCCAAATGGTTCTTTTTGCTGGGGGAGTGCCCTGGGACTACAGGAAGGCTCGGGTGAACCTCTGATAGAGATGAGGAAGCAGTGCTGTCGTGAGACCTCGTGTCCCCGTCCGAATCCACCAATTCGAAATCATAGAATTCTTCGTCAGACAACCACTCAGAAGTGACGGAGTTCGGGGTTGGCGGGAGAACGGGGCTATACTTTGTAACGAATTTCCGGTAAGGGTAGAACGGACGCTCCTGAAGAGTGGTCCGAACCGTCAATGTGACCTTGCGGCGCTCTCGCAGGGACAGACTGTGTTTTGGGCAGGGTGACGTGGTCGACTCGCTGGGATTCGACGACACGACGGGTTGCATATCAAATCGCAAGTAAAAGGTTCTTAATCGAATGTGTTATCGAGCGGTGCCTTTGCGTCGTCCGTCGAGGAGTAGCAAGCGGCCGGGTATGAGAATGAAGTGAAATTAGAGCAAGCGAACTTTAGCTCGTCGAGTCGCAGACTGGACGAAGGAAGAATAGAAGGAACGTGGAGAAGGGAAATACACACTGGCCTCTATATGTACTGCTTGAGGGAGAACGGGACCAACCGCCTTACTACGGAGTGGAACATGGTGGAAAGCTGTCGTAACGGTTTTCAACGGTGCTCCAGTCAGATCTCCACTTCAGCCCATTACCAAAGGCACTGACGAAGCTTGAAAGGTGGACAACAATGGTGCTCGTGGAGCGGTGCCACAACTGTTTTGTCTTCGAAAGTTTCCCCGCCCGCTCTTCATGTTATCAATGAATTGTCGGTGATAAACTCACCGTGTCATTGTCCAGGTCCCTTATGCATGCGTACCGACCTGACCTGTGACCCGCATGAGCACCGTTGTCAATGCACGCCTTGAACGTTAGAGTGTGATAAACCAAAAACGAGTCCCTTGACAAGCAAGTGCGCACTGCCACCGTCTGCAGCGCTCTCCTCTGGCACCACATACACCAACGATCAATATTCAATGGTCAGACCGCAGTTCAGAGCATGAACGAAACACCGAACTGAAGCATTAGCAGGCAACTGGTGCCTACCTACCTCTCCCGAGACGTGCATACGATGACAGCGTGTCCTCACTGACTCTCGAGTCGGGCCGGCGAGTAGGGGACGGGCACACTACCAAGACACCTCACGGCGGTACACTTACAATCTACTCTGCTTCATCTGTCGCCCAGCAATCCTCCAGTACTTACACGTACTCTTATGCCTATGGTCCAACCGGTCTTGCTGGCCTCTTCAGGAACCGCTACGCTGCAGGTTGTGCGATTTTTGCTTCAGTAGGAGGCATCTCGTTCGGATACGATCAGGGCGTGATAGCAAATGTACTCGTTATGAAAGACTTCGTTTCCAGATGGCCTGTTGGACCATGGGAGAAGGGGATCATGAGTGAGTGCACGTGCTCCCGGTGGCGAACCCCCATCTTTCGCCTTGTGCGTGAATAGATACGTTGACACGGTGTCTGGTGTTATCTTTCTTCTTAGCTGCTGTGCTTGAGCTCGGTGCACTCTTTGGAGCACTTCTGGCGGGTGTATTTGCGGACAAATACTCAAGAAGACGTTCCATATTCCTTGCTTCCTGTAGGTGCCACCTCATCGCCTTGCTCGTAGGACGTGAACAATAATCCAACTTGCACGCTACCTAGTGGTTTTCTGCATAGGGTCGGGCTTTCAGGCAGGTGCACAGTCGCTGAATCACCTCATCCTCGGTCGCGCCGTCGGCGGCTTAGGTGTCGGCGCATTAAGGTAAGCCATGGGAAGCCTCATTCTTCTTCATATGCACGTCCAGCTATACACTTATTGCCGACTCCGTCACCTCAATCCGCACTCGGAACGCTAGCATGCTGGCCCCGCTCTACATGGCTGAAATAAGTTCTCCCGAACTCCGCGGTTCTCTTATGGCTCTCGAGCAACTCGCTATTGTCTCTGGCGTCGTATTCGGATTTTGGGCCGGTTTCCTCACACGAAATGGTATGTGCGTTGGATTTCCACGTCTTCCTCTTTTCTGGATAACTTACCACTGGTTTGGACCTTGTGTGAACTCGGCACATACATTATACAGTGCCAGGTTCGGCATCCTGGCGTATTCCCCTCGCACTGCAGTTCCTCCCTGGCATATCCCTCTGTTTAGGGTGTTTCCTTCTCCCGCCCTCCCCGCGCTTCTTGGTTCTCAAGGGAAGGTTGGATGAAGCTATGCAGTCACTTTCTAAGCTTAGGCTACGTACGGCCGCGGAGGCTCCGCATGATCCATTACTCCAGGTGGGGTTCTTTCTTTACCTTGGAGACCCGGGCATTGAATCTTGGCCGTGATCTTGCCATATTTAGCTGGAGTTCTTAGAGATGCAGGTGGACGTTGCCCTCGAAACCCAGTGCTTGGGCACGAATGACGGAGAAGGGTCGGCGAATAGTTGGAGAAGACTCTTTCGTCGGGAATACTTTGATCGGACGTCCATAGGCATCATGATCATGTTCTTTCAGCGTACGTCATCCACATACCTGGTTGGTTTTTGTGGGTCCATCACCACCTTATCTGCTACAGAGTGGAGTGGCATCAATGCCCTGTTATACTACGGTCCGACGCTCGTCACGAGCGTTGGTTTCGAGGGGGATTTAGTGACGTTACTTGTGTCGGGCGGTATCGGGGTTGTACAATTCTTGGCTGTTATACCCGCAATTCTTTACCTGGATAGGTTGGGTGAGGGTTCTTTTTCTCTGTCTGTTTTGCTTTCGGGGACATTGAGGGCTGATATACATAACTGAATACCCGCCGTACATCCGCTGCGCAACGTCCTTACCCTCTTTTCTTGGTGGTAACGGATGAGTGTAGGTCGTAAGCCTTTGCTGAGAGGTGCGCGTTTTCCACCACCTTTCTTCCCTGGAGTGGTCGTACGTATTGTTGAACTTGTCATGTCACTCTGAGCAGGTGGCAGCGCGCTAATGACCTTGTCTCATATCGTTATCGCCATACTCGTACGTCGTTCCTGACATTTGCTTCCTGTTTAACTATTAACGGAACGTCGTGTGATTTGTGTGGCGGCAGATTCATCATTACGAAGGGAGCTGGCCTGCTCATTCGTCCGCAGCGTGGCTGGCCGTTATGTACGTCGGTAGCCTTCTCCACATGTCCTATCACCGAAGTTAACTCTAAACCGTTTCTCCCGTCATAGATGCATATACACCTTCACAGCAGCGTACGGAGTGAGTTTCGGTCCGATCGGTTGGGTACTGCCGAGCGAGGTATTCCCACTTTCGATGAGGAGTAAGGGCGTGTCGCTGGCGACAGCCTCCAACTGGGTTAATAACTGTGAGTATTTTCATGATGGACTATATTTTGTATCCGAACGTTGATTGCTGGTTTCGACATTTTTGACGCTGACGCTGACTTTCGTTGTTTCCACCTGCCGATATGACATGCTCCTACGTAATTGTCGCCTTACGGCAGTTCTGATCGGTCTTGTCACCCCACCGATGATTCAGTCGTCTGCCGGGTAGGTCATGCCTCTCACTTCTCCCGCTCGATTTTTTTCCACCCCCGAGCTAATATTCCGTACATATGACGCGACCCACGACCCCTCGGTTGCCTTTACCGTGCGAAACGACCACAGAGCAACTTTTTTTCTCTTCGGAACGGCATGTTTCGCGGCACACTTTTGGAGTACGTACTTCGTCCCCGAGACTGCGGGTATCTCGCTCGAGGAGATAGATGCCGTGTTTGGTACAACGGCGGGGAAAGAAGACCGAAAGGTCAAGGTAGAAGTGAGTATTTTCCGTTTTTTCTTCTTCTTTTGGTCTTGGCATTGGGGCGAGGGGAAACGAGTATTCGCGAGAGAATACCAAAGGGTCGTGTAAAACTCAGGTGCCTTCTGAAGAAACTGGAAGTGACTGATGCGGCGATTACTTTTTTTTTTTTTTTTTAGCTCGAGCAGGACTTCGGCATACACGATCTTGTCAGGGGTCTCGTCGAGCGATCCGACTAAACGTCGGTTCTTCTGGCTTAAACTATGCTTGTCGTTACCGAGCCCGGCAAGGATTAGTCGTTACACTCGCCCATCCACCTGACCTTTCACGAGGGTTCGCCACTAGTACCAACGGAGAAAGTTTTGGATTCGCTTTTACCCCAAATAGTGCGATTAATCCGACTCGACACTGGAACACGAGTGGGTTAGGATGAATAGGCGCAGATCACGGAGGAGCGGATTTACATTGATACTAGAACTCACCGTTAGCCATACATACCCACTTCCTGACTAGTTAGTGAATAACTGCAAGATGATCGTCGCACGCCTTTCCCCATGACTATGATTTTAGGGTATATGCGGTCACGGTGGACTACTCAACTGTACCGTAGGAAGAGGAAATTAGATAGTACAACATAATATTGGCACCGTACATTATTCCCTGAGCGGTCGATGAAGGCGAAAGGAGCGGGGAAATGACAAGGAAGGACAAGCGGCTACTTAGAATGTCAAATAAACAGAAGGAAAGAAGAAAAAAGGAGCGACAGGAACCCATGACGGATCTACTATACCGAGACGATCTCGACGGATGACCTAGGGACCCCAAGAGTAACAGACGAACCACAACTACACCGTAGACTTTACTCTCTTCCGCCCCGTCAATGTAGAGTATGCACTCGAGATCTTCCGGAGGGTTCTACCGGGAGATTTTGGTGTGCAAGGAACGTGTGGATGATCCACCACATCGAGCATACCAAGTGGCGGCGGAGGGAGTGGAGGAGTTGAAGGAGGGAATGCATAGTAACCAGAAGCAGGGAACGTAGGAATGGGAATTGGAATCGTATGCACGTGTGTCGCACTCGTGTTCGTGTTAGTCGCCCCGGCAATCGCGCTAGCGACGTGGGGAGGCAGAGGTACCGGATCAGATATTTCGAATCGTTGCTTCCTGGACTTTTTGCCTCCTGGCCCTTGAGAGCGCGACCTAGAAGACGAAGGAGAGTGGGATGGAGATGACGCGGGAAACTGTGTTTGCGTATGAGTCTGTGACTGTGGATGACATTTCTTCCGGCTCGCATCCCGCGAAGCCGACGTGGTGGGCTCTCGTCTGCCCTTCTTCTCTCGGTCACGCGGGACTGGAAAGTAGTGGACCGACTCGTTCGGGTTTGAGTAGAGGATCCTCGCTTCCGAGGCCGCAAGAACGTCGGGACGGTCCCCTCTGCCCATCATCAACCCGTTGGCCGTCGGTGATAATGGCAACGAGGATGGCACCGATGACGTTAGTATAAGGTCAATATGATGCGTCTCATATGCGGAAGGAGCGAGCTTAGGGGGCTATTAATATTAAGAAATAAAGCATCCTGGTCAGTTGAAATCCGCGGGAGAAGAGGAAGGGAATAAGAAGGAAAAGGAAATTTAACCCAGAGAACCAATGTCATAGGAACAGAAGCATCCGAATGATCCCAAAAGAGTGACCGAGGAACTCACCACTTTTTTCTCATGAAGAAACGGTGACGGGGCGGCATCCACGGTCCTTTTCCTCGGCACCGCATCTAGGCCTATCATATCCTCACTGTCCACCGAAGACGGTGAGGAAGGTAATGGCACAGCGGGTACCGACGTTAAGGTGGTTTGTACTGGTGGTGGACGTTTCACTGGTTTTGATCGTTGTGGTGACAGAGGGGGGGATGGAGGGACGTAAACATCCCAACCTCCGTTCTCGCTGCTCTTCTCGAGTTCGTTCATTTGCTTCTCACCCACCGCTCCCACGTTCACGCCCATGTCCACGACGTCAACGTCCAGCTCAACGACTTCCCGTTGATGACACCGGATTTGTTCATCCTGTACAGCAGCAGCCCAGCAGATGTCTGAAAAGCAATCTGTCGGTGAACGAAGGAGCTGTTCGTCGAGGGCGTCGAGGCAACTGGCGTCGAATCCGGCATCGCGCAACGCACTATCAAGTGCGACGAAGGAAGGGAATTTGGGGGACCGGGGTAATGAGATGTTGTCTGTGGGATCGACAGGGTTTTGTCCCGCATCTCCATGGTGCTGGTACTCGGGCATAACGAACGTTTCGTCAGTTGGCACGCTGGAGCCCGCATTCCTCCAAATGCCCTCCAGCGGGGAAGGTCGTGAGCGTAGATGTGGACGGAATTCATCACCCATGACGCAGAACGCGTTAAGCTATTGTCATCTCGTCAGCCTGTTGCGGCCCCGATAAGAGTGGGAAATAGACGTACCGGGGAGTCGAGAACGAGGTCGTCTATACCGGGAATGGATCTTGGCATGAAGGAACATGTACGTGCGTACTTATCGCGAGGAGTACATCTATCGACGGAGAAGTTCGTCTCGGCCAAGTTCATCGCTCTCTACAGCTTGGACGTCAGAAGGAGGAGAAGGGGGGGTGTACAGGGTTAGCCCTGATATGAGATACTGGTGAAGTTTAATATACGGACGGAAGACCCGAATTGACGGGCGTCCAAGACGAGTAGGCTGGGAGCACTGGCCGTAACGTTGCCGGCATGATAAGGGCCTCCCTGTGTCACCGCAATAACCACCGGGGCTCCCGAATCTGCAAACGTGCGCTTAGTGCACACATCCAATCAGAGAAACGGACCGCCGTGTCAGAGCTGTTCGTTATTAATTGCGACTTATGCGAACGTGAACGGTACATAATCTCACTAAATTATGGCTCGTTTGTCGGGACAGCTGAAAGAACGCCTCGTGCCTTTCGTCGGCCCTGAAACAATTAAATACATACGCTCTGGAGAGCAACACCGACGGATTCGGCGGACAAGTGTATTATGTACTTACAATCCTCGAAGAGTTTCGCTAGGTACCGATGAACCTGGTTTTCTTTTCGCCGCCTGTTTCGACGGTTGTAAGCTATTCTGCGGTAGCGATTACGGTTGGGGGCAATATTATTTCGAGTCCGCCAATAATGAACCCCCCTGTTAAACTAATTGCAAATTTGCAGTCAGCCGCTATCATTTTCTTGAGAGTGAAACCAATTAGCAGCACGGCCCGAACTCGTTCCAAGCTCGAATGCGACTACCAACGAGCTCACATGCGCTGAACACAATTTTTTTCCTTACATACTACATAATCGGGACTCGAGAAATGCATTCTACGGCTACTACCCTGAACCGTCGAGGCGGTTCAACCGGCGGTTAATCGTCAAAAGTCGTGTACCTCAGCAGTCTACCGGGAGCCGTGGATGCTGCCCTCAATCCGTGGATCTTCCGGTACTGTACACACGTCCATGCTGTCTTCTGTTCAGTTATTCCTTTCTTGAATCCGTTTTACGTTCCAACTCGTTCTGTTGTCCAGTTCATACAGGGGCGCAAGGAGCTTACCATAACAAGGCTCCCGTATTGGACCCGAACAGTTACCACGACGAAAGGAAGAAACGCATTCCGCTTCTGGGGTAAGCACGGGGAAGCCCTGGGTCCGAAGCCTGGCTCGGACGATGTCAGGGTCCTAGGACTGGAATTCAGTCATTGGGTCTGGCCAGCGACAGACCACAACTTAATCGAGTTGCAGTGGCGTTATGTTCAACTACTCGTACTTACAACTGGTGAAGAATGTAAGTAGTGACGCAGGAAAAAAAGAGTTTCATAGAGGACCACCACACTGGATCAGATAGGTATGTGCCGTACAGCATCGAAGACAGCACTAGGACCTTCAAGACGTCGGTTACAACACGGTGAAACACACATTCCGCTTTGTTGGACTCATGCTAACGAGGTTACGGGACCACGTCGCACGCCTACATGTCCCTATTACAAAGAGTCGCAGCTAATTGGCACACACAGCATCCATTCCAGCGTCAAACTGCGGGTGGGCTGTGTTGTTCCGCATGTGAACATATGGCAACCGGTTCACCTGCGTGACAGACTATGGCGAGCACCGCAATAGGGTGACATCTTCCAAACAGAATGGCCGAAGGTACAGGAGGTATGTGTCTTTCCACTGTTCCAGTTAACACCATTTTAGCATGACCAGTGCAGAGTTAAGTTCGTAATGTGGCATATCAATCAATGATCTTGAACGCTGGATCTTGGCACACATCCGTGATGTGCCGTATACAAGCAGTCACCTGCTGACAGTGAGGTCTCAGTTGATACTTGATCGTGGTTTTAGGTGTGCCTGCGGAAAGTTGACGACAGACACCCTTGCGAAAAGGTAAGCGGCAGTTTGTCACTTTTGTCAACGTTGGAACTTTTCTTCTGCACACCCTGGTTCGCTGATGTCGGGCCCAACACAGTGGGCATCACTCACATGCCGCGGTGTTGCAATGTTCGGGGGTTACAAGACATACGGAGTTAACCCGTGTATCTCAGTGAACTTTACCCCATAGTCTGCTCTCCATGACACCCATCAGTGGCTCCCGCAACTTTAGTTGTTTCACGAATCTTAGCAAACAATGACAAAACCTCTTCTCTCATCAGCGCCTGCCTTCTGGGTGGTATGTTGCGTTCTTAACATCAAACGTTACCCTCAATGGATCGCGACTTCGGCGAATGTCATGGTTTAACGGTATATTCCCCCGTAGTCAAGACTACAACACAGAATCACTGGGTATATGACGATATCTGCCGTATGGTAGTGCTTTATGCTAATCGCCGCGGTATCCGTCCGAGGATCATCTATGTTCCCGGCCTGTACAAAATGGGGTCTGCTTCTTCAAGCTAGAATCAACGGTACGAAGCTCCTGTATGGTAATCATGCGATGCCACGCAACCATCCTCGACAATGAGTAGGCCCAACTAGGACGATTCTTATAGGGGTTGGATGGTCAGTGATACTGCATGCTTTTCGCCTCTGAAGGCAGGATTTACGACATTATAACGTCAGGCATTACCTTTGCTAGCTCCTGGAACTAGCCACCTACTCGAGTGAATGATCCCCTACAGGCTACTGCAGGGCAGTGTTCAGCAGGACAAACTGGAAGTTAACACGCAGCAATGCACGCCACTTCAACAAAGACCTCCCGAAAAACGAAAAGTACGATGTAGTTCTTCTGTCGGGTGACTTTCGAATGACAAGTTGGTGGAATTTATGGATGGTCCCAGGTTGAGGTATTCAGCTAGGATAGAGCCGCGTCCAGTAGACATGACGATTGAATATTAAAGCCGTAATCGAGTCAATTGTCTGCAGTCAAAGCACAGAATTACACGCTTGCGGGGAGATCTAACACCTACGCTAAAGGGCGTTAAGCCAAGTTTACCGTACTCATTCAAGTCTATAGGAGAAGATAACGAGCATCAGCTGAACATGTTGGAATCGACTGCAATATCATGCACATATGTGACCAGTTTGCTCCCTAGCAAGGCTGCCGGATGGAGATTGTCGCAATAAGGCGTTCCGCTTGCACAGAATCAATGCATGAAAGCTCTTGGAGCAAAGGGGATGCAACCGCACGGAACACCTGTTTAATTCTGGCGCAGGGGAAAGTGAAAACTAACTTATCATGAACATTGTCAAGTTATTTATGGCACTGCACCCCCCCAAATTTGAGATGGTATGGTTACGTTCCATCCCAAGGGACGCGCTTAGTGAATGACAATGCAGCGTTGCTTTATAGCAATTGCGGCGGCCTATCGCAAGGCGCAGCAGTATCGTAGATAAGAGCTATGAAGTTACCTTGTTTCCTTGCTCTGAATTTAGACCGGAAATTGGGGATCGATGCAGAGGACCAGAAGGTGGAGATAAACATAGTATGAAAGGGGGAAAAAGGAACTTTCTGAGCCAAGCGTTCAAGGGAAAACCAGGCAATTGACATATGCTTCCTGCCCTCTTATAAGCTACATCCGCGGATGGACCCAATAACGGTGGCACCCGTAGATGTGAATAGGTGAAAGCAACAAAGCAAGTTTCCAATCGATAGTTCCGCAATGCCGGCGCCCATCGGACCCAAGAACACTAAGAACAGATGAAACCATGATGCACCAGAGAGGACAAGTGTGTACGTACGTCTTGGTTGGTGATTGATTAACTTGGTATTCGTCGGTTTTCTATTGGCCCATCGATGGCTTTATAATCCAATAAGTCTAACAAGATTCCCGGGACGTATTTTCAACCGTTCCCTAAACAGCTCGTGTCCCCTTAGTGTTAAAAATGAAACAGAAACTGTTCAAAAAATTCTGCAAATTCAGCTAATACGAAAAGTTCAAGCACTTGCACGTAACCAACTCTCTTAATCTTCATCCCGACCAAAGACCAACGACGGCTTCCTTTCTATACTTTCGGCAGCGTGGGATCCCCTGGTAGTTAATTGGCATGAACGTGGGCATGAGGGGCGAGGCGAGGGCGTCGGGAGGGAAAAAATATGTCGTGTTGAAACGGCAACGCGGAGACAAGGGCTGGGGACTCAGGGGAAGAGACCAAGACAGTGAGGGACAGACGTACATGCACAGGGATGGCGACAGATAGGGAGACAGACATGAGACAGAGACAGGGTTATCACGATTCGATCAAAACAGTGCCCAAGAGACAGGGAGGCAGACCAAACAGAGACTTCTAGTCACGAAGAGCAACTCATCCATGCCAGGAGCGCGAGACGATACAACAGGGCGGTAGCAAATGAGTTAGACGGTTGATCTCAGACCACTGCGAAGCAAGGATCAGCACACTCCGAAAGGCAGAAAATTCGTCAGGCCCACTGAGTGAAAACTGGACTCCTCACCAAATCAGCGGCCGCAGATTGTGGGGGGTGTTTCCTTTTTAGGATTATGTTTAAATAGTGCGAAATATCGCCGGATTGCTTTGTTCCCGGCGGTCTCATTCGACTAATTATCGACATCCACGAGCAGTAACCTGGAGTACTAATAGTCTAACTCGCTCGTCGTCGTATATACTCTCGAGTCTACAAGTGTGCGTATGTGACGGAAAGTAGCACTTGCGGCCACACGATAGTCAATTCTCGTTTGGGAGGTAAACTTTGAGGGATCTCGAAGGAACCATCCAAGGGTTCCTGCTCGAGATCGACTGAGGAAAATACATGAAGTGTCTAAGGCTTTATATACGTCGAGAGACAAACGAGAAACTAAAAAGAGAAGAAGGAGGGAGAGAGAGGGAAAGCATGACAAGAGGTGAGCTCCGGGGGAGAGCGAGGTCTTAATCCCAGGCGTTACGAGTCGTTGCATTCGCCCTCCTGATCTTTGCAACGAAGATCACCTAGTCGTGAGGTTGTGGAGTTCGCAAAATGGGTCGTTAGCTGGTTCGTTAAGCGTCGCGAAGTTCTATTGGCATGTTGACGAGTGCGAGGAAAGTTGCCCTCTCTTACACCCCATCATCCAAGACATCTCCTCATGGCGACTTCGATAAAGCCGAGTTCGAAGCTACTATCATTGCCTCTTGCAATAAACACCAGCATGAGCACTGGGAAGACAAAGATTATCGCAACTGCATATCCGTCGACGACTATTTCAGTTTGGTGACTACGAGACTCTATGGCCCGAAATCCAGACACAACTGCACGTTGCCGCCTACGCTGAATCGCTGGTAGATACGTCAAAGCCACGAATAGCGAAAGTTTTGCAGTACTTTGAGAGGAAGAAAGAGGAGGCGTACCTAGTAATGGAGAGGATCGAACCCATACACTCTCCCTCGGACCTCCCCAGGAGGATGCTAGAGGCCATTACGTGGTTGGCGACGGTTCCAGCTCCCGACGGGCACGTACTTGGCCCGCTGGGGGGCGGTCGCATCCGCCACAGCTTCTCCAAGAAGTATACCGCCTCTTTTCATTTCCAGTCCGTCCAAGCACGAGAGCGCTATATGAACCGAGTGTGACCGTGCTTGTATTATCTTGGGCATCCTCCATCCGCTAACATGTGATCTGGTTCAGGGGCGTACGATACTCCAGAACCAGTGCCGGAATCAGGAGGATTGTATCAGTATTACCAATGAGAGATTGATATTCACGCAGTCCGACATGCACGGTAGCAACTTTGGCGTTGACGAGGAGGGAAGGACGGTTCTGCTGGATTTCGGCGAGGTAGTCCTATTGCCGGAATCCTTCGCTCGATTCACGTTATCCTCAAAGGAGGAATTTTCCCCCATGATTGGGTCCTTGGGCTTTTTGGGCGAGTCCAATATGGCCTTGATGGGTAAAGTTGCCTATGCCTTGGCCATGGTGTTTGACCCGAAACTCGGTGCATCAACTCCTGCTTGATATGGGTTTACAACTAACGTTCATCGTAGGTCTAGATGCGAACGGCTTTCCTGTGACCAGCAATAAGCAATAGGGATAGGCTACGGCCCATGTACACTGGCGATTTCCTAGCCAAGTCTAGTAGGTAAACCCCTCTACTTGCTATGGAATTCAACCCCGTAACTAATTTAGACATATGACGGTGGTATCATCTTGCGCCGAAAAGATATCAGCACCGAAATCATCCGAGATCGATGTAGCTGCCCGTATTAACAAGGAGAACCAACCCCTTCTCAAGCATCGACAATTGACAGTCACACCCCCATGCCAAACCCGAGAGGAAACACCGCTGTAGCGTCTGGCCGAGCCCAGGCGGGCACCTCACTCATCAAGACTGTCAAGATCGAGCAACCTCACTCACGTGGCTCCCATTCGGTGAGATGTAGGACAGTCCTCAATTGCAGGACTTCCTCAAGCACTATACTAACGTCAGCGACTTGCCTGAGGCAAGAGAGCCATGGCATATTAAACATTCGAAGCCGGGGTTCTATTATTCGGAATGCGAATACCCCTGGGTGCTAATAAGAGTAATTAAAAGTGATAGAGCGAAGTACGGGTTGTGGGTCGATCCCGCAAGAACTAGCGAACGACTATCTACCTTTCTCATTTTCACCCATCAACCAACGACCGACCCATGTACAGTAGCGCACGCACAAAACCGTCGACGGTTGAAAAGTCGTAGATTACTGTAATTACATAACCGCCTCGAAGTCTGGCTGCCGGACGCGTAACACAGACTGCGGTCTGCGGCAGGTTGGCTGGTTGGTAGATATTTACCATAACACCGGGATAGGGGCCGCGACTTTCGTGTTATCGCAGTATGCAACATACACCACCATCCCTACCTCATGCAATGGTATGTTGGGCATATATGCACCATCTAAAGAAACCCAAAACACTCTCAAATCAACTGCCGGTTTCTTATGTTACAGATGTAGCGTCGTCGTAGGCGGACTCAGAGATGACTCCACTACTCAGGCGTGTACTCAAACGCGTTCGTCAAAACACAGAGGGTTACGGTGTACAAAGAGCACACAAACCTGGATGTGCCCAGTGAAAGGTTGGTTGACGGTAAAGCAAGACCGTCCGCATATCACCGTATGAGCTCTAAGAGCCAAGATATTGTCTCCGCAAAAATAGTTATATGCAGTGCATGTAGTGTATCAGACAGGAATGAGATCGCGAAGGCATAAGCTAAAGAACTAGAGAAAGGGAAAAAAAAAAGGAAAGAAAAAAAGGAAAGGACAATGTCACAAAGACACAAGGTAATAACGTAGGTTAAAGCGGTGAAAAGTATAACTTCGGTAACGCGTTTGAAATGAAGTCAAGTAGGAAAAATTTACAATGAAAGAGAAAAGAAAGTTGGCACGCACAACCAATAGCCCCAATGCTACTTGCACGTCACCAGCGTACCACCTCACATCTGCGTTGTCGGATTGAGCAGACAAGCGTGTTCGAATCGGAAGGTGAGGGGGACAGTACGCTGTGACACCAAGGAACCCGAAACCAACCCTCTTCATCTTCATCCCAACCAGAGACCAACAACAGCTCTCCCTTCTATACTTTCGGCAGCGTGGGATCCCCCGACGATTGTGACATGAACGCGGGCGCGAGGGGCGCGGCGAGGGCGTCGGGAGGGAAGAAATACGTGGAGTTGAAACGGCAACGCGGAGACAAGGGGAGGGCGACTCAGGAGGAGAGACCAAGACAGTGAGGGACAGACGTATATGCACACGGGTGGCGACAGATAGGAAGACAGACATGAGACAGAGACAGGGGTATCACGATTCGATCAAAACAGTGTCCAAGAGACAGAGAGGCAGACCAAACAGAGACTTTTAGAAGAGCAACTCATCCATGCCAGGAACGCGAGACGATACAACAGGGCGGGAGCGAACGAGTTAGAGGGTCGGTCGAGACCACAGCGAAGCAAGGATCAGCACATTCCGAAAGGCAGAAAATTCGTCAGGTTTGGTTGCCCGTCTTCGTCAGCATCAATCAGTTGGTGCCATTTACACCTTCATGCTCAGCATCCCCAGCCACAACTCCGTTTTCCTCCAGTTGCTCACTATCAACTACATCTTCCGTTCCCTCTACATCTTCAGTACCTCCACCTCCATTATGTACCGCTGTTGCGGCAGTGTTCCCGCTCGCTGACCGTCGCGAACCGCCCCCTTGAGGACCTGATCGCGGTGGATTTGCACATCGATCTTTGCCATGCGCGATTCGAAGGTTTGCGTAGTCGGGCTTGTTTTTGATCCCATCGATGGCCTTAATCGCGTTCGAAATATTCGTGAAGTTGACGAACGCACAGTTCCTGCAAGGCAAGGTATATCGATATCCATTCTATCACGCAGATCCAGAAGAAAGCGCTTACTTTTCCTTGAGGAAATTGACAAGCTCGATCTCTCCGTACTCTTCGAAGTCGCGCTTAAGCTTCTCTTCACTGAAGACCTCGAAGTCCTCAATGTTGCCTATGTACACGTTTCGCGTCGCACCAGAGTGGACTGCTAATGCGAGTGACGGGGGAAGTGGACCCGAAACTTTACCCCATCCAATCTTGAGCCGCCGGTTGTTCAGTGTTAGTCCTTGGTAGGATGACACCTGGAAGAACGTAAATGCGGCTGCAGGGTCCACAAACGTAACGAACTACGGAGTAACAGTCGTTAGTCGATGTAAGGAAAGAACGTGGCACCCTCACCGCAATGTGCTTGTCCTGCATATATCTCACGCTCTGTAACACGCCACCACGAATCGCATTGCACAAGTCTTCCGCCGTAGTTTCGGGATGAATGTTCCCCAAATACACCGTTCTATTCATTCCCTGCATGCCCATTCCAGCAGCGCCGGCAGCACCAAGGTTCATACCGTCAGGAGTAAACGCAGCGTAAGGCGAGAATGGGCCACCGAATGCACTGTGCCCAAATGGGTTTGCCCCGGCACCGGGAGTGAGCGCAGCAGATTGCGCCACAAGTGATTGCGCTGCGGCAGCCTGCGCGGCCTGTGCTGCGGCCTGCTGAGATTTGGGAACGTAAGCGCAGCGGTCCTTGCCATAGTTAATACGCTTGCCCGCCCAAGCAGGTTCGGTCGGAAGGGTATTGACAACCTACCACGACTGCATGAGCAACCTTGTCCACGAAGCTGATGTTATTCCCACGCACCTTGGTAGCAATAGCGATGCTCAAAAAATGCACAAAGCCGATATTCTTGTCTCGGACAATCTTGACTTGATCGATGAGACCGAACCGGCTCAAATCATCTCTGAGTTGTTCTTCCGTCATGTTCTCGTCCAAGCCACCCAGATAAACATTCCTGCTCGCGTTGCTCTGTTGGATTGCGAGCTGGACCTGAGCGCTAACAGGGGACGGCTTTCCCCAACCAATTTTGAGCTCTTGTCCGTGAAGAGAGAGTTTCTTTATTGTTGCATCCGCGTGGAAGGCTGCAGCAGTAGCAGCATCAAGGAAAGAGAGGAATACGCAAGACTTTTCTGGCAGAACACGAATGGACTCGAGTGGTCCGAAGTGTACCAGATTTAAGAGTTCGTCCACAGAGGCCGTCGCAGGTAAGTTTCCGACGTATACAGTTCGTCCAACGAGAGCGTTAGGGGCGCCCGAGAGAGCAGCAGAAAGAGCCGCGGGGGAGTAAGCCCCGGGAGTCTGAGGGATGTTCACGTTAAGGGACGGAAGACGTGGTTGCTGGGAGAAGGCCTTCGAAGACTTTCAAACCTGATTCCTGACGCTTTTGGTGTACACTCACCTGCCCGAAATTTCCTGAAGGGCTCGAATATCCAAAACCGCCCAACATCCCCACACTAGGCAAGCCCATGCCTAGCATCCCATATCCGAATTGACTCCCTTGACCCTGACCACCTCCTTGTTGCTGTTGTTGCTGCTGGGCAAAACCACTGCTGGTCATCGGGTGTGGGCTCATCTGCACTTGACCATGTCCGTTTACACCCACTCCGGTGTTGATAGTCAAGGAAGGGGTCGAGTATAATGCGTTAGATGTAAAGGACGGCGAACCGGCAGGCTGATAACCGGGTTGATTGATAGAGGCTTGGGGGCCATAACCATAGTTGATAAACGGGTCGCGGGTGGAAGTACTGCTGGAATTAGCTGTACCGCCTGTAGCTGTCGAAGAGAGACCACCAGTTGTCCCAGTAGTTCCAGTGTACGAGGGTGGTGACCAGCGAGCTTTTTTGGCATCAGGACCTCCAACTGTATCCATAGACCTCTGTAGGGGTTGGTTCTGGTGAGTCATTACAGCAGGAGCAAAGACGACCCAACCGACCTTCATCATGTCGAGATCAAAGCCGTAAGAAGGGTAGTGAGTAGCGAAAGCTGTTTGAGTGTCGTCCATCGATGCGAATGGAGAGCAATAGGGTCCAAACGAGTGTGTGGTCGGAAGAGGAATGAAGGAAAGTGAATTGGTAACGGCGGAAACGTCGTTGGAGAAAGTTCAACGAATAATGATGATGGATAGTTAAACCACAGGGCAAAAAAAAAGGGTAAATGTTAGAGAAGGAACGAACCCAAATGACAGGTGGGGGTAGAGAACGTGTGTGATATGGACGGATGTGCAAAGTGTAATTGAGCGTGCAAAAAGGGCGTTTTTTCGACGATCTCTTTGCAACGCTGTGTCTGATGTTTCAAACGAGTGTGGTTGGTGGTGGTGGGGAAAGAAAAGAACGTAGAAAAGAGAAAGAAAAGAAAGAAAAAGCACGCACAACAAATGGGTAGAGTAGGGGGTACGAGGAGAAGTGGGTTCTGTTGTGCCGTATAGATAAAACTTTTTGTATAAACGACAAGGACAAGACCACGACGAGATCAAGACCGACGCCCTGTCAGACACAAAAATGAAAACCTGATACGGCGAGCTCGACGGCAACACCTACGTTAATATGCTTGACGACGGCGACGACAAAAAACGGAAATGAAAAGAAAGAAAAAAAAGGTAAGTAAGACTCGTCAAGCCAGTTCAAGTCGAGTGAAACTGGAAAAAACAAACGAAACCGGAAACTGTCTCGACTCTAGCCGGCCTGTCAATTGGTAGTCTTACATATGTAGTCAAAAAATCTTTATTGTCTACCCGCACGGACACGAATTCATTTTATCACGGAAAGCTATCTGAGGTATCCCCAAGAGCCTCCCAGAGCATCTCCTCGTACTCTGCAGCATTTTCCATGTCTTCTTCGTCCAATGCCTCGTCTTCTCTCAGCTCTGCCTCCAGTGCCTCCTCGTCTGTCTCACTCGACATCCAATCCGCTTCCACTTCACGCTCTCGGTCCGCACGCCTCGTCGCCTCCCGCATGTACGTCCTCGAAAAACAGTCCAGCGGATGCACTCCTAGGGCGGATGGCGGGCGGATGAACGGCATGTATAGGTCTCTGTGGGTAGACACCGCAGGCACGGCCGGATCTCCTTTTTCGCATCCGCCCTCATCTCTAAACCCGGCGGGGTGGTCAGTGGAACGATTAAAATGACGGATGGCTGCAGATTCATTTTCGGCGTCGCTCGACTCGGTATCATTACGGGAGCAGAGCTCGGCAAAGAATTCCTTGTGGCTTTTGTACCGCATGCCTAGCGTCTCAATCGCATGTTTAATGGCGCTTACAGTGAGACGCTGCAAACACCATTAGCGCACCAGACGTGCACTTGCCATCGACGAATCGTACCTGATCACTGGACCTCCATGCCAGACTGCCCTGCTTGAGCCGGATCTGTCCCTCTTTCCACGCGATCGCACGGTATATGACATCTGTCACAAAAAATACCACGGCAGCCTGGAGGTGCCGGATCAGGGTCGCGTCAATTGCGAACGGTAGCTCTTCTTTAATCTCATCGGTGCTTGCATCGTCCGGCGGTGACCCGCACTCGGATGCGGTAAAAAAGCTGCGTGTCAAGCGTCAGAGATGAAAGAATGCCAAACGAAGTACGAGGCGATACACACCCCATCAACCGCGCCAGTGTATTCAAATGTAACAAGTCCATCCCCTGCGCACGGAGATAAGCAGCATCGACACCGAGTTTACTGAACATCGACTTGAGCTTGGACCGCAATGTCAAACCATGTGTGGTTTGCTTCACTTTCGTGGGCTCTTCGTCGTCCGATTCAACATTTGATGTAGGCGCAGACGACGTGCACCGACTCTTGTCTTTGGCTTTGCGACCTGGTTTCAGACGGCCTAGGCCCACAACCTGCCCGATGTCGGTAGTCTCGACTTCGGTAGTGCTATAGGAGGCTTCCTCCTTTCCTTGCAATCTGGCTCGACGCCGTCGCATGTAGAGGCGTTTTTGGAGTCGGCGCCGTGACTTTGGAGAAAGAAGGTCTGCATTTAACGTAGCAGGACCTTCGCTCGCAGCTCGAACATGGTTCTGCACGAAATCAGTCGCATCTTGTTGGGCATCATCAGTTACAGCAGCTTTGGTCGGTGGAGAGCTACTCGAGACTAAGAGAGATCGGTCAGTGGCGGGTATGGCCTTGATGGGGATGGATGACATTGTCATAGTCGTGTTACTTGGGACTGTGTTGTTCAATTATATCAGTTACCCAAGACGAGGAAACGTACAGCGATGAGATATGGCATTACCTCCAGAAATTGCCAACAGCACCGGGTCAATCATGGCATTAGAAGGGTCGTCAACAATCGTATCTGTCACGTTCATTATCGTCTGCATTTCTCGCTCGTGCTCATGACTTGGAGGGGTCCCTTCTCGGGTTTCCAAAAGTGGGCTCGCAGCATCCTGATTTTCTTTGTAGCTCCTTTCTATCCTCAACGATTCCTCGTGGTCTCTGAGAATAGAATCTAGGGCGCTTAAGTGAGCGTCTCCGAGGCATGCTAAATGATCTTCACGTTTTCCTAAACGGAGACGTTTTGCAGGAGGCTGATTTGGGCTCATGGTCTCGGCCTGGTTTGCAACGGAGGATCGATCTACCTGTGTGCCAGCCGCGTGTTGTGAATCAACGCACTCCTGCGGCTTTGCATCAGCATAAGAAGCAAATTTCCTTGCACCAAGCCGTCGATAAGGACGCCTAGCATTAGTACCGTCACCCTTGCGAGGTCTGCCCCGTGGACGTTTCTCCTTCTCCTTTCCTTTCTCCGCACGAAGGGATTTTCGATACCGCTCAAGCAAAGCGGAGTTGTCCCCTTGGATGATGCATGATGCGAGAGTCTCCTCTACTGCAACCCATGCATCCGAAACCTCGTGTGCAGGCTCCAGTTCCAGGTCAGAACCGGAGTCCTCCTCGTCTAAATCGAAGTCTGAAAGATATCCGTCTCCATTCTCTGCTCTGTCTAGGCTCTCAGCGCCCTCTTCAAGAGCTGCGAGGTATAAGTCGACCTCCCACACGCTTCGCGTTGGAACAGCTGCAGCAATCAGGTCAGGACGCCAGCGCGAGTAGGCGGAGAGTGCACGGAAGAAAGCGTTTTTCTCGGCTGGCGTCCATGGTTTAGACATGACTGGTGGTTTTCCATCCGCACTTCGAGTACGCAAACGCGAGGATGACGTTCCCTCGCCTGCTATGTCATGTTCTGTCCATCCAGTTTCGAATTCGAACCCTGTCCGCGTCTCGTCCAAGTGTTCCAAGTAGGGCCGAGTGGTGTCTGGTTGCATGATGCATAGCGAGGACGGGCGTGACACTGTCAATTGCGTGTGACAAAATCTTCTCGACAGGGGCTAATTACGAACTTCATAAAAGGAGACCCAGCTGAGGCATCTGCAGTGGAGAGTTATGCAGGCTCGTGGGTGAAGGTGCAGCGGTTCTGTAGTGTAGTGGTTATCACTCGGGATTTTGAATGCAATTTCCCGAAACCCAGGTTCGAACCCTGGCAGGACCTATTCTTTTATTCTTTTATCATTGACAAGAAATAAAACAACATTTTTGCTTCTAGTGGTCTACTGTAATGCTGGACAGCGAAACTCGACCGCGTACAGTTGTGTGCTCGCGACGACACTGCGGCCTCCCAGTCATCCCTGAGTTGTGCGTCGTTCAGCGCTTCCTGGTCCCGGGTGTCCATGCCCGTCACCTTCCATGTCTCCGTTTGGTCGGCGCCATCGTCCGACTGATACGGTGTCACATGGCCTCAGGATGATCAGGAAGCTCTCATGGTAATTCCCCGGGCCGTACGGCCAATGTTCATTGGGGTTTGCTGTCACTTTGACCCCGCCAGCCCTGCCTAGGGTGACCCAAGCTGTTTAGGGCTACGATGGCGTCTGCCCTACGGAAGGACTATACGTCTCACACCACCCGATACTTCATCCTGATGCAGCTTACGTGCATCAAAAGGTGAGTTGATTGATTCAACCACCAGTTCGCCACGTGGCGGCACACCTATCAGCAGCAGCCATCGTACCGAGTTGGACCGCGTCTAGGGAATCATGCGTTTACCCCGCATGTTTATCGCCACAGCACACAAAAATGCATGGAATGCTGTGCGGGCGCTCGGCATCATGGCCGTGTCAACGACTGGTGTCGGCAGATCTTTAGGAAATCTCAGGAGTTTCAATCTCAATCAGTACCTTAGCTCGGGAAACCAAGCTAAGAGACCTCGGAAGCCTCGCGGGTGACCCGCTGGCTCAGTGATGGGGGGACTGAATGTAGTGACCGGAATGAGAACTCGCATGAGAAGACTCGAGTACCTAACGTTGGTCATTTTAGAAGGCATTCATAAGAGTGTAACGGTTACGGCCTGCCGGTTGCAACGAACCTTAATGCTGGCAGGTCTACGCATACCTGCTGTAATGCCGCACCTTCTGTTTCACCGTCGGAAACTTGAAAGAAGTCTCATGTTGCCAGACGGGTCACGTATTGAGATTGTGTGGCACGTACGGTGTTGTGGGTGTGTATCAGTTAGTTGCAGTCCACCGCAAAGTCCGATAATTTGGGGCCATTTCATGTCTGCGGGGCAATCGGTTAAGCATATCATTAGAGGAAGCGAGAAACACCCCAGCTTAACTACGTCGTCTTTGGCTTTTCAAGCCCTTTTTCGCCCATTTTGACTTGAAGGAGGGCAATCGAAGCCGGAGGAAGCTGTGAACGTCATCAAGTTGCAAAACGACCGGGAACGCAGGTGTCTTCTCTTCCATTTCCCTCCTACTACTGACTTACAGAGACGACTCGTTGCTCTTGCACACAGACCTCGACCGTGTGGAGGTAAAACTTGTCGCAAGCCTGCCAGCAGCGACGGGACTGACATCCGCTGCCAGGATCTACTTTAACAGGGTATCAACTGCTCCAAGCCCTGGCTACTTATCACACAACCACGCGGTCCAACACGGAACACGCAACGAGGGCAGCTTGTATTACACAGATTCAACGTGGTCGCCACTCGGATCGGTTAGCTGGGCTCTCCGCGCCTAGGTTACTACTTTTCTGCCGGAACTCTGGGGAGATTAAAGAACTAGCACTCTGTGTGGCTGAGGGCGCCAACGTTCACAGGATCAAGGGTTCCGTTCCATTCACGATCGATCGGCTTTCGTCGGTTTGTGCGACTTCGAGCGACAGAGAGACGACTGACGGTAGAACGGCAATAAGCGACTATGGACTTGGGCGTGCACGGAAATTTGGGTCTCAAGTATGACAACGACACGCGGATCGGGGGCGGCGACGGGGAGGTGTGGGCGTGTCACGATAAGACCCGCGCTTCAATCCATGTGGGTGAAGAGACCAGTGCAGCGGCGGGTGAGGTTAACAGGAAAAGGCACAATTTGGGTCTTCTGGAAGTAGTCAAGAACGAGTGGACAGGACGACGGAAAGGTGGTGAACGGACAGCACCCGATGAAGATCGCTCACAACATGAACAGCGAGCCTCGCCTCGTTCTCGCCGCGTGGGCGTCGTCTTTTCGCCTCAAAATTACAAACGTCCCCACTCCCTTCTCGACTTGAAGGACGCAGCTCGTATCTGCGGCAACAGCAGCCAGAGCTCCAACAACGTCGGCAATAGTAGCCCCACTCCTATTGCTAATCCTCCACTCATTCCTCCTCGCTCTCCGCTTCGACCCATCTCCTTACGCTACCAAGAGCTTCAGGATCCCTCAAACACCACCCCACTTCCTACGCCGGCAACTCAGCACATAAATTTGGACATACCGCTTCATACAGACGCCCGTGGTCATCAAATGGACACCGTACAATCCTTACGCACCTCAAAAGAGGTGCTTCGGAGACACAGCTTGGGTTCCCTCACTGCCATCCTCGATTCACTAGCAGCGGACCCAACGACCTTCCATGAGAAAGAGCTACCCTTGCCACCAGACTACGACGACGACCTCTCCAGAACTATTCAGAGCGATAGCGACTCAGACGACTCAGACTCAGACACAGAGCCGGAATCGCCAAGCGAAGCCCTTGCAGAGGAGCTCGGCATACCTATCAGCCCCACGCCCCCCACCGACGTTGTCACCCTCAACTCTAGTCAACACGCTGTCATGACCAAACGCATGCACGCGCTCTTCGAGTTGCTCTCGTCAGAGCGCGCTTATGCATCTGATCTCGCTTTGATCCGTGATATCCACATTCCACTTGCACTAGGCAAGTACGCCTTTGTAACTCTAGCCCATATTTAGTGTCTCATGTTACACAGGTCAACCACCGCCATTCAGTCCAACTGGGTCTGGGAGCCCGCCGCCGTTCCCGTCTGACTCAGGATCAGGCTCCTCATCACGAACAGTCTCGACGGCATCAGACTCTTCCACGTCATCATCACAGCTTGGTCCTCCCATGTCAAGGGAAGACGTACGCCACATCTTCGGCAACATTGAGGATCTTGCAGTCTTTGCCGACCGCTTTGTTGGCCTCCTGGAAAAGGCGATTGGTGGCGCCATTGACAACGGAAATAGTGATGATAGTGTGGGTGCATTGTTCCTGGAGATAGTACGTGACATTTTGTTTTTTTGCAATCACGCGTTCATAGTAACACCTTTACTTACCATACGCAGATCCCGTCTTTAGAGCCTCCTTACAAAACATACATCACTCGCCATCCGACTGCTTTGGCCCACTTGAACTCCCTTCCCTCATCTCCGGCCTTATCTGCCTATCTCTCTCAAACTCGCACCCTAGCCTCATCTCTGACACATGCATGGGATTTGCCTTCTCTGCTCATCAAACCCGTGCAGCGGCTCCTCAAGTACTCCCTTCTTTTGGGAGCCATTATTGACGCAACGCCCGATAATCATGGGGACCGCGCGGCCCTTGTTGAAGCCAAGCAAAAAATGGAAGATGTGGCACGAAGCGTCAATGAAGAACGTCGACGATGGGAGGTCGTTCGCGAAGTCCTTGGCGATACCGCTTTCTCAAATACCAATAAGAAGTCCAAGAAAGGTTCCAACGGTGTCAACGTGGGAATACCCATTGCCGGTACGGTCCATCTGGGTCGAATGAAAACCTTACGCCCGTCCAAAATGAGAGAGGTTACTGAGACTGGGATGGATAACGCCGAAGCAGCAGAAGTTGCCCGCTTAGAGTCCGAACTCCAGCGATATGCCACATTTTTTGACAGACTCGCAAGGGACGTCAGGGAATGGCGGGATGGCATGCAAGTGACATTGTTTGCTTTGCGCCAGTGGGGCATTACGTTTGGCGCTGTTTTGGGTCTGACGCCTTCCCCCTCCGCTCTGAACCCAGACCTCATGCCTGATTCGCCCAGTGGTCAGGCAATTGACACGTCAGACCCCGAAGTGCGCTCGGAAGCATACGATGCTTTTACGGGCTTGTTATCCTCCCTCCCGCCGCTTTGCGATGTGTTCGACGAACGCCTAAGAGAGGCATTCATACCGACTCTGTGCGAACTGAAGGCCATGCTTGAACCCCCTAAAAAACTCCTCAGTGCTATGCACGCACTTGCTCCCTTACATACTGCCCTTCTTCACGCTCCGTTCTCCCCGTCCAAAGGCCGGCGACCCGCACAAGCCCTGCTGACCGCGTCGCAGTCATATCTCGCACTCCGCTCGGCGCTTGCTGCGGAACTTCCATTGCTCCTGTCCTCTATGAATCGTGCGACTGCGCTTGCAATACGTATCCTCGCTGATGAACAAGCCAACTTGTACGCTATGATTGCGGACCAATGGGCCGAGCTGTGGGATGCTCTGCGTGTGGAAGGGGAGCGATGTGGTGGTTCTGAGGAAACATTACGCGTCTGGTGGGAACGGTGGAGTGAGGTTGAGGAGCGTCTGCCCAAGTTGAAGATTACGCGAAAGGAGAAGTGGTGGGCCGAGCGGGAACGGGAGCTCAAGGAAGGTCGTGAAGTCAGGGGTGAAACTCGGGACAAATCTAGAGATGCCAATCGGGAGAGGCAAGCTAGAAGAGCCGGTGTGCCGGCTTCCGGGTCCAGTGCAACCGGGTTCGATCCATCGTCTGCCACCCCGCAGTCGTCTCCCCACTCCCAGGCACGACGCCAACACCACCCTCGTGCCTCCAATAATACCGCTACTTCGGACAGACGTCGCAGCGGAAGCAGTGCAGTTACCCCATCACCTCCCCAACTAGTACAGCGGCGACCGTCGGATGAATCTTTTCGCTCAGGGAAATCTGGGAAGTCATCTGGCTACGGTGGTAAATCAGGTAGAAATAGCAGAGTGGATGACGAACCACCCGTACCCCGACTAAAACCTAACTTCGTAGCGAGTTATTCAAATGGTCCCCAACACAGAAAGAGTGCACCAGCTGTTACTCCTTTGCGCACGTCCGCGTCCTCGTCCTCACAAACTGTGATCGACATCGACGCTGGTTATCCACCCTCGCCACTTTCACGCGATGTGTTTGATGATGACGAACAAGACAGGGGGCGGAGCCAACGCCGCTCAAGTTTCAAGAATAAGATTACAGACTCTTTCAAACCAACGCATCAACGCCGTCGATCCTCCTCTGTCAAATCACTAGGTGCACCGTCTTCCCTTGTCCCGTTCTTGACAGACATGCCGCTCCCCTCCCATTCTCCTTCCATTCAACCTGCACACCATACAACTCAGTCAACACCGACCGCCACTTCGCGATCCCGTGCATCCCCTACCCTCGCAACAACTCGTGCTCTCTATGCGACACGCGTTATCCATGCGTGTGAGCCACCTCCTGGTGTCTCTTATCGCGGACTTCCTTTTTTTACACTTGAGTATGGTGACATGTATGATGTCTTGCGAGAATATGGCCACCCCTCGACTCATGCGGATTTGCCGTTGTATGTAGACGATGGTGAGGATTGTCTCTTACTCGTGAGGGAGCGGGCGAAGGGAAACGGTGACGGCGAGGGAAGTGAAGTGGGCTGGGCGCTGGCGAGTTTCTTGGTCCCTGTCGACTAGACGAGGCCATATGCAGCGACTCCACTTGTGTCTATAACTTCTGATCTTAAATGTTCCTTTTTCATTTCAATCTCTTCATTTATCTGAACCCACCTTCTTACGAGTCCTTCTCTTTCCCATCGTCGTCGCTGTCACTTATGTTACGCCCTTCCCCCCGCGACAAGGTTCATTGTTACTGCATAAATTTTTACTAATCCGGGTGTGCTCTACATTGCCTTTCATCCCCAGGATATCCGCCCCTGTCTACATTGCCCCGTTGTGTTTGCGCTTTCCTTGTCTCCCCTTGTTAGCATCCGTGTACTTATACCTCAGAATGTACTTAGAGGACATGCCATCGGGACAAAGTATAACTTAGTGTGCCTATGAGTGACCAAACCATGAGTTATGGAAACTGATGTAGTCAGGCGAAAAAGGACCTGAGAAAGGTACAATATAAAGTGTCAGCCGAAGCGTAGTGGCACACGTCGACTAGCTCGCTGAATTTATCCTAGCTGCGGACGGCCCGACACGCCCGTTCATAGCGCGGCTTTAAATTACCAAGTCAGTTCATTATCTTAGTGATCTGATAACTGCTAGGCGCTGGCTCTCCCAACACGCACTGGATAGGAAGGCCGCATGAAAATAAAGGTAACATGTTCAGGCCTTGATTTCCAGGACCATCGTACGCCCACCTACTAGCTGCCAATGTGGGCATAGTCCCCCCTCCTAATGAGAGTGAGTTGCCGATGACGAACTGCCAAGTTCAAATCACCATTTCCTTCTCTCTCCCACAGGTTGGTCTGGATGGGTCTAGCCATGGCCGCCATGACTTCAAACCTACCTAGCCCCTGCGATTTGTACCTCGTTGGAGCTGCCCACGGCCATTGCATGAACCCGGACCGGGTATTTTAAACTTTACGTTCATTTTTTCTCCTTCTCTGTTCCCGTTCCCGATTCAGAAGCAGCTTCATTCTTCGATCCAGCCATCTTTCAAAGGCATTTTAGTCTGAGGCTTTGGCTCGATCATAACCAGAAAATTTCCGTGCCTGCCAAAAAAAATGCGTAAGTGGGAAAGTCCGACTCTTAGATCTGTGGACGCTCTTCTAGAGTTCCAGTGGTCTCGAGTTTAATTGGTCATTGACCGTCGCAACACGTTCCGCACCTGTCTATAGAATAGCCAATTGGATTGGCTAAGGGAACGGCAGCTGATTCATTTTCTCTTGCCCCGTTGGTCGTTGCCCTGAACCTTGTGTCCCATTTCACAAAAAGATCCTTGCAGCTTTCTTCTTCGTCTCACGCTCTGCATTCCCTTCGATGACCCATTGGTTTACACGATACTTCTTCCAGGTCCGCACAAACCAATTCCATCCTGCGAGATCACCGATCATAGCAAGCAATTCCAAAAATGTTTTTTGGGTCAGGTGATGCTCCCTTTTGCCATACCTTTTGCTGATTCATTTTCTCTCGTAAATTCGAGTTGAGCCGCCGACAGACATCGAGGTCATGGTCCCTCAGAACGCATCCATCCACGTCGCCACCGAATTATGCTAGGAATAACTTTTCAGGATCAGTGAACGTCGCACTCGATCGCCATCGAGTGGAATGATGCACAAGGAGGCACAGCACACCTGTGACTGTCTCACGTTTTTTTTCCAGGAGGATGGAGTAGGTGAGGTCCTTATTTCGTTTCCCGGTCCCCTCTTGATCATTCACCAACGGCATGTCACCATTAGTTCCTGAACGTTGCGACACACGGCGAACATCCATCATCTAGAAACCTCCGGAGATGCAGAATTTCCACGACGGTTGGCCTATGGTGATCGCTCACTAGGCAGGCTACCCATTGGAAATGGTGGGGCTCCATCCGGCAGAGTCACCTGCTTAAAAGACCTATTCCCGCTTCCCCGAATTACGGATGAGTCGCCTGTCGCGTCTGATTGGTAAACCATACCTACGCAGGTGCACCGTTTGTTATCCGTCTCTCCAACAGGATTTCTATACTTAGTATGATTCACGTCAGCAGCAAATTACAAACGGTTTAGAACCAATAGTACGACAGTAAAACGTAAATGAGGATGCAGGGGTTCATCTCAAGAGGCGAATGGAAGTCTGGGAACTAAATAACAACAATCGCGGTCAACGAAATACAGGCAAGACGAGGCAAGAGCAAAGCAAGTCCAAGAAAACGAAGGTCAAAGCGAGCACGTCAAGAGACCAACCATTTAAGCCACGTTCGCTGTTCAGAAACGGATATGCTCCGGCTCATGTTCATGGGGCGGAACAAGTTCGCCCTTATCATTAAGTGGCCAGAGTGAATTTTTAAAGAAGTTGGCGGGATCGTACGTTTTCTTCACCTGAGCAAGCCTCGCCCAGTTCTCACCAAAACAGGCAACGACACGACTCGGAGGTTCTTGGCGGCCTAGGAACTGGTAATACGATTGGGCCACCTCCGAGTTATTATTCAGGGAAACGCTTACGCTCGGGAGTGGACCGCCAATTGCGACGGGAGCTAGCGTCCCAAAAATCCACTGCCAACGGCTATCATCAGCTTACAATTACATACATCAAGAGATAAGCTGACCTCTTCAGCGGAAGTCACACACCGGGAATCCTCGGAGTCGATGTCCCACTGATGAAGCGCAGTAACGTTGAACGCCGCTGCACGTTGACTCTTCGGCAAGCAGCTGCCATTGGCGTTGGTTATTGCACCTCCAGCGAGTTCAAACAGCCACGCTGCGATGCGTTTCATGAGTATGTGAAGAGGAAAGATGATCAACCCTGAAACCTACTGCAACCAGCTGGGGTTTCCGCGAATTGCATTACAGTCTTATTGATGATATCGTCAGGAAGTGAGCTGATCAGGGCCGATCGGATGAACCACTTGTTGCCAGCTGAAATAAAAATAAGTGGATGAGTACGCAGTTACGTACAGAAATATGAATGCCTCACCTCTGCCTCGAAGGACCTGGGCAACGCTGTCCTGCTGGTGAAGGAAGGACTTCTCATCCACCTCGTTGAGCAAACAACGCTCTCCGTCCCAAGAGGATATGGCCTGCAGAAACTCGTTCCCTTTAATCTTCGGGCCGATGTAACACATTTGAATCACGATAAGAGAATCCTGACCGGCGGGCCCGGCGGTAAGCAAGACATTGGCATACAATTCTCGTGGTGCCCCTTTGACACAATCACGGAAATGCCTGATGAGCGATGGCGCCGTAGCACGATGGAAACGGCTGCGGGGAATAGCTGAGCGTGGAAGGACGGAGTGTAGGGGCTGGACGTACTATATCAAATTTCCGGCAAACACAACGGGGACAGGGTAAGCGACTGCCTTGTAACGGGTAACGATGCCAAAAGCGGAACCAGCACCACGCAACGCCCACCAAAGATCTGGTGCAATCCATTGAGATCAGGTGGAATAGCGGAACAATTGTAATTACCTGGATGTTCCCTTTCGCTAGCAATCACAATCCGCCCGTCAGCCAATACTACTTCAGCTTCCACGAGGTTGTCGACACTAAGGCCATGAAGACGTCCAAGAAAACCAAAGCCCCCAAGAAGCATGACAGCGGACCCAACGGGGTGGGCGGCACTGAGATAAGAAAGTCAAATCCCAAAGAAGATCCCAGAAGACCAACGAATACTCACAAGGGTACATAATATGGCACAGCGCCACGTCCCCCGGAAAGCGAAAAGGCTTCCAGGGGATTCGCAGCAGAAAATTGATCGATGTCCTTTTGTCTCATACCTGCCCCAAACGTGATGAAGGCGCGGGAATGAATGGGCGTAGCATATGTAAGAATATTCTGTGACGAATCAAGGAATGTGGGATTAGCAAATAGAGAGTTTGGTATTGACTGCGCCAGTCTGGACGTTGAGGGAATAGTAGGACGTTCATTACCGAACCCCTCCTCGAGGTATCCAAAAGGATCAGCATCAATAACGGTGGAAGGCTCCGGACGAGAGACAGGAGGGGAAGGTGCTGAGGTGAAGGTTGTTGAGATTCCTCTTGTCGGGTGAGAAACGCGCGAACCCCTGGATGCCGTTGGTGAAGTAGGACGAACATGAGTCATTGTAGTATTATTACCAGGAGCCGGGCCCCGCATATTGGAAACGAGAAAGCCCTGCGACGCTTGTGGAACAGCAGCTCGGCTGGCAAAGGGAAAGGGGGCGACTGGGCCGACAGCGCCGACAGGCCCTCTAGATCTCGGCGAAGTCTCGCTACCCGGATGGAGGAAATCGTCCACCCTTTGAGAAGATAAAGAACTAGCATACTGCCTCGCATTCCCCCTCCGGTGTCCTCCGGTCCAATCGCGGTCGGTTACCAGCGGATCAGCCCTATCCTTCCCCTTGCTCCCGGCGGGCGGCATTTCCCGAATGCTGGTGAAACCACCACTTGAGGTGGGCGGTTCGATCTCGATCTGATTGAATCTGACGAGATCCATGATGATATCTCCACAAACGGCCCAGCCAGCCGTTCCGTACCCTCCTGCTTTGACAGAGAGGGATAGGGCATGCTTTCGGCAAAAAAGGATCACCCTGCGCACGAAGGGGTGTCGGTAGCGTACCACAAGTGTTCCGAGCCTTAGCTTACCTGCTAACACTCTGTACGTCCGAGGGGCAGACGACAGCAAGGGACGTGATTTTGATGTCGCCATTGAACACCTTGGAATAGTTGTCGAAACTGCAGGATGTTCGATAGAACGTTCTGGAGGGATGGGTTGTCGGACTCACTTTGTGGTACCTCGGAGGTATATGTCACCCCGCAAGGAAGCAGAAAGTTCAAGATACAAGTGCTGTGGGAGACAGGGTTGGGAAGCAGCAAGACTAGAACTAGCCTGCATGAAGGGCGACGAGCAACGAAAAGAAAGAAAGTTGTGTTGAAAGTCTGGCGGGGGCGATACGAGGAATGCAGGATGACCCTGTCTCTTTATAAGGGGGGGCAGAGGAGCAGAGTGGCCTCTTACCATTTGCACGTCTGATTTGCAAATTTTAGGTCACCTCTCTCTCTTTTCGCAAGTTGCACCACCACAAGAGCACCTCAATGCACACAAGGCGATGAGGTCCAACGCAATTGATGTGCATGCCTGAAGCGGGGACCTGCTAATTGGGAAAGCACATCGATCCAGATTCCAAAGTTCGCGGAACCAGAACGCTCCAGCGGCACATTTCCTCGGCACTGTCGAGTCTCCACCAGGCGCCAGGCACTTCCATAGACTTGACCACGGCCGAGGCAGTGCCGCCCTAACGCATGTGAGTCATGTCTGTTGTAACCCGAGCCGGTGTGATAGTAAGGTCAGATTTAGGCTGGCATCTTATTAGCTAGTTAGTTACTTTCCTTGAGTTGATCAAGAGTACCTCCTCGTGGCTTACGTCAGCCCATTGTTAGTAAGTCAAATCCGCATCGCAATATTTCCATGCCAAGTCTGTCTCTTACTGGCTGAAAGGCTCCCCGGAAACAAAAGCTAGGAAGCTACTAATAGAGGTAATGAATGGCTTTCTTCTCCCGAGGTCCATGCTCACTCCACGACCCTCTTTCACGACATTGGGAACCCCTCTTCAATCACTGTAAGTAATACCCAAGATGGCCTGCCAAAGGTATTACCAAGGGTGCTATTTGAAAAGCTTCCACCACCCTGCGTTGTAGCAGCATTTCGTTTCTTGAGATGTCGATCTGGCGTCCACCAGCCAACTAGCAATATATACGGATATGATCGACAGATCGCAGTCTCCGATGACGATGACTCGCGATGGGTGACTCCACATCCCACCACACTCCTGCGTGGTATGTCACCAGGGTTGTCCACCGATGGCGGAAACGTGTGAGCTGCCTAACACCTGTTTCGCTAATCTGGTAGGTCCCCCGTGACCCCGTCTGTTCTCCACTGCGATCACATAAGTACGGTGGCTCCCCACATAGCCTTCAGCCGTCATCCACGGGGAGCTTTTAACTTGCATAGGGCACTCGATATGGTTATTGTTTATGTCAGATGAAAAGGCTACCGATCAGTTCCGGACCGGGGCGTCGCTGCGGGAAACTCGGGCTAACGGGGCTATACAATTCAACAGCTGCGAGCCTTCAAGAGCTCCATCCTCCTCATGGCTCTTGCTGCGGCTGCTTCGAAATTGAGTTGCGGGATACCGGAAGATCTTGCATCCATAGCTGGCCGGAAAGGCAAACGAGTGATAGAATGTTATCTCCGTAGTTCGATCCATTCCTTTCGAAGTAGGGTAGCACCATGAAGGCATCGACAAGTCGACATTGCCTTATTGATAGGCGAGTGTGGTGTGGTGCTCGTCCACACTCTTCCATCTCCGCAGTTCAAAGTATTGGGGTCAGCAGCACAGCCGATGGCTACGGCTCCGAGGTTTGGTTGCGTTCACTCTGAAGTTGTGCGTCAACTGAAGATGTACAACCAACCACATGTATATGACCAGACTTGGATATTGAAGTATGCACATAGGAAGGACGCCGTAACGGGGTGTTCACTGGCACCCCCCATGACTCTACGGCAACGAAGGGTATTCCATTGGTCTGGGGTAGTCGTTTGCTCCCGATGGCGTCCCTACGTGCCTGGAATGGCTTTGGCTTTTTCTGAATATGTCAGCGGGGCTATGAGACATGAGGAAACCTAAGCAGAAGTGTGTGGTGAACCATTCAGACGTAATTGGCACAACTTATCGTCCAACCACTCTTGGGGCTTACCGAAGAAGGAATTTCGAGCTCGCTCCGGTTAACACTTGCTCTGCCCGTCAAGTAGGGGGAAGCTACATGACAATAGGTTGCATCAGGTCGAAGTTGAACACAGGCTGACCCATTTTTTTTTTTAAAAAAAAAGACGTTGTGTCTCTTCCACACTCCCTGGCAGTGCCTCTCAATCATTGATTTTCTATCTCAGCAAAATGTAGTACTTGAACGGCATAACACAGTTTCTGACCTTTTCTCATTCGGCTCATCTAGCGAGATCTCGCGCACCCGTTCCCGGAGAAATTTAGCTGCATCTACGTTGGGTCTGTCACTATCGAAGAGAAAGATCGGCATCGCTCCGCCGATGCCTTCTCTTCTATCAGCAGTCATCACTCATCTCGGCCCAACCGTTCACACGGGCCATGCGGAACCATCTTGTTAAGCGACTTGAGCGTTGCTCCACCATCTCTCACTAGTGAACCGTGTGTTCTATCGCTAGGTGTCCTCGAGGAACACGTGCTGCAGTCTCGGTGACGTGTCAAGGGAGCGGCCTATCGACACCACCAGAGTCAACGGAGGCACTATTGCCCTTGCTTACGAGGGTTGATACTTCCAGACCTGCGAAGTCTCGGCGTGACATACGACTCCCCCACATCTCCAGCTCTGCAGCGCTCCCAGAGCTTATCATGGCGTCTCCGCAAGACACGCCTGCATTTAAGAGGAAACTGCATCATGAGTCGTGACATATGGATTTTAGGAAATCTCGCAAATGTTTTTAGAGGTCATTCTGTGTCGTCCGATTGGAGATCCGAGGAGCTCGACTAGGTGAATGATGAGATCGCCAAACTACTGCCCCATACTTGGTCTAGTGATCACAATAGTCCAGATTTGAATGTGGGGTTAGCCTCCAGTCAGGATACGATGGACGTCAAGGGTGACTGCGGCTTGTCTTTTCGGTCAATGACACTCCAACGACGAGGATTAATGCCCCCGCGATGGTAATAGAAAAAGAGATCTTGTATACACCTCATCTCTGTGATGCGGGCGTTTGGCGGGAACCACACCAGCGATCGGAGTCCCACTGATAATGTTGTTCTAACGATTCGGCTTGTACATATTAGTTCAACGGACCCTGTTAGCCCCGTTGTGGTCGGATTACACGTTCCGGGGCGACGCACTTCTAATATGTATTTGCCGTCACGAACGCATGCCCGTCAAGATTCGTAACCATACGAAGGACCGTGGAATAAACCTAGGGTTGTCGCTCTCATATATGTTGGACACCTGAGCTTTGAGGGGAAGCATAGTACTTTTTTTCTTTTTGAACGGCAAAGTGCCCACTTCATCGTCAGCGGTCCTCGGTAATCGTCCTAAGATGCCATGCCATGCCATGCCATATCGTGTTTTGATACATTGGTCGGAGTGTTTCGGATCAGTCGGCAACTTGACGTTTTTTTTTTGTTTTGATAATTGACCGTGATTTTTTTTACCTCAACGGTGCCGCGACTAGCAAAGAAGGGGGCCAACGTGCTTTATCATCCCTCAATTCTTTTCATCTTTTTTTCTCTGCTTTCTGCATCCCTGGGTGCTGACGCGAACACATCGCCATACCAACGTACCCCGTTTTCGTGACATATAAACCAAGCAGGGTCTGCCTTTTTTTCTCTCTAACCTCAGCCCTCGTACTCTCTCGATTCTTTCGTTGTCGCACGGTGTTTACCACCCCCGGCGTGCTCTAGAGTTATCATACTCTTCGCATGTACTCGAACCAACTAAGCAGCACCCATAACCCCCATAGAGGATCGAAGCACTCCTGCGCTGGTTTTCTTACAGCTCATTGATTATAGACCGAAGACAAACGTCGCCTCATCAACATGTCCAACGGTTCTGCCAACTTTTCTGGTTACGATACTCCTGTGTCCGACTTGGAGTCTATCGTTCCTGTCCATCCAACCGCTGCTCGTCGTCCCGACTACATCACTGTTCAGTCGGAGAACACGGTTTACACGGATGACCACATAACCGCCAAGTACTCCTACCGCGGTGCTGATGTTATCGTGTCAGACGGTCAATTCACTGTAACCCCTACAGTGAAGCCTTTCGAGTTCCAGACCGAGCGTAAGGTTGGAAAGACGGGGTATGTTACTAGCATTCCTCTAATAGCGTGCCAATAATTTTTTGGGGGGTGTGTGCAGGTTGATGATGATTGGTATGGGAGGAAATAACGGCTCTACTCTCTGTGCGACTATTTTGGCAAACAGGCATAATATCTCGTGGCATACCAAAGACGGTATCCAACAACCCAATTATATAGGTTCCGTCCTTCGGGCATCCACTGTACGCATTGGTACCGAACCGGGCAGCGGGAAGGAAGTCCACGTTCCTATCTCGGATGTCCTTCCCATGGTGCACCCTAACGATCTTGTGCTCGGTGGGTGGGATATTTCTGGTGTGCCTATGGACAAGGCCATGGAGCGTGCCTGCGTGCTCGACTATGACCTTCAGCGCCAGGTCGCACCTCACATGGCCCTTCTTGGTCGTCCTCTCCCTTCCATCTACTACCCTGATTTTATCGCGGCCAACCAGGAGGCCCGGGCTGATAATGTAATTCCCGGTGCTGATAAGCAGGCTCACCTTGACCACATCCGGTCCGACATCCGGCGTTTCAAGGCTGATAATAATTTGGATCGCGCCATCGTCTTTTGGACTGCCAACACCGAGCGGTACAGCGACATCATCCCCGGTGTGAACGACACAGCAGACCACCTCCTTGCCGCAATCCGCTCTTCGCACTCGGAAGTCTCGCCGTCAACGCTTTTCGCAGTCGCTGCTATCCTCGAGGGAGAACCATTCGTTAACGGTGCTCCCCAGAACACGTTCGTGCCTGGAGTCATTGACCTCGCTGAACGCTACAAGTCTTTCATTGGTGGTGACGACCTCAAGTCCGGCCAGACCAAACTCAAGTCTGTCCTTGCCGAGTTCCTTGTGAACGCCGGCATCAAACCTCTTTCCATCGCGTCCTATAACCACCTTGGCAACAATGATGGACACAATCTGAGTGCGGAGCCCCAGTTTAAGAGCAAGGAAATCTCCAAGAGTAGTGTTGTGGATGATATGGTAAACGCCAACCGTTTACTTTATAAGCCACCTGCACCAGGCGCTACTGGTAAAGCAGCTAAAGGCGAGCATCCCGACCATATCGTTGTCATCAAATACGTGCCTGCAGTTGGAGACTCGAAGAGAGCCATCGACGAGTACTACTCCGAGATTTTTTGCGGCGGAAGACAGACTATCAATATCTTCAATGAATGCGAGGTATGCGCCCTCTGACAACGTCTGCTTATCGTTTTGCTTACTTTGGTGACAGGATTCCTTGTTGGCGACGCCTCTGATTTTGGACTTGGCCATCCTCACGGAGCTTTTGACCCGTATCAAGTACCGTGACTTGTCAACCAGGCAGACCGAGTTTGCTCCCTTGTACCCGGTTCTGTCGCTCCTGTCCTATATGTGCAAGGCTCCTTTGGTCAAGCCAGGTATGTAGTATTTGTTACCTTACTCAATCGCATTCGCTCATCGTGTACATTAGGAACCGACGTCGTAAACAGCTTGGGCAGGCAGCGAAATGCACTTGAAGCCTTCCTCAAGGCCTGTATTGGCTTGGAGGCTAATGGCGACTTGCTTCTCGAAACTCGTATCTGGTAGAGGTTTGGCTATGTGAAAGAGGGCTTGGAACACAATCGACAGTTCGCGATAGATATTTTAACGGCATAGTTTCAACAACTGTGCACCTCTCCGGATATGTACGATAGAACATTCAACTGTACGCTTATCTATCTCGCTAAATTTCGTGTGTGCTGCCTTGTCAAATAGATCTGAATTCTCGCCGTGTTGGCCTTTCCATTTGCTTCGTCTGCCTTTCATTGGTAAACTCAAGACTAATACTCATTCTATGTTTGAAAATCTCTGGTGAATGAGCGCAATGTCCCGAGACAGCCGGCCACGAAAGTCAAACAGGCATTCGGCCGACCAAGTTCTGATGAATCTTACCGATATGGCGATAAATAAATCAGAAAAGAGAAGAAAAGATGGGAGCCAGCGAGGTAAAAACAAGGTAAGTTGGAACTAAGAGGGAGGGAAGGAGATTAGGTAAGAAGACATCGCTGAATCTTTTGCGGAGTCACATGCCGAGCGGTGGCCGAGGCCGAGGCACTTCGGCACACTGGAATATACTAAGGCCTAAGGCCCCGCCGAGTCTCCAAGCAAGAATTTGTGAAAGCCTTGGGAGGTGGATCACGACTGAGCAGAGTAAGTGATACTGCCAAATATAGTTTGCTAAAGCCATTTCGACAAGCATTTGGGCGCACGATCGAGCAATGCAGATCTGATCAGGTCAGAACTTGGTCATTGCTCTCGGAGAGCTCCGACTCGGCACGAACGACCCCCCGACGGAACACCCTGCCGAAGCCCTCTGAAGCAGAGCCGATGGTTAGATCTGCCACACACAGCGCCTCGACAAGGGACCATCTCCATAAGCGGGTAATCGGATTCCTTCATCCTTTCTGCTTTGAGATTGGGGTAGAGCCGAGTATCAGACGGGCCGCCCATGTGCACTCGGCAACATTCGTTGCAGTAATTTGACCAATCCTGTACGAAACAAGGGGGGAGCAGGCCGTTCCTGTGCGGGTGGTAGTAGAGGAGTCCGGTCCTCTTACTTACACATTACCCTCGTCCTTGGAAGCCATCTTCCTCTTTCGTAAACTGTTGTTTGTACCCCGATCTGAAACCGAGAGATGTTGTAAATCTGAATCTCGGTTCAATTAAACGTACTCCACTGGATACGTGCATCGTTCGATCTCGGGTCATCAAAGACGACTAAAAGTTTCGGGTATCATGGTGTACGAGATCTCCCACAGATCGTCCATAGCGTAAGTAAGAGAAGGCGAGTGCGAAAAACGGCTTGGGTGTATAGTTGGTAATACGTACCACTACTCAAATCATTATCACTTGTCCGCATTCCGAGGAACGACGGATATAGCGAGTGGCAGGTGAAATCCACGAGTTGTCTCGCCCTCCACGGTAGGCACCATCACCAGGCGCGACTCGCGTCGAATTCGCCTTGTTTTCTCTGGAACTTGCGTAATCTCCACTGGGAAGACTTGGGTCTCGATCACACTCTGCATGAAAAAGGTCACCGTGCATATCATGTAACGGTTTACTGAGAGCAGCACCGCGCGAAGAATAAGGCAGGACTTAGGTGAATTGCCAACCCGGGCACGTGCGCAAGCCACCACCGGAGGTCAAAGGGGCTGAGGTCAAAAGTGCGTACAGGAAAGTGCACGGGACTCACAGGCTCGCGTATACTCCGGGGGCAGTTTCCTTTTTATCCCTGCACGATGCCACTCGACTAACGGTTTGGGTTAGACACTTCGGCATCTTCACCCAACTTGTCCTTGTTTCTTTAATGTTTTTGGTACGTACTCTGGGCAGAAGAAGTGAAAGGCACAAGCTGATTGTATGCGGCGACAGATGGCTATGACGCGGGTCCCTTTTGGAACGAGTACATCGTGCATTAACTCGCCTGACTCCATCCTGCTGGGCCGAGAGAGGGGCACGGTACAGTCTTGACTAGCCATATGGAACACCTGCGCTGCTACGCAATGATACCTCAAAGCCTCCCATCAATTCCAGGAGACAAACAGTGTTGGTTGGATCAGCGTATCGAAATGTATCGAATACACACTTGCCCTTGATGACAGCATTCAAGCATAGCATATTGTCCAAGTCGGATGCTGTGAACTGCACATCGCCATGAGTGTGAATGACAGACTCCTGCTGCCTTATCTCCAATCCGAGTCTGGACTGTATCTCCGTCTTCCATGCCAGTTCCAATGGGGTCTGATTGATGGTATGTGGGGTTGATTCCTGACCCACATTTATGTGAGAAAATCAATGCCCGCAGTATTGAGCACACCGCATCTACAAGTGTAGCTCCTCATCACTTAGCTTATGTTTTGCTTCGGCATCAATGTTTGCCTTTACTACCATCAAAAAGATATTATTACTGGGTCGGGCATGCTGTGCCTAGCTCACCAAGTAGCATGAATATATCTTGGCTTCCCTTCCATTGCAAAAGAAACTCTGTCTTCTCTTTCACCATACTTTGTGCAATGGCAGCCCTCACTGGGCTGATGGCAGTGGCAACTGCTCTCATGTCACAGATGTGTACAACATGACAATTTGAGCTGTGCTTGGCCTGTTATTGTGAAATCAATGTTGGGAAATACTTCAAAGCTTCTCAGATGATGACTGATGTTGTGGATGAAGGGGTGCCATAAACATGCATCCTGCATATGGAACTCAGGTTTGATCCCCACAGAAAGAAGCAGTACTGTGACCCACAGAAACCCATTGTAGCTTTTCACTAGTGCACTATCAGAATCCTGGAGGCAACCCAACTTGAGATTGAACTCAGCTAATTTGGAAGGGAAAGCCACAGTTGCCTACATCAAAATGCATTAGGTAATTATGCATAAAATGGGTTGTTGAGAATATTTGGTTAGCTCTAGGGTAGCTTAGCAGGTGACCATAGAGGTGGGCCAAGATCAGGGATAATTTGATGGAGAACAGGTTCTCCATTGTCCCTGGCTTTATACACAAGTGTTATCTAGATTAGTACACACATACACACACATGACATCATAGATAAGCTATCTTGATAAGCCCTCACTGTCACCAGATAACTGGCACTACTATACTTCCAACATGAGTAATGCATGGAAATTTTCTTGGCCCAAGTCAGGCCCACCTCAAAAAGGCTTGCATATGCATAATGCAAAATGCAAGGCATTGTTGTGTGGTTTATGCATTATGAGCTCACAGAATAGCTAAGCTTATTGTAATTTTGGAGTATAAAAGTACACAGTGAGAAGGGAGAAGACTTACATCCTTACCCACCATGCCAGAAATCTTGAAAAGGAAGCCTTGTGACCCCCCTATGACCACCCCCAGGCAATCTAAACAGCAGAAGATAGGGGTCACTAATCTGCCTCACACTTCAGCTCAGCTCCCAAAGACTACATCTTACTCAAACCCCACCCTCTCTGACTGGATCACTGTTTACTCTTATATTGACTCACATCCAGACTGTACTCAAACTGAAATTGTTTGCCATTTTGTTATGCCACTGGTTGTGAGGAGTGCCAAAGAATGGTGCAGCAACCAATGTCAGCAGTATAACAAGACCTCAAAGTGTGAAGACTTTGAGCTTCCTTAGATCCATACACTTGTATTGCCAAAGTAATGGCAATAAATGTAGGATTGCACAAGGTAGCAAAAAGTTAAGGAAACACAGCCAGTATCATAGGGCTTATATACTATGAGATGGCATAGCCAAGAAACTAAGCTTGAGACACTGTACGGTAAAATGGGCTGTCATACTGAAGTATGACAGGTTTGGAAATGGAGTAATGCACAGCACATGCAGCTATGGTACAGGCAAGAATGAGTCATTAGAAGGAAAATGGGCATGAACAATGCAAGAGATGCATTCAGCCATTGAAGGCTATCTATAAGCAGAACTAGGGTTATGCCCAGTAGACATGGGACCAATCAGTGATTGGGTCACCAAAGGTAAATGGAATCAGGCCAGTTCTTGAGGATTACCTGGTAGCTGATAAGGCAAGAGACAATGATACAGGTGATGAGGACAAACATGAGGGAGCCATAGGCATGTACATATTTTGGGGTTTTCTTCAGAGAGGGTCATATCCTTTGGTGTTTCACTTGTAGCACAATCATACACCTCCCAAGATATAATATACACCCCTTTACAGTGATGGTCAACCTTTGTTTCTTCCTTCATGAGGCATTGATCCAAAGTCATGTCAGCTACATAATTTGGCCTGATCAGAAGCAGAAACATTGGAATTCATCCCCCCCCCCTCAAGCCACATGGCTTCAGGTAGGGCTGCAGCAGTGACAGCAGGTTCTTCTCCATAGTTGGGATGACAGGACAGAGTGTTGGGTACCCCCATAAGCTTTCCAGGTTTATGTAAAAAGAGAACTGGGTACCCCTGGAGAGTATCCAGCCAACAAGCTTGTCAAGGGGTTAACTTCTGCAGGTGGCACCAATATGTGAGGTTCTTGTGATCCATGTAGATCACTGTCAGCTCCACCAGGGAGATTAGATAATGCTGAAAGGCATCCAAAGCTCATATAACAGCAAGCATTTCCAAGTCAAAGAGCTGGTAACATTGCTCCACACCTTTTAGGGATTTGGAAAGGAAGTGGCAAGGATGCCACTCATCATTGGGTCCCTTCTGTGTGAGGATGGCACCTGTGCCAACCTTGGAGGTGTTGGTGAACAATGTGAACAGTTTGTGGTGGTCAGGGATCTGCAATACTGGTGCAGAACAGAGAAGTGACTGGATTTTCTTGAAGGCACCATTTTCTATCTTGGTCCATTGCATTTCATATCTTTCTTTGACAGATTGTGTAGTGGTTGGGCAATTTGAGAGGAGGAGGGAATAAACCTTTGATAGAAGTTGCAGAACCCTGAGAATGAACATCCTTGAGATTGTGGGGGGTTGGCCAACTTTCAACCACATCAGTTTTGACAGAGACTGTCTGAACACTCCCTTGGGTTATTTTCATACCTAGGAACTCAATTTTGAAGACACACTTGGATATCTTTAGATGAAGTTGTTCCTTCTGGCAGATCTCCAAGAACTCCTGAACATACTGCCTCAGCTGGGGAATGGTTTTGGTGTGGACTACCATGTTATCCATATACTGGCATTGTTGTTTTTTATGAACTTGGGACAAAAACATAGTATCCATAAAGCATTGGAAGGTAGGCAGTGAATTGCATTGGCCAAAAGAGTTTACCATTGGCTCAAACAACCCACAAGGGGTTAAAAAGGCTGCCTTCCTCCTTCCTCAGGCTTGACTCAAACATTAGTGGAGCCCCATCTCACATTGAACCTAGCAAAATACTTGGACTTGCAAAGTTCATCAACCATCTGTGGGATATTGGGAAGTGGGTATGAGTTGTGTATCATATACAAGTTGAGGTACTGGTAGTCCTGGACCAGATGCTTCTTGCCATCTTTCTTTGCAATGAAAAATACTGGGGCTGACACTGGAGAATCTGATGGGACAATTTTGCCACATGTGAGATTTTCATCAATGAATTCTGTCAGATAGTTACTTCCTCAGTAACACCAAGCTCCTGTATTAGTATGTACCTGTCAGATAGTTACTCTACAGGTTGTCAGTAAATGTAAAGCTAAATATAAAAGAGTGACTTACTCCTCAGTAACACCAAGCTACTGAGGAGACTAGAGGAAAATTTACTCTACTGTAGTCCGCTTTTCTGCTTATGTAAGTGACTAATCTTCGCACCTAAAGAATGTACTACTCAGGGGGCAGTTTATATTCCAACAAATTCATCTAGAGCTTTAAGCTTGTCTGGAGACATCAGATATAAAGTTTCCTTCCTCATCAGCCTTTTGTTGTCCTTTTGAAACTCCTCTTTAGTCCAGATCTCATGATCCAATCCCTTTCAGAAGTGAGGTAATGGGATATCAGTTTCAGAGAACATGTTGGCAAAGTCTGCATACTCTTTTGGCAACTCCAGGATTTTGGAGGGTCCAGCATTCATTTCAAGCTTTGTTGAGATTGTAGTGTGACATACAGAGGTGGTCTTGATCTCATGTTTGTCATCTTTCTTCTTTGGTGGCTGTTGTGGGGAGCCACCCCATCTGACAACCTGAGAGTCAACCAGTTAATTATTGGTTGCTCCCACCTGAGCCACAGCATTCCTAGGATTAAGTGTGGTTTCTTGAGGGGTCCTACATAACACTGGACATTAAACCATTTTACCAGTTGTACCAGGTTTTGACATTGAAGAAAACACTTCCTTTCTACCTCATACCAGACATGTCTGTCAAAGGTGGTAATATCCCAGGTCTTCTTTACCAGGTACATTTGAAGTCCAAGCTTCTTTACTGGGCTGGCTCCTATTAGGTGACTTCTGTGCCACAGTTGATCATGGCCAGTATCCTCACATTATTGTAGTTGAGTACTGTAGCTTCAGCATCCCATAAATTGAACAAGCAGTCATATTCATTTCACCATGGATACTATTACAAGACAATGGGTGAGCACTCAACACATGAACTTTGGGTGAACTGTATGAGGATGACTCAGAATGCCCCTCTAAAAATCCTTTTTGGATTTTACTTCTTTGACCTTGACTTCTTCTGCATCCACTTCCTTAACCCTTTTCTTCTTCAGGCAGTCCTTGCTGAAATGCCCTTCTTCAGAGCAATTGAAACAGTGCACCAGGTGAACCTGTCTTCTGCCTTTTTCTTTCTGACACTGCTTGTCAATGTCCATGGTGTTAGGGTCACAGGAAGGGTGACTCAGGTAGTGATAACATGGTCCTTCAGGGAAAACATTTTGATTCCCAGACTGCTTTTTGTTGAGGATTTTCTTCTGTTTGATTTTGCTGACAGCCTCTCCAGCATATGTGATCCAGTTGGAGATGGTCCTCAGGTCCCTGTGGTCAAGTACCCAATCACATATTTCTTTATTAAGACCTTGTCTGAAGAAAATTGTGCTACTGAAGTTGTTGTTATAAACAGTATGGTTAAACACCAAGAGGAAGTTAGCAATGTATTTCTCAAAGGGATCCTTGCCTTGGGTAAGGGTAATGAGTTGCAACTGAGCTTTATGCTGTGGGTTGCTTGTCATGGAAGTAGCCTTCAGTCTATTTTTGAATTCATCCCATTGGTCAGCATATTCCTTATGACCACTGTGGTTGTATTTGTTAATGTAAACTTCCATGAAGGCCACAGCAGTTCCTTCAGTCATAAAAGACAATGTGAGACCAATCTTGAGGTGGTTGGAAGTACAGATGTGGCTGTTGATTTGGATATATCCCTTGACTTGTGTGATCCACATGAAAAAGGCATCATGGTTTCTGTTGTATGTCCTTGGTTTGTTGAGGTTGAACTCACATCCCCCATTAGGCTTTTCTGCAAGAGGGAATTGTCAGTGGTGTTGAGTACTGACAAACTGGGGAATTCTGAACTTGGCCCAGATCCCCTGAAGTTCATCTGTGGTAGGTTCATGATTCAAAAATAGGACCAGATCAGATCTTGACTTCTCAGCTTCCTGCCCAGATCCAGATCCAGATCCAAGATTGAGTCCTTCAGTAGTGTGTGACATAGTTTGCATAGGCTCTTCTTCTTCTACATCAGCAACATGTGTATCCCTGATGAGTGATCTGAGATCTGAGTTGTCATTGAAGGTGAGAGGTTCATTATCAGTTTCTGACTTGGGGTCCTTGTCTTGGTAAGTACCAAGCAGAGCTGGGTTGTGAAGGGAGGAAGGAGGTGGAGTATCAGAATGAGCATTCCGAGAGTAAGCATACTTGAATTTTCAAGTGGTGTACTTGCATGGTCATGGTTGAGGGGGAGCTTGGTGTTTTCCTTTGCCTGATAAGTCTGGTGGTGGTGGTGCAGGCAGCCTATGAGACCCTGGGGATGACACCATGGGAAAACAATATTGAGAGCTCAAAAATGTTGAAGGGTAAGTCGACAACACTGAAAAATGGTCAGTTGATGAAAGTTAGAGGGGCTGGTTTGTCAACCCAAATAATGGGTAGTCCAGCAAAAGGCTATGTTGCAAAGGAACCAGCAGGTCAGTCCTAAAAAAGGTCAGTCTGGTAAACAGAATGATAAGAGATGCTAGTTATTTAGACCAAACAATGGTCAAACTAGCAATGACACAGTTCTGAGATGGAGAAGGAAATGCTGAATGTCATGTCTGAAAAATGGTCACAGCAACAAGGTGAACTTTTTGCTTTTGTTGTGCCACTGGTTGCAAGGAGTGCCAAAGAATAGTGCAGCAACCAATGTCAGTGGTATGACAAGACCCTGAAGCATGAAGACTTTGAGCTTCCTTAGATCCATACACTTGTATTGCCAAAGTAATGGCAATAAATGTAGGATTGCACAAGGTAGCAAAAAGTTAAGGAAACACAGCCAGCATTGCAGGGCTTATATACTACAAGCTGGCATAGCCAAGAAACTAAGCTTGAGACACTGTACGGTAAAATGGGCTGTCATACTGAAGTATGACAGGTTTGGAAATGGAGTAATGCACAGCACATGCAGCTATGGTACAGGCAAGAATGAGTCATTAGAAGGAAAATGGGCATGAACAATGCAAGAGATGCATTCAGCCATTGAAGGCTATCTATAAGCATAACTAGGGTTATGCCCAGTAGACATGGGACCAATCAGTGATCAGGTCACCAAAGGTAAATGGAATTGAGCTGGTTCTTGAGGATTACCTGGTAGCCAATAAGGCAAGAGACAGTGATACAGGCAATGAGGATGAACAGAAGGGAGCCATAGGTGCATAGTAACAGGGGTAGGCCAGAAAGAGAAGGTGCTGGGTTGAGTTGTAACATGTTTCAGCAGTCTATCAATGGGAGCTCTTATTTTTGACCAGTCAACCCTGTCATGCAAATTATGAGACCATCTCAAAATGGAATCACATGTTCATGAGAATCTGACTGTGCTGTCATCAAAGCAACCACACATCATTACAAGACCAGATGTTGAATGTGCACTTTATTTATGGGTTCAGCACATGGAAAATAAAGGAGAAACTATTACAGGTCCCATGTTATGGGAGAAACATATGAAATTTGAGGATGAGTTCAATGTTCCAGAAAAGGAAAGGCTATTGAGAGAAGGGTGGTTGCACTCCTTTTGCAAGACATAATACTCAGGAGCATCAGCAGCATAGGGAAGCAGGATCTGTGGATATTGCAGCAGTTATGGTAGAGCAACAGTGATGCCAAAAAGTCCTGGCTAGGTTTTCCCCACAAGATCATTTCAATTTCGATGAGACAGCTCTCTTCCCTTAGTAAGCTGATCTTATCACAAGATTTTGTATTCTAACCCCACAAATCATTAGTGCACCTCCAGATCATGGTTTGGCAACCTGCCAATTAAGTGGAAAGAAGAAAGAGAAATTCTGCATTACTGTTGGGCTGGCCTGTAATGCTGATGGGACTGAAAAGCTTGAACCAATTTTCATTTGTAAATCTGCAAAACCATGTTGCTTCAAAAAATACACTCCAGAACAGTGTGGCTTTTATTATTGTAACAATAAGAAGGAATGGATGACATCACTCATATTTGAAGAGTATGTTTCCAAATTTTTGTTTTTGGATCCAATCATGACTAATCAGATTTATTAAAATACCATAGGTGGCTCAGGAAGCTTTGATCTCCACATGAAACATGAATGACAAAACATATGTCTTGCTGTTGACAACTTTGGTGGCCATAAAGTGTCTTATGAGCCCTCCAATATTTTGCTTGACTTTTTTGAGCCAAATATGACATCATTTGTACAGCCCTGTGATGCAGGTACTGTATGTGTAGAGAACATTTGCTGACAACTGAACTGATCATTCAGCACAGTGATAGCTCCAGCCTATTGTCCTTTCCAGCCCATGTTGATCCCATTGCATGGGATTTAGTCCACCAATATGCTGCTGGGACCATCTCCCTCCAAATGGCAGAAAGCAACTTACTAGCTCAGCTTGGTGACCATTATGTCAACACTGACTGGGAGCCTGTCCTTAATGCAGTGATGGAAACTGAGGATGATGACTCTGCACTTGACATAGTGTCTATGTTTCACACAGCTGCATCATCCCACAGTGGCCTCAAAATTTGTATTCCCACATGACACACTGCCCCTGACTCTGGGCCTACTCCAGTTCAGAAGCCTGAACAACTCACCCTTGTTGAGTTGGAGGTAACAGAATCTGTCAATCATCTAAGGGAATGCACCTGCATTCATGGAAAACCCTCACCCATCAACAAAACCATTGAGCCACCAGAGGAGAGAGATGTCCTGGAGTTCATCTTGGATGGGAGTGTAGAGTTAATTGCAGATGAGGTGCACTGGGAGACAGCCATCACAAATGATGAAACCATTGATGTTGATGATGGTGATGGTGATGATGCCAGTGTGGCACTGCCATGTAGTGAGCTTATCAAGCTGCACAAACAGCTTGAAGTTGGCTGTGTTCACTATGGAGGTGATCCACAATTTTCAGTCAATTTATCTATCAACCTCATTAAATATAGAGCACTTCTACAACACAAGGAGTTTTTTACAGCTAGACAGACTACACTAGACAAGTTTTTCAAGCAGTAATGTAATATATGGACACTCATATTCAGCCATCAATACTATTGTCACACATAGTCACTATCTGTCACATAGTTGTCACTTGAGTGTGACATATGCCTTCTGCATAGATGTCCTAATGCATTAAGTTTTCTGGGTCCCATCAATATGCATTATGATGTATTCAACTGTAACTCTTGGGAGGGACTAGAGGAGATGGTTGAGACTGGTCATCTTGAGGACAACAGAGACAAAAGAATCATACTAGTCAACCCATCTGATCCTGAGGTATGCACAAATGTTTTTCCCAACAAAGAGATGTCCAAATGTCCACAACAGTGGTGTGGAACCAGACAAGAGCAGTGTCAACAGAAAGAGCTTGGGGGGGGGAGAATGTGGGTACTGAAAGGTGAGAGAACAGGAGGGAATCAGGTGGGATGCAACACAAGAATTACTGCCAGTGGTGTGTCTGTGGAGATACTAACTTATCTGTCTTGCAGTACTTGCATTGTTAGGGTGACAGAAATATAAACAATGATTCCATTGATGGCACAGCTTTTGGTATCCACAGATGTGAGGCACCATGTGATAAAATCTGTAGGGATCTGTAGAATATGTAGTAGTCACTAAGTAGGAACTACAGTATTATAAAAAGTGTGAGTGCATGCTATGCACTTACATAATCTGGTGGCTATGCTACAGCACAGTGGTTGTTTACTCTGACACCATGAACAGCCTGGGGACACTGTGGATGAGAAGATGCCAATCAAATCTCTCCAGTTGACTTGTCACATCTAGCAGCTCATCCTGCAGGGCCACCATTTCCCACTGCCACTAACCATCTGCAAAACCTGAGCCCATCTTTAAACACTACTAGGAGGCACTACTAGTACCTGTTTATCAGTGGAATCCCTGCTACCACAGCCTCAGACAAGCAGAAATACAATTTTGGACAATCAAAGTCATCTAGATTTATAGAGTGAAAATATGAAATTTCCAGCAGAAACTGAGGGTAGGGATTGGGTTAGAATAGCCAAAAGGAGGCTAAAAACAGTGCCCCAAAGTTTTTCCCATGACATTTTGGGTGTGCCAAGAAGTTTGGTCAAATTTTGGAATTTTATGTACCTGTTAAGTTCAGGCCTACTCTGATGATCTCCAATGCCTACAGAGGCTGGGGGATGTGTACAAAGGTAGGCTGACATTGGCTGATGGTTGGCTAATGAGGACCAACAGGGTGCAATGCTGGCTGAAGGGTGGCTGATGGTTGTGACAGAGGTTCAGGAGAGGGCATTGTCAGATAATTACTTCCTCAGTAATACCAAGCTACTATATAGATATGTACCTGTCAGATAATTACTCTACAGGTGGTCAGTAAGTGTAGGGCTAAATATGAAAGAGTGACTTACTCCTCAGTAATACTGAGCTACTGAGGAGACTAAGAGAAAATTTACTCTACCATAGTCCGCTTTTCTGCTTATGTAAGTGACTAATCTTCGCACCTAAGGAATGACTACTTGGGAGGGAGTTTATATTCCAACAGGCATTGGGTTCAGCTCATGTGTTTCCCCCTTGTACAAGCCTGGCCCTCAGATTTCAGAGACAGAGAATAGTTGGGGTAAACCTGACAGAGACAAAGAGGCTGGTTGAAGACTGCAGAGGAGGAGAACTAAGTTGATATTCATACTGAGGAGACATTGCTGAGTGTGGTGGGCTTTATATACAGTAGATGTGCCATCCAGGAAGTACAGTATCAGAGTGTCAGAACTAACATATGGGGTAGAGTAAATTTTCAAGGTGCAAAGATGTCAAAAAACTTCAGTCAGAGTGTGCATATGAATAACAGAGATGAAAGATGGGATTAAAAAAAAGTATATAAAAGGAATAGCATGGAATGGAGTGTCTTCAGAGCACTAACTGATAGCCAATCAGAGGGTAGGCCAAAAGCCTAAACAGGAATTGACCCTGCAGTGAACCATGTGGTTGATACATAACATACTGAGCCCCATGAGCACCAGGTGCTTTACCAGGGTGTTTGATGGGTCACTTCCAAGATTCTTGAGTATGGAGAACTAGTATTGCCATGGTTTGGTTTGAAAGCCCAAACCACTGGGGATTGAGCAGCTTAGTCGGCAAAGGAAGTACCCATGATTGTAGCCCCCTATTCAAAAACCACAAATTAAAAAGAATTATATTAATAGCTAATAAAATGAGTGAGCTATGGCTAACAGCTCAAGGCAGTTCATTGAACCATGGCCACACTATGGAAAACCTTGTTCAAGCCATTGGAAGAAGCAGAGATTGGTCATAAATTGAAAAGGGGAAGAATAGGAACTGGCCTGCTTCCTGATGAAGAATGTAGGTTGAACCAAGACAGATGAATTTTTTGAAACTTGGCATTGGAAGTAACTTATGACTTACTGATGTGACCTGACCTAACTTGCATCTTCCCTCATGTAGGTTGCAACAGTGGTGTGTCATTCAACACTGCACAATCATTCCTTAGAAAGGTGGATAGTCTATGTGCTGGGGCAGCATGGACTTGTGAAATGCTTGATGTGGTTGGTGATTTGGTTGGTGAGGATGGTACATTTGTCCTTTGAGACATGAGAAATTTGGGAAAGAATCCACAGTAAGTTGTTAGTGAGCCCACTCAAATAAGATGAGCCCTTCAGGCTCACAGCTGCTTTGCAGCCAGGGGGTTATGTCCACCAGCATACTTATGACCTTTGGGCCTCAGGGCTGTGAAGCAGCCCTTCAGCCTTACAGCTGCTCCATGGCCAGACCCCATGCTTATGACCTTCTACACATGGGTTGTGGCTGCTTTGCAGTCTTAATCCGACTGTGACACATTCCAGCATGGAGTGAATTGACTGGCATTGGCCCACCCCCTGGCATTGAGTGGATTCACTGGCATTGCCCATGCTGGGGGGGGGGGGGGGGGAAACAGGCTACAGTGAGTGAAAAAACCCTTGCAATGTTTTGCTATTTTGCACTGACTGCAGTGTAGCACCAGAGGGCATGGGAATCTTGCTTGGACATAGTGGTATGGATGGTAGTACTGACTCTTGGCTACAAAGGGGTCACTGTATCATGTGATTTCATCCAGTGGTTGTTGAGCAGGTACATCATTGCAAGGGTTTATTCACTTTTGGCCAGGGTAGTAGAATTTCACTCAAATGAAGGGATAATTGTGGTTGCTTGGTCATACAAACAAAGATACACATATCAACAATGTGTCTGAGTTCCAAAAAGTTCCCATGCTTCTTTATTTCCAACCTCTACCACCATGAGATCCATCTCTGCCACCCAAAGGAATACTATCTTGACTATGCTTGATGCTGGTCACTCTGCTTCCTCTATTGCCTCTAGTGCCAGCCTCCATCTCTCTACCATCTCTAAGCTTTGTTCCAAGGAGCATTCCACCCTGCAAAAGTCCACAAGAGGTCATCCATCCAAGCTTTCCCCTGCCAATGTCTGCCATGCCATCCATCTTATCTCCACTCACAAGGCAGAAAATGCTGTCCAGGTGACCAAAACTCCCACCAATATCATCAACCAGCCCCTCCACCCAAATACTGTCTGGAAACACTTAAAGAAGACTGGTATGAAGGCTGTGGTCAAGCATAAACATCCTATCCTCTCTGCCAAGCATTGCAAGGCAAGACTTGATTTTGCCTATGCTCACAAGGATTGGACTCTGGAGGACTGAAAGGGGGTGGTGTGGTCTGATGAGACTAAAATCAACTGCCTGGGGTCAGATGGTCACAAATGGGTTTGGAAAAAGCCAGGGGAGAAGCTGAATGATAGGCTAGTGGAGGGGACACTGAAGTTTGGAGGGGGTTCTCTCATGATGTGGGGCTGTATGACTTGGGAGGGTGTTGGATATGCCACCAAGATTGATGGTAGGATGGATGGAGACCTTTACAGTATGATCCACACACTCCACTACATGGAAATGCTGAGTTGGCACTTCATCCCAAATGATCAGGGCAGTTTGCTGAAGCAGCTGATGGTTGAGGTCATCCTTTTTGATGTCACAGGAGCTGCCCTCATGACAGGGAATGGGGATTTTGAAGTGGGAGTGTGCAGTCTGACCACCAGGGAGAAAGAGAGAGGCAATGCCAGTGGATGCAACACAGAGAACAATCTTGTTACTGGCATGAACTGAAGCAGCAATGAGCTTGGAAAGGTAAGTCTTCCCACACCCACTTCCACTGTGCACAAAGAATGAGGACCCAACTGGCTGCTGTACTGAAGCCATAACTGCATCATAGAGTGCCCTCTGCTCTTGATTGAGGGTGGGCAGGCCAGCTTGCACAAAGTGTTGGAGCTCCTCCTGGTCATATGCTCTCTGCTCAGCAATGAGTCTGTTCCCCTCATCAATTTTCCATTGCCTCTGGGATCTGGGCATTGTAGGCAAGTCATCTAAGGATTGTCCATTACCTCCTAAGATCCTCAGTGATGAGATGAAGGCCATAATCAAAGATCTGCTCCTCAGTGGGGTTTACAATGTGGAGGTGATGGATGGGATGGTGGTGCAGATCATCACAGAGGTTGGCCCTGGACTCCTCCCACAGCACATGAGGGTCCACTGGATGACAGTGAACCAGGATGGTGACAAAGAGATGATGCAGTTGGAATCCAGTATGAAAATGAGCAGCCTCCTGCAAGCACAGCAACCACTCCCTGTCATCCTGCAGCAGACCCAGAGCATGGAAAGCCTCTTTGAAGTTTTCATGGAGGTGACCATTCACAGTACAAAGATCTTCATAGGAGGTGGAACCTAAGACATGAATTGGTCAGCAAAAAATCATAGCAGAGTGGTATGTATGAGAACACACCTTTGACAGCAGTGAGCGTTCACCAGCAGTGAGAGGAATGGCATACATCCTTCCAATGACCTTGTACCTCTGACAGACCTTCCACTTCCTTTCAGTCTTCATCCACACAAAGCCCTTTGGGAAATCCTGGTAGAGATGCTCCCTTGCACCAGCAGCAATGAGGACTGGATCTGCATTGGCCTTGAACCATCCAAGAAGAGGTGAATCCCTTGCATTCTCAATGACATCAGCAAGCTGATCTTCAGCACTGAATGCCACAACCTGATGGCCTGGGAGATGAACAGGCAGAGGGTATACAGCTGGCCATTCCTGATGCATAGGGAACTCAAAGATGTTGTGGCAGGCTTCATTTGCAGAGATGTATCTGGCATCCAGGTGGGAGCAAATCTCATTGTGACCCTGAGTTGGCAAGGTGGCATGGTCTGGACCTTTGTAGATGTACTTGTGGATGTACTTGACAGCCTTTATGGATCCACAGACCTCCAGGTTGATGTGACAGTCAGACTCCACCAGAAATTCTCAAGGATGAGGGTGTCACACCCATGCCACTGGAAAGTGCCATTCTTGACCCCTCTCTGCATTGACAGCCCTTCCCTGCCCCACTCTGCACTTGTCTGCTCATTCTAGCACCCATACAGTGCACTCCCACCTACTCCTCTGTCAGCCACTGTCAGCCCTCATTGGGCCCACCATGTGACTGTTGCTTCTCAGTCAGGTGACACCTTCCACCCTCTTAGGGGTCACCTTCCTTTTGGGTTGATGGGCAAGTCTAGGCATGGTGCAGCCACTGCACTGCATGGTTCAGCATAGGGTCACTACCTGTTTAGGCTTTCAGCCTGCCTTCTGATTGGCTATCAGCAGGTGCTCCAAAGTTTTTCTGTCCATACCATTCCTTTTTAGATATTTCTTCTTTGTCCCAAGGTTCACCTCTGTCATATGTACCATTCTCTGACTGAAGTTTTCTGATGTTTCTGCCCCTTGAAAATTTACTGTACTCCATATGTTAGTTCCAATGTTCCAATACTGTACCACCTTGATGGCACACTTGCTGTATATAATCCTGCTGCACTCAGCAGTGGTCCCTCAGTACAAATATCAACTTAGTTCCCCCTTCTCTGCAGTCCTTGACCAGCCTCCTCTGCCTTCTGTTGGAACTCCCTCCAACTTCCCTCTCTATCTAAAATCCAAGGGCTGGGCTCATACAAGGGGGCAGTGCACAAGCTGAACCTGATGCCCTCTCCTAAACCTCTGTCACACATGTCAGCCACCCTTTGGCCCTTGTCACTCTCTGTTGGCCCATGTTGGCCCAGCATTGGCCCATGTTGGTCTACCTTCATACACCCCCCATAGCCTCTGTGAGTGTTGGGGAATGTCAGAGTAGGCCTGAACTTGACAAGGGACCACATGAGTGTTGTCAAAGGTGTCACCATTCTTCTCTACAGTCCTGCCATTCTGGGGGCAAGCATATTCTGGATAGCCATGCTCCTTTATGAGAGTCTCATCATGGAATGACTTTGGGAAGTGCTTTTTGCAGATATTGTTCTCCAGACATCTTTGGGGACTGCAGGGGCCATGGAGCATGGACTTAGAGACAGTCTCATAGAGCTGGAGATGGAGGGCAGGGTCTGGAATCTGAGCTGAGATGATAGCATCAATCTTCTCCACAGTCTGGATCTTGTCCTGGTCCTCAAGGAAGATGAGGAGATGCATGTGAGGGAGGCCATGCTTCTGATACTTGATGGTGTACACAAAGCCTGCCACAGCTCCAAAGCAGCCATCATGAATCTTCTTCAGCAGAGCCTGCTGCTTGGCATGGAAAACCCTTGCCACCAGGTCAGGATGATCCACAGCTTTCTGCCCTAACAAAGTGGGCAATGTATCAGAATGAGGGGATGGGTGCAAAGCAAGTCATGTACATACCTGGAAACATGTTGTCCACAATCTCAGGCCAGCTCCCATTTGCAGTCATGGTCAGGAAGAGATCAGGCTTTCTGTACTCCCTGCAGATGGCAAGAGAATCCTGGAGGAGTTGCTGCATGTAATGTACATTTCCCTTGTGAGAGGAGGGAAGGATGAGCATGCAACCAACATCTGCCATCCTGTCCTGCAACCCACCATACAGCTCAACTCTGAGTTTCTTCTGGTTGTTGGCCACCCAGGTGAGATTGGACTAGTCAATGGAGGCCCAGGCATCACAGACTAGCTGCTGGAACAATCTACCACCATGGAAGAGATTGGATGGCTCCACTGCAGGAGGATGGACATGAAGGCAATATGCATACCAGAGAAGCTGAATCAATTTTCTGGCACACAAATTCCTACCTCCAGGATTGTGCAGAGGAATGTTGAGGTGCCAGCCATCCTCCCCATGAGGAAACAGAAGTAAATAGCACAGGCACAGATAGGCAGGATGAAGTCGGCTGATGCAACACAATCCTCCACCTTGAAGTCGAAGGATGATGTCTCTTTGAGCTCTAACCTCCTCAGATCCATCCCCAGGAACAATGGCAGCAATCTCCTCCACTGTTGGTAGGTTGTATCTCTGACCATCAGTGCCCTGCTGGAGGGTCAGACACACCCTCATATCAGTGTGCTCCTCTGGTGGTTTTGCCCTCATGATGTCATGCACCTGCTTGTACAAAGGGGCATATGGATGATTGTCCATGAGGATGGTGTGGAGACTTAGCATGATGGCAGGGTCCAGCCATGGATTGCAGCAAGTATGTCTCTCTGTTGCCTCCTGAGGATCATAGATGTAGAGCTGGGCATATGAGGGCTCCCTGTCAGCCTCTGGTAAAAGGGCCCCAATCAAGTGGTGAAGGGAACCATGGACATGGAAAGACATTGGCCCAGACCCTTGAAGAGTCTGAGGTTCAGCATTGACACCCAAGGAGGTAAATGCCAGAGCAGCATTGTATTGACAAATTTTCTCTCTAAACCTTGGGTCCTCAAAGTGTGCCTGCAGACCTGGGGGCCACCTCCTTATGGGAGGGAGAACAACCTGGGCCTGAAGGCAACACATGCCAAAGTGTGGCCTTGCACTGCTGGAGTTGCTGAGCCTTTCAGCCATGAAATGTAGATCATGGCAGTTTGGACACTGGATACTCATAGGTCCAAGATAGTGGGGCTGGATGGGCTCAGTATATGGCCTGCCACCAGGTGGAAGATGATGTGGTGGCAATGGATTGGGTGGGTCAGGAGGAGGGGGAGGGTCTGCACCAGGGGGTCCAGGGGGGGGAGGAGGACCAGGGTCTGCACCAGGGGGTCCAGGGGGAGGAGGGGGGGGAGGGCCAGGGTCTGCACCAGGGGAGGAGGGGGGAGGAGGGGGGAGAGGGCCAGGGTCTGCACCAGGGGGTCCAGGAGGTGGAGGAATGGGAAATGCCAGATCATTGGCACCAGGATTCTGTTCAGCAGCTCTAAGATGACATCTTTCTTCATCCTCAGCATAGTGTTCTGCTGAGAGTCTTCCAAATTCATTTAGTGCTTGGGACAGGTGGTGCTTCTGCTGCAGCTCTCTCTGATGCTGAGCATGATCTGCCTCCTCCTGCAAACAAATCTGCTGTTCTCTCCATCTCTGCTGGTGCTGTTGTTGTAGCTGCTGCTGCTGTACCTGCAGTAACTGCAAGTCATGGAGCCATCCCCCTTCCTCATCATCATGGATCTGGGCACCCCTTTGTCACCTCCTATGCCTCTGTTGACATTCTGCATGATCCTGCTCAAAGTTTTGCTGGAGGGCTGCTGCATGATCCACTCATGGAGGGTGAATATCAGCAGCAGGGAGCAGGTGGGGGTGAGCTGGCAGAGGGTACCCAAAATATTGCCTATGCATTTCCTCCATGCCTGGCTGGACTGCAAAGGGAAGAGGTGGAGGGAACCTATGAGCAAGGGCAGCAACAGGATGCATGGGATAAGGTGCAATGGGAGGTGGATGATGGAGTTGAGGAGGTGGATGAGGGGGGGTCATAGGGTGCATGCACTGATATCATTGAACTTCATGGTGTTCAATAAGGTGACATGGCAGACCTAGATATTGAGCCACAGGGAGAGGAGGATGATTCTGAAATATCATTGTTGGTTAGCTTTGTTAGGCTATAATCTCCTAATGACAGTATACACACCAGCAGTGCCTGGGGAAGACCTGGAGGAGGTGGTGCAGCAGCTTGTGGGTAACAACATTGAGAGGGAGAGCCTAGAGTATGGTGGTCATGCTCAGATTGGCAAGTAGCATCATGTGCTTGCTAAGGGGAAGTAGGAGGAGTAGCCCTGGTGTAATGTGGAGATCAGAGATCATCAGAAATTTATGGGGAAAGTGACTTACATGAAGGATGAAGAGTGCAGGTTGGTTCAAAGTGGGAAAGAGCTAAGGGAAGGGGGAAGAATCCAAGTCCAGGGGGAAGGTCCAAGGGCAACAGCCAATGCACAAAGTGGACTGTGCTTCACTATCTGTGACTGACCCTACTTTGCTGGAACTCAACATATGACAGAGCAAAAGGCAGGAAGCCCAAGACAAAATTGAATGGCAACTGCAAGTAGGGGTGACCCCACTTGACCTATACAGGTCCTGCCAAACACATCTCTACTCTGTTGTGATGCCAGAGATCCCAGCCTCAAAGAGGCCTCAACAACCAGCAGACACACAGAGTTGAATCTATGCAGCCAGGTAGCAGGGGTTTGGCACCACCTCATCTTGGTCTACAGTGTTCACTCAGTCATCTACAGCAAAGCAAGCAGCCACTGGCAATAGGCTGCTCAGGAAGGAAGTACCAGGAAAGGATCTGAAGACCATGTCAGAACATGTGAACTACTGCACCCAAAACATTCCAACTGCACCTTGGACACCTAAGAAAGAACCATTACACATTCAGAGCAGGCAAACAGAAAAGGGGAAGGCATCTCACCACTCAGGCAGAAGAACCTGTGCCAACAGAGCATAAAGTCAGGGGGAAACGAGGCTGTTCCATGCACATAAGCACATTGTCACCCTTTCCACTCATACAGTGGTGCTTACATAGTGTTATATAGTTTATATGCTACCTCTACTGTATATACTGCAAGGGAAACTCATTGTAATACTACAGGGGAGGTATGTAGAGGAGATGGGAGTGTGGGGGAAAGGGAAGAAAGAACTGCAGTGCTGGTGTGCATCATATGTATTTGTGTTGAAACCTACCACAGAGAAGCTGAGTTCAAAAAGCCATGTGGTTTTTCGGCTTAGCTGAAATATGTGAAATAGGTGTTGGCTTGGGAGATGCCAGGTGCATGTGAACCATTCTCCCCTTAACTTATGATTGATGAATATTTCAGAGTCTGAATAATGGTGCCAGAGTAGTCAAGTGACTGGCTATGGTGTAGTAATCTTGTACATTATGGTCACAAACTTTTTTAGAGTTTACATTCAACATGAGTCTGGCAGGCCATTGTGGAGCTTGAATGATGTCTGCTTGTTATCCAACATCTCCAACATGGACCACACACCTCACAGGGAGGCAATCCACTGGAGGGTCAGTCATGGCCTCAGGCAGTATTTCCCATGATATCTCTGTGAGAAGCTCACCTTGGCAAGGTGCTGGGTCAAGGGGAAACAGGGGTAGGAGATCAAGGAGGATCACAGATGTGATGGATAGCTCAATGCCCATTGAAGGAATCTTGAGAAGTATGGCTAGCAGCAGATGATAGGTAAACCATGTGGGCACTTGTAGAGGAAGGGGAGACAGTCTGGCCACTGGTGAAAATCTGCTTGGTAGGGTTCCACCAGTTTAACAAGATGCCACTTGCACTGACCTGCTTATTACCTGGCTACTCATCCATGTGCTAATCATCATATCCTCTGGTACAACAAGAACACTGGAGAATCCTTGTGCACACCACCAGCAGCCCCTGGTGAAAAGCCATCTGGCTGCAACAAACAGGAAGTTCACCTCACCATCACAAGTAATATCTTTGCAAGTGATCCCATCTATGGTGGTCAGTGGGCTGCAAACTCAGAGAGATTTCAAGTGTCTGTCATGGATCATCTCATAAGGTAAGTGTTCAGCAATTTTTACATTCCCTACATAAATAATAATGCCAGAAATTTGAAAAACAAATATTGTGAGCATGAAAAGAGCCTTAATCAGATGGATGCAGGGATGGACAACCTCCACAGTAAGCATTCTCAAGTGTGGTGATAGATGAATATGCATAACACTCATAGAAATAATCATAAATTCCTTCCCCCATTTTGAGGATCTTGACTCAATTTGGAGGGGAAACCCTTCCTTTTATACCTGGCCATTTACATCCAATCAACAAGCAAACAGCACCAAAGATATGCTTTCACTTGTGCAGTGAGGTGCCACATGCCCTGGCAACAACATGTTCACTGTGGGGAGTAATGAACCCACAGCACCACAGGTAAGCCTTCTGACAGTGATTGAGGCAACAATGGCACTGTGCCCTGGGATGACACAATTATGGTGGGATGGGTGAGGAAGATGGACAGGAGGGTGAGGGCATGGGGAAATATGACTTATGGGCTGACATTGGGGGGGCTTCATATGAGAGGGACTACATATGACATTCAAGCCAATGCTGGGGGAACTGTTGACAATGATGCTGAGATGCATGAAGACTTTGGAGATGACCTGGGTTACCCACAGGTGTTCAAACATGGGTATGTACTTTCTGCCAGGCAATTTGTCATCCATCTTACACTTGTTAGCAGGAATCTCTTCCCTCTGGTATGCAGGTCAGTACCACTCCCCAGAAGAAGTGCTGCACTATGTCATGGGACATGCAGGATGCCTTCAAATTCACAAAACCATCATACTGTCACAACACTCCCACACCCACTTCCAGTAGCATCCCAACATCTGTCAGCTCATACTCTCATCACCACTTCCTGTCCTGTCACTCCCAATCATCAGAAACAAGTCTTACAAGGGGTCACAAGTCATCAGCAGGACATGCCACAACCAACAAGCAAAAACACCCTGACAGCCTCAGATATAAGGCCAAATATTTCAAAGGGGAACAAGTACATGTTAAAGTATAAGGTCATTGCCTGAGACAACTTAGGGCAGAACTAGGTGAGGGCCAAATATGGGGGATAACTCAGTGGAGATCATCTCTCCACTGCTCCATATCTTGTATACTATGTGCTATCTACTATAGTATGTAACATACACATGTACAAATGCAGGTAAGTACTTATACAGTATAGCCTATCATAGATAAGTCCTTATCTCAACAGAAACACCTGGTACCAATATTTCCAACAGTACAAGTACATGATCCACTCAAAGGCACTTGTGTATTGATGGGAGGAGGCTATCCACCAGCAGCATGAAGCCAAGCTTACTCACAAGCACCATCTAGAGTCTAATCAACTTGATATCCAGCTTACAACCACACAAGCATTGCTCTTTGAGAAGTAGGCTGGAGCTTTTCACCTACAAATATGGTGACTGCAAAAACCCTCTCCATATAATGCTCACAGCAGTGCACAATGTGTACTGCCTCACACAGGGAAAATCACACTAAGCTCTGGTGGAGTCATAAATAGTACATGATCTTGGCTATAATATCACTCAACAACTCATGTGATTTCATTCATATGGTCCAGAGATGTGGGCATTGTTAAACAGCAAGTGCATGGAAAGGGTTTTTTCACTTTTGAGTTGGTACTAGGACCTCAATCAAAACACTTTATAATCCCTATTTTTTGTCAATAAAAACACAGATACACATGTACACAATATGTTTGAGTTTAAAAAAGTTCACATGCTGCTTTGCTTTCAACCACCACTACAGTCAGATCCTTCTCTCCTACCCAACAAAGCACCATTCTGCTGAAGCTATTGCCAAGCAAATTGGTGTTAGCCCCTCTGCTGTATCCAGACTTTTCTCTAAGAAGTGTTCCACCCTTCCTAAGGCCACCAGAGGATGTCCTTCTAAGCTATCTCCTGTCATTATTCACCATGCCCAACATCTTGTCACCACTGGAGTCACCACTGGAAAGGCTGAAACTGCAGTTCAAGTCACCAAATCCCTTTCCAATATCATCAACCAGCCTTCTTTTCCAATACTGTTCATTTTCACTTGAAAAAACCTGGTATGAAGGCTGTAGTCAAGGCCAAACACCCTGTTCTCTCTGCTAAACATTGCACAGCTCACTTGGATTTTGCTTATATCTGCAAGGACAGGAATATAGAGGACTGGAAGATGGTTATATGGTCTGATGAGACCATACTGTAGCTGAGAGTATGTACTATTTATGACTCCACCAAAGCTTGGTGTGATTTTCCATGTGTGGGGCAGCACACTTTGTGCACTGCTGTGAGGGTTATTGTGGAAAGGGTTTTTGGAGTCACTATACAACTTGCTGAAATCAAGGCAAAGCAGTGCACTGGTAGTATGAGTGGAAATGCTGGCATGTCTGAATGTGAGGGAGCCTTTTACATAGGTTATCCCACAAAAAATATATGTATTGTACTATTTTCTGCTCCATCAAAATCTCATGTACATGCACAACACTGTTGTAAATGTACATAGATCTCTTCTTGAATTTTTTGTGTGTAATCTGCTACCTAGTGGTTTATCAGTGTGAGGGACTCTGAGTAGATCCCTCATCAGTGCCATGTGGCAGTACTGTCCAAGTGAGCCTGAAACTTCACTTACAATGACATTTTCCTCATTTTGCCACTCACACTGCAGACCCTCACAGAGAGCCCAGCCCATCATTGATGCCTCACCTCACTTCCCTTTCTCAAAACAGACAATCATGTTGTGCAAGATTAAGCAACTTGCACCCAACCTGGCTCTGCAAGCAGAGCTCTCACAGTAACTGGAACCAAACTTTTATGGCTGCAAATGCATGTTGTAACCAAAGATGAACCTTCAAGTGTAAGTACATGGTGAATTGGTCTGCCCTTTATCAAGTGTAAGTGACAGACTCTGGATAAGTACCAGTTGTATATGCTCTGATGTCATGACAGGCTCCCCCCCCCCCTCAGTCTCTTGAAAGGCAACAAGCATCATGGCTCTAATGGATACTTGCTGTTAGCCTGGATGCAGACAAGTCCAAAGATAAAAAGACAGACTAGATGTGAGATAATATAAAAAGAAAATATACATACATATCATGACAGTTACACTTGAGCACCTTGGGCTTACTTCTCAAAGGAAGTATAAGTACCTTTGAGCATGCCCACTACACTCCATTAACTAAAAGTCAACAGACTTTGATGTTCCTATCCCATCTAATGAACATTTATTTGAATCACCACCATCCTCTTGGTAAATGATTTACCACCAGTTCTGATCAGGTTTGAGTGGCATGTTGGCAAATAATGTGTTCCTATGAATTGGCCTTTGGAAGATGCTTTACCTGGAGGTGAATGAATATTGATTTCCACATATGATCACTCAGTTTTGCAAAGTATCTTTAGGTGCATGTAAGGTGCAAGTCAACCTTCTCCATACTTCTGGTAGTAAATATAATTCACTGTTTTGCTTAAAGGGTGGAATGTTGCTTCTAAAAGTACCTCTACAGCATTGCTTCCGACTTATGTGTGTATTCCCTTGCCCAGGATTACCTTCCAACATCACCTTATGGGGACCTCAAGAGTGGACATGACCTATGGGGAGTACTCAGGCTAGTTGTCATTTTCTCTCCTACATTCACCATATCCATGGGTAGTACCTTAATGCTCTGTCTTAAGCACACCCTTTCTTTGCTCCTGGGTCAATCAGAAACTTGTTTGCTAAAAATGTCTTGGAATAAATGCTGAACAAATAATAAAAATGTCCACTTACACATGTGATTCCCAACAACAACTTTGATAATGCTTGCACACAAGTCATCCATATCACCATTGTAATCATGAAAAACTGCCTTGACAGCTTTGGAAACTGCAAGATGTGTGTTGGAGGATCTGTATTCCTCCACTGCTAAAAACAGAGCCTCCTTCCACACATGGTGTCCATGTTGCATTAGAAAGTAGGAATGCTCAGCAACAAGTAAGCATCCTAAAAGAGTGAGTGAATGATGGGCAGGAATGAGAAACTCTCACCAATGGCATGTTCAGCCATTGACTGGACAGTTGGGAACTTCCCCAGCAAAGTGACATCTTTGGGTAGAGGTGGCATTGGGATGCCAACATCCACATCAAATCTGGGCTGTGAACAAATAAGATTGTCTCATGTAGAAAAAGGAAGATAGCATCCCAACACTCACAATCTAGAAGTGTGGATACCACATTAGAGATGTGGTTACAGTGCATTAGCCAGTTATGGCTCCCAAGAGAATACCCACCTCCTGTCAGCAGGAGGTCAAACCAAGGGCACCATTGGGACTGGTGATCAGATTGTTCACTAGACAACTATGACAGGACATACATTCTGTTGGATAAATTGGTGATATAAAGGGATGAAAGTAAGCAGATGTTCAGGGTGGCATGCCTGAATCACACACAAACTATGAGTGAAATAAAACACATTATTGTAAGGATGTGATGAGATGATCCATCATCTGTCCAGGGTCACTCACATTCTTTTATATGATTGACATGAAGAAAGTGGGGGTAAGGCCTTCACACAGCTCCAACCAGACACAGCACAAATTCACTCACATCCTGTCATACCACCAACATAAAAGAGTGTAAATGAGGGCACTCAGCAGTGATCCAGCTATACATGAATGAAATCACTCACATCCTGACATCCCACCAACAGGAAGAGTGAAAGTAAGGACATTCAGCTGTGATCTAGCTAGACATGACATGAAATCACTCACCCACTGTCATGCCACAGACATAAAGAATGCAAGTAAGGGCATTCAGCTGTAATCCAGCTATACATCCCAGGAAATCCCTCACCAACTACCATACCACCAACATGAGGAGTGCAAGTGAAGGCATTGAGAGGATATCCAGCTACAAATGCCAGGAAATCACTCACCTCCTGTCATGCCACCAATATGAAAAGTGCAATGAGTTCATCCAACAGAGATCCAGCTAGTCATGCCATGAAATTACTCACCAACTGTCATTCCACCAACATGAAGAGTGCAAATGAAGACATTCAGCAGATATCCAGCTAGACATGCATGAAATGACTCACTTCCTGTCATGCCATCAGCATCAACAGTGCAAGTGAGTGTATGCAACAGAGATCCAGCTAGGCATGCCATGAAATGACTCACTCTCTGTCATGCCACCAACATGAAGTGTGCAAATGAGGGCATTCAGCAGAGCCAGCTAGACATGCCATGAAATCACTCACCAACTATCATGCCACCAACATGCAGAGTTCAAGTGAAGGTGTTCAGGAGAGATCCAGCTAGACATGCAATGAAATGACTCACTCTCTGTCATGCCACCAACAAGAGTGCAAGTGAGGACATTCAGCAGAAATCCAGTTAGACATGCCATGAAGTTGCTCACATCCTGTCATCCCACCAAAACAAAGAGTGGAAGTGAGGGCATTCAGCAAAGACCTGGCTAGGCATGCTATTAGGTAAATGACTCACATCCTATTATGACACAAACATCAAGAGTGCAAGTGCATTCAGACATGCCATGAAATCACTCACACCCTGTCATGCCATCAACATGAATAATGTAGTGTAGATATTCAGCAGAGATCCAACTAGTCATGCCATAAAATCACTGACTCCCTGTCATGCCACCAACATGGAGAACACAAGTGAGAGCATTCAGCTGAGATTCAGGTAGATATGCCTTGAAATCACTCACTCTCTGTCATTCCACCAACATGAAGAGTGCAAGCAAGGGCATTCAGCAGAGATCCAGCTAGAAATGCCATAAACAACTCACAAACTGTCATGCCACCAACATGAAGAGTGCAAGTGAGGGCATTCAGTAGATATCCAGAAAGACATGCCACTCAACCACTCACCCACTGTCATGCCACCAATATGAAAAGTGCATGTGAGCACATTCAGCAGGATGAAGCTGCACATGCCATGAAATCACTCACAAACTATACCACCAACATGAAGAGTGCAAGTGAAGACACTCAGGAGAGATCCAGGTAGGCATTCCATGAAATCACTCACTCCCTGTTATGCCATCAACATGAAGAGTGCAAATGAGGGCATTCAGCAGAGATTCAGCTAAACATGCCATGAAACTACTCACTCCCTGTTATGCCACCAACATGAAGAGTGTAAATGGAGGCATACAGCAGATAAGCAGATATCCAACTAGATGTGGTATACATCACTCACTCCCTGTCAAGCCACCAACATGAAGAGTGAAAGTAAGAGCTTTCAGCAGAGATCCAGCTGGACATGCTATGAAACCACTCACTCTCTGTCATGCCACCAACATGAAGAGTGTGAGGAAATTCAGCATAGACTCAGCTAGACATGCTATGAAGTCACTCACTCCCTGTCATACCACCAACATGCAGAGTGCAAGTGAGGGCATTCAGCAGAGAACCAGCTAGCCAAGTCATGAACACTCACATACTGCCATGACACCAACATGAAGAGCACAAGTGAGCACATTCAACAGAGGTCCAGTTACACATTCTATGCAATCACTTACTAACTATCATGTAACCAACATGAAGAGTTCAAGGGCACTCAGGATCTAGCTCAACATGTCATGTTACCACTCACTCTCTGTCACGAAGAGTGTGAATTAGGAAATCCAACAAAGATCCAGCCAGATATGCCCTGAAATCACTCACTTCCTGCCATGCCACCAACACAGGCAAGTGAGGGCATTCAGTAGAAATCCAGCTAAACATGCATGAAATCACTCACCAACTGTCATTTCCACCATCATGAAGAGTGCAACAGCATTCAGCAGACATCCAGCTATGTACCATGAAATCACTCACCTCCTGTCATGCCACCAACATGAACAGTGCAAGTGAGGGCATTCAACAGAGATCCAGCTAGACATGCCATGAAATCACTCACATCCTGTCATGTCACCCAGATAAAGGACACAGGTGAGGGCAATCAGCAGAGATCCAGTCAGACATGCTATACCATCACTCACCCACTGTCACACCACCAAAATGAGGAGTTCAATTGAGGACATCCAGTAGGATCACTCACTGTCTGCCATGCAACCAATATGGAGAGTGCAAGTGAGGGCATTCAGCAGAGATCCAGTTAGACATACCATGAAATCACTCACAAACTGACATGTCACCAATATGAAGGGGGTAAATCAAGGCATTCAGGAGAGATTCAGCTAGACATGCCACAAATGACTCACTCTCTGCCATTCCACCAACATAAAGAGTGCAAGTGAGCATATTCAGCAGGGCTCCAGCTAGACATGCCATGAAATTACTCACTTGCTATCATCCCACCAAGATGAAGAGTGCAAGTGAGGGCACTCAGGAGAGATCCAGCTAGACATGCCATTCAACCACTCACCCACTGCCATACCACCAACATGAAGAGTGCAAGTAAGGGCATTCAGCAGGGATCAAGCTGGATGCCATGAAACCACTCACTGTCTGGCATGCCACCCACATGAAGAGTACAAGTGAGAGCATTCAGTAGACACCAAGTTAGAAATGCCATGAAATCACCAACATACTGTCATGCCACCAACATGCCACATGTAAATGAACTCAGTAAGTATATCTAACATGGCACAAAAGTACTCACTTGCTGTTGATAAGTGGAAGTGTAAATAGTATGGGATCATTATTTGCCCCTAGATCTTTGAGGAACTTGGCTACTGACTTCACAGCTTGGAAACCAAGCCAATAGGGTAAATTCAAGCTTCTTCACATCCACTTGAAGCCTATCTCTAAGGCCCAACTCCATAAGTCCCCTTAATGTCCTTCAAAACATCAGTATTTTACCAACCATATCATTGCTTACTTACTCCCTGACAGCATACTCAATACACAGCAGAATACTTGACTGCTGGGTTGATATCAGTAACTTCTGTAAACCCTCTTCATTCATGACATTTGCTGTGCTTTCTATCAATGTAGTGCAGTCTGCATTCTCTTGATGCATCTCTGCCAACAGCATTTCCCAGTGGCACCACATCAGAGTGAAGAAATACCCACTCTGAAGTGTCACATATCCCCTTGGTGGATACTTGCACATATCAAGCTCATGTTTTATGTGTGCAAGCCACTTTTCCAATAGTTCCCCTTGCTTTTCTGCTGCCCTTTCCCTTGCTTCAACAATTCCCAAACCTCCATCCAGAAGCTCTCTAATAGCTGTGAGGTACAAAGCATCTGCCTTTGTCAGCAACACTATCACAGGAACTGAGTAGATACTCAGTCATTCATGACAATAATATGTGACCAAGAGTACACACCATGCCCTGTATCACACTCATTAAAGAATTTTTGCTCAGCAGCAGTTACTGTCCTGTGGTAGTCTGTCATAGGAATACAAAACCTAGTATTGTCTGTTGCCTTAGCCTGCAGTCATTCACAAGGTATTCCTTACCAGATAGCATGAACACGTTCATCCACCTTCTTGGTGGCCGCACGGTTAATAACGAAGCTCCTCATCTGGTCAAACTGCTGTGTAGATCCAGCTTCAAAACCACAGGAGTCATGGAATACAAAGCCCGGGTTGCTCTTGAACACAAGCTCATGCTTAATATCATGGTGACCACGCTACATGTAGTACTCCTCAAAATGAGTTTTCATAAGTCCACATCACGACTTACTGCCAAAGTGCCTTGCACAACAGCATCTTCAATCTGATGATAATCAGACAGGTATCACCTACCCTATAGGACTATACCTTGTTTCCCTCGTCGAAAATCTCTGGCTTATCCATAGAGTTGCAGACCCTTTGGAGGATGGTAGTTTTACCCGCATTTGCCCTACCCACAACCAAAATTCGGAAGCGCTCGATATTTTTCATGTATTCATTAGCCATCTTAGAATCAAGACGGTAAGCAGGTTCAGAAGACGTAGTTGCTGTGACTCGGTATTAGACAGCCTGGAATTTACTTTATATGACAAGAGTACCTTGAGGAGTGGCTCCGATCTGAGCAGGAAGTAAATCCGCCCCGTCGCCAGCAAGATCACTAGCTGCTGTATGGCAATGTCAACTACTTCATATTGTCAGAGGCTAGAAAATGAATAATACCGGTCGTAGCAGGAGTTAGGTCACTCTGGCCGGAGCGATGAGAACCACTAGCGCTGCTTGCAGGGAGCGACTTGAACCATTTTTTGATACGACCAGGGGCCATGCAAACGTGACGATTGTTTGGACTTTATAGTGCGGAGTGTAAGGTGCGCGGAGCTTTGGTGATAAGCGTAAAGTCCGCCGTTGTAGTGATGGTAGAGGTGTGTTTCAGACGGCGATCACTTCGCAGCTATCGAAACCGATCTCTGCAGTTCCCACGAGCGGACTTTGAATATTTGGGTCTTATGTAATCATGGCCTACCACTCTGCCAAGCATGCCTACTAATCTTCTGCGTGGTGGCCATGGAAGTATCCTTGTCTCTGAGAAACAACAGTATGCCCAGAACCAGTGACGGCCTCGAATATATATACCATCCAGCTAAGTAGGCAATATACAAGTGCGTCCGAGACCAGCAGCACGATGTACCAGTTTTGATATACAGTAATCGGCCAACTCGCGAAAGACAAGAGGACTTGAGCGAATCATGAGTGTGGCAGAAGCCGAGCACCATTTACTTGCATACGTGGAGAAGAACTGTTACAGGTGGTTCAAGGGTACACATTCAATTTACGAATTCGGTCATCTATCGAGACTGAACTATCAATGTAGCGAAACATACTGCTCACCACGAGCCAATCAGCATCTGTTTTGATTGTCTACCTTTGCCACCTGTCTGAATTGTGTCTATTTCTGCTTGTTCGAGGTATGGCAGCGAAGACTCCGTAAATACACAACAATGCCTCCTAATAGGGTTTGAAGACGGACTTACATGTTGCAGATGGTTGCTGAGCAACTGGAAGTCCAGCGGGAGATGCCTGAGACTTACCTCGTTTGATTTCGCGCTGAACTTCATCCTAGCCATTACCAACGAAGGTCAAGCGTGGAAAGTGGCTGAGGGAGCGGACGCCACGGCTCCCAAGGTGACGCAGCGTGGAACGAGTCAGTCTCCAGAACGAAGTTGTGAGGGGAGTGGACATGTCTCAGAGAGAGTCGAGCAGGATTTCGGCGATCTATACTTCTGCAGGGGCGTTCGACCCAGTATTTGACGACCAATTTCGGGACGTACTTGTAAAGATGCTAAATGATCCCCAGCAAGAAAACTCGAGTATCAGGTGGTTATGTCCCTCCCGGGAAAACAGTACTGCGGCGCACATCATCCCCTGATAGCTTTTCACCACTGGAATCTCCGGATTATGAGGCAACCAAACTGGACATCAAAAGCGCCTGATCCGGAAGTGCGAGACGTTAGTTTAGAACATCAATTTACCATCACACTTACCTCGCCCTTTGGCGTCCAAAGTGGCTCGGGAGACCCAGCTTGGGATATTCAATATAACCTTGTCACTCTCACCGGCATTGACAAACTCCATCTGTTTCGAGACCATCTTAACAATATATCAATACCCGGCCCTAGCCAAAGCTTGAGCGACTTACAGACTGAGCACAAGCCTGAGAGGTGGCCAAGCATGCCCGTGATTCGGCTGCCCCAAATCCAAGATTTAAGATCTCCCTCTGTCCTTCATGGACGTCACCTGTTGATATGACGATGTCAGAGGCCATTCCACTGGAGCTCAGGTTTCGACACACCCTCTGCCTCTCTTTCCGAGCATCATGAAAGTCAGAGTCCGACGTTCGGGCACCTTCGGGAAATCCTGCGAAGCAGAGGATAGTTTCCGTGACAAGCTTTCGGATCGGAAACCGCAAGTTGACCTCCTGTGAAAGAAGATAGATTTCAGACGAAGTCATAAACCGTAGACGCACACCTACGCCAAGGATGCCTTTCACTCGGACGGCATTGCCATCGAGGTTTTCCCAGCGGAACTCTGCTTCGCTTGCCACGTTCCGGTACAGCTCGAGAAGGTTCCCTTTGCAGCACGACTCAGGAGAGAGGTGTAAGAGGGAATGGTAGACTCACCAAAAAGGAACGATGTGGACTTGGGTCCGCGAACTTGAGAAAGAGAAGTGCGGGTAGAATGCATGTAGATAATATATGTGGCAAGGGGAAGGCACAACAGAGTCAAGTAACGATTCATCTGAAACGTTGAGGAGCAGTCCTCCCAGAACGCTGTTTATGATATACCATACGAATTAGGCAAAGATATTTGCAACGACCCGTGTGACTTCCACCAACAGCATCTTCATCTTCACAAAGGATTACACATTGATGTGGATAATCCAAGGCGCCGGCTTGTGTGATCGAATGGTAGCATGGAGTGTCAGCAATGCACTCGTCAAGAAGTCATTGACCGTAATGACGCTTGACCCAAAGCGGGTCAAGTATCTTCCCTCGGGATCGTGTGTCAAACAGAATTACAAGTCCGATGCTCCCGACAACTAACGTCCTATTAGTATGCTCACTCATCTGTTCCGTACTAGTTTCGATACACCGGCCGACTCCCCGTCCTCAGACGCGACGATAACATGGATTTGACTCAGATACCATATCAAACATGCCAATCCTATATACTATTGTGTTGCTGCACACAAGGCAGATCACGTTCCCCGCAGTTGCTCAGCGCCAAGAGTGCGATGAACAATAGGTGTTTGACAGAGTTGCAGTTGACCTAGTCAAATGTAGGTACCTACGTCGCTGGGTAAAAGCCCGAATCTCCGGACCGTGCCCACAAGTCCACGTACCATCATAAGCAGGTCAAAGTGACTAGCAAGGCTCCGTACACTTGACGGCACGGCATCCTACGATAGATCCATAGGCTCTTCTCCACCACCGTCGTCGCCCGAGCCCAACCCACCGGAACCCCTCCTTCGCAAATGCGGATAGCACACCTCCCTCTCCTCCACGACGACTTCTACATCATCCTCGTTCCAATCACTCGTCGTCTCCCATTCATTCTCGAACTCGATATCCAGTGCCACCTCTGCATTCTCCGCATCGCTCAGCGGTAGAAAGCTTGCCAGTGCAGAGGGGTTATATGCGACCGCTTGTCCGGGCGCACTAGCCGAAGATTGCGCTTGCGTTTGCACCCAACGCTTCTCGCGCAGCCGTTTGTGCCGTTCGCGATCTTCTTCGATACGCTTGACTACGTCTCCTCGTGAAAGATGGGGCTCCGTGCTCTTGTTCGCTGTGGACGGACCGGTGCCAGAAGACTCGGTCGCTTGACTTTGGCGCGTGCTGAGTATCTGCATGACGTCGTCTACCTTTTGAGGATCTATTACGCGTTTCGCCCGCCAATTTTGTAGGATCTGAGAGGCGGGAGTAAGTAATCGAGTGGGCAATCCGTACGAGGCAAGACGCTGCGCTCGTCGTGGATCGAGAAGCTTACTTGCTTCGTGCTAGTGAGGTTCGGTAGGCCCTGTCTGCCTACTGGCACTACACACTCGACGATCTGAGCAAGGTCTCGAGCGACATAATCTACGTAGAAAGCATTGCTCGCTTGTTTTGCCTGTCTGTTACATTCTGGTTGTTAGTAGGTGTTCCAACAAGCAAAGACACTCAAAAAGCTCAGAACGATGAAAGGGACTCACGACGATGATTCAACGGGCTGAGGTGGTTGATAAGTTTTGGCTAGCAGGGACGTCTCACATAGGGAGTCTAGGAAGTATAGAATGTTGATACGATGGTTTATCGAGCCCTATAAACGAACATCAAAGGAATATGAGCACCGACGACCGACATTGTATCAGAGAACCGAGGCGGAGGATGGAATAGTAAACGTGAATGCATACCTTCTGGCATTCCTCCATAATGCATTCCCATAGATCTTCTCCGCACTTTGCGAAATATTTATGTGCATAGCTAACAACCTTTTGGATGGATTGCTGTGTACTGCATATCGAGACGCAGACGCGAGGTGACTTTTCAACGCCAGTTCGTCCTTGGGCCAGTCAGAGACTGAGTACTCACGCATTAAGCTTGCGCAACAGACCAAGAAATTGCATGCGCACTTCGAACGGATCCATTTGGAGACCTTGAAGATGGTGGTGGTCGAAGGTACCAACGATTGATAAACGTTTGGTTACGAAAACTCGATGATGGATGTGTTCTTGAATGGTGGTCGAGCTTGAGACTGAGAGATACGGCGGCGGCGCGTCAGCGCTTCAGCCGACAACAAGGCGGTCGGTGTCAACGAAAAGTAGAGGATAAATGTAATGAAAAACCATCAAAAAATTCGAGTTTGGACCTACCTGCTACGGAGTAGAGCATTTGAGACTGACAGGAGATCTGTCGCAACTCAAATGACGAGACGAAATGTCCAATCCGAGTTGGTTCCACACGCGTATTGAACTGACTATGTGTAACGAAAAACTACCACTAGAGCAATCTCGAGCTACTTTCCGCCGGCCCTGCAACACCTACGTCCATTGGTACATGCAACGAGTCCAAAATGCCTTCAAGTTGGTTGTTCCCGCCCAACCTAGTTATTTCTGCGCGAACCTACCACAACAGACGCAGTAAGATTAGCATTGGGTGAAGTGCGGAACTTTGGAGTGGTATCGAACCTGTTGTTCCAGAGAGCTCATCACATTGAGAGTGTAATCGAACGAAGAAGTCTTGTAACGGAGGTGGGCGATGGTATGGTGCTTTAAGGTCGGCGTCGAGGGCCGCTTCTGAAGAACGTCTACGAAGAGCGTGAGATGTAAGTGTCCCCGAAGGAGGCAGAGTACGCTCTTGCTCTCTGGGCAGCAGACGTTAACACGCACTCAATATAACGCGGTTCCTTTCGTCTGCTCGTACACCGTGAACAATGGGAAAAGAAAACTTTCCCTCGGTAAGGTCTTCCGCGAAACCTTTGTTATTCGAGTACTAAGTTTGAGGATGAAACGATCAGCCAGTTAAAAAAGGTGGCGGACGAAAGGACGAACCTCCGTACTCTGAAGATTCATGTAGTCGTCCCGGATCTGAAAGTACACTCCGAAAAGGTTTACTAGTGGTACGTAGTCACTTGATTCAATCGAAAAGGTTGACGCTGGTTCGTACGGTCACTGTGCGATCAGACACTGAGGGGACTCACACGTCGACATTGGTCGTCGCACAAGCCATCATTAGTTTGATGGCGATTCTGAACAAACCACCGGTCTCTAGCACATAACCTTCAGCATGATAACAGCACCAAGGAAAACGAAGCGCTCAACTGTTGTTGACCATGGAAATATACTCCTGTTCCGTAGGGCATTGCAAGGAATCCCTCCAAAAGATCTCGAGACCCTGTCCGCGATGGAGTGCAAGCAACTCTTCCGTCACGACGAGGTCCAAGTCCTTGTTTGCCACCACTCTGATCTCATCGTCCTTGTAATCAAGGTTCCTCAATATTGCCAACTCCTTGTACGCCAAGAAATATACGTAGTTGGCAGTGTTGATCGTCTGCGGAACACCATATATCCGATGGGCCACCGGTTGACCTCTGCGGAGTTGTGCTCCATCCTCGATATCGTCCACCATCAAACTGGCACTATGCAACATCCGTACGACGCGCGATATGACATCGAGTTGCTCGCGAGGAACCGAGAGCCATGTGTTGAACGCTTCTATGAGTAACGTGCGGATTTCTTTTCCGGGCTTTGAGGTGATGTAGGTGTATGGCTCCAGTATCACTCGCTCGGATGACTCTGGCCAGGAAGGAGGTTCTTGGATGGGAGAAAGCAAGTTGGATATATCGAAAGACATGGTGACTCACTTGAAGGACTGCAACCGGCGGATTGAAGGACAAATAAATATCTCAAGCTTAAGGGGTGTGTCCGCACACTCCCGCTGCGGCCGCGGCTATTCCGGTTAGGTTTGGGGTGAGATGCTGGTGTGGCTTGAGCCTCGCTGGAAAGAAATCCGATTAACCTCTAAATCCCCGGAGTAAACTTTGGTTATGGGCGATCACGGCAGAGGACCGAGCACTGCCGTCTCAGTTGTTCGATCTATATTAGCGGGGAAAGTTCAATATATCAACTTAGAACTCGCCCCATCGTACACACATGGCTCGACATCGACATCGATCCACCTCTCGTTACATACATATTCAACGATCTACGTAGTATACTACCGTTAGTCGCCTCGGTGTACGATGACACCCGAGACATCCGCAAACCAAGCGTGCTGGTCCTTGGGAGAAGCCCAATCAGGAGTATGTCCTGCAGTCAAATATAGTCAGATACCAGCGTCCTCACGTCTGTTCATCCTTCACCTCCGAAGAATGTCTCAAAATGTATTCCTTTGATGTGGGACTCCTTGTCCACGCGCAAAATAAGACCCTTTGCATGGATCACGCACTCGCCGTTGATCCATACTTGCACCTCGCCTTGCCATAGCACGATTCAGACGACTACTGCAGAACAGTAGTAGGGGTGGGAGAAGGACTTACCGTCAGCTTCACCAACCGAATTGAGTTTGATGCGTTCTGCGACGGTTGTCCAAACGCCAGGCTCGAATGTCCATGCACCCACTCCGACAGAGGTGCCATATCTACCGTTTGGGTTCGAAGAGGGAGGCACCGCAAGGAGAATCTTCTCGTTGGTCGCGTTCATAGGTGCATAAGCGTAAAGCTCTCCCATTCCATTCTGTCTGCAAAGGTATCATACGTCGACGCTATGCAAATATCCAAGTCATGTAACACACCCACGTACCTCCACATGAGGCGAAAACTGAAGCACTTGCATCTATCATGCTGACGACCCCCGGAGCAACTATATGCGAGTTCGCCTACACCTCCATCTGTGCAAGATTATCCAACACATTCCGATCGACGACACTTGACCTACACGCCCCAGGGAGCTTCCCACCGTTGACCCATTCCCAATCCTTCTGCAACATCATCCGGTAGCTGAACACGGCTTCCCTTGCGTTCCTCAGCGAGTGAGAAAATGTCTTCGGTCCATCGAGGTAGAAACCGAAGCCCCCAGGCAACGGCGTCTTTGGGCTGCAGCTTCCCTCGGGGTAACGTGCCTCCCAAGCTGATTGCGGCTCCGCATGGGAGGAGTGTCGGATAGGTGAGGGGGGGCGTACAACGCTATGAGTCAGTTTCCCTGTGTTCCTGTGAACGCCAAGAGCGGAATCTGATAGAGGGACATTCGTCAGATTGGGAAGTGCAGGTGATGAGGGACATGTAGTGAATCCAAGGACGAAGTCTTGGATTGGGAACAGGGGATCTTCTAATGTGTGATCAATAGGAGTGGACGACATGGTGTTAGTGTACCCCCAAGTGTCCAGCGGCTGTTGGCACATAAATGCAACCACGCTGTGGAATGGTGTCGCTCCGAAGGCTGTTTGCTTTTGGCGGTGATGGTACTCAACTAACGCAACTTCACGGGTTGGTATCGGCGGGAGGTGTCGGATGCTCTAGCCATCTGCATCAGGGAAGTTACCATGTATTTGACGTGCTCAGAGCAACTCTGAGAGAGATGGCGGCTTCAGTCTGCCTTGTCTGACATTGTCACTGGATTCTGGGGGAATTCTTCCCACGACGACAAGGCAACACAAGCGAGTGAGCTGCAGCCACGAGACTCGCACCCACTGTGTGCAACTGGAGTCTGGCACTACTTGCAGTGAATAATCGGACGTTTGTGGGCCCTACCCGACCTGACTGGTTTTCGAGTTCTAGGGCTTAGTGTTCCTGCGTTGTCGCCACGGGGAGTTGATGGAAGATGCACTGCCTACCGCGTATGTACTTTCTGACGGTGTACTGCCAACTCTTTACCATCCCTGCAATACTGACAACGCGCCACCTGTTTCTTCGCGACGCCCTGTTGACTCCCGGGGCCTTTATATGTGTGAGTCATGGTTACCTGCAAACGAAAGCCCGGAGATGAATGTGGACGAGCTCTTGCGGATGCCTTCTCCAATCATCACGCGACATGTGTACTACATCAGAAGGCGGTCATCTGCTGCTATCCTTGGATATCTCGGGGCCAAACTCTTCTTTCTGCCTTTCCTGTCCAGCACCGCAATAACAGCTTGCGTGGGGAAATTGTGGAAGACGCATCCCACGTCATCGGGTTCAAAACATGGATCGATATCTACAACGGTAAGTGTATTTGTCTTCCTTGGTGGCGTGCATTCGGTGGCACTCAGATAAGGGATGCCCCATGGTGTTCGCTGCATCATCATATAGCAGATCCATCCTTCCAAGGTGACACCTCTGCACAGATGGATTTCTACTTGACGCTCTTGTGCCTTGTCCCCATCATATATGTTATCTACAGACATTTCACTGGCACTTCTTTGTCTCGACTGCGCGGACCCAAGCCCACGTCATTCCTTTTCGGTGAGTGCGTCACCGTTCGCTTCCACCCCCATCTCTGAGCTGCGCCGCGAAGGCAACCTTCCCGAGTTGTTTCAGTGTCAGGCCGGTGAAGCAGATTTTCGCTGGCAACGCCTCTACGGCGGTGTCATTCGGGTGAAAGGTATCCTCGGTGTAAGTGTTCTACTTGGGTATGTGATGTCTGTTCTTATCTCGCTTCCCTGCCGTAGGAGGATCAGCTTATGGTTGCTGATCCGAAAGCAATATCGCGGATTTTTGCCACTACCTCATATAATTTTCCAAAGCCACCCGAGCGCCGCGTTCAGTCATTGATCCTGAACGGAAAGAGCGTCGTCTGGGCAGAAGGTGCGTCGAAACCTGAACTCCTGCGGAAGTGTCGTTGATAGTACGATGTCGGCAGGCAATATTCACAAACGACAGAGGAGGATTTTGAATCCAGGCTTCGGAGGATCTGAATCGCAGGCATTCTTAGCGATATCGCAAGCTTCTGCCGAACGTGTAGGTTTCTTGGCTGCTAACAGGGCTCGATAGTAATTCGTTTTCAAGTTGAGCACGAAATGGAGCGAGATCATCGAAGCCAGTGACAGTGGTAATGTTATCCTGGACATCCCGAGTTGGATCTCCCGAGCCACTTTAGATGCTATAGCAGAGGGTGGGCGTGCTTGCAAATGGCATTTTCGAAACTTACCTTCCCCCTCCTGAATCAGCTGCGTTCGACCTCCAGTTGGGTTGCCTCCAGAATTCCGACAACGCGCTAGCAAAAAGCTACAACGGGATGCTGTGGGTTGCTCTACCGCTTCTGCGTGGGAGGTTAAGCCTGTCTCATATCTGAGTTCCGCATGCAGGATGAATGTTTTCGGTACCCCTTCTACAACGCAAATCTTCATCCAAGAAGCTTTGAAATATATTCCAACATCGATTATTGAATACTGGGCTAAGCACAGCTCAAATCCTCGCATTGTCCGTATTCGTGAAACGAGAGCGGTCGCCACTGCCATCGCAGAAAGTATGGTGAAAGAGAAGGCAGAGTTTCTTTTGCAAGGGAAGGGAAGCAGAGATATATTCACGCTACTTGGTGAGTCAGGCATAACATGCACGACCCAGTAAATAATATCTTTTTTGGTAGTAAAGGCAAACATGGACGCTGAAGCGAAGCACAAGCTAAGTGATGAGGAGCTATACTCGCAAATGCGGTACGCTCATATACCGCGTGCACTGATTTTCTCGGCTCATGTCTGGTAGTATAATCCTTATTGCCGGTCAAGAATCGACCTCGCATACCATCAATTGGACCCTACTGGAACTGGCACGGAAACCGGACATACAGTCCAGACTCAGATCGGAGATAAGGCAGCAAGAATCTGTCATTCACGCTCGTGGCGACACGCAGTTCACAGCATCTGACTTGGACAATATGCCCTACTTGAATGCTGTCATTAAGGCAAGCGTGTATTCAATATATCTCATGCAAGGACCCAGCCAACATTGTTTTCACCGTGGAAATCATAGGAAGCTTTGAGGTATCATTGTGCGGCAGCGCAGGTGTTCCGCATGGCCAGCCAAGACTGTATTTTGCCTCTTTCTCGACCTATCAGAACGGAATCGGGCGAGTTAATGCACGAGGTATCCGTTCCGAAAGGGACCCGCATCATAGCGTCTGTTGCTGCATATAATCGGTTTGTGCTTTCCGCCTCTTCTACCTGCAATGTGTACCGAAGACGTTACAGCAACAAGGACATGTGGGGTGAGGATGCTGATGTGTTTAATCCAGACCGTTGGCTGGATGGCATTGCGAAGGACAAAAAGGAATCTGCCACCGGAGCGTACGCGAGCCTGTAAGTCCCGTGTACTTTTGCGAGCGCACTTTTGACCTCATCTCCTTTCCTCAGTTTGACTTTCGGTGGTGGTCCGCGCACGTGTCTAGGTTGGCGATTTGCGTAAGTACTGCCACATATTTTGCGCGGTGCCGGGCTCAACCAATCGTTACGTGATATGCGTGGTGACCTTTCATCCACACAGCGTCATCGAAATCCAAGTCTTCCTAGCAGAGATTGTTCGCAAGTACGAGATATCCCTCACTGAGAAAGCAAGGCGAATTCGGCGTGAGTCGTGTCTGGTGATGGTGCCCACCGTGGAGGGCGAGATTAATCGTGGAGTTCAACTACCACTCGCTATATCTGTCGCTCCTCGGAGCACGGACAAGTGATCACCGAAAATGATGACTTTTCTAATCGTACGTATTGCCAACTATACGCCTAAACCATTTCTCGCATCCGTCTTCTCTTACACTCCGGACGATCGGTGGGAGATCTTGTGCATCGTGATTCCCGGAACGTTCGGTCATATCTCCCCCTCAGTCTTTTTGAACTGCCCTGTTTAATTACGCTGTGAGATGCCCCTGGACCCAATGATGCATGTATCCCGTGGAGATTGTTAATTGAACTGAGATTCGGATTTATACCACCTGTCAGTTTGAGGTCAGGTACATACTGTAAGGCAGCTGTACGAAAGCACCTCAGTCCCCATGTGGGACCTATTAGGCGTAAATATTTCTACAGATGTACATACCTGACCCTTGTGAAACTAGTATACTCAGTCCCGTTGTCACCTCAGTGCACGATGACACCCGACACATCCGCAAACCAAGCATGCTGGTCCTTGGGGGAAGCCCAATCAGGAGTATGGCCTGCAAATATGTTCCATCAGATATGGATCCTTACGTTCATCCGTGGTATGCACTATGCTTACCTCCAAAGAATGTCTGAAAATGCATTCCTTTGATGTGGGACTCCTCGTCGACTCGCAAAATAAGACCCTTTGCGTGGATCACGCATTGTCCATTGATCCAGACTTGCACCTCGCCTTGCATGGGCATGATTCGGATAAGCGTCACAGCAGAGCAAGAGGAGCGGAGGGCCTACCATCAGCTTCACCAACCGAATTGAGCTTGACGCGTTCCGCGATGGTCGTCCAGACCCCAGGTTCGAATGTCCACGCACCCTTCCCGACAGAGATGCCGTAGTCACTGTTTGTCTTTGAGAAAGGAGGCACTGTAAGGAGAGCCTTCTTATTGGTCTCATTCAGGGGCGTATAGGCGTAAAGCTCTCCCATGCCGTTCTCTCTGCAGAAGCAAAGTGTCACGTCAGCCTTACACGACTCCAAACCAAAACTCGTGAGCAACATGTACGCGTACCTCCACATGAGACGAAGATTGAAACACTTGCATCTATCGTGCTGGCGACCCCCGGAACATCTGTACGCGAGCTCGCCGACACCACCATCTGTATCTCAAGATCATCGAACCCGCCCCAGTCGATGGTCACTCTACTTACACGTCCCAGGGAGCTTCCCACCCTTGACCCATTCCCAATCCTTCTGCAACATCATCCGGTAGCTGAAAACGACTTCCTGGGCACCCCTCTCCAGCGCGGTAGAGAACGTCTTAGGTCCAGCGAGATAGAAACCTAAGCCTCCAGGTAAAGGCGTCTTTGGGCTGCAGCTTCCTTTGGGATACCGCGCCTCCCAAGCTGATTTCGGCTCCGGGTGGAGGGAGCGTCGGATAGGTGAGGGTGGACGTACTACATTATGTGTCAGTTTCCCTGTGTTCTTGTGAATGCCAAGTGCAGAATCTGAAAGAGGGACATTCGTCAGGTTCGGAAGCGCTAGCGCAGATGGGCACGTAGTAAATCCAAGGACAAAATCTTGGATCGGGAACAGCGGATCATCTAATTTGTGGTTGGTGGAGGTAGACGACATGGTTTTAATATGACCCTTAATGGTTCAGTGGCGGTTTAGCCCATCATATGTACCAGCAGCCACTCCGAGGAATGACGTCATTCCCGAAGGCAAAATTGGGCGCAGCTGGCGTAAATGTAGGTCGACCGTATCGACCTCCCAAGCGTAATCGCATAGTGGGGCACTTTCTATAAGTTTCTATTCCCGTCTTTTCACCAGGGTAGCCATTTTGGTGATGGGACAGGTATCGCTTTCTCAGTTTCAGGAGTCGGCGACACCTCACCGGCACCTTCCAGCCAGCTACTAGTAACAGTGCACCAACCTTTAAAGTTTTATTCAAACCCTTCTCCCATGCTTGTCGTTCACAGCCTACGAGGTGGTCCTATGACCTGTATCTTCACAGCTTCTGGCAGACAACTAGATGCAAGCTGGACCTTACACATATCCTGTGGCAGGAAGTCCGGATGCAGTTTGAAGAGGCTCACCGTTCTGTCAGACGTCACGAACCATCATCGGTTTATCAGCGGCAGGTGTCACATGCTCAAACCGTATCAAACTCGCCACTGGGCGGTAGCAAGCACCGGGCCGGTCGTGTTCGATCAAAGTGTAGTTGCGGATTCTCAGAAGCCGTGCTGCGAGATGGCAACTTTCTTCCCGTGTGATGGGGAATCGCCAGAGACCATGGTCATGCGAATTGTTGACAGTCTTTACGACCTTCCACGAACTCGTTTGAATGGTTTGTTGTTGCATATCAAAAGAACATACGTACATACGTCGGGCAAGAAGAGGCGCGTCCAATCGCTGAAATCCATAACAACGGACATTCATCATGTTGAGGCACCTGGGAGGGTACACCTCACTCCTCCTGATCTTTGGCAGTGGGACGCTGGTAAGAATAGTGGCTACACTAACGTAGCACCACAAGAGCAGTTGGTTGCTCACCAGTGATACAAGTTACTAATGACTTGTGCTTCCGCGGGGACAGTTGCGGGAGCGCTCTCGTCACTGCACTGGTTAGTTACTGCTCGATGCTAGGAAGTTGGTCTGACTGCTTGCCTGTCCATCTAGAAAAGTTACTATAATCGTGTACCCACACACCGGCGGCTATGTATACATACGTAATCGCATCATCGCACAGCTGCTGATCATCATGTCATCCGGCTCAAGCTTCCAGCTCCCACCGTGATTATCAATAATTTTGCAGACAACGACATCCCACGGTACCGCGCACCCATGCCAAATCGCCCGCCATACGAAGAAACATTTTTCCGACAGAGCCCAGCCACCCGGCATTCAAACCTACTGGCAGTCTGGCTCGGCGTTGGTGTTTGGTATCATGTGCGCAAGTATCAAATCTAGCTACCTGGATCCTGAATCCAGAAGGTGCTGGAAAACGAACATGGTTCGTTGGAGCAGTCCGAAATATCTTCAGAAGTTCGCAAATATTTTAAGCCTTCGTGTACGTACAGCCCCACACCGCCGAATTGCGTGCGGCGGCAGGACGTGATTGATTGATCCCCAGTTCCATAAGGTGAGTGTGAACGCATATCACTGTTTATCAAACTTCATGACGACGTGTGGATCAAAGAGTCTTGCATGGCAGCATAAAAGCGAGGGGCAAAATCACTTAGTACTTTGTACGTCTGGTCACGTATATTTCTCATTCGTTATGTTTTCTTTTCTTTTCCTTATCTTTACTTTTGTTTCTTTCCTTCAGGACACTGGTGTCCTTGCCGCTCCCCTCTCTCGCAGGCGAAGTGCGGGTCCGATAGTCGATCTTAGTTATGGTTCTTTCCAGGGTTTCTCTTCCGCCAACTCTACCGAGTCTTTCCTTGGGATTCCGTTTGCGCAACCACCGTGAGTCGCTTTTTTTTTCTTCTGAACTACACGAGGTACAGAGCTCGAATTCGTGTTAGGGTTGGCGATTTGCGCTTCCGCATGCCACAACCTCCACAGAACTTCTCCGGTGTACAGTCGGCGACCGCGTTCGGCAACTCTTGTACTCAACAGATCTATATGCAAGCCAATGCGTCTCTTCCGAACTCCCCAATCTTGGAAGGTGCTCCGCAGGCTATCGCACAGTTGATGCCGACGTCAAACACCACGCAGTCTGAGGATTGTATGATCTGTCTTACAAATTTAAGCTCGATATTAACTACGTTGTAGGTCTGTATTTGAACGTTATCCGTCCTACGAACACTAGTGCCGGTGCGAAGCTACCTGTGATTGTGGTATGTTACAGCGGTGTATGATTCCCTTGCACATGCCTGACATATTTTCTCCTTTAGTGGTTCTATGGCGGTGCCTTCGAGACTGGCGATGCCTCCGCCTATAATGGCGCCCCGATCGTAGGACGATCATCTGCTCTTGGATCCGAGGTCATCTACGTGTCCTTTAACTACCGTTTGAATGGTACGTTACTCTCTGTGGATTAGTTTACGCCTGTGGAACGCCCTAAATGTGGAATCAGCTTTCGGGTTCCTCGCCGGCGAAGAGGTTTTGGAAGAGGGATCTGCCAATGTCGGCATGTATGATCGTGAGTCTCCACGCTCTTTATCTTCTATAACCTTGTTCAAACAATTTTGCCAGAACGCATGGCTCTGCAGTGGATTCAGGACAATATCGAGTCATTCGGGGGTGATCCTTCTCGTGTGATTGCGTACGTCATTGATATCTCTTCATCACATTGGAATACTCACAGCTTCAAATAGCTGGGGTCAGAGCGCTGGTGCTGTCTCTATCTGGTTGCAAATGGTCGCTTTCAATGGCCAGCTGAATGGGTTGTTTAGCGGCGCCGTCACGGTGAGTCCTAAACTATTCCAGATTTGTGCATGTCCTTAATCCAAAGTGAACAGTTGTCTGGTTTTGCTCAGCCTATGCATACTGTGACCGAGAGCCAGCCTGTCTATGATCAGTTGGTCGAGTACACAAACTGCACTAACCCCGCAAACAACTCCACCCTCGATTGCCTGCGCTCCACGCCATACGAGACTCTCCAGAACGCCGTCAATATGATTCCTCCTCTGCTTTCATACCAGTCCCTCGACACGTCATTCCATCCAATCGTTGATGGTGTTATGTTCAATAGCACAAGCAGGCAATCTCTGGCAGCCGGCCTCTATGCTAAGGTAATGGAATAGCCATGGGTTTTTGTATGAATTTCTCAAGTGTATTTTAAAGATCCCTATCATCGGTGGTGACGTCGAGGACGAGGGAACGTAAGTTCTTCGGCACACATAGTCCACCAACTACTAAACTGTTTACAGGCTCTTCTCTCTCCTCAACGTCAACGTGACGTGAGTCGACATAAGGCAATGTTTACCACGCAACCGCTGACGTTTACGTGTTGAAAGTACGGATCAGCAATTCGTCGAGTATATTCAAACAAAGTAAGAGTACCACTTCTGCCAGTACAGTGTATGTTTCCTGACTTGGATCCGTAGCTACATTCCTGCCGCCAATGAAACACAGATGCAAGGACTTGCAGCAGTGTACACGTCAGACCCAAGTCAAGTGCGTCCCAACCATGTTACGTCTTTTCCTCCGCGTTCTGACATGATTTGGCACAGGGTTCACCGTTCGAGAGTGGTAGCAACTACACTCTTACGTACGTTGACCGGTGTTGTTGATTCAATATCCTCCCGTTCACCAGTCGTTTTATTTGTAGTCCTCAGTATAAGCGCATTGCAGCATTCCAGGGCGATTTCTACTTCCAGGCCCCTCGTAGATATTCTCTTGGGATTGTCTCCGCCACTCAGAAGGTCTGGAGCTATTGTATGTTGTTTTTACACCTAAACTTGCTTCCCTTCACTGACTGAGACAATGTCAGTGTTCCGCGCCCAGAAGTACAATGGCCTTGGGTCATTCCACGAATCCGATCTCCAGGAGTTCTATGAGTTGACGCCCGATCCCGACTTCATTGGCACCGATGCTCTCGGTGAGTTCCTCAAATGATGTATATTCCAACATGCTGACGCCATCGTAGTGAACTTCGCATATAACTTGGACCCCAACGTACCAGCAGGAGGCTACACGACATCGCCTAACCCGCCCAGTTTACTTTCCTCCATCCAGTGGCCTTTGTACAATTCCAGCGCTAATGGAACGTTGCTCGTGTTCGAGGAAGGTAGCGTCTTGAACACCACTCAAGATGACTACCGGATGGAAGGCATGTTGTACTTGGACAACCTTCAGACCCAGCTCGGCCTTTAAGCTTAGTTTTCCCCGGTGGGCTTGGCCTGCGGCATGACACCAACGTGGAACTGGATTTCACCGACGACCTTTTTACGATCGACTTACGACCTTTTGACGCTTCGTTTTTCACCTCCCACCCAGCTTGATGCTGTTGTGGTCATTTTACACGCTTCTTCGTAGTCGAGACACGTCCGCTCCTTTCTTAAACTTCCGTAGTGTCTCTGTTTATATGCAAATGAGAATTACTGGTTGATTCGTTGTCCGAGTACGTGAACGATCTGAGGCCAACGTCGGACATCGTCGGGTCAACGACACACTTGGAGTGCATTGCGAGCCTGCGGTTCGCTTCATCAGAGGCGACTTGCAGAAGCTCATTTTTTTCCCGAAAGTGACGTTCAACGATTAAAGGTCAAGAATCCTGGCCAGTAGTGAACGTCTCGACTCTATTATGGCTTCCACCACACTACGGCTGTACGCAACAAAAGTGACTCCAAACGCAAGCCACTCTCGTCTCTTCAGCTCCCAGTAAGCACCGCCCACGTAGAGTTTGAATAACATGGCCCACGTCAACGGCTAGCAGTGCGGACGACCTTCCGCTGAGCGGCATACGCGTTTTGGAACTGGGTCAAGTTATTGCTGGTCCATTCTGCGGACAGCTGCTCGGGTAAATCAACATTAAACTGCGACAATGACGCGTTCGTCTTGAGTTGACGTTCGTCCCAGGCATTTCGGGGCAGAGGTCATCAAGATAGAGCCACCCTCCGTAGGGGATCCTCTGAGAGTGTGGAGGGAACTCGACGTGGATGGTGTCAGTCCATGGTTCCGCAGTCTAGGCAGGAACAAGAAGAGTGTCGCTATCGATTTGAGAAAAGACGAAGGACGAGAGTGCGGACTTCGTCTTCTGTACATGAATGTTACACCTATAGTACTGACTCTGGTGTCTCGCTAGGCTTGTGAAGAGGTTAGCGGCCAAGAGCGATGTGGTACTCGAGAATTTCAAGCCCGGAAGTAAGTTATGTTGTTCCTAGTGGTCCCCATATGTACTGATTCTCTGCGTCCGGTAAGTTCTCGAGAAATGGGGTCTGGGTCCTTCCGACCTGCACCCGCTCAACCCTTCCCTTATATTCACTCGAGTTAGTGGGTATGGCCAGACGGGACCGTGGGCCTCCCGTCCGGGTTATGCGTCCGTTTGCGAGGCAGAATCTGGTTTCCGTTACATCAACGGTAACGTAGACCCAAAGACGGATGGGCATGCTGGCCCTCCGGTCAGACCGAACATCAGCTTAGGTGACTCGGTTGCTGGGCTCCATGCCGCTTTCGGAACTGTAAGTGAAACCGAGCTTGCCTGTCGCAATTGCTGAGTCCTCCTACAGGTCCTGGCGTTGATGTCACGGCAAAGGTCGGCCTCACAGGGTAAGCAGAAAGGGCAGACCGTTGATGTTAGCATCATGGAGAGGTTTGTTTCTCTCCGGTGACTCAAGTGCAGCTCTGAAAGTGTGTTCAGCATGATGAACTTAATGGAGGGTATCATCCCCGAGTATGATCGGAAAGGAAAGGTAGAATTTGTGGCTCATAAATCTTTGATACCCGACATAATCCTACCCTTTCAGGTCCGTGGCCCGTCAGGGTCTTCTGTAACGGGAATTGTTCCTACAAACGCATACCCTTGTCTCCCCTCGCCATCGACGGCAGGACTCCCGACGTATATCATTATCGGTGCCAATGGAGATACTCTTTACGCACGATTGATGCGCGCCATCGGTCGCGAAGATCTTACAGGACCGCTTTATGCCCATAATCACCACCGAGTCGCTCGTCAGGCAGAAATCGAGGCAGCCATCACGGAATGGACTAGTTCACGTTCTGCCGAAGATGTTTACAAGCTTCTGGAAGCAGCAGGCGTACCGGTTGGGCGGGTTCTCAGCGTAAGGGAGATTGTGAAACACGAGCAGGTCAAGGCTCGCGATGCTGTCGAAGATGTTTGGGTACAGAAGGAAGATGGCGGATGGAACGTGAAGATGCCTCGGGTGTTTCCCATCTTGCAAGGTTCGGATGCCAAGACGAAATGGGCTGGTCCTGATCTTGGTGCACATACCGACGAGGTAATGAAGGAAGACCTGGGCTTGGATTCGGATGAAGTCGTGCGGCTTAGGCAAGACGGTGTCATTGGATAGAGTACATATCTAGTGGAGCGTACGATGATAGTAGTTCGCTACTCATTCGTGCTCCCTGTCACAGCTATCGTACATACATACGACAAAATCTTACAATTCTATGGGATATCAGAAAGGGGGGTTCCTCATGCCCATAAAAAGCCAGCAGGCCTCGGAACGACGTCCGCTCCAAGGCTCGCTACCACGCGCAGGTCTTTCCCGCCCAATACACGCTCGAAAACCTTCACGCCACCACCCTCGACGCCGCCGGCTATGAGCCATTTACTGTCCTCTCCACCAAAGTACATGCCACGGAGGTGCTTCAATCCGGTGCGCACCTCCGTCACAAGCTCCGGTTCAGTCTCCCCGTTCGCTAGTGAGAAAATAGCAATGGTGTCTCCTTCGGGGCTTGGGTCATCGCGGTTGGACACATAGATGTAGGGGTCGGGAAATGCGGCGTTCGTTTCAGGTAACAGAATTTCGGCTGTGGTCATGGAGTGTGGCGTCGGCGGTGGGGTCTGAAGAGTGGATAGCGATTTCTGGGGTGGGCTCATATCAATTGGAGGAAAGGGATGCACAGATATTCGGGAAGTAAGCTCAAGTAGGGCGTAGAGTGTCTTTCCTGTGACATCTGTGGGAATGCATCATACTGCCACACACGGAAAGGACGTACCGCGGGTGACGATGTGGCGCGGCCCACCACCCGATTCGCATTGCACGTAGCCACAGATAGTCCAGTGGCCATCGCCGCCTTTCTTAAGGCGCCATACCTTGTCTGCCCCAAGGTCGGGAATAAGGAGTTCCTTTTCTGCGGAAGTGGTATCTATTGTACTGAAGATGGTTTGATGTGGGTGAGAAGAAGGCTGACGGGACTTGTTCGGACCAGGCCTTTCAAATGGAAAGGAGAGCGTCCATGGCTTCGGGCTGAGCACGAAGGGGGCCTCGGTTGAGATAGGCAGAGTTGCGAACGTCCCTGAAGAATACTGCAAGAACAGCACGACGACAGGGGCAGGTTGACAGGTTAACTGTGGTGTGAGGATAATCCAGGGACGACAGTCAACCCACGTTTCCAATAAGAAGTTCGTCTTCCGTCGCGAGCAACGAGCAAGGGTCGCTGCCGCCACTCTTCGCCCTTGCGATGACCACACCCTCTGCTTCTTCTCCATACTTAATGACTGCAATCTCACCGTTCTCTTGTTCCAGTACAACGAACACCAGTGAGTTGTCGGAGGGATGACGAGCTATCCACGACGAGTTGGAGCCTACTTGGGTCTTGCCCAAGAGCGTCAGGGTTGGCGAGTGCGAGTCAGGCGGCGACGGATGAAACTCGAGCGTGTAGATTGCGTCTGTGTACGATCCAACGTATATCCTGCGCGCTGAGGACATCGTGGCAGGCCGTAAGTTGTTATGAAACCCGCACCCGTGCCAATCCGGGTGTAGTGGTAAACTGTGAGATAGGCTCTTTCACACACGTCGGGAAACAACGATCCGGATACGACTCGACGTTCTCAGTGATACTAGCCACCGCGCACACGGTGGCGCTCACGAACCCATCGTACGAGCTTATCGTGCAGGACACTGTCAGTCAAGCTGGAGTAGAGGGTAGGTGCAAACAGTGAATCGGTCTGTCGTGTGTAAGCAAGCCTCCCAGATGACCGACGTCATCGCCAGCTACCGTCCTTCGGTCGAGCGGTCGAGCGCACCCACGAAACTCAACTCTGTTGCTCAAAACTCAGAGACCGGACAGGCCTGCGGATAAACACGTTACCGCTTAGAACAGCCATCATTCCCGCCACCGGGTAAATGTGTCTTGCCCAAGTTTTTTTTTCTCTTCCGTCGCCTTACAACAAGCTCCTGAATGCTTGACTGTTTACCCGCCCAACCTCTGGTCAGTGCGACAGTGTCGTCTTTCCGTTGGCTGACATCCCCTCCTCCACAAGAATTAGCATGAACACTCGTCATTCTGCAGCGGCCATCCTTTCCCGTTTACTGGTCGACGGGGACAAACATCGCAATCCTCGCAAGGAGAGCATAAATACAACCTCCCCAATGTCGATGCTTCCTACCGAGTTACTCATCGAAATTTTTACCATCGCCTTTCAGGAGTCCTGCGACGAGAGCGTCCAAGAGTGTGAGCCTTCTGGGTTGGCAGCCCCGACGTATGCCACTGCATTCGACCCGCATTCCCCCAGTCTATTTCCATACAACGTTGCATCTGTTTGCAGACGGTGGAAAGACGTTATATGCTCTGCTTCGTTCCCTACTTTTTGGACGCGGGTGGTGGTGGTGGTTGGCATCACTACCCCGGGGCTAATGCAAAAAATGCTGAGCTGGTCTGGAAATCTGACCGTCGGGATAGCAGTGATACAGGATAGCTCGCCTTTTGCCATGCAAGTGGAGATCGAAGACGTAACGAGAAGCATAATCCCTCATATCAAACGCCTCGGAGGTCTCAGGTACTCTCTGTTTCGCAGTTCAGACCTTGCAGTGGCACGAAGAACTCTGCGTGGGAAAGCCCAGCGGCTGACGTATTTCCACCTGGGATACGAGGAAGACGACGGTGATGGGGGATATAACCAAGAAGAGGCGCTACCTGACTTCTACGCTATCGGCGAAGCCGGCAATGGGTGGAAATTAATCACTCATGCTGTTCAGTGCCTCAATGTGGACAACTACTCATTCCAACAAGCATGTTACCCCAAGTCTGACGGGTTTCATGACTTACTCCGCTTACGCTCGCTCTCCCTGTCTTGGCCACGTCCCCGTGACGGACGATCCTCCGTTGGTCGTCTTACAGAAGACAGTCGAGCCGGCAGAATCCACTTTCGTGAGTTCGTGGCAGTCTTACAGGAGGCATCTATGTTGTCGTGGTTGACCGTTCAAAACGAGCAATTTGACGGTTTGGACGAGTTTTCGTTGATGTCGTGTTGTCTCCCCTTCCTTCGATTCATTACCTTCGACTACGTGAGCAAGGCGTTTGTGGATCGTTTTCGGTGTGAGATCGACGTCGACCCATATAGTTTCGTCATCACCCACCTATTGGACTCTCCGACAAAGTAGACAAATTCATTGACGTGGGAGATTAGCATTATCACGCATGCGACGCAAGACTGACATTGACTTACAGATGGCTGTGTATCTGATTCCCTATAGCCTTGCTACTTGGCACGGTGAGCCAGACACGAGTACAAGTGGACTACGCAGGCGTGTATGTACTTGGTAGAAGATGTTATGAAGTGAATGCTTCTATCTAACCATTTCTTGATCCCACGATTGCACTAAGCATGTAACACGGGTACGTCACTTCCTACATATGTACTATTTAAGTATTGACAATGTAGTTATTGGCAGAGCTTGAGCGATCGTGATTCACCCTTATAGTGACGTATACTTGTGCTGGTAGGTCATAAACTATTGAAAAATGCATGCAGGGGTGTCCATCTGCAACCTGACATGGGTGTCGCTCTCGATCGTTCCCCGACTGTAAGCTGTGGTAATGGTCTCGGACATATACCCGACGCGGACGTCATGAGGATTGTCAATAGGTGGAATATCATCTACTTTCCAGGACAAGGGACGTGGCGGGGGACAACATGCACAAGCAAGTCTGCAACGTGTCCTATCCGGTCGATCGGAATGTAGCACTAGGGCTTCCTAACTCACTAGACCTAGCGCTTGTGGCGCGTTCCCGCAGCTAAACCCCATGGCCGTTGACAGCTTTAGATCCCGCTCACAGTGCCCATCAGCCCCGGTTCTATAAAAAGCGTTCCTCTTCGCTGTCAATGGGTCCGGAAGAGTTCTACGTCTTTTAAGGGCCCCACCGTCTGCCTTTGAGTTATGGTTCCCACAGGATTGGGTCCTTGCTTCAATCAGCGGCTCCGTCCTGTCGCTTAGTGGAAAGAGGGTAACCTCAAGCGTTTCTTGGAATTATTACGGGCACGTATGCGACATCCCAACCGGCTGGTATGGGAAGTGGTTCCACGCACTCCCTGCCGCTATCACGTGCTTGCCTTTTGGTCGATGTGTTTAGGAATCAACAACACCACGGCTTGTTGCCGTTAGCCAGATTAACTCCATCTTCAGAGTCAACTTAAAGCAATGCTCTCGCTGGCGGGAACGCCAGGGAGCAACGTCCAAGCCATGACCAACCGCAGCATGCTGGATAGGTGCATATGAAGTCACCAACAGGAGCTGACGTTCCAGATAAAAGGCACCCTGTTCGAACGGCATACCTCTGACATTGAAATCTTATTGCGTCGTACTGCAGCAAGAACTAACCATGTTGGCCATCATTGCTTGTATTTTTCTGGTACCTAGTGCTCTAGCGCGCCAAATCACCGTAACTAACAACTGTGGCTATACCGTCTGGTGAGCCTGACACTTTTTCTATCACTGATACACGCAGTGGCACTGAGGAAGAGTTTAGGCCTGCGGTACTTTTACCCTTTCCTTTCTACTAGCAGCAGTTGATGTCCATTAGATATTCACGGCCATCGGAACGGTCCCATCCTATCCGGGAGGGTTTGTGTGAGGCATACTCTTCTAAACAGCTAAGATAAACGTTTTTCAGGTGGGAAGCCCCTGCGGGGACATCAGTGAGCTTTACTGTGGGAAACATCTCGCTACTGCCTATCAGTGTCTTTATATTGACTATCTCGCCCTACCAGGTCCCGAACAATTGGACCTCTGCTAGGATCTGGGTATGTCATCATAAGCTAGCGCCCATCTAGTCTCGTTGACTGTCGCGGATAGGGACGTCGTGGCTGTATTTTTAACTCGAGTACGAACTCGTGCCTAGACGGTGCTTGCAGTGGAGGTTTGCAATGCAACGGAATTGTGAGCTATTCTACCTGACATTCCTGCGCGGGCTTTGTGATCGTACCACTCAAGGGTGCGCCGCCAGCAACACTCGCTGAGTTTACCCTCAGTTCCACCGGCTTGGATTACTATGACGGTTTGTACTGGTTGCCACCGCCCCATGGCTGACGTTACTCAAACGTGCCCCTTGACTAGTATCCCTTGTGGATGGATTTAATTTACCCGTAAGCATCACGAACAACATCGGGTGTTCTGTTGCGGACTGTCCCGTTGATCTGGGGCCGAATTGTTCGTGAACATTCATTCTTCGTCCTCCGTGACTTGCACGGCTCAATGTTGCAAAGGTCCAACGCCTCTCCGGGGGCCATTTGACGCGTCGGGTGCCATCGTGGGTTGCAAAAGCGCCTGTGATGCCGGCCTTGCTAGTGACCCTGGTGAGTCATGGTTGTTTTCTTTGCATTTTTCTTACAATCGCCTGTGACGTCCAGCTAATTCCCCAAATTGTTGCACTGGGAATTACAGCACTCCTGCGACCTGCCCGTCTTCTGGAGTTCAGTATTATAGTTATTTCAGTGCGTGTTGTATCTCGCCCACTTGTTATCAGGGATTTCGACCTGACAACTCGAAAAAACAGAAAGTAACTGTCCGAACTCCTACTGCTACGCGTACGACGAGTCGAGTGGCACGGCCTTGTGGACGTGTGATGGGACTAAGAGTCCTGCGTATACGATCACCTTCTGCCCGGGGTAAACTTGGTTGCTGATCGCTACGTGTCCGTCATTCACGTGGAGATGGCGAGAATATATAGTACAACCTGCCATGCTTGTACATATTATGCGAAGTGAATTCCGTTAATTCGGACATTGGGTGACGTTTGTCAGTGTGCCATCCCCCCTGAAAGGGTTCAATACACCCGCAACCAACCGAGAGCGTCCGATCTTCCAACAACGATGCTATTGTATGACGAATCCCGCTCCCTTTCCGTATTGGCAAGAGCATCGTATACATGTTCTATGAAGACTACAGACAACACCCGCCGGTTCCTCCTTGTGAGGACCATCGTCACGTGTGTTGCGCATGAGCGGTTAGTATTCATTCTCGATATGGGCGTGACGTGCAAGTAGCTTGCCTCGAACTCGACAGAGATCAGGCGAACCAATTTCTATTCTGATGACGCCCTTGGGCGAGTCGGTCGTTACGTATCTTAAACGTTGCATATCAGTGGATTAGTGCTCCATCCGCCCACCGCAACATTTCTCAGTAACTCTCCAGTGCCATGACCACGGCAAAGGCATCGTTTAAAGTCGCATATTATGCAGTTAGGAAGGGCCACCAGCCCGGTGTATACCTGACTTGGTTGGTGGGAATCTTCCCAACATGGCCATCTCCAACTGAATCATTCATCAAGGGAAGAATGCGAAGCCCAGGTGAAGGGTTTCCCGGGTGCGACGTTCAAAAAGTTCTCCACGCGAACAGAAGCGGAGGCATTCGTAGCGGGAAAACTTGTCGTTTCATCTGCATCGACAGTGAAGGCTCAATTAACATCAAGCGACCATCAACCCATCCCTAGCGCTTTGCAGTCCACCCTCGCACCCGAAACGGATGCCAAGGAGTTCGACGTTGTGTATTGCGATGGTGCTTGCAAAGGAAATGGCCAGGTTGGCTCCATTGCTGGCATAGGCGTGTGGTGGGGTCACAACGATCCGAGGTATGGCACAATCATCTACCCGTGATTTACGAACCGCTAAATTTTCGCCAAGAAATTTGTCAGAACGGTGCCCTGGGGACCAGACGAACAACAGGGCTGAACTCACAGTGAGGATGTTATGACATTCCGCGTTGTATGATCTGATTACTGTAGGCCATCGTACGCATTCTGGAGACGACGCCACCGTTGAAACGCAAACTATTGATCAAGACTGATTCGCAGTACTCCATTCAATGTAGTGGCATTTGGTACCACATACGATACGATGCTCATCATATTTTTTTCAGGTGTGACGACCTGGATCTATAAATGGATGGCCAACGGGTTCCGCACTGCAGGTGGACAACCAGTGAAGAACTGTGCGCTGATCAAGTACCTCTCGGCTTTGCTCCATGAGAGGCGGATGGCGGGCGAGACCGTCGAATTTAAGCATGTCCGCGGGCATGTCGGGTTGGAGGGCAATGAAGCTGCTGATCGACTCGCAAATATGGGTGCATTACAACCACCCCTTCCGGAGCGAGACTGGGAACAACTCGAACTGGGTGTATTAAAGAAAATATCGCAGAAACAAAAGAAATCGGGGAAGATGGATTACGGCGGTGGCGACCGCAAACAGCGTTCATCTGAATTGCCGTAGGCCTATACAATAGTTCTGCCATATGTTGACAAACTCACTACCTCGACAGCGCTAGTGTTGACAACACGAATCCATCACTGGAATTACCCGTGAAATCGTCCCTGCCGAAAACCCCGCCTAAACAAATTGGAGAAAAAGCTCGCGAGTCGGCAGGGGAAAACGTTCCACTGGTCGTGCGTTGTCATGCTATGACATTCCGACCAGCTCCTCGAGTCCCAGTAGTTCTGAGCAAAGCTGAACTGGAGGTATGTCCGGCCATTTGTGAACTGCGTAATAATCTGACTCGATACAGGCGTATGCTTCCTGTCTTCTAAGCGGTACTGAGCTGGCCAAGCTCGGAAGAGATGGCGAGTTTCCGTCTGACTAATAGGGACACACGGAAGTGGTGTACAGCACAAAGTAGGCTACAACTTCGGGCATGTGACTTTTCGTTACATGGTGGGTTCCACACAGCATCTTGGTGGATAGTTGTACAGCAGGTGGATTGTATCGGCAGACACGTTACATTGTATAATAGCAACCCACCTGCTACTGTATTACTTACATACCAGTTCAACCTCAAATCCGAAAAACTTGGTTAGCGACCATGGCAGACGATCCCGGAGATAATCTTAAGGAGGTCAGGAAGAATTGTCCGCAGATCTTCTTCGAGTTCGATTGAGGACAAAACGCAGTATCTACCTCCTTATATACGTTCGGTGTACAGCAGGAGACGACGCAGCGAGAAGCGGGTGAATGAGAGAAAAGGTGTGGTTCTAAGGTGTTACAGCTCACGAGTACCCCACAAAGCGTGGTAGTCCGACTCATCATACACGTGCATGTTCCGGGCTACGTATCATTCTTTCTGACTTCAGCTTCGATGATTAATTATTACCAGGCGAGCCTCAGCATACTGCGAGTGGCCGCCATGCACGTACCTCATTCTAGCGTCATGGAAGATCTAGTTGTCATGGTTCCTTGGTCCCTCGGACGGACAACTCAGCATAAATACATTGTGAGGTCTTTCGGACCCTTCTATGATTGGCAGATTCTGTCAGTACCTGACGTTCGCCAAGCACTCTGATGGTGTTACCACGTGTACATAGAAGCTGAAGCCGACTTCTCGAAAATAAAAGTACCAGCATCACGGTCACAGCTAGAGGCATAAAAGCATGAGGACATCCTAACAGTCTCCAAAATGCGACTCACCGTGACATTCCTGTTCCTTGCCTTTGCTGCATACGTGCAAGCAGACCAGTGTATGCCGTGCGCGGGTATAGTGGACGGCGAGACAATTATTGACGTATGCGCTTGGGATGGCGAAAGCATTTGCCAGTGAGTTGCTAGTCCATGCCGCCATGCATTCAAGTGGGGTTGCTGACACGTAGCTTTGTTCAGTTACACAGGGGGTGACGAATACAATACGGGCCCATACTGTGTTTATTACGTGCGTGCGCGACCTCGATCCGTTTCCTGTGAAAGACAACGTTTAATAACGAGTATGACAGACCAGCGGGCCCTACTTGGGTGTCTGCGATTACAGTAACAGTTTCAGCAGTTGCCCGCTCGATATGGGCACGACCTTGATAACTTGCAACACATGCCCAACGGATTGAGATACCCGTACAAGGGCTATGGATGTTGAAGAGCCACTGCGAAGCTTTCATATCGTCCACCCGTTGCATGTACCACTATCCATTATCAAAAGTACAACAGGCCAAAACCACGGCAACACAACAAATGGTGCATGCCATGGCTTACAAGATGCGTGACGGTCGACAGATCGTTTTGACCATATGATTGTAAGCCACCGATGTTGGGCTCCTGTGCGAGGCGATTAAATCAATCAATTTCATGTAAGAAGATTGTTGCATGCCTATGTTTTTTTCACCCTACAACTGCGTGAAATCAGCTTGTCCTAGCATGCCTTGGTGTCCTCCACTTGTTTTGAAATGAACCGCAATGTGAACTGTGCATGAATTACAAAATCGACGACCCGACGACGCAGCATACCATGCGATGCTCAAGCGCTCACGGCCCTTGATGCTTAAGCTCAGGTGCTGAGTGCTTGAAGAATTGATTCGGCAGCACTGACAGTGGCGGGCCCGTGACAAAGTTTGGCCATATGTCTCGTACGTACTTTGTATATGGCCGTGTTTGGCTGTTTGGCTATAACGAAGACTGACCCTTCTAACTTCAAGCTTCAAGCTTCGACGTGAGGCCGAACCCTTGCGCAAACATTTTCAATCCGGTGGGCAAGTGTTGCAGTTTCATAGGTTATAGCCGCGTTGGTTGGGCACTCGCTGAAACTGTTATCGTAATCGCAGAAACCCGCAAATTCCCCAGTGGTCTGTCATTCTCGTTTTCAGATGTTATGCAGTAACAAAATGGACTGCAGTCGTGCACACACGCAGTAAGTGCGGTATGGGCCCGTATCGTAAAATGTAGCCCCAATATAACTCAACAAAGCTACGTGTCAGTGACCTACTTGAGTGCATGGTTGTGTGTAATGGACTAGCAGCTCACTGGCAAGTGTTTTGGTTTTCCCAGGTGCACTCGTTAGTGAATGTCTGGCCATCCACCGTCTCCGAGAATGTCGTACACTGCGCGCACACGTATGCAGCAAAGGAAAAGAAAAGGAATGCTGTCGAGGATTTCATCTTTGCGCGGGGGCTCCAGATTGTGAGAATTCTACTATGATCTTGTACCTCCGGCTGTAAGCACGGCGCTAGCGACCTCTTTTTCAACAGGCGTCATTGAGCATCGTGTCAAATGACGAGACGTCTTCAGCTTTTACACGTAGCAACAGTAATGATACGCTCGGCGATTGTATCAGAGTTGTCCATGGGGATAGGAATTCACGATAAGCAGATCGCGTATGAAGTATGATGTAAGAGCGGGGCTAGTGTAAATCGAGACAGCGAGTCAAGGTACGTTGAGGCTTGCCTCAGTGATATTCAAATGACTGTTCAAACGTTCATTGTCGAAGCTGACGTCGGATAGAATGACACGTAAACTGAACAACGGACCTACGTGTCACCACCACCTTCTGTGCCGACACAAGTGCGCTTTGCATATGCCTCCTTTCTTTCGAACAGGTCAGGCCCGGGAGAGGCGGCAAGTTTACAAATCGGATTGTTAGGGTCGCAGGAGTGCTTCCCAACGCGAAGTGGGCGGTTCCATTCCCTATCATGGTACCTGGATAACCTATATAATAAGTGCCATTGAAATCCGTAAGTGTTGCTATCAGGGGGTGGTAGAGGCAGAAGTAACCGACTCTTCAAGTTCCCAGCCGCAAGCGTCGCACGGTGCAATACACGGTGTGTCGTCGAGTTATCAGCACTTGACCCTTGCAGAGCCAGCGCACAGATTCATTGCAACGTAACTCGAGGATGCTGGAGTCAATCATGGCACCTTCACGTTACAGCTTGAAATTCTTGGCTAATGTCATTCCACACGCTGAGTTCGTACGATGCTCCACAGCTCAATGGCTACCTCGCACCGTCCATACTGTGTCTCACGATCTTCAGGCTGCGTAGTTTCTTCAACGTATTTCCCCCCTCCCCCAGATCCATTGCCGCCCTCACTTCGCACGATCATCGGTTGTTTTTCATGCACCTTCTTCCTCTCAGTCAAGTCCAAGTACACGCACATCGCAGTACACATACTCGAGCTTGCATCACAAGAATTATGACCAAGAACATGCTAAGTTGTTCATTGAGTCCGAAAAACAAAAGGGGGGGGAATGGCCAGACACAATTAACTGTGTATGGCGGAATGCGTCTATGACACGATTGCAACACGCTTCTTGCACTAGTGAGCAGGAGTGCCATGACGGAGAGGAGTGAGTTCTAGATATTGGGGACTCACGTTGCATTCCTCCGCTGTGCGATTTGAATGAAATAAATATCTGTGTCGCCGAGGGCAGTTACTGGTGAATACCGGTAACCTATTGTGCTTGTCCACAGGAGTCAGGGACGGACCGATAGGGTCCCCCGACGGCGCCGATGATAGAGGCACAGATGTAATGGAAACGCATCAGTTGGAGACCCAACCTACAGTGGGTAACAATCAGGTGGATGCAGCAAAAGAAATGGTGGAAGGCTTACTCAGTACGTAATGCGTTTACGCTACCATCGAGACGTCGCAAATTCTTGCCTCAATCGTCGAGCAGAATGGTTGGTACGCAAGCTGCTCCGCAACCCTTTCAAGGCAGCGCAACTTCTCTATGATGTCACGGAAACCCGCCTCCATGCGGTGTTCCGGTGATTGAATTTCGTCGTGCAACAGACTGGCTATGGCAACTCAAAACGAGCTCATCAGACACCGTCTGAAGGTCACGGATAAGATCGTCCGTCGGCGGCTGACGTTGGGACATTGTACAAGAAGGAAAAGATGGGGGAACTTGCGTGCCTTTGGTATAGGGGCTGGGCAAACAATAACAAAGCCCCTTATTCCGTGGGAGGACATATCACGCACCAAGTTTGTGTTCTCGTACCTCTACCGTTGTTTAAAAGAGCCCGTGTAGTTCACTGTATGAGGACTTTTTTTCTATCTCGAATGATAATCAGAACTTTGGGTCTAGAAAATCGAGTAGCGCTAAGAAAGCTCTTCATTGTGCCAGCAGTTCCAGTCATTCGATAACCAACACAGACTGGTTATGGAACGTCATGCCTTCGAGACGTCTACACAAGCTTACGTTGGTCCTTCCAGCTTCACGCCTCAATGTCGGACCGAATCCTTGTATAAACTTCCTCGTTATCCTGAGCATGGGGTACAGCCTCCCGAGATTAAACCCATGTAAGCAGGGCAGTCGGACGCACTGTTACTGCAATCGCAGTAACCCGAGAATTCTCCGGTAAACTGCCATGCTTGTCACTAGATGTTGCCGTGCACAAGAAATGGATCGCGGTCGCGCCACACGCACCCAATAAACACAGAGTGGGCCTATTGTGCCGGCGCCCTCATCACCCCCGGTATAGCTGGACAAAATTTTAACTTATGCATCGGTAACAGGCTCGGTGCAACGGTAACATAAACCAGTGGCTTACTGGCAAAAGTTTTCACCGTTCCAAGAACACACGTAAGTGAACGCCTGGCCATCTACCGTATCCGGGCGTCCCGTACACTGTGCACGTACGTACGCGGCGAGGGAAAGGAGAGGGAATGTGGTCGAGAATTGCATGTTCGCAAGGCTTCCGGAGACTATGTGAGAATTCCATCATGCTTTTATACCTCCAGCCGCAAGCACGACGCTGTACATTCGCCCTCGACAGGCCGACTCACGCGGCTTCTAGACGTGGCAACGCAGCGACACGCTGGGTGACGTCATAGTTGTCCGCGGAAAGAGGAAAACTGTGATAAGTAGATCTCGCATGTAGCTTGACACAACAGCGAGCCATGGCATGCTGAGGCTTGCTCAGCGATAATCTAATGACTGTTCGAGCGTTCATCGTAGAAGCCAGTGAAGTTGGATAGAATGACACGTAAACTGAACAGCGGGGCTACGTGTCACCACCACCTGAGTCTGTGTTGACGCAAGTGCAGTTTGTATATGCCTGGGCCTTTCTTCGGAACAGGTCAAGCACGAGAGAGGTGGCAAGTTTACGAGGTCGCAGGGGTGCCTGCCAATGCGAAGTAGACGGTTCCATTCCCCATCATGGTACCCGGATGACATATTTAATAGGTACCATTGAAATCTGTAAGCGTTGTTATCAGCCGGTGATATGATACAGGCAGAAGTAGCTGGCTCTTCAAGTTTGAAGCTCCGAGCGTCGCGCGGTACGATGTACGGCATGTGTCGTGGATTCATCAGCGTTACACGGCCTGAAGGCCGTGAGCCAGGTTTTCCTTCAACGGTTGGCGTTGGGACATCGTACGAGAAACGGAAGAGATAGGGGAACTCGCGCGCTTAGGGCACAAACAACAACAAACATGCATCAAAGGGTTTGTGTACTAGCTCACTGTGTATTCCTACCTCGAACAACAATCAGAACTTTCGGTCTGGAAAATCGTGTAACGCTAAGAAAACTCTCGTTGTGCTGACGACGCAAGGTACTATCTCTACCTCACACCTTCGTCACAAGGGCTGCTAACGGAGACTGACTAGGGAACTCATGCCTTCCGACCTTCCAAAACATCTACGCAAGTTTGCAGTGGTCCTTCCAACTTCAGGCTTCAACATGGGATCGAATCCTTGCATAAACCTCCTCATTACCCGCAGCATGGGGTGCAGCCTCCCGAAGTGAGGGCCGTGTGATCCGGGCATCGGGTGTCACTGGCATCGTAATCCAAGAAACCCTGGAATTCCCCGCTAAACTGTCATGCTTGTCGTTAGATGTTGACGTGCACAAGAAGTGGACCTCAGTTGCGCCACACGCACTCAATAAGCACAGAGTGGGCCCATTGCACTGGAGATCTCATTAGCCCCGGTATATGTAGCTGAACAAAATTTTAACCTATGCATGGTAACGTAAACCAGTGGCTTACTGGCAGTAGTTTTCCCCTTCAAAAGTGCACGCGTCAATGAAGTCTAGCCATCCACCTCCCCCTGGCATTTCGTACACTGCGCGCGCACGTATGCGGCGAAGGAAAGGAAAAGGAATGTGGTCGAGAATTGCATCTTCGTAGGGCTTGGATCTGGAGGTTATGTGAGAATTCCATCATGCTTTTATACTTTCAGCTGCAAGCATGATGCTGGTGCTTTCGTTCTCGAACAAGCCTTATCGAACGTTGTGGTGACGACAAGTTGGCTTCATGCAGCGTCTACACGTGGCTGCAGCGGCGAGCGGCGCTCAGCCAATGTCAGAATTGTCTGTGGAGACGAGAGATCGCGACAAGCAGATCTCGCACACAACTCCGAGGTCAGTCCATAAATTGTAACAGTGAGTCATGGTATGCTGAGGCTAGCCCGGTGATAATCCAATGGCTGTTCAAACGTTCATTGTCGAAGCTGAAGTTGGACAGATTGACACGTAAACTGAACAGCAAGGCTACACGTCACGTATCGGACAAGCCAGAGTACTGCCCTCTGTGTCGTCACAGGCGTACTACATGCTCCCTGTGCTCCTGATCTGGTCAAGCCCAGGAGAGCTTTGGCAAATGTCCGAATCTGTTGATTGGGGTCCAATGCCAGAGTGCCTTCCAATGCGAAGTAAACCGAAAAGATATGACTTCGTGTGCATGATTAGTTTGCGCCGTCTTCGTACCTCAGCTAGACGTACGCAACAAACGCGATGCTGAGTAATGTAGCCTCTCTCGAATGGCCTGTTGGGTGTATCCATGTCTGCGTACTGTATCCGGCGTTGCGGTGCGTCACCAGAGGACCCACGAGTAAAATTTCTTGGGTCAAGTTCAAGGAACACGGCGAAGACTTCAGTGTCAGCACGACGATTGGCCTCGCAGTCGTTGGTTCCTTCATGGTTGTAGCTTCTGCATGATTTCAGCTGACATCGGTGAGGCTCGCTTGTACTAGCACGTCGTGAGTCACACTGTATGGGACTGCAATCAAGTTCCCCCTCCGCATGATTTTCTGATGACCGACTGATTACAACAAGTTTGTGATCAATCTTGAGTGATTTCCTGCTCATTGATGGCTCCGTCCTAATCCCATTAGAAAGAAGAAAAACTGACAGGCACAGCATCATTGCTTGTCCTCGTTTAAGAGCGGTGGCGTACGTTTCAACAGGATGTCCAAATCATGCATGCAACACATGCGGCTAATAACACGTAGTAAGTATTACGAGTGCACGTCTCTCCGTTAGCTACAATTACAATTTCAACACAGCTTCAACAGTGCCGTTATATTGGCACCCGGCTGCTGTGGCCCGACTCAAACACTCGCAGCGTGACATCACCGCCACCTTCTCACTTTCCGGAATAAAGTTACTTTATCATGATGGTGAGTGAGCTACCCTCTGATCTCATTCACGAACGAAACGCTAACTGTAGTTGATATACTTTGGGTACTTCTTCCCGAGATTGTAGACCTATACAAGTTGGCTTTATCAATCGAGTACCTAGCAGTTAGGTTCCACTACTGATGTCGTAGCACGCCGCGATCCTCTTACGACGCGAGTCTGCAATCACGTTTTCCGTTGTCTAGTCCTTTTGCCGTCCGCAGGTTTGTGTGATGGTCGGTCCTCGGATCAGCGAACGGGAATTTGGGCAGGACTGGTCGTAACCAGGTAATGATCAAGCCTGACTAACTCCCTGCTCCTTGATGCCGCCCTCTCCTGATTCCGTTGGAAAGAAAGAAAACTAACAGGCACAGCATCGTTACTTACTTGTCCTCTCTTAAAGAGTGGTGGCCGTAGGTTCCAACGAGGTCCCATTCTTTTCGAGCTACTTCGCCCATACCCGTAATCCATGGACTCGGTCGAAATCTCACAAGCTGACACTTTCCCATTTGGCCGTGGTTTGATACAAATAGTCGACGTTCCCCCTCTGGACCCCAGTATCTACTCGCTCACTCCCGATGAAGCCGAGTTCTTCAAGGCTGCGACTGGGATCGATGATGACGATATATCAAGAACGCACATCTTGAGGGCCCAGGAAAAAGCCTACAAGGTTGCTCACGTCCCATTTGGTGTAGTTCCGTATCGATGACCGCCAATCAGGTTGCACCCTATCCTTGCATTTTTGATTTCGCATTCGTGAGGTGAGCAAAGCTATTCACAGACTAATTGACACTCACACAGGCTCTAGGATGTGGATCACGAAGCAACCTGTGTACCAGGACATATTAGACATCGGTCGTGAGCGTCCTGGTGCTATCTTCCTTGACCTCGGGTGCTGCTGTAAGTTGTCCGGCTGGGGTAAAACATACCTAACCTTGCTAACACGGAATTGAAAGTTTCGGTGGACTCGAGGAAACTTGCTTTCGATGGTTTTCCGGCACGCGGTATTATATCGTCGGACATAAAGGAAGGTAACTCGCCCTTCATTGCGTTTGTGTGAACCCGTCACCTGCATTTATTCTTCCACGACAGAATTCCTGGAGCTGAGCCATTTCCTCTTCAGGACTTCGAATGATACTTGGGCTGGCCACTCCATCCCGGGAGATGTACTGGATCCCGAGATGCTGTCCGTTGCACCTATTGCGCGTGGACCCAAAGTAGGATCACCGCCTGACCTGTCAACTTTGACATCACTCAATCCCCTCCATGGTCACTGCTCCGTCATCAATGTCTCATGTTTCCTGCACTTATTCACCGAAGAGCAACAATTGCATCTGGCACGTGCTCTTGCTGGGCTACTGTCTCCGGAGCCAGGCTCTTTAATCTGCGGTACACAGTTCAGCCAGAAAGAGACAGGAAATGTCACAACGTTCTTCGGAAGCAGTAAGCCCATCCTCTTTTGCCACTCCCCGGAGAGTTGGATGGAATTGTGGGATGGAATAGTGTTCGAAAAGGGAGAGGTGGAAGTCAAGGTCGACACCCGGCCATTCCTTATCACAGGTCAAACTTTGGACAACATGGTTTGGTCCGTTAAAAGGCTGTAGCGACTCTGCACTCTTTTATCAGCTGGAAAGCCGTTGTGGCACCCCGATGAAGTACTTCAGTTCTCCGGGCAGTAGTGCAGGTATCCTCGTTTTCGTCGTTTGTACTGCAGTATAAGTGTACAGGTGGTGTAGTTTATTATGTGTTCTTTGATTGTGTATGGTGGTACCAAGTCAAGAGTGTGTTTGTACATGTGTAATGAAGTTGAAAGTTGTCCCTTTATCACCGGATAACGAGTGAAGCACACGCACCGATCCCTCTTCTGCAGCAAACCCGCGCTCGCCCGGGATGTCCTTGGGAAATGGTGCATGCCGGTTAATTTGAGGTTCAACTGCCATCTTCGATGGCTCGTCTAAAAGTACTCGGGAAGTTCGAGGAGTTGTCGTCTTGAAGAAGGTCGTTGCGAAACGTCAGGCGGTAGCACCATCGGCCTCTATCTAGAGGAAGGGCAGTGATCGATGTCAGTTGAACATACTTGCTAAAATTCTGGCGACCCGTTCACGGTGAGCCTCCCGCACAGTATCGTGTGCATACCCGACGACCCACTATAATACGCGTCGTAATACCAGCAGTATCCCAAGGTAATGTGGGGGCAATATAATCGTTCCTCTGTCCCGGTGGCTGACTAGGTGGCTGCATCACAGGAGGCTGACTGCTACTCCCTTGCACTGGCGTACGCAACAAATGCACGTTGAGTGATACAGCCCCCTCGCACGGACTGTTGGGCGCATTCATATTTGCGTGTTGCATCCAGTAGTGCAGAGCCTCCCTCGCGGACCGATGCATTAAAAAATTGGGGGTCGAGTACCAAAAACGCTGGAAGGATTTCAGCGCTAGCACGAAGATTGGCTTCGCAGTCGTTGGTTCACTTCATGGATAATTCCCTGCGGATTTCAGCTGGCATCAGCGGTTACGCTGGCGAACGCTGTTGAGTACTCTAATTCTTCCGACGTCTGAGGCCTCCGGCTTATTGCACTAAATGCGGATAGCTGGAAAAGCTCCCTTGAGAGGGCGGCTGACCAGTCTAGATTGAAATTAGGTGGGGCTTAAAAGACGGACCGTGTCAACCATCCCCTTTACTTTCTCTTGCTCTCTTACTTTCATCACCTATATCACAATGAACACCTTCCATATCCTTTATCGTGATAACTCAAGCGGCCGTTCAGTGCATAAGAAGGCTGGTTACTTCCTTCGCTCTGTATATCCTTACTGACTTCGTTGGCGACGACAGGGCCTATCCAAGATTTGGGCCCGAATCGTTCAGAAGGGGATGGGAAGGCGACGGGCATCCCAAGACTCTTCAGTCACCCCACCGTGCACAACTGATACTTCGAGTTACATATCTCCTGTACTCGTCGTCGCAGGGCACGATGCATGTAGGGCAGAGGTGAAAGCAATGTCTAGTCATTGGCGACATCCCGCTCCAGAGCCAACTATAGCTCGTTACCCGGTCATAAGGTCGTATGCCAACACACTGTCTTCACATTCGACTTCGGAAAGCTCCAGTCTGTCTGCATCATATGAATCGAGCGACCGGTCATCGTCGGTCAGCCACCTTGACAGGTCTTCCTCAGATGACGAGGAAGTGCTACAGGACGTTTCCAACCCTCACCGCAACACAGTGATCAAGGATACGAGAAGGCTAGTACGTGAGGGCGAGGTGCGTTGTCCGTGGTTCCCGACTTTGGATTTTGACGGACTTCGCTGTAGACGAGGATCTTCGGGGATCTCATAAACGACATGCCCGCTCCCCCTCCCATGAAGCTTAATGTGGACCAGTTCAAGGTCCTCAAACAGCTCGGTCAAGGCGGAAACGGCAAGGTTTTGGAAGTACGGGACCGCATGAGCGGAAAACATCTAGCTCTCAAAGTCATCAAGAAGGGCCGAGACGATGGTTTAGCAGACGAATTTATTCTCACGGAACAACTGGCATTTGTTCGGAATGCCAGAAATAGGCACACCACTCAGTTAGCAGCGAGTTTCCACGATTCAAATAACTTCTACCTCCTGATGGTGCGAGACTTCCGCCAACGCATCACATGTCCGACGCTGACCTCGTAGAATAGGACATCCAGACGGGGGGCGACGTGCAACAACTAATCAACTCAATGAAGGTACTCCCCATTGAACTAGCGAGGTTCTACGCGGCTGAACTGGTGATTGTCTCCCGAACCCGTGGCTTACGGCGACTGATGTGTTACTAGCTTGTCGGAATATATGGATTACATGCGCGGGGTATCATGCACCGCGACATCAAACCCGCGAACCTACTGATCGACGAAAAGGGGCATTTGGCTATTTCCGATTTCGGTTATGCGAAAATTTTTGAGGTGCCTGAGGGCGTCCACCCCTATGGCGAAAGCGGCCCGCTATGTCAGGCCCGGTATGTCGCCGAAGAGCGTTGCGGGACTGGCGATTTTCTTGCGCCAGAAATGCTGTTAGATGCCGAGTACAGCTTCTCCGTGGATTATTGGGCCGCAGGGATTACGATATTCCAGATGCTTATGGGGCATGTGAGTTAGCTTATGCCAAAAGTGAGGCGACGCGCTGACCAGATATCTCTAAGACACCCTGGTACAAAGCAAGGTGCATGGAGGAACTTGCGAACTGTATCTGCCATGCCCCAACCCCGTTTAATGCCGTGCCGCGTCCAGCTCGTACGCTCCTGTTTTGTGTAAGTGAGCGCAACTTGTTGGCAGTGATGGACGCTTGACGTTCATATAGATGCTGGATAAAAATCCAAACCGCAGACCCAGGTACAATCAAATGTTAACGTCCGCATTCTTCGACGGAGTGTACGTTGTGAGCAACCGTTGCCATTCCTTTGACTGAATATCCGCATGGTAGGGACTGGGATGCCGTTCGTACTGGCCGTACTCGACCTCCACAGTTCAGGCCAAGGAAGAAAAATACCTCCGAGGCCGATGCACCTGCATCGTTGGACTTTAGCCGGGGGGAGGCGTATTCGGCTTGTCGAGATCCATTCCCGTTCTTCACCTGGATGTCGGACTCGATGGAGAAGGAACGCGCGCGAATTACTGCTTACAGGTTACGGAATTCCGTAGCGTCAGGTCTACGTTGGTGCCACAGTCAAGGGCGAAAAATAGCGCGTGCAGTGGCACGTATGCCTAAGCGCTGTTCCGTGAGGGCAGTCACTAGGCGCGAGTCCAGATTTGTCATCGAGGAGTCCGATGAGCAAGTGGAGCTGGCGTCTCACCATCTTCCAGAGCGCCCGCAGGTTACAACACCCACCCTACAAGGTAGGGAACGGGAAGCCGCCTTGGTGAGCCAACAGACAGGACTGGCTTCAACTTTCACCGAAAAAGGGTCGGAAGTAGGTGCAGCCAACGACCGACTCCGACGGACTCTCCCATCTCCTCTGGCCACCCCGTCAGAGTCCGACAAGCCGAAGGCCGTGGCGGGGCCATCTGTCCCGTCCTCGATTGGAGCGAACAAGACATTTCGGAAGTGGATTAACCGTCTCAGACGTCAAACTTCCGGGGTAGTGTCGTTCGAGTTTGTCTCTCCATGTGACTTGTAACTTGTGTTCTCTGCGTGGTTCGTCTCAATTCCTCCATCTCTCTCCCTCGTTTCTCACCAAGTACGGTTCTTGCAGGTGACATCGCCCAATGTTCACATTAATTATTCCTAACCTCACTGCCGTGCACGCCTTCAAGCCCCTGCTTCTCCGAAGGGGAACACATCGTTCGGAGTGACTCCCTATACGTTCAGGTTCGCACGGCGCCGAGATTTAGTTTCTTGCTTTCCCCCAATGTCTCAGGACTTGTACGGGGCTTACCCCGGCGCAACCCATCGACTACTTAAGCACTTATGCCGTACCGCATTGACACACAGTTACTCATTCTCTCACTTCCTTTCTCCTGTTTCACCAGTTATGGACTTTTCCCCCCTTCTATGGTGTGGCAATGCTGGCAATGCATTGAACTCTGTGACACTACTGTACGAATCGCTGTTGCCGTTTCCAGAGGACTCCTGTATGCGGACTGCTACTTCTTCGTTTTGCTTCTTTCTTTCTTCCTTTCCCTGCAGCAGAGTGCATTCATCTATCTGTAGCATTATCCATTACTACTATACTCGGTCAGTCTACAGGATGGCCAAAGTCAGTCATGGGATTACATGCCTTTGACAATGTTTACAGTCGAGAACCTTGTGTAGCATAATAGTCTATGCTATAACACTCTGTGCTTGAACTTCGAATTTAACACCGAATCCAAGTTCATCTCTTCGGTTCATTGGAATTTATCTATAAACCAATTCTCGGGTAAGTTCGTGAGGCAAAGGACTGATAATCAACCTCGACCCAACTGCACCTGGCGCTGCTGCTAGGGTGTCTTCGCTCCGGGTAACCCCGATGAATGCCATCTCATCTCAGTATCGATCTTAGAGTGTAGCATACGGAGAACATGAAGGTACCCGCAGTTCAGAGGCCCTTGGAAACAATGGTAGCCGCCCATTATGCTCTGGAAGACTGTACACCTAATATTCGTACAGACAGGATTCAATTCCAGACCGCGGATCCCCTCCATAGTTACTGCCTTGTTATTAAGTTATGCACCAGAGTTCTTCTCCCTACCCGACGCGGAAAACGGCGTCATTGTACACACCTTCGAACTCGCGGGCTAGTGTCTTCCGAACCTCCTTCATTAACCTGCGGTTCGTACCTGATGCGTGACAGAACTGTCCTCAGTATGGGAGAGATTGAAGTCGAGACAGGTCCGAGAGAAAGGAGTGTATTTGTGAATCCATCGACACGACGCGAAAGAATGACGGGCCAGGCATGGGGGTACATGTATTCCGGGTTTCGTGAAGACTGTACATGCATCAAAAGATTCAGTAGGCAAGAAAGGCGCAAAGTTTTGCATTACGAAAGTGACCAAGAAGCTGTAGGACCACGGATACAATGAGCGGGTATTGGTGGGGACGGATATACTCAGTGGACTGTAGTATACAGCATTGCAACGGGCGCTGCGGTATAGCACGACAGAATGACGACAATGATCCAGCCACCACTTCATCGTCGTCACCAGGCATGGAGGGAAACAGTGCCAGTCTTATCCCCTGCAATTATTCAGCACACTGGACTAGGACTTATCGCGCACGCTGGCATCTACGTACCTCGGTCTCAATCGGCTGATCGAGACACAGCCCAACGCCTCGGTACGGTACGAATGGTCGCCTTATTTCCGTTTCGCCATTTGCATGGTTAGATTGTCAATGTACACCTGTAACGTCGCGTTCTCTGATGTGAGCTTGTCAACGTCTGCCTGGACGCTGTGCACTCTAGTCAGCAGCGCTACGCGAAATGAAGCATTAGTAAAAGGATATCGAGCAACGACCAGAACACCGCACTGTACATACCTCTCAAATCATCCTGTGCCGCTGTAATTTCCCTGTATGCGATGGTGACGAAAGTTCATCGGTCGAACCCACGAACGAGATCTGGCCAGACGCACTGCAAAACCTGTTCCTTCCTGATTGCATCCTTGACGATATCTTGTGTTTCAGGTTCTGACTCTCCCCATGCTGCAGACTCGTAGAATCCGTTGAATGCCATCGTATTGCAGGCGTTCGCTGTCACGCGTGGGTATGTAGCGAGCTGCCACCTCTGCAAGAGGGGTGCGTTACCATTTTCAGTAAGGTTTCCATCTTTATCGGCGGTACAGTCGAGAAGGAGTCCATTCTCGCTCGGAGTCCATGTGAACGCCACTTACTGCCACCCCGAGGCCAAGGCGTATCGTCATTCAGGAGTGGAGGCCAGTCCGTTTTTTGACCTTCGCCATACCAGAAATGCACATGACGCCTTCTTGGAGGTAGCGCGTATCGACATGCAAATTTGCATTCTCTCAAGGTGGCCCTGACTCACCATTCGGAACCTTCACTGTATGTAAATTTCACTTTCCAGTTCGTCGCACCGACCTCTCCGGAACTTACACGATAGCCACCAGTACACAGACGGATCTAGTCATTGTTGTGATGGGGACGTGATGGATGAATCAGAGTCTACCCGCGGCCACTGCTATTAGGAGGGTAGTGGCTCTTACCGAACCCGATACGGACGCTGCGGAAACCGGGATGGACACCTGTGTTGCGGAACTTCGCAGCCCCGATCGGAGACTCGGTTTGCTTATTTATAAGCCTGTGTCGACTTAAGTGCGCTTTCAGGCGACTCTGCCACACCGTGGTTCTGCGAGGCACCGTTGTTGAAGGTCCCCTAACTACCTAGGAGGTGGTGGTTCTTGCGAATGTACAGGTATGGAAGTTGCGGCACGGTTGTATCTTCAGCTTCGGTCTCGTGCAGCAATCTGGGTCCATAGGATATCCTGTATTGGTAAGAATCACCGCAGAGGTGTGTAAGACCGATCGATAGGGTGCACCAGCTGCGTTGAACTCCCTCGAGAATCATCTGGTATCTAGCTACAGTACAGTTGTAACGTTAACCAATGCAATTCGTGCATCTGGCCTCGTGAGTCCATAGCCGAGCCGTTACCAACTAAACCACCGTTTCAACGGTGTGCCCTGGCGTGGTGGGACGGATGAATGTCACGATTTGCGCGGACCTCCGTGGTCTACTTAGACACGCCACCGTCATTCGCATCATCTTCTGGTACGATTCTTTGGTAAGTGCATGGCCTTCAGTTGCTGTGCATAACGGGTATCGGCAGCGCCTCCTTTTGGCCGGCGTCCGGGGTTCGCGACTTCGGACAGACGGATATACTACTCTATTAGGGGTAGTACGCCATAGAAGCACTAGGCGTTTTTGGCATGTGTATATCGCTGAAACACTAAATGGTCTCCCAAAAAGCTACCGCAAGCGGAGCTGGACCGAGTATAAATACAAAATGAACCGAAATGGCACTGTACCAGCCTGCCGCAGGCCAGACGCGTCCCAAGTTGCCCAACGGTAACACGAACCGTCATGCGTTCAACTATACTTTGTTTCTTCGTCGCATCTCTCCTCTCCGTCGTCGCAGGCGTTGCTGTCGGGTCAAGCTCTTGGAGTTTTGCTAGTCTTGCACAGAAACAGCAGTGTACCCCATCAGGCAAATTCTGCCCGGGATACGGTGAGGCCAATTGCTGCAGCGGTCAATGTAACGTGCTGCGCGGGCCTGGTTTCGTTCGCATTGGTATATGTACTGTGAGTTCTCAACCAATGCTGCAGAATATCGAGGTTTACCTCCCCCTCCAATAGTAAACATTTTCGCCTCGACACCGAAGCGTACATACTAGTTTCCGACCGGTCGGGAAATTTGCCGCGGCCAGTCACTGAGGATTTTCATATGGGGAGAATATTTCGCTCTCCCTGTTGTGTGCATGGACGCCTATTTTTGACTCGGAGGCGAGGAGGGAATGACGAGATCGGAATGAATACGTGCTCCATTTTTAATCCTCGATGTCGTACTGTGGGGGAGTCATTGGCCAGGGAAAGCTCAGCCGAATAGTATGTATGTATCGTTAAACGGCGGATGCTATTGTGGCCAGCATGTATTTGAGATTCTTGAACCAACGAAGTGCAGTCGGTCGGCCGACAGGCGAATAACCAGAGTGGAGGCGAGAATGAAGTGGCGAGTGGATTGTCAGCATGGGAAGTTCAGACCAAGTACCGACCACGGAGGTGATTCTTGATTTAATGACCTCTGTTTCCAAGGGTTACTAGGCATCAGTGAAAGCTAAGTGCTCAAAGAGCAGCTCTTTGATCGCTTAACATTGAGCAACAACGCTTGCCGAGCACTCAACCAATTCAAAAAACTGTAGGAAGCGCATGCTGTAATTCAGCCGTCTTTCAGATGTAGCTCCTCAAGATCGTGATCAGGTAGCAACCCATGGGCTAGTAGAGCGGACATGCGCTATAAGGCGCTCAGCACTGTTCATTCGGATCAGCTAGAGAGAAACTTATTCATAGCGCCACTACTTCCATGACAGTGGACACGTACTGATCAACGCTGAACAAGCTGCTCCAAGAATTATGATGCAGTCCAAGTTAGTGCGTATTGCTGCATTCGTACTCCGACATCCAAACCTTCCTTCAAAAGGTTACTGTACTTTCTGGAGGTTGGTTCGACGATAAAATAACACAGGAAAACTGGTGCATGCGCAGGCTCCTACACAGCCCTTCCGCTGGGAGTATGAGGGCATATTCAGAGTGTCGGAATATGCCGAGGCAACTTCCGAGTTTTCAAACACCGCGTAATCTTATTTTCCTCAAACTCCCAGCGGGGGCTGCAAGAAAACATTTGTAAACAACCGTGGCCACAGTGGCGCGACCTGCGGACTCTGAAAGAAAGTACGGAAAACCGAACCTAGGGTTACATTTTTTGTGCTCAGGAGTATCCATATCCGTAGCAATACATGTCACGCCTGACCGTAACCAGTAACTACGCTCGCTTGACCTAAAACGGCTCAACACTACCAGTCTGTAGAAGTACACAAACGGTAACAGCATGATTGTGGAGTGAAGTTAAAAAATATGCAGTGCACGGAAGTGTACAATGTATCTCAGTAAAAATGGAGCCGTCTATGGCGATCCGGTAGGTGTCGTCAGTGAACCGAAGGGCTATCTTGCACATGAGGCAAGCCTGAGATTGCCAACACGTGTCATACCACATGTTACCTCTCCAAATCGTCTTCGAAGCACTGGATCAATGTCGAATCAGCGCAGCTGGACTCATTGTGACCTTGCTTACCAGTCAAGAGTATGAAAACCATCGGTTTGTTACTGAACTTTTTGCGCGCTCGGGCGAAATCATCAAGGCATTCTCGCATCACCCTGCAAGACAATGTCAGTTTGTACCAAACTTAATCGATGTGGCTGAGAGCATGTACCTGCAAGAGCTTCGAGGCCTTGCATCTGAGGACAGTGGCTGGCATTTCAAGGCATCTTGTACATCTACCAAACAGTTAGAAGACTTCAATCTCAGGGAAATGGCACAGAAAATGGAGATCAGCGCTCCCAAATGGTGGAGTCTCCTTGGCACGTTGCTAGGCGATAAGGAAACGAGAGAGTCAGGGGTACAAAGAAATGATTGGGGAGATGAGCGCGCTGTGATGGACATGGAAAGGAACCTCGACGGCTACTGGGATGACGTGGATGAGATCGATCTCGAAGGATTAATCAATGAACTTACAGGGGAGCAGGAATCGAGCCCATTAGTCGGGGACAGGCTTAGTAGACGTCGCTCCGGAATAAAAATGATGGTGTGTGTTGTATGCTCGTAGGAAAAAAGGGAGTTAACAGAAATTAGAAAAAGACAATAATTACAAGTATCCTTATGCATGGTTCCAACCAGAAGGCCAACGTGTTGCAGAGTTTGCTAGGTCTGTTCCTGCAGTCAGTTCACACACCCTACAAGGTCATTGACACTCTCGCTCACCTCGGAATCACCATCTCTGCCGACACAATCAATATGGCAATCCAAGCACTGTCAGCGGAGTCGCAGAACTCCTTGCGACGTCTTGGCCAGTCCCTTCTGGCGTCGTACGCATATGACAATTTTGACGTGGACTTGAAATCTTATGTTCCAACCGCAGAGAAATCGAATGACTCACTGAAGCACCTCACGTCCGGCCTCCTGTTTCCGCTTGCCCATGGCGTTACGTTGGATGACTTGAAATGTTCGCGGGAACTGTGGGGAAAGTCGGCATTAAATCCACAGGTAGACAATCCACACGCACCCCATCAACATGTGTGGTGGGACCTGTTGAAGTCACCGCTACATCCCGAACCGCTGGGCTCAAAGTTAATGCTGTCACGCCGGGACCAGTTTAACGCCTGGATGTTCTTGCGTGATCTCTGTACCTATGGACCAGACTACTTTCACCAGTTCAAATCAGTAATCCCATCCCCTGAATATATTGAACAGATACCCCTCGTGAAGACGCCCATCTTTGCAGCTCGGGCCATGGACGTCAATAACTCCACCGTCAGTGGGAACATTGAAGCGGTGAATGCCCTCCTTAGGCAAGGTGGAATCGAGGACCCTGCAGTGATGTTAGAGGCCAACTACAGCTCTGACGTAGACCTACTGGATGCATCACAGTACGTGATCCTTATACATGGCGACCTCGGCACCGGTGAGCAGCTCCAAGCTGCTCAACTTCGCCGCTCAATCGAATCTACTGCCTGGAACCGTCTTCAGCATGTCGTGTTCATACCGGGACTATTTCACCTGAAGATGGCATGCGCCGATGTTTTGTGGCGTTGTTTCATCCAACCGTCAGCTGCACGTGAAGACGAGACAAGCTTGATGTGCGATATTGCTCAACTACGGCCAAAGGAGACTGGAATTTATTCCACAAAGCTGGGCTTTCGTCGCATGCACCAGCTAATAGGTCACGCCGGGACATGTCGTCGCCTGGATTGCTGGAGAGTGCACGCTGAGACAACCAGAGGATTCGACAACCTTGAGAGTTTTGCACTCTCGAAACCAAAGCTGGATGACTTGAAGAGGATGGCAGACGAAGTTGCCTGCACATATGTAGCCAGACATAAGCTGCAACGGATGCATAGGGAACAAGATAATAAACGGGACTTACAATTTGAAAACGCATTACTCTTGAACAAATATTTTCTCCTATACGAGGAATTGTCCTATGCAATGAACCACGGGGATATCGGTCGCACTGAAACCTGTATCATGAGTTGGATCCCGATACTCAAGGCAACAGGAAAGCACAAATACGCTACTCACATGACGAACTTCCTATTCAATATACACTGCGTCTATCCTCCAGGTCTCAGGTCAGCACTCAGGCTCTCGGGCGCTACACGAAATGACTCACATAATCAATAAATTGGCAGATGTGCTATCCGCTACCATATCCTTATAAACCCTACAGGGCATCCAGCGAAGTGGAGGGCTGTAGACTGGTGCATAGAGCTAAATAATTTGTTCACAAAGGTTAGCGCGCCTACGAAACACATAACATAGCTTACCGCTAGATAACAGGTGAAGAATGGAGGAAAAGGGTCAAACCGGTTGGTCGAACGGATAATCACGGAGTCGCCACTCGTTGAAGTCTACCGCGGTCTCCAAGCATCAGTACAACAGAACTTCGGCCATACCCACCTAGCAACCAATCACTCGCCGCCAGATATGAGGAAAACATATGCGAAAGTTCAAGAACGATTAGCATTAAATTCTCCACACAAAATGTTACCAGGAAGGAAAAGCCGCTATCAAGTTGACGACCTAGGTGATAAGGGAAGAGAAATGATGGATAAAGCAGTACGGGGGGTGACATTAGTGGAGAACGACACGGATGGAATAGAAGAGAAGAGCGCGGCGGACGATATTATTGTAGAATTAATATAGGGCTATGATGCGATCTAAACAAGTGAAGTCTTAATGTGAACGTGCGATGCGCAAAGATCGACTTACGTTCTCTTTGTTCCCGGGCGAGGCATTGGACGGGTGCTTCAGACATAAACGGTTACGAGCTGAAACCGCAGAGATAAGTAAGAGGTCGGCTGTAACATACTGTACTTACTGTTGTGGCCTTCTTGGCCACAAGCGCTACATTTGGTAGCACGATGCTTCGCCGGTAGGGTAGGAAGGGTGGATGCACTGACAGAGGCGCTTGCGGAGGCTTGTAGTGGCGTGGTCGGCACGGTTGGGACGGCGGTGGTATTGACGATACTAAGTGCCGAACCCGACGATTGTCTCAGTGGTGTGGAGATATACAGTGATTTACGGAGTGCAGCATGCCTTTCAATAAGAGAGAGCACCTCGCCGGCGTACAGATCACTGTCGGCCCACGTAGTCTCCCTTTTGAGGTCTTGAGGGGTCTGAATCTTCCGATGGTGCGCGCAGTCGACGATACGGTCGAGCGTCGAGTCAGTCATTACCACAGGACCGTTGTCAAAGAGACACGCCCAGCCGTACACAGTAGCAGTTTTTTCTTCGCGCCAGTCGAGGAGTGCATTCTCCAGGTCCAAGTTGCTCTTGTCCTTCGTATATTTTGGGAGGCATGAACGCTGAGCTGCTCGTGGTGCCTTGGGGTTGGGAGCATCGTACGAAGCGAATTCAGGAGGATTGTGAATGTTGCAGCAAACGACAGGTTCCATTACGTGGCAGCGCGGACAGCCTTGAGCGTTATCGCTGTTGCACTCGTGGTGATCCGAAACTGAGGGGCACAGAATTAGCACAACCATTCAGTAGCGGGTATACGTATTTTCCCACCAGCTGCAGCGTTGTCGAAGCAAACATCGAAAATCTTCCTTTGACACATCACGCCTGGTCGTTTCTCGGCATTGATTAGGAAATCGATGCCCGTGTCCAAGTCTCTCTTCCACCGCTTGCCAACATACGCAGATTGACTGGACCGCTCCAAATCTCCTTTCGCTAGTGCTTCCAACAATTCCTCGCCACCCCTGCCTTGACTTGTGCCAGGTGCGTCTGCAGGTACTGACGGCATTACTTCATCATCAGATTCTTCGTCCGAAACGTCATTCAAGTCGACGTCAGTCGTCGTACTTCTGCCGCACTGAGTATCGGACCCACTATATGGAGCGTCTCCACCTGGAGAGGACAGTGCCGCACGCTTCGACGGATGTGATACACCAGGTAGGCTGGCCTCTTTGGCTGTCCGTTTACGCGTCTCAGCTCGCTTCGCCTTTCTAGCAGCCTTTGTAGCTCTTTCATCATCAAAATGATCCTTCTCTGCAAACAGGATGGCAGTGCCAGTAAGTTGTCTGTCCCGAACAGCTCGACCAAAGCGCTGCCAGAGAGCAGCTAATTTACAGGTCGCTCGCCATTGGATCACTAACAAAATATCTGGTACGTCCATACCCTATAAAAATCAACTAAGAAAATGCTGATGTGGTTTTGAGTAGCACGCACCATGCCAAACAATGTCGTTGTACAGAGACCCCATGTCTCTCCACTGATAAGTTTTTCCAGCTCTGTTTCCTTGTATTGTGTTGACATGTCGGCATTGAACCACTGGATCTTTTCTTTCAGCTCACGGGGTAGACGACGGTGCAAGACGCATGCAGCATTTATGGAGTCCGGAATATCGTCAAAAAAAACCAAGAATTTCGGCGGAGGTGGATCTCCCATTTTAAATCCTGCGGGGATTAGGAAAGTCAGGTCGGCAAAGCTGTTGAGAGCATATTTTATTTTTTTAACACCAATCCCGATATTAGGTCGATCACTTGACCGGCAAATGATAACCATGCGACTTGGGGACATGTGGAGAAGGTGAGTGATGTCGCGAAGCATGCTCGTCATGAGAGTTGCAGACGTCACAAGTAGTGGGACATTCCGCGGTACCACATAGCGAAGCTGACCGAGCTCCCTGTATTCAGGCCTAAACTCACCCCAGTCGGCAAGGCAATGTGCTTCGTCGATTACAATACTGATGATCCGCTGTACGAATAACGGACTCTTCAGTAGCCTCTCGAATCCCCCATCCAGCCTCATGATTTGCTCGGGGCTGATTACAATCACCTGATACTTGAAAGCGCTGATAGCCTGCGCACGGGCCATGGCTTGGTAAGGATAGCTCCAAAAGTGCAAGTGAATATAACTCACCTGAAAGTTGGGTGGTGTCGCTGTCTCCGAGCTAATAGAAATGGCCTCTATTCCAGCCTTGACCAGAGAGGTGACATTTTGCTTCCCTAATAAATTCAGTGGTGTCACCACTATTTGAATGTCGCCGGGTCGAAATAACAGTGGCATCCAGAAAGTGAGTGTCTTCCCCATACCCGTGCCGGCCATACAGATGATGTCTTTTTCCCCTCTCAGTATCTCCTCGGCTACCCTCATTTGCCATAGACATGGCCGAACGCCGAACACTTGCTGAGTCTGCGTCTGCAAATTAGATAACGATGGGAAGACATGAGGCTGATTAGGTGCGGGGGACAGTGCCATGCGTAGTTACTGGTTACGGTCAGGCGTGACATGTATTGCTACGGATATGGATACTCCTGAGCACAAAAAATGTAACCCTAGGTTCGGTTTTCCGTACTTTCTTTCAGAGTCCGCAGGTCGCGCCACTGTGGCCACGGTTGTTTACAAATGTTTTCTTGCAGCCCCCGCTGGGAGTTTGAGGAAAATAAGATTACGCGGTGTTTGAAAACTCGGAAGTTGCCTCGGCATATTCCGACACTCTGAATATGCCCTCATACTCCCAGTGGAAGGGCTGTGTAGGAGCCTGGTGCATGCGTCGTCCGGGCTCAATATTGAATAGCAATATATGTCGCTTTGTTGTGCAGGGGACATGCTATGTACAACTGAGCCTTTGGAGAGCCCGCACCCAACTTTTCAGGAGGCCTTAGTGACTGAGGAGATAGCTATGAAACCGGATAAAAAGCTCTTGCAAGGTTCTATTGAGTATCCCCACAGTGGTATTGCCTGGCACTGGCCACAAGGACATAAACTTTGGATGCTCGCCTGCTTTCTGAATAGTAGTACCGGTTAGAGCAGCGACCGGAGCCATTGTAACCCATACAGACACGATCTCTTTGTACACCCGGCCCTGCTCTACGATACGATGGGCATGAGAAGGCGGCGCCACTCATAGACTTGAGAGTCCATATGGTAACTTCGCGTAGATGCTAGCCGGCCACTTGCCGGCCACAGTGTTTTGTTTTATTTGTGCTCCTAGTAACCCACGGCTCATGCCGGGCGACGGAGTTTGGATTTTGAACTGCTCCGACGACGATGGATACTGATCCATTAGAACCCTTCCTGCCGCTTATCGCAGGACTAGCCACACTCATTGGCCAGGCCTGCATTGAATTAGCTCTTGAAGACATGCCTGCCGATAAGGATCGAGCACACTGGACTGACGAGGAGAAAGAGGCCCTCATCTCGTTTCTTGTTGAGCAGAAGATCAGCGGTAAGATGGGCGATGGGTCCTTCAAGACAGCCATCTGGAACGCTGCCGCTACCCATCTATCTGAGAGGTTTCCAAATCAAAAGGGACCAATGAAGACTGCCGAGATGTGTAAAGGCAAGGTCACGAGTGTGAGTATTCGTTCATCTCTATCGGACCATATACTCATTGATCATCGTCAATATAGCTCAAAACAGTGCTGAGAGATATTAATCTGTGGCGTGCTCGTTCTGGAAAGCATTGGGACAATTCAAGTGGGGCGAATATTGCTACAGAGGATGAGGAAAAAGATTTTCAGGACTGGATGGGGGTATGTACGTCTCTCATGTAAGTACTTCGATACTGACGACTGCCAACAACAGAGTCGACCTGGAAATTCTATGCGCCTGTTCAAAAATAGTGGGTGGTCCCTCCTGGAAGGAATGGAGGTATTATTTCCGAACGACCAAGCTCGTGGTATGCGCGTGTATCATCCCACTACTGCCAAGAACACCCCTGGGCCAAGCCTGTCCACAAATCCCTCCAGCACTACCTCCAGCGATCCGGTCGTTACGCCCCCTCCTTCTACTCCCCTGCCTTTCACAGCCACTTGGCCCGATGCGTCTCCCGGTGTCAACACAGGCGATTCAATTGATGGAACGCCTATCGAGAAGGAAATAACCCCTATGCAGCCCCCCTTGTTTTCACATCAGATTTACCCATCCCATCTCGCAGTGCCAGCCCCATCTTCCACCACAGCGTTCCTTACTCCTCAGGTGCCACCCTCGACTACGAGTTCTATATCATCGAGTAGGAAGCGCGCTTACCCAGCAGACAACACGGGTATTCAAACAGGGGTGCCACAATTTCCATCAGCAGAGGCAGCTCTTCAATCTTTTTCACTCAGGGAGGACACCGAACGCTCGTCGAAGAGGTCCAAGAAGAATAAAGAGCAGTCCACGCCTGCTGTACTCGTTGGCGTGCAAGGTTCGCTTAATTATCTTGGGTCCGTAATCGACTCTTCATCTCCAGCCACTGCTCAGCGGAGGCGTGCTGAGCATATGTGCACCGCTTTGCAGGTGCTTGAAGAGCAAGATTCTGACCTCCCTGTAGTAGCTCAGGCGGCCCTGATGGAAGCGTTTCGGATGGATGTGGGGACAATCGATCTGTATCTAATGGCGAAAAACAGGTGTCTTTGTAGAAACTGGATCCAAACTTGTCTCCGTAATTTGAAACTTGTACCGGATGATTTCGTGTTGTAGTCGCTGTATCACGTAGTCTTGTATCGCATTCTGATCACGCCCACAAGCGGCATCATTGATTTCCTTTGACTACGACAACGCGAGTATACGACAGTGCAGAAGAAGTAAAAATGTTAGCCCGAGTTGTGGAGGTGCCTCTGATAATCACGCCACATCTCTTCCGCAATTGAATCTCGGATGGCCCTACCCGAGTTTTCTTGATCGAGGTCTCCGAGATCCTCGTCTCCTAACAGCAAGGCATCTTCTAGTTCATCATCATCATCCCTGTCATCAAATGCGGTACCTCGACCACCTCTGTCATCGTCCTGTACGATGGAAGAAGCCAAAATTTCCGTTTCGGTGTCGGGTTCCAAGTCCTGGTCGAGTGTCCTAATTATATTGTGGATGACACAGAGTGCGACGGGAATGAGTGCTTGAATATCGATGGGATACTCCACAGGCAGGAGAAGAATTCTAAAACGACGCTTGATGACACCAAAGATTCGCTCGATAACGTTCCGTGCAGATGCGTGACGCAAGTTGAAGAGCTCTTCTTTATTTGCAGGCCTATAAAGTGGGGTTGAGTAGAAGATATGTATTGCATGATGGATACGTACCTTAACGATGCCTGGCGCCACTCCGCCAGGTGATAGCGCGTGCGACAGTATGGCACAAGTACTTCTGGTGATGAGGGGAAACCAGCATCGCCAAGGAAGTACTTACCATGTGGAATATCCAGAGTTGATGCACGTGCTTCTTGGAACATCCTTGCGTCTGTGGCTGAACCCTCCCAGCCAGTTAGCACGTAGCTGAACTTCATTCCAAAGTCACATGCAAACAAACAATTTTGTGATACGGTGCCCTTTCGGTTACGGTATGCGGCACGGTCACGGAGCGGGGGGGCGGCAGGTATGTGGCTACCGTCAATGGCGCCGATGGCGTCTTTGAAGTAGGGCCAGAATCGATAATTCTCGCGGATACTTGGGTGCGGTGTGGTGGCTGAGGAGGTGAATGGAAGCGATATGTACTTTGAATAGAAGGGTTCCGACGCAAAGACTGCCACCATTTTGCGAAAGTATCTAAGTAACAAGTACGGGTGTGTCAGACATAAACTAGAGACGGGAACATGCCACGTACCTGGAGATCGTATCGTTGGATCTCTGGAAACGTTCTCCTACATGTCTGATAGGTAATCCCGTGACGCAAGTGTACAGAAAGATCGCGAGCTGTTCTTCAAGCGAGACGTGCTTTGAGGCTCGGTGTCCATGACTGCGGAGATCGAGAGTGATGTTTTTGAAGACATGTACGCTCATACCCAACTCACAACGTATACGGCGCGGGTGACCAAGAATGAGCTCCACCAGCCACCCCTCACCAGAGAGGGCGGAGGTATGGTACGGCTGCGGATCTTTAGGGATCTCCTCAGAGACGAGATCAACTACCAGCTTGACCAGGATCTGAACAAGAACCAGGGCCCTTTCTCGTACGAGTTCTCGATGCAGCTCTCCTACGTCCATGGCTGATATGAGGGGATAATGAGCACTGATACGGGGGTAGTGGCGGGCACTCGATATTCCAAGCTCCGACCAATATTACTAATCACCCAGAAGTCTCTGCCGAGGAAGTTGTCGGGTAGACTTGCTACCCGAGGCTACCGTACGGACTCTGAGTGGTTTCGTCGAGGCTTCCCTAGAGGAGGCCGTCAACAGACAGGGGTTATTTCCACCTAGTTAGGGAATACAAACAAGACTGCTGCTGGCACCACTGTACAGCCAGCTGCCTCGCACAACGACCGCACGCTTGGAAGACAATTTGCCAGCGCAAAAACATGCAGGAGGATACAAAACCCCCAACAAAGCGCTCTCGGGATAGAACTGTGTCGCTGGATATACATTCTCAGTATCGAACGTCCACGCGCAGCCGTGGCTCAACTCGCAGCCCAAAAGGCGCAGGCCCGTACGTGCTTGTAGAATGGGGACAAAATCGATGTTGACTTCGAGTCGGAAGTAGGTCTGATGCTAGGCCATCCGAAATACTTTCTCCCATTCCGCGCCGCCACCTGTTACAGACGTCCGAGAGTCTTACTTGGCTTCAAGTGGGTTCGCATGCCGAGGTGGACTTCCAAGCACGGTGTATCTCTCCTGCCTCCGTTACATCTTCCGTTGGTTCCGTGTATCCATACTCCAGCAGCGCCAGCAAACGCCTTGCTTTCAGTGCGTTGCAGCAGCTGGACTTGACTACCCGGGGCTCGCACTCTGGATCGACACAAAGAGACCAGGGAGACAGCCGGCATGACCCAGGTGCTGGTAGACGATGGGTCAGGTGGATGCACAAACAGGGCATGAAAGCATGGGTTATTCCTCTCGGTATTGCCACGTCAGCTTGGGTAAAGTGGTGTATTGGCCTGGGTGATTACTCTGGTACGTTCGTCGAGGCTCTCAAATGGATTACCGTCTTTTGAACACGGTATAAAACTCGAATCTTTTAAGGTTGTGCCACTCCTCCAATATTCGGCGACTATGAAGCCCAACGCCACTGGATGGAGCTGACCATACACTTACCCCCTCAGCAATGGTATACGTACGATCTGCAATACTGGGGTCTTGATTATCCGCCACTGACCGCTTATATATCTTGGTTGTGTGGCAAAGTGTGAGTATTGGAGCGTCCGTGCTTTCCGCGGCCACCTGTACTGACGTCCGCCGTTGACGAAAGTGGTTCACTTATCGACCCTTCGTGGTTCGCTTTCGAGGAATCTCGCGGGATCGAGACATACAGTAGCAAACTATTTATGCGCTCCACCGTTGTTGCCCTCGACATGTTGGTGTACGTGCCAGCCTTATATGCGTTCACGCGAATATGGCATAGGTCAAGGTCATCGAGGACACAGGTATTTGCTCCTATGCTTCGTACGTGGCGTTGATATTCAGGAAGATTTGATAGCATGTATCACTCTTAATACTCTTATTTCAGCCCGCTCTTCTTCTCATAGACTTTGGCCATTTCCAATATAACTCGGTCATGCTGGGTGCGTGGTCAGTGTCTGCTGACGCAAATGTAATTGCTGAGGCTCTACAGGTTTGACGCTCCTTGCCGTTAATTCATTCGCAGCGGGACTGGACCTCGTCGGTGCAGTTTGCTTTGTCCTTAGTCTGGGTTTCAAGCAGATGGCCCTCTATTATGCCCCCGCTATTGGCTCATATCTACTTGGGAAGTGCATTTTCCTTGGTCCGGTTGAGGGGTGAGCATTTCCTCACTCGGACGTTGTGGCGTTACTAAAGTAATGTTGTCCACAAGAACTCGACTATTTATTCGCCTTGCTGTTGTCACGCTATCCTCGTTTGTCCTTCTCTTTGCCCCATTCTTACCTCCGATTGCACCGATCTCAACATTCTTCGCTGCCATATCACGTATCTTCCCCTTTGCACGTGGCATATTTGAGGACAAGGTGGCAAACTTTTGGTGCTTTACCAATGTCACCTTGGTGAAATGGAAGCCACTGTTTTTTGGGAAGGAAGGCCGACTTATTAAGGCATCGGCTGCCCTTACCATTGCCGGTTTCCTCCCTGCCGTGTTCGGACTCCTTTGGGGGGCTTACAAAACGCGACCGCGCTCACACTCCAAGGGGTCGGAAGTTCCTACTATCTCGTTCGGGACAACAGCACGTACCCCACCGCCCACGTTATCTTTGCTGTTGTATGCCCTGCTTACGACATCGATGTCCTTCTTCCTCTTCTCGTTCCAAGTGCACGAGAAGACGATATTATTGCCGCTCTTACCGCTCACACTACTCCTTTCCGGGGCCACGGCAGGTGATGAAGTGTACTCCTGGGGGGTTCTAGGCAATGTTGTGGGGGTATTCAGGTGAGCATATCGCATAAAGCTCCCCTGGTATACTGATGACGTTGTTTCGCGCGGGACGTAGTATGTGGCCTCTGTTAAAGAAAGACGGACTCGGTGTACAGTACATCGCCACACTACTTTTGTGGTGCCGTCTTGTCGGCTATAACCCGCTCCGGCTAAGATTCGACTCTTTTGTTGGTCTACTGTCCACCGTGCGTATCCCACCTTCTGCGCTTTCGAGCTCGAACTCAACCATGAATAATAAAAGGCCGTCAATGCGGCGATGTTATTCCTCCATGTCCTGGAATTGATCGTGACACCACCAAACCGTTACCCTGATTTGTTCCCTGTTCTCAACGTCCTTATCAGCACGCCTGTCTTCGGGTTTATTTGGCTATGGAGCATTAAACGAGGTATCGAGGTTGGCTGGGCACTGGGCGGACTACCAGGGTCTGGTACCGACAGAGGTTTTAAGGATCACAGTGACGGTAATCCCACAGAAGAACTGTCCAGTTTGCGGAGTGAGGATCCAGTGAGGAGTGTGCGGAGGGAGTATGGAGCTCGTGCGGTCAGTCTCGGGCATGCGAGTGGTCCGGCATTGGCTGGCACTAGTAGATACAGAGATCCTCGTCGGAGAGCAGTCGATCGGTTCAGAGGAAGTAGTGTTGGCATAGATGAGTAAAAGTATGGTGGGTAAGGACCATCCGTTCATTAGCGGTGCCTTCATGGCATCATCGGCTTGATAGTAATCGTCTCACGTTACTCGTTGCTTCTGAGTTCCAGGATTACAAACATCGTACATCGCATGGAATAGAGAATCTGATATTTCGTCGGAATTTCCAGTCACCAGTCTCCACCTTCATAATTTGTATTGCAGGTTTACGAGGACTTCGTCTTTCTTCCCAATGATCTCGTTGACGGAACCATACCCACACAAACCAAGGGTTATGTGCATCTCACATATCGTTTGCAGCAAGATCTGCTCAACACCCTCCTGTCCTGCAGTGGCAAGACCATACATAACAGGTCGGCCAACTACCATATGGGAAAAGGTCAACTACAATCGACAAAGCAAACACGAATCCACCCACTGAGAACCCCCTGAGCACCCATTGCAAGTGCTTTAACGACATCGGTACCCGTCCGGACCCCGGAATCGAATAGGACGGCAAGCTTGCCGGACTTCTGTGCCGCTCGGACTTTACGGGACTTCATTATGTTGTTAAGTGCATCCAGAGAACCGATGGCACCATCGATTTGTCGGCCCCCTGGTGCACGTGTCAAATATCTGAACTCGTTCAAAGTGGGGTTACAAAGGCTCACCGTGGTTGGATACTACAATCCCGTCAATGCCATGTGCGATTGCCTTCTCTGCATCCTGTGGAACAAGTGAATTCAGTACCAGTGAAAATCATTCACTGCACGAACAGCAACACGTTGAATCCCCTTCAGTACGATAGGCCCTTCCCAGTTATCTTGAATGAACTTTAAGTCATCCCATGTCCTGAACACGCCGGAGTTCAGCTCGGCCTTCCACTCCTTCCCGAGTGACATATTGCGTAGAGCTTCTTCGTCACTGTGCTCCAGAGCAGCCTTTCTGATCTTTTCGGGCTCGAATGGAAATTTTGTCCTCTCGTTCTCGCGCGGCGGCAGGCCGGAGCGTTGCATGAATACCGGGTCGGATGTCCCAACCTGAATACCGACGCCATACGCAAAAGGAAGGTATGCGGTTTCTAGGTCGTGTGGTCGCCAGCCAAGAAGCATCGTATCCAAGGTAATCACGAGCGCAGTAAACCCGTTCGCCTTGGCACGCCTCAAAATCGACAGTGTAACCTCAGCCGTGCGGGGCCTTCGATATGTTTACATCAACCTCTGAGAGAACACGGACGACGGGTGATCGATGCCCACCAATACAGCTGGTACCATCTGTGACCGTGTGGACCATTAGCCTTGGCAACATCTTCTATAGAGCGGGTGGATGCCGTGCTCATGATGAATGGGACACCAACGTCGCTCGCTGCTGTTGCCGTTGCGAGTTCGGCATCTGGATGCAGAACACCCTGTACACCAACTGGAGCCACTAGGAGTGGCGAAGGATATGTCACTCCGAAGATGGTGGTCTGGAACGTAATGGACTGAATATTACGCCTCTGTCAGAGGAGCTATTGCGCACCTCTATATTCCGATTGGACACGTCAACTAGCATGCGAGGTACTAATCTGTAGTTTTCAAACGCTCTCCTGTTAGCCAAGTCCGTCGAACACGTCCCAGCACTCCCGAACGTGTACATATACGCAGCTGGCCATTATTGAGCGATACAGTCTCGCGTAGTAGTAGGAAAACGGACCTACCGATATGGTCCTTCATAGCTTCCTGCGCCTTCTCCTCGATATTCTTGATATTCACGGTACCCAGGACTGGCGGACGGCCCTGGACATAGATGTCTACCAAGTAGTTGGTCCATTTGTTTGGAGGAGGATTCTTGGCGGTCATGTCTGCTGCCTGCAGCTGGTCAACGGGTAGAAGCCAGGTCACGTATGATTTGCCGACACCACGTTTCCCGCTTGCAACCACTCTTAAGGGACTTCCCCAGCGTCCGATAACGACCGGGGACTCACGGCCAGTAACGAGGCGAGAATACAGCTCACGACTTCTGATAAGTATCAACGGTGACGGCCGTTGCCCCTTCATAATCCTGAAACACTACCCTCTGCTTTGGCTCACATGCAGACCGTCCTGGATTTGACAATTTTCTTATCCCACTAGATGCAGAGTCCAGACAGCAGTGGCATCTCATCGTCGGGCGGAGGTCGGTCGGCGTGTCTACCCGTATTCGGTGGTGTGTTATTCTCAAATGTTCGATCACTGAATGTCAGACTGTTAGGAATGCGGGTTCAGCAACGCATGCGCAAGGTTGCAGGCAAGGCTCATATCGCACGGATGGGACTACTGGGATATAGCAAGGCTGGGTGATGGGCGTCAGGGACATCGTTGTTCTCAACTGAGGCATATGTGTTATGCAATCAGCAAGCTCTCTATATCACCTACGGCTAGTCTATACGATATTTAATGTTGCTTCTAAAAACGCTATCCGAGTCTACGGGCTGAGCAACGAGTGTAGAAGACACGATCCTTCTGTACTCGTTGTGAGGTAGTTGAATCAACAAAAGTGCGCTAAACGGCCTCTCCAGTGTAGAAAGCAGGCGCCTCTCCGTCGTGGCATTCAGCTTGCCCGATGGTCCAAGCGATTTCGACTGCCAAGGGTGAACGTCCAGTAAAGCACGTTGTTCCATCGCCGCATCTTCTAGTTTGTCCGGTAGTGTGATCCCAAGTGGCCTTAGACCAGATGCTTCGAGCTTGTATGTATAACTTGGCTCCAATTGATCCCTCCCTTTCAGCTGGACCGCTGTAACACGGTGGGAGATGGATGGCAGAGTAGGGTAACGATTGATAAAGAGGGACGACTTAGCCAGTGATCAGTACCGCTTTGCAGTGCTGTGGGCGACATGGGTCGCTGATCTATCGTCCATGACTGTTCTTCTGTGTGAGGTTGGGATACGGGCAATGGCAGCATTCGATGAGATGATGCAGGCTGGGAAACAGAAACCAGCGAGGGCGTTGAGAGATACGCCATGGTCAGTATGGCCTGGTGGACAGAGATCTAGTGCTGCACGTGCAAATGAGACAGCTTTTTCCAAGTCAGCAAGTACTTTATGCCTAATCGAAAGGCAGAGAGCAAGCCAAAGGAGTAACGAAAGCCGCTCAGCATGCCCCGAAGGACGTAGCTCTAGAACATCGCAGAGTGAGGCAACCACCTCACCCAAGTCGTCAAGTTTCCTCCCTGCCATGAATGTCGAAGAGGGCTCTAGCGAGGTCAGAGAGGGCGACATCCCTGCTATTAGACCCAAGAGGACAACTTTCCAAGTCTGCTCGCTTGCTGGAAACGTCGTCTGCTGAAACCATCAAATGAGGGGGATACACGCAGTGGAACTGATTCTGACTTCAGCGTAAATCTGGTGATCAGCTGAAACAAAGTATAAAGTAGGGACGATAGAACCGTACTTTATCGTTGGAATTGAGAAAGGAGCAATGTAAGTGATCAACGTTGCCAGGCGGGTCAAGGCGTGGAACGTGGGGCGGTTACAATCGAGTTTTGGCCAGAACAAGGCGCGGATGTGGATGCATGGTGGTCAAATACACATAGCGCAACAGTGATCCGAGGAAGGTTTCACCAATGAACAGAGGATCGTAAATTGGTGGTCACTAGCGGTGCCGCGCAGATTCAACTGGTGAACAACCTGGCAGTTGGAGATCTGAGTAAGAGAGGATAAAGGGCCGACGAAAAGCACAGGATTGGCGGCCGCGTGCATTGCCGTGCCCCTACTTTCAATGAGCCTGCCTGGCCAGTACCTTTCCGTTTGTCTGAAAACTCCTGTATGTCATTCCCGGATCATCTGATCCCCAACAGTAAGCTAGGTCAACTGGATTGAGGATATAGGTCACGGTTGCCGTGCAATACATTAACTTTGTTTCAGCATTCGGTCTCTTCGCGTTTCCTCTTCTGATTTCAATTTTCATGTGCGCAACCTCGTGTACGAACCTCTTTTATCTCACTAAGTGTAGGCGGCGGGGGCACCTCATCGTGGAGCGGAGGTGCGTCAGCACGTCTACTTGTGTTCGACGGTATGTTTTCTTGTGTTCAGTCACCCATTGTCAGGCAATACGGTCGTCCTCCACTGCCGCTGTCCACATGTAGCCAACCATCATCTGTCAGCCGCCTCGATCAATCCTCCTCCTGCCACAAAAAAGCTCCGTCGCTGAGTATAATGATTTCTGGCATTGCAGAAGTCGAGAACTTACGAAGGCGATCGGGTGCCATTAGGTCTTGCTCTTGTGAGCGTGTCCCCAACCTGGCTCGGTACAGTTGATGTTACGCGAAGATCATCAGCGTGGCATACACGAACACGTGGTATCGCGCATGTTGACATCACAACCCGCGAAGCTGTTAAGCCATCTGATGAATTCTGTTTTCAGGATTTGCCCGAGGTGTCCGGGGTGTCGAGGGTCACTCCCCTGCCACGAAAATGGTTGGCTGCCTCAATGAGGCGCCGTGCATCGCCGGGGAACGTGTCAAAAATTGGCTCCAGAGATGTTGCTGGGGGCCTCAGATTACGCTTGTGTTCAAGTTGTATGGGCTAGTGGGGCGCACATATGGATTCGTTTGGAGGTGAGACACGCTGGACTGGATGTATCTTAGGTTCTTTAGCATGAAGCAGAACGGTTGGAAGGAGTTTCCCTGCCTCCGTCACAGAGCGTCTGTGTGACGGGGAATATGAGACAGCTTGCTCGAGCCATACTTCATGTCCAATGTACAGTGGGATGGAAGAAATTCTGTTGCTGAGAATTGCTGCCTGTCCCCTCACGTTTCGACTGCGCGAACTCTCGATCCGCGGACGGTTTTCCAAGAACGATAAGACACCAAGTTATCCAGTGACATGGGATAGTCGTTAGGCTACCATGCTAAGTACACTTGGAAGCAAGAACACCGGAGTGCAATTCGTATCATAATTCGTGATCGAGACGTCGTTTACTTAACCAGCTGTGTCCCGGTGAGACTGGGCGCTTAAGAAGTCCTAGCAAAACTCTCAGTGATCACTCCACCTCTCTCCATCATTGACAGGATATAGTCAGTCTACGCGCTCTAAAAGCAGAACAGAATGCAGGTGCCTCCGAATTCCCACTGATTTGGCAACGTGGAGGAATGATCAACTAACTCCAGCTGCCGTTCCTTCACCGGCATACACGAAATGGTGACTGGTGAGTTTATTCCGCCGCGGTAATGAGCTTGATTGATGGGATCTATGATGGTATCGGCACGCCATCTACGTAGCACAAATACTCGCACTCCATCGTTCAGAGGTGACACGAGCGCGACGAACTACATGAAATACCAGCCAATCGGATGGTCGGCGCGCTGGGATTGGCTGGGGTAACGCGGATTTCGGGCTTACCCCTCGAAAAAAGCCAATGTCCAAATTTGTTATTGGCCCCTATACAGAGCGGGTCTCCGTATTTGAGGGGTGCGTTCTTTCAATTCGACCATACTCGTCTCTTTTCCTCTTACCACTAGTTTCCATTCAGTCGTGCGTTTCGGCCCACCATCTCTTCCGTTACAACACAGGCTACGATTCAGCTCCAATAAGGTTAGTGGCCACTCTGATTCTTTTCCATGTCGCCTACTGATTTCGTGCTGATGACAGGGTCTCAGAAAGGTCCTGGTGAGCGTGAGGCCCGCCTTCAAGACGAAGAAGAAATCACCTCTGCTCAGACTTCCTATGGCACCAATGCTGCCTAATGTTCCTACCCAACCGGTGTCCAAGTCGCCGACCACTTCTCCAGAAGCCACCGCTGACTCCGCACTAACTGTGGGGATGCTAGCCTTACCCATACCCGCTATGCCTGGCAACACAAGACCTTCCCCGATATTTGAGACGCAAAGTGCTTCCATCTGCGCTTCAACATACACGACTGCGTGTTCAATTATAACAAGCCTAACTAGTCAGCATTCCATGAGTCCTCTGTCCTCTCCAACTCCTCAGGCTCCAGATCGGCACTCATCATCCGATTTGAACGTCTGGCACCAGTCCTCATCCGGGATTCGTTCTCCACCGCTGGACAGAGCCGAAATTGACAACGCAATCAGCGTCGATAGGCAAGGGCGTATTATTTCGATATTCAGAACACCTCTTTCCCGCCAACGAAAGGTGTGTAATTTGTGGTACCCACACTGGGTCATAGGCTGACGTCCTTGTAGGAAGGGGAAGTCAGTAGTCCCTCGGGTAATCCTTCCGTGACTGCTTCACTTGATGTCAACCTTGACCAGTTCAAGGTACTCAAACACCTCGGATCGGGTTCAATGGGACATGTTTTCAAAGTCAGAGACCGGGTCAGCGGAAAATGCCTGGCTCTCAAAGTTATCAAGAAGGGCCTGGGTGATGATTATGCTGTCAGAGAACAACAAGCATTTGTACGAAATGCTGGAAATACACATGCCATCCAGTTGGCGGCTAGTTTCCATGATACAGAGAACTTTTATATGGCCATGGTGAGAAGCTCCCAGTAACGTGACCTTACTTGGTCTAACACTGGAATAAGAGCCTCCAAGTAAGAGGCGACCTACAGCAGTTGATTAGCTCGATGCGGGTGCTCTCGCTAGACCTGGCGAGGTTCTATGCAGCTGAACTTGTAAGTGTCCCCAGCTTGTGGCCTGCTGTCGCTGATGATGTTCCGTGCAGATCGTCGGGTTATACGCCTTACACACACGTGGAATCATTCATCGTGACATCAAGCCCGAAAACTTATTAATCGACAAAGGAGGACATATCTTAATCTCCGACTTTGGTTTGGCAGTGGTGTTTGATATTCCGGGGAGCGTTCCTCCGTATGTTGGGAATGGCTGGGTACCTCAGGCACCGTACATCGTGAGGGAGAGTTGCGGAACTCTCGACTTTATGGCTCCAGAGATGTTACTAAAAAAGGGCTATGGTTTCGCCGTGGACTACTGGGCCGCAGGGATTACAATATTCACGATGCTGCTGGGGCGGGTGAGTCGGGTCGGCTTGAAAGCAAGACCATACTGACTGTGTGTATCCAGCCCCCCTGGCACGAGGTCCGTAACGAACGCAAACAGATTTCGAATGTTTGCTACTCTCCACTTCCCCGTTGTGCTGTGCCATTTTGTGCTCGCATGTCTCTGCATAGGGTAAGGAAACGCCGGGTTCTACACGTCAACACTGGTTAATATCCGTACAGATACTGGCCAAAGACCCAAAGCACAGACTGACGTACAACCAAATAATACACGATCCTTTCTTTTCTGAAATGTACGGCTTGTATTTGTCTTGTTGATTCTCTGACTGAGCATCTGCGCCTAGTGATTGGACCGCAATACGCATGCGCAAGGCTGCCCGTCCGGCCTCCCAGGTGGCGCAGAAAGTTTGTGAAGGCGAACAATTCAAGTCAGTGGAATTTAGCCAAGGGAGTAAATACACCCACGATTACGACCCGTACCCCACCTTTACTTGGCTTTCCTCGGCGATGGTGGACAGGCGTGCTTCACCCACAGTTTACAAGGCACGGGCGGCTACCATACGCCGGATACGTCGGTACCTTGATCGTGGAAAAAGGATAATTGGAATACGAGTCTACCCGCCTTCCCCGCCGACACACCTCGAGACAGCGTCACAAACAGATGCAGCTGTGCGTCGCAGAGCCAGGGCGTTCGAAGTGTTGTTTGGAAAGTCATCTAGTTCCTGCGACACTCCATATAGATACGCTGGGCTCTGTAGAGAACTAAATGAGGTGTCGCCCGTCGTACGTGTACCCCACAGACCTCAGCGTTGCGATAGTTTTGAGTGAAGGGCGTTTCGAGTTTGGCTAGTGGCGACGCGTCCATCACGTGATCGAAGTCAAGCTCCCACGCCCTGCCCTTCGACAGTCCAAGCACAACCTTTCTCGGTCAACCGTTAACGAGGTGCGATCTTAATACCTCCTCGTGCGACCCGTCATCCGCCTCCCAATCCACCCGAATATTCGCCAGATATACTGCCTGCTTCTGCTTTTGTCATCTATCTCTGTTAATCTCTATATCAATTCTTCCGTACGCACCCCGATATGTATTGCGCAAGTTATGGTTATGTATGTGCTATGACACCATGCAGGTCGCTACCAGATTGAACTATCAGATATGATACAACTGTCACCTCACAGACATCAATGATATATATTTTCACTTACGGGTCCACTGCTAACTGTGCCCCGATGATATAAGCAGCACAATGTCGAGGGAACATCTGAGACTTTGCAAGTAAATCCACCCAAATTCTCGCTACGCCCACCCGGCGCACTAACACGATTGAACCAGGTAGTGGACGCCATCTAAATACACTGAGGACACGAGGTCATTAGGTAACTTGGTATCATTACTGGCAAGAGAGCTGGAGACTTCCGACGACTTCGTGCCAGTTGGCTTCGTGATGCCCACTTTGCATCAGCCCTGCAAGTCGCTGTGACGTCATGCACGACCATATCCGATCCAGCTCAACTCAAATCTAAAATAGAGTGCCGTAGGGAAGCCCTTTCAGAAATCCGAGTTCAGCATAAGTTGACTTCACATTCCTACATGTGATGCTGGCGACAGACTAAGTGTGCTATAGATCAAACCTCCACTTTTGAATGCCCCAGGTTTTGTTTTTGCGGCTTCATTTGCATCGTCAACGAGTCTTACCTTCATTCGCAAATAGCATAAACATTAAGCCTCGGACGTAAACAGATCCTCGTTAACACGTTTGCACCGGACCAACCGGCGTACCAAGGGCACTGCTACTTCCAACACCAGTCGCGAGGTAATTGGTAGGGTACAATGCCCAGGTCAGTACTGTGCAAAGAGATAGAAACCTGATTTATTTTTGGGAACGGACCTACTATTGGCCAGTCTATGTCGAGGAGGCCACGCAAGTCAGGCATTCACAGCAGATCATGACCGACTCTTCAGGACCACAGTATCCGCCCGAGGAACAGCCTCCCTTCGCAATGGCCCATCGAAGCCCTCACCGTTGGGATTAACAGCAGCACCAACGACGGCAGTGATGAAGGAGGCAGGGAATGCGAAGTGCATAACTGACGGCGCTGGCTTTCTTACCGCCTAAGACTTGCTCCGATAGCATACTCGGTTCGGAGACTGTATCCGACGGATCGTAAGCTTACCAAGAAGAAACGCTCGTACCATTGCAGGCGGATTACGTTGTAGCCAAGCTAATAATGGCAGCAGATAAACCGTGAATCCAGGTTTTACGTAACAATGCGGGAACTTGACGGTGGAACATGGCATCCGACGCGGTGACTCTTGGACACCCACCAAGCCTGGGGAAACGAAGACCTCGGCAATCGAGTGGGACTCAGGAGCTCTGACACGGAGGATCAAAATACCAGCACCGATAACGACCTGTGCAATACCCGTAACTCTACCACTGACCTCACTAACAGTAATCAGCCGAAAGTCGTATGAACCACCGAACGGGTTCTGTGTATTGGGAACATTAGTATCGACGCAGTGAGTTCACCTGCTTGAACGTACCTCGTAGTTTGGCGAGCTCGTTCGATGTGGCAGTCGGCTTACAACGGAAACTGTACGGAATTCAGCCATGCTCAGTACGGCGTGCTTTGTCGTTCTCAATAGCGAAGTCTCTTTAGGTCCGCAACGCTCTTCCAAAACTGCTCCATCCTCGACTAGTCATTACCCAACTTTACATATAGCGATGACGAACATTACAAACCACCGATTTCATTCGTAACATGGTAACTAGGCATTTCGACAGCAGACCCCAGGCGAACGCGCAATGCACATCTGGTATACCACTCCTATCACAGAGGAGTCCAACAAAACCATGGCAAGTTGCGAAAGAATCACTATTCAACGAAATCCACGTTAGTCTTGCAAACTAATCGAGTGCTGTTAACTGGAGCTAGTTACTGACCAAGCACTGCCCTGTATAAGCGTCAGTTACAGTGTCGACTGGTTGGCAAGTCCAGCCACTACAGCAAGGCAACTGTGATCCTCCAACAGTGCAGGGTTCTCCTACAGAGCTACAAAACCCTTGCCTTTTTGCAAGAGCATCCAGTCCCAGGCCGTGAGGGCTGGCAGTAGCACCGACGACAGCGGCGATGAAAGGAGTGACGAAGAGGATAAGCGAAGGGACGAAGCGCATGGTTGCTAGGAACTCGAGTGCCTCAGTTGAACTGGTTAACATTGTATCATACTATCATATATATCATAGGTCCTGAGCGGGAGAGTACTCGCTTCGGTCATTGATGGGCCTGATAGGTTCTCCAGCTGATTATATCTTAACCACGTCAACGACGTCAGCGACGCTAGTCGGTTCGGTTCGCAGATAAGTGTGGTGTTCGGCAGGTTGTAAGTCCATTTTCCAAACAATAAACAAAACAAACGAGAAATCACAACTTACTTAACATCATGGACTGTGTTCACCCTAAGCTGAGAGCATGCGAGCTAGGGAATCATTGGCTATGTCTGTCGAGCGGTGCGAAAGGAGGCCTCATGGGATCAATCCTTCACCATTTCTCTGACCCAATTCAAACCAGCAAGATGAGTGACATGCGAAAGCAACTCACTATGTTTGAGCTCTTATTACCTTTCTCACTCCTGTATTGTGCGAGAAGACGCAGCTGGGATGCATATGTCCCTAAAAAACCGAAGAAGACAATAAGCGGCTTCTATACTCTAATAGGTGTTGGGAGCCACCCCAAGTATAAAGGAAAGGAATACTGACGTACAGCGGCCCCCTGAAGTGCAGTGTGGGGCTCAGCTGATAAGTGGGCCATCGGATCTGTAAATCCAAGCACCAGAGGTTCTGGATGTTCTTGACATTCATGATTTATTCCGCTTGCTGTAACGTTCTAAAATAAACACTGTGCGCCTCGCTGAAACAGATGCGACTTAGAGGCTCTTTAATGTCGAAACTGGGGGAAAGCTGTCAAAACTCACTCGTCGTCGGATTTTACCCGGGCGAGTGGCCCTATATTGTCATCCGTGTCGCACGATGAACGTCCGAGGAGGATGAGTCATACGGCGGCACGCTCGCCTGATCGGCAGGCGAACACGCGTTAAAATCGAGGTGTACCTCGCCAGTCGTAGAGAACTGAGCATGTTCGGTAAGCTGACAAGGAGGGCCTCATCAGATCGATTCGATTCCGTTCGGCATGAAACGCATTCCACAGCTCCGTCGCGAGGGCCATACGTACAGAGTGTTATCAGGGGGAATTTATCACATCCTGTTCTGGGAAGCAGAAGACCGAATAGTTCTCGATGTTGTAATCAAAGGTAAAGTAGATCATTACTTTAAGGGCGCTGATCGGAGGGATCCGGATATGTTTCGCAAACAGCAGCACACCGATGTCAAGTATAGTATGACGCAGGTTATAGCAAAATCACAGTATATTTGTATTATTATATAGACGAAGATAAAGAGATCTGGCCTTGTTGCATACGAGTGACCCGAAGTATCTATTCGGCTTCGAGGCGTCATGTCCAAAACAGGGCTGTGACATTGACATGCGTCCTCGGCGCGGTGGTTAGTAGGCGAAAGAGATTGCTGTACTGCAGTTCCCGTTTGTGGTAACCTCCGCTCCATCCGTTCACATAACGTACGGAAATTTGAGTGGTGCAGTGAGATAGACCTTGGAATTGTGTGTCTAAGTGCTACGAAATACTGAAAGAATCAATGGTTCCTAGTAAAGCACCACTGCATAATCACTCGCAGTATCGACTTTCCCTGCCCTGGTTGAAAGATGGATATCGCAACCTAACCCGAGATAGATACTCATGTTCTTCGGTTTACATGATGTATTTCGGCGGATCCCCTGCTTCCGGTGACTTTTCTTTTGGGTAGATGAAGTTACTATCTGCCGAACACCGCCCGCTCACCGAAGTATAAATTAGTTGAAAAATGGAGTAGTAGATCTTATCCCTCCCGGCTCAGTGATACAGCCCTTGCGAAAGTACCTCGTGACTCGTATCTCTGTTAACCATGCGCTTTACTTTGCTCACGCTCTTCGTGGCCCCCTTCGTCACTGCCGTCGTCGGCGCTGCTGTTGGCTCCAACAACGTTGGGCTTGATGGTCTGGAGAAGAGGCAAACTAATTGTGGTGCCGCAGGCGGAACCTGCACCCTTTTCGCATCCCAGCTGGTATGCTGCGAAGGGTTAACCTGCGTACCCGATGGTAGCTCGCAAGCAGTTGGACACTGCGCGGTTAGTTTCCAGTTCATGTTACTCTGAGACTGCGGCACTGACCTTTGCCCCGCCATGATATAGTGATCGCTCTGGAACTCGGAAGGCTCCTATGTTACGTGCTGGTTAGTGGGTTGACGATGAACCGAGTCGTGTTCGAATCCTGTTTACACACTACAAATGAATGAGAATGACCAGTTTGCGATGCTACTATGTGATGGTAAGAAAACTCGCTACAGTCACTGGATGGACCAGCACTTGGGTCAGCAAAAATTGAATGCCCCATACCACACAACATACGTGATTCGTGCACTCCCATGCATATAAAGTCATCATCTATAAAGTTTTAGTCGACTGAATCTATGAAATTGTAGAGGAAAAGGGTCAGTGGCTCAAGTGCCGGTCCATGACTGTAAGTTTGTATTACTGTTGGTCAGAGATACTCTGCGGAGTATCTTTCAAACATTAATTGCATCTGGCGTTCCGTAGTGCCTGAAGCAACCCTTACCTGTTCTTCCGCAAGCAGATGGTAAACGTTGTTTAGCCTTTGCTAGATAACTGACCAGACCCACATTCCGGCGGATTCTCCAGAAGGGCTCAATATCGCTTAAGGGCTCGGCTGGATGCCTTGGCTAAGCCTTGGTACATGATGATCGCTTGCCCTCTGGCTTGGGCTCTGGTTCTTCTGGTTTGAAGCTCGGGATGGATGAGCTGGTGGCCTGACGTCATTCCTGGTGTCATTACATAATAGTGAAGGTATTGTGGTGTAGTCAGCTGATCCAATTCAATCCGATCTCGGTCGTAGTCAGTCGATCCCATCCACGGAATAACAGCTCCTGCAGGTTCGACGCAGAACTTGTATGTATTTTTTCGACGATTCACTAAATACCACAATTCTTGTTTGCGACAGCCAACAACCTGGTGTTACATCCGAACCAACAGCTCTGAACGGGTTTGTACATTTGAGCTCTCTACACCTAATATAGGCGTCTCTCTTAACTTGTTGACGAAGGGATCTTTGAAGCAGCGCACAGTAAGCACAAGGATACACTATTCTTGACTACAACACTCACAGCGCATTCCCCAACGGTGGAGCCATCTTTGGTTACTACGCAGGTACCTTGGCAGCATGATGGGCATGCCGCATCGACACAACAATGCTCTCCTAAGGCTTTACACCCATTATCTTGCCTCTGTGCGAGTTTACTGAGACCGTAAGTTCCCGGATTGGTCGTGGCAGCAGCCGCAACAGTGAGGAGGGGTGCAACGAGGAGAGAAAGCAGAGCAAGACGCATGGTGAAGTTGTTTAAAGGATACTGATTTTGTTGAGGTCTGAGGCTGATTCCCAGACTCTTTTTATACCTCTACATGTGGTCGCTTTTCTTTGGCGGCTTGTTCGGGGGTAAACTGACTGTTGTCTAGTTCACCATACTAAAAAGTACCTAGGGCGGTTCAATGGATGAGCGGTAATTGCTTTCTATCGGAAAACAGTCACGTTCGGTCCACAAATACATCGTGGAAGCATCGTTGGGCGTCTACTTATGAAATAGTGAAGTCACGTACCACATTCACACGACGAACGGTGAGCTCTCATTGGTGGTCGTGTACTTAAGTAGGAGCTTACTGGTCAGCTCTCGGATGAGTGACGATAACGGATCCATAATGTCTCACGTAACATACGGCGGATAGTTCCCATCGGCATCACGTTCGTGGAGAAAGGCGTGTTATTTCCTTGATCGTATATACGCGATGTGGGAGATACAGGTAGGTCTCTTTTGATACGAATGGAAATTGTCGACCTAAATAGAAGACACATCGATCTGTTTTCTGATTGCGACCTGTAAGCGAGTTCGATTATGAGGGCGCGCACGGGGAACCGAAGGCTTCGATCCCCGGCCGGGTCGCATCGAAAAACCGCCACGAGACCTGGCAGCAGCGACATGCCTGTCCGTCGACCTCACGCCGACAATGATTCGTGCTTGACCCCACTTCGGAGCACTGGTCTTCACACTAATTACGCACTATTGTTTAGCATGCAGTGAGTGCCGGAGTGTTCTTGGCTACCGATCAAAGTCGAGAAAAGGGCTCCACAGCGCCCAGAATATTCTGATTCTCATACTATGCACGCTTATCAGTTTCCAGGACACTGGATTCTTGGGCGGGTATAGTGGGGCACACGGAGGTGAACTATGCCAGTTTAGAAAAGTCAATCTGCAGACTTTCGTCTTTGTGTCATTTTCTCCCAGACACTACTGTTCTTCAAGAGAAATTTGTCACGTATGCAACGTTGCAGCGCGCACTGCCCACCGTCCGCAATATTGCCACAGCTTTATCTTGGGAGTTTCAAGTGGAAAGCTGCTGAAGCATCGGTCTGATTTTTGCTCGCTAGTGGAGTGCAAGGTGCAGGAAAACTGCACATGCTTCTAAGCGTGGAAAGGGTCTCCTCCACGCCGCTAACATATTTACCGAAAGTCAATCAAAGCAGGGGTGAACACCTATCAGAGCCACGCAGACGTCCTTCAAATCAACAACGGGCATCGTTACCTTCGGCCAAGTTGCGCCATGCCCAGATCTTTAGGTGACAATGTCGAAGACCAGAGTCCTCTCGGCAGGAATTCAGTGTGAGTTGGTCTATGAAGTCGCCTCATCTTACTCAGTGCCTGCAAATTCGTGCCGGGCAAACGAGTACCATTCAAAGCCTTCCACTTCAGCGAAGTTGGGTGTGCTACGACTCGACGTTTTGCGGACGATTCTGCACTTGTCCCAAAGCTGGTAAATGTTAGAGATGCAGGTAAGTCGTGCAGGCACTGTACCTGTCCTGCATGACAATACTGGTGTTGTGCGACGCTTTTTGCATTAATGTGCTGGCGTACGCCACATATGCGCGCCCAAGTTTAAGAAACTCTCTTCTCTGGTCTATTCACCTTGTGCTTACAACAGAATCCGTGGCATTACTAGACTAACGAATCGCCCACGACGAGTCTCCTGTGTAGTCATTGGTCACTGTGATCGTATACATGATGAAGATGATTGGCAGAAAAAAAGTCGAGGTATCATAGATAACCGAACTAACCCATATGATATGTAAGCGGTGTGACGTCTAGCGTAGCCTAAGTGCTGTCATAGGCAGGAGTATCAGTTGGAGGCTCAGATCCATCCATATCGGTATCTATCCATCCGTCTGCCTCCTTATCGTCTTCCGAACGAGCGGTCGAAAACAACGGGGAGAGTGGTTTTCGGTGTTTGTTATGAGGCGTATCTGGTGGAGGTGAACGGGGAGGACCGGTACGGAATACATCGTCATCATATCCAATACCTTCATTGTTTCGTCGTTCTAATCGTCTCGCCATTCCCGTCCCGCTGCCACGCCTGTGACGGAACAGCTTGACTTCGTGAAGATGTGCTGTACGCGCTAACCGCTTCGTTGATCGAGGGGTAGCGTGGGGAGATGCGGTGGAGGAATTAGATTTAGCAATGGGCAAGGCTCGTGGAATAGAGCGGGGGTCGACGGCAGCTACTTCCTTATGTCGTGTTGGGGTTCGCGTAGAATGATGTCCATGGAAATGGTTTTGCAAGGAACTCGTAGACGAAGACACTGATTCTCGTTGGACGTGACGGGGATTGAGGCTAATAAACGAAGATTGTCTCCGGGATATTGAGGAAGGGAAGGCAACTCGTGCCTCTGAAGCCATAGTGAGAAAAGGTCAAAGGTGGCTATCAAAGAGGTAGACATACCCGGCATCTTCTCAGTGTTAGTGCGTTGCACGGCTGGACTGGGACTCCTCAGCCGAAGGGGATTCCAACCTTCAAGCTCCTTGTTGCTCCCAAGACTCAGGGTCCGCATACCCCACTGGCGAGCAGAGCGGTTGAGGCCCGCCTGAGATTGCTCGACGTAGGGAGCACCTCTCGTGAATCCCATGAACACGAGGACTGCCAGAAGTAGACACAACTGTGCAATGCCGAGACGTTTTTCAAGCACAACCTATAGTCGGCATTAACGCTAGGAGCCACATCCAACAAAACGGCATCCTACTTCATCAGTAAGGTGGTTGACTCGCGAGAGCAGTTCACTGTGTTCGAGCTCTAAGCGCAGTCTCTGCCGTTCCCACTCTTGCACTGTGCGCAGATACATCTGGGATTGCATTTGTTCCTAAAACGCGAAAAGCAATGTGAGCAGTTACCATACCCCAGATATCGGGAGCCACTGACAATGCTTTCCAATCTTCCCACCTCCTCCCCCAGCTTCCTCAGTACTTCTCTTACTCCAGCAATCTGTTCCTCCACATAGCGTGCGTATAACGTATGGTTTACCTCTAATGCGGTCAATTTGTTCATGATTGTACCAAATATAGACTCGCCACCAGGAGCAGGGGAGTGCACGCTCGTATATGAACGCGAGTTGGAGGCAGTGGAGGTTACCGAAGCGTGTGTTGAGAGTGTGCGCGATGACTGTGGCTCAGGAACATGCGTATTTGGATGCTCACCCGTAGGTTGATTGTGTGAAGTCGTGAATGGTGTCTCGTGTGACATTATAGATGCTATAGACGACATGACCTCGGCCAACGAAGAGGACATCACATGTGATGTTACCCGAGAATACTCGCCTGCATGAAATGGGATGGATTCTGGAGACCCGCGAGCAGCGGGAGGTGTGGCTGAGGATGTGGGAGATGACCCGCCGAGTGGAGCCTGCACAGTGGAAGAGCTATCGGTCAAGCCGATAGCATTGCCTCCTCGATAGGATGAGGAGTTTCCACCGTTGATCACCGCACTTGCATTGACAGGACCCGACTCGAATATGTCCATACGCGTATTGACACCGGTGGAGGGTGGGTGCATTGAGCTGGAACTGACAGGTATACCCTCGGCGATTAAAAGCCTCTGTTCTTCCAGTCGCGCACGACTCTCTTCTTCCCACATGGCCCACTTCCATTGCTCCAAGTGAGTGAGCCCATAGACGCGAAGGAGAGAGACAGGACAGTAGTATTCCTGCCCATAATATGAGTGGAAGTCAATCCGGATGTACCGGTAGAAGTCACGCAACGAAGTGGGCGGATGGAACGACTGCCAGGGAATGAGCAAGGTGAAAGAGACAGGACACCAATCAAATAAGTCACCTGTACACCCCTGATGTTCTTGCCGCGGTATGTCCCCGCAAATGTCCATCCGTCATCCGTCGCGGTGTAAGTCTTGGCCACTCGAACAGTGAAATCCTTGAACACCCCACTAAAGAACTCAAAGTTGGCGAGTTGTACGGTATCTATCCGAATGTCGTCGCACAACTCGACCACAACGAATTGGGCCTCCCCTTTCTTCGTCGTGCATGGCGAGAGCATGTACTTGTCCTTCTTTTCTGAAAGAATAGAGGATGCAGATTTAGCTGACCGATGTGCCGTGTGTACTCGTGCAGAGCAGTCCATGTTGGCATAGTTGAATCTGTCCGTGATGGGCACCCTGAAGTGGGCCGGTAAACTATCCTGCGGGAAGGATGGCTCTGAGACGGTCGCGTGCACGTCCACGGGAGATGGAGTAGCGTCAGTATCTCGGTGGTGTCGAGGGTCAGATGTGGTTCTCTCGGATGCTTCTGTTGTAGTCGGAGGGCTTGCCTGCTGCGACACTGTCTGCGAGTGAGCGTGAAGTTGCCTCGACTTCCATTCTTCAAAAGACAGCAAGATATCTTCTGGACCTTCTGGTGGGTCTGCAGAGGGTAAAGGCTTTAGACAGCACAAGGGCGGCTCAGGGTGGAGCGCGCGGTGTCTGACAACGATGGCACGAAATGGATCGTTGGTAGACACCGTAACTTGGGACACGGCGAGCGTGGCCATGAACGCCAGGACGAGCAGCGTCCATGGCAGCAATGACAACGAAAGCATCACTAACGCTGTGAACCGCCGAGCCTAGGAAGTTGAGTTGAAACGCAGAGCAGACATGAGCCAATATATAGATGTGTCTACGTGAAGACAACACATATTCCGTCTGACACGTCAACCACAAGAAATTCAATGGTATTCACGCAAACTTGGATACCACATTCGACTCGATAGTCTACTCCTGCCTACGTCCTTGGCTTAGCGTCTCAGAGAAATGCACACAGTAGAGGGCTAATTCATGATCATTATGAAGCAAAGCTGTCAAGTCCAGGAGAGGCAACCAAGTATAGTAATACTGTCCACGGCCACTCTCCGCCGGGTAACTCAAGAACACTGCAGAGACACTCAAAGTCAGCACAACGGATGGACAACGTAAACACCCTTCAGCACTTACTAGTCCAACTAGTTCTCCTGCCTTAGTGTGCATGATAAGTGCCACAATCAGGCCTGTCAAGGACCTCAGACCAGTGTTGACCGGCAAGCCTCGACCAAACGACCTACCGTACAATCCCAAAACTTCCGCGAAGATAAGGATCAATATCTGTCAGAAATGAGCGGGGGTCAACCATACAACACACAGCAAACATACCATGCCGACGAACAGCCGGGGTTGCTGCGCAGTACCTCTCACACCGGCATCACCGACGATACCAATGGCAAAGCCAGCTGCAAGACCTGAAAGGCCCACGGACAGACCGGCACCGAGGTCAATGAAACCCTGAGCGAGTGGCATCGAAACTCCCACTAGAAACACATTCAACCAGTAACCCCAAAGCTAGGGCGGGATCTACACATACGTGTGCCGGAAATAATCACTGAAACGACAAGGCCGTAAATCTAGACCAGAGTCGTTGAGGTAGGGCAGGTATTGTCAACAAGGGACGCACAGCAATGATACCGGCCATGATAACGGGAACGGAACATTTGATAATGAGGTCAGGTCGGAGGACACCCATGGCGGAGATACCAACACCAGACTTCGCGGTACCATAACTATGCGTCAGTCAACATACATACGCAGAGGAAGAGTTTGTTCTAGTTTCTTGCCTACCTTGCACCAATACCTGGCAAGTAGTGTGAGACAAGTGGAAGTTCGTCACGTCAACCAAGGTTACTCACAGGTGAATACGATTGCGCACGTACAACCCTGTTCGCATGGTTCATAACGATCAGAGCCATACTAAGAGGCTACATACCATTGCACCAAAGAACGGGGCATACACAGGACACAGGTCAGACATTTTTTTCTTGTTCGGTGCTGCGCGTGGAAGGAAACGAAAGAACGCTGCTCCGCTAGTTGGACGGTCTCAACAGACAACGCACGGCGCGCGCAGTGCTAGTCGGGCCACTCCGGGCGGAGATCGAATCTGTGGCTCTGCCGACGCTCGGCCAAGTTTGGCAAAGCCTCGTCTGACAACCATGGCGGCCTGCATGAAATTCACCCAACGAGTGAGTGCACTTACCACTAATCCTGACCAGAACTACACCTCGACTAGGTTTGGAAATCATTCATAGACACAAAAGGTACGTTTCACTTTCACCGCGTCAAACTTGTTCATTACAACAGAGTAAGAAAGGACATGATGCTCAGTGTTTTCCCAACGTAAACCATTTTAATGTGGTGCCATTCGGGCGTCTCGACTAATATTGTTCGCAGCTCCGAATTCTACGTGTTAGACCAGGCGTCGTCGAAACGGCGCTCGAGATCCAGCCTTTTAACTGTCCGTGCTCTGTGCGACGCGGTATGGTGCAGCGACTGACTCTCTCCTCGTTTACACAGTAAACCGTGTCGGGGTGGGTTATCTTCGTGTACGTCGCCGAATGCCATGCCCAAGATAGTGTATAGACTGTTCATGGCGGACTTCTGCTATCACTCACCGACACACTTGGCTCTCTTGCCATCGCATCCAGGGGTCATTACATGACTGGTGTCTCGACTGACGTGTGTACATCGTTTGTTCGCCCGGCGGGAAAAGCTGGCGATACGCTATTCGGAAAAGCAACGCTGACCTCGCTAGGCAAGTCAAATTCGGGGGCTTTATTCTGTGTCCTCACATGATGGACCGATAGGACGGCAATTGGCATATACCCGCATTGACTTCACGAACAGCAACGGTGAACTCGTCGCATATGGGAGTACGTTATTTTCTTTCTCGGCGGCGATCGCACCCCTCAGACCCCCCATATTCAGCGCATACAAAGTATGTTGGCAAGTCGGCAACCGATCCTGTGAGTCATTTAAACAAATTTAGCGGAAACCCACCTGAGCCAATCTCCGTCACAGAAAAACGTGAAATTCTCAGATGATGGCGAAATGATCGTAGAAGGCGAGAGCGCAAATGACTAGCGTATCTCAGCATAGCATTTATTTGCGTTGATTCGGTGTTTCTTTCCTCCATTATTCCTCCCGAATATATATCCCCAGGTGAATTGGAGCAAAGTTATGGCTCAGAAATGTCCGTTGGCGTAACATCCTTGGCTGGTGGGCGCTCTGCCACTGATGCTCACGTGCAACCTACAGCCCCCGTGCTTCCATGACCGAGGAAAACTAACATAGGGCCTCTTTCCCAAGTTGGTTGGACTGGCGCATCAAGACAATTTCCCGGCGCAGTCAGTCTTCTGAACTTTCCAATACAACCGTGACAAGTAATGAGCCTGGACACCAAAATACAGACGGAATATTAGAATGACCGTGTTTGCTACATACTTAAGATATGTCCCGTGAAGACTAGCTAAACGTACAGTGGCCACGTGGGTTAAAGTGAGGTGGCATTCTCGTCATCGGGTTCACACAAGGTATACTCCTCACGGAGTATACCACCAATCGCACTGACCATCCCCGGGGTATATCTAGACAGTTTCTGCAGGGTACAAATATCAAATGATAGTGAGCCCACCGCTTGTCAACGTGTCACGAATAACGTACCGCTCGTAGCGAAGGTGATATAGGAAAATTAGTTCTCCCTATTTTGATTTGAGGGTCCTTAAGCTCCACCATCGCGTACCGCATCAAACGTTCATGGAATTCCAAAAACTCGCTACTATTAGCCAGCTCTTCAAGCGAAACGCGGAGCATAGTTTTGTTTTTGCGGCCTCGTTCCGTGAGCCACTGGAATAAATCCTCCATGACACTCGTTTCAGGCTCGATGACAGTTATGCGCTCGAGGTCTCGCCAATAGTCAACTGGTCGATGGGACCCATGGTGGGCTAAAAAAGCAGTTATCTCGGCTCCTCCAAGCGCCACATTTTGTACCATGGGGAGAGCGGTGATGAGGGGTGTCATGTCGTGTCTCCCGTTGACAGCATTCCTGATGCGAAGGTCGGTCACGCGAGGAAACCTGGGGGCGCCATCGGTTCCACGAAACATGAGAGGCGTCAACGTGTCCGTGGGCCAACGCGGAACGTAGTTTAAATGACGTAACTCAGGGGCAACCATGGCCATTAGGATGCTCTCTAAACCCGGCATTTCGACGTCGCGTGGATACAAATTGAGTGTATGCAGCGCGGGCATGTGAATGCTGTCCGGAGCTAAACTCAGGTCCCTGAAGCTTCTCCCCGTTCCGTACAGGGTCAGACTAGTGAGCCTGACTGATTCCTGTAAGGTGTCCCGCAACGCAAATGGCAGTGAGGGCACACTTGGAGACCACTGCGTGTTATCTGTGATGAGTGCGAGCGAGGTCAGTTGGAATGCAGGCACGATGTCCGGAATCCGGAATGCGCCGAGATGAAGGTAGGTAAGCCTTGGACAAGTGTCAGGCTGGATCCAGTTTGGCCAAGGGAGAGCACCTGTCTCGTGCTCGTCCGATTGAATATGAATGCTTTCCACTTGAGAGTAAGATACTGAATCGAGGTGAGCGAGCATGAACTGCAACGTAGATGGAGGGAACCCGCGGATATCGAGGCTGCGCCAGCGCCACGCATGCTCGGCAAGAGGAACGATCAGAGAGAGAAGATGCCTGCGTGGCCCAGCCATCCCAAACCATCGTTCCCGCATCAGCAGCGGACGTATGGTAATGTTCAGGGGCATGTCACGACTCTGCGTGAGGTGACGTTTGACCATCGTCTGCGTCCACCTAGGCGTAATATTGACATGGGTCCACAAGCTGGCGGTGTGAGTTATTACGTTCCGCCACCGCCGACACACGCCGAGCCACTTCCAGCATGGATCTACGCAAGTTGAGCAGTGGTAGGATGTCGCATGCTCGAGTATGGTAACCAGAATTTCGTTGGGAAGCCTTTGGATGAGGGGTCCCGCACGTCTTTGAATGAGCTCGTCCAGCTCCACTTGGACCCGCTCAGCAACGGCTCGGACCTCCCGAACTTCCTGCAGGAGCGCCGCTTCTTTCTCCTTCAGACGGGCGAGTTCAGACCTTAGCCTATCGAGAGGGTCCGCCGAGGATCTGGTAGTGTATGCGAGAGACTTCCGAGTGTGCATCAGCAAGGGATAAAAAGGAAAAAAAGAATCGCTGGGACTAATGGAATGGAGCGATTAAACTGTGCAGACGACACAAAAACGTACCTGGTGGAGAAAAAAAAAAAGCGTCGATCTGGGGAGGGAACGGGTGCGTATGAAGGCAGTGATCTTTCGCAGGGCTTGAAATATAACGCCAAGTTTGAGCACTCAGACCCGGCGGTACGGAACGTTCAGTTTAACATTCCACTTGACATTCCAGGCGTCTATGAAATTGTCTCAAGATCATGTGAAGTGGCCCTTTTTTTTGCTTTTCTCAAGCTGACCCCAACCCGGAAAACGGCCCTAAAGCCCTTACCATTTACATGTCTGTGTCTCTTTTCCTGCGGAACAATCCATTAGGAGAAGGTTTGGAGATGACATTCCAGGGCGTTATGTATGGAAGCCCACTTACGGCTGACAGATTATGATCGTGATGGCCCGGAGTCGGTCTGTCGGACTAGGACAAATCACCGGTGCGGCAGGCAAGTATGGATTAGCCTGGGGAATTAAAAGCTATACTTGGCCATTTAGCGGTCGTTTCACTTACGCTTTGTGTCAACCCTTAGCGGTGCCCTGGTCCTCGGGAGTGCTCACCTTAATTGCCGAGGGCACGCAGCGCTTGCGAACCGCCCTCTACGCACCCGCAGGGACGGCGGACTAATCGCGGCACTTTTGCGAGCAAAATCAGTGGAGCTTCCCCGAGCCAAAGGGCCCTAGTTGCACTCGCTCCACTTGTGACCTGACTAGCATCCGGGGATGGACACTTGGCAGGGCCTAAGATGAAAACGACAAGGCTCTTTATCAAACGTTCGAGTTGAAACTGGACAACCTCAATGTCCCACAACGATTCACCACACGTGTACTCCCCGTGCACCTCAGGCAAGTCGACGTCCCTACTAACACTGATCACCACACCACCCGCTCCACGCCATGAAGTATGGAGCACGGGTAGGTCGACGTCCCTAGCTAACATTGATCATCACCACCCACCCACAAGAGTTATCGTCCGATATGCCGATTAGCACATTCTCCTAGGGTACATGACTTCTCCACCCACTCTTCTCCCACCCTTCCACGAATTTGTCCTCGGAAAACCTCTCGGTTGCCCACCTCCGCCCCCTCTCGCGAAGGGCCCTCAGCTGTACTGGATCCACGGTCAGGATCTGTAACATCGGTCAGGTGAGTAACAAGCGAGAGCACCCTGACCATCTGACCTCGTGCATGGCAGTCGCAAACTCTCCTGGGGTCTTAGCATGAAAGCCCGTGGGTTGTGACCGGTATGGAACCACTATATCATGCAGGGGACCCCCAGACGCGTGCACCAACGGAATCAAACCGGCGGCCTGGATATCAACGAAACATCTTGAGCCTTGGGCGCAGACTCATCACGAGAACGCGAAGTTAAGAAATACCATAAATTCAACGATATTGATGCCGAAATGTTCGTCCACCATCGTGCTAAGCCCGATACTGGAACGGGACAGCCATTCTAGGACTTCTGGGTAAGAAGCGTTGACAACAAAAGTGACGTGACTCTACGGCGGGAGAACCACCAAATCAGCACGCGCCAGTTCATATGTTTCATGTCCTTCCAATATCAAATTGGGGAACCTACGAGGATGCCCAAATCGCTTGCCAATAAACGGAGTCTTCCCACCCTATCTATATCGCCCGAATTGCGAGCGCCACCAAGGAGCACGAGGCGTACCTCATTTTTGGGTAAAGACCTGTACTCGGGATGATCCATTAGAAGCTGTGCGAACGCTCGAAGTTGGGCCGCGTGGTCTTTCTCCGGGCTGTGTTATTACAATTCAGTGGCCCGGTGGGTAGGCCCAGGGTCAGCGGGATGACGCACCGAAATTGTGCTACACTGAGAATGATACGCTCTCTATCATCCAAACGGAACTTGACCATCTCCTGTGTGTCACAGGGTGGATATACGATTTCAGGCTCCACATTCTGGATAGCCTGGCTACCTGCTGCATGGTAACCATCTACGCAAAGCACTGTCCGCAGAGTTTTTGCTGACAGAGCCAATTCGACGGCCAGAAGCGGTGTGAGACGGGGCGCCCAACGCATCATGGGTCCAAAATGTTCGTGGGATAATATGGAAGCTATATGGTTGTGCGTCCACGAGGAATTGACCATCAGAAAACGAGCATGCGAGAGGGAAAGAGCGTAATAGTACATCATAAGGCGATAGTAGCTGTTCATAGTATCAATCGGATTGGTTTAACATTATATAAAAAGGAAGGTGCAAGGCACTCACATTCGCTTGCCACGCATCTTCCAAGACTCGGCTCGGACACGCGCAAGCATGTCAGTGGATATAGTTGGGTAGTGGACGTACGCCCCGATTGGAACGGCGGCACGAGTAAGCCAGGTTACAGCGGGGAACGTGAATGCATAGCCCATGGTATCTGAAAAGGAAACCGGTGCGATCCATTGGGATCCGTGAAATGGTAGCGAATCATCCAGCTCACCGATGTATAGGTCCGGGATGAACTCACACATAGCCTCCCAGGCGAGGTAGATGGAGCCCAGGCTCTGGCCAAGGATGGTAAACCGCGGCCATCTGGAATCCTCGATCAGATGTCTTGACTTTAAGTAGACGAAGTGTAATGTCGATGGTTCCAAGTCGATGGCAAAACGAGCCTACAGGTATGTCGTCGTCCAGCGAGACTCAGGTTCGCGAGTTGATGTGGTTGCTCACCTTTACTTTATTTATGATATCTGTCTTCGATGCATCCGTGTCACCAGAATACACGACACATATGATATCCTTATGTTGTCGTTGGATATGAGCGATGGCAGTCCACAAGACCCGCTCTCCACCACCACCTGCATTGCTTGGAGGGACTCTTCAGTTGGACGGCCTGGATGTCAGGGCTCCCTGGCAAGTGAAGAGGGAGCTCACCAATATGGATGAAAGAATCCAACAAATTTATAACGTTTGGATTCCACGCGTTCAAGGCCCAGTTGTTCAAGTACAACTTGGCGGGTTTGTAGTGACTTTGACCAAATGGACTCGGTGTAGGCAATGTAGGCAAGAACGGTGGCTAGCAAAGCTAGTCCAGCCAGAAAATGATAGTACATGACAGGCCTGCCGCGCACGTCCCCCAGTGAGGTCGGTGCTTGTAGTGGTGTACTATTCGCTGACATCGCTTATGTAAGCAGCTATTGCCTTTTTTGGTGAATGCAGAGCGATGATTGGTTTTCGCTCGTTGGCCTGCAACGCGACACACACGCTGGTCATTTCTGCGAGACCGGCTCGTGTGGCTATTCACTGACACACAGCACCTACGCGTTTTTCTCCGTCGTTGGACGTGCAATCTGGACACGTTGAGGTTGCTTTGTATATTTCATTGCGGATCTGTTGTGAGTCGTTTCGACAAAGTTGGTCGTAGGACATGAAAACATGTCTGTTTCCTCACCAGCGATGCAAGGTTTGTTCCATTTATCACCGCTGATTTCTATTTCGGTAGACACAGGCTGGTTCTGCATCAGAACTGTTCTAGCCCTACCCTCCTTCGACCCACGCAGATATTGGCGCCCATCCTGACATGGACGACCTCGCGTGCGTTGGCCGTGCCTCCCCGTTTTCTCCCGGACGTGCTCCATAAGAGTGCTGTAAGGCAGCTACTGTGCTACATCCATTCGCCGATATTCTCCTCGACCTCTACACTGGAATCCTTACCCAGAAACAGGAATCTGCTTCGTTTTTGTGGCGGTGCGGTTATATAGTATTCAAAGGATGACTCTTTCGACTCGTCTATATCCCATCACTTCCTTTCGCATTACCACCACACTACTAGGACTTCCGTGATGCCGCCTTTCTCTCGGCAGGTTATCGATGGTTGCACTCGCGCCGCTCATGGCTCGAGATACATCGCAAACAAGCAGGTTACGCGCGAGGATCGTGAGACTGCAGTTCAAGGCAGCCAAAACGGAGAGATGCAAATGAAGACCGTCATTGCTATTGTAGGGGCGATAGGTACGCCGTGTATCCCTCGCCTCTCCCGTTGGCCCTACAAGACTTGCCTGGCTCCTTGGGTCCTTCCCGTCATCCATACACCAGTGGTTCACCCGCGTAATTATGCTGTTCCTAGCCAGGAATGGTTCATTTACGTGGGGAACATGATCTATTCGCGCCCTAAGTAGTAGTGTCGGTACGCGGCGCGCTGTGCAGACCTCCCTTTCCAATTTTTCTAAATGTCCCACGGCGCGACGTTCCTCGACGACTGACCTAAACGTCCTTCTCACAGCGTGCTTTTTTCTACTATTACTTGGTTTCTGGTGGGTCTCCCGGAGACCACGGGCCCCTCCCACGCCCCGTGGCGGCCGGTGCAATGATAATCCACAGGTGCATCGGAGGTGTTGTGACTTCAGTCAATGGTTTTTCCTACGGAGAGCCCGGAATCCCACCAGCACTCCCCATCCCGCAGCCGAGGTACCTATTACCGTCCATCAACCCGCGTCGAGGTTGTCGCACGTGGGCCCTTCGTTTCCGCACGCCCACGTAACGGAGGAAACGTTGGACAATTTCCACAACGGAGCCTTCGAGCTGGATGATGAAATTGGAGACTTCATGTTCCGGCACGCTGGTCGTACTGGACTCATGGGTGAGGACGGTACGGTGACTGATGTTGAAGGTGGTGTTGCGGAGAAAACTGAGAAGCCTGAAGATGTGATAGTGACTACTACTGTTCATGCTGGTTGTGATGGACATGCTCAGGGCGGCTGCGCGAGGTTGTTGGACGTCGTTGAGAACGGTGGGGTTGACGATGCGGGTTATGATACTGCCGCTACTACTACAAGGCCTGAGGTTACGCAATGACATCGTTTTGTACAGCAGGCACAGTTTGACTTGATAACCACGTGACAGGGGTACCTTGTACACCCTAAAATGGCAAAAAACAGAAATAATTATTTTTGGGATAACTCCTGCAGGTTCCAGCGCCGGCACCAAGTGGAGGCAACTTCTGCCGCACCCGACGAGGCTGCTCTGTACGACGAAGAACGCCATCTGTGTTCCGGGACATCCACCAAGGACGCAATGAGCTCGTCGAATAATGCAAAGCGCATAATTCTCGACGGTACGTCACGTTCTCTGGCTCATTGGAAGACGTCCTGGATACTCGGGAACCGCTTGGATTGTTTCTGACATTCTTTCCCATCTCTAGTGGCCCTTTTTGTCGCTTCTCAGGTATGCTTGTTGCGGCTGCGCTTTTGTCAACGACTGGCATGTTGACCGACTGTGTTTTAGGCGGCTGTCTTCTACGCCATACGAGTAAGTGGATGGCTCCCTCCGCACTTCCTCGCTAGGATTCCAGGACCGTCATGTTGACTCGTCTCACCAATTATGTGCCAGTGATTGTTTGTCCGTTGATCAACTAACGTATTCATAGTGGCTACTGGACCGACATCCCACGGACAAAGATGCAGAGAAACGCCGCACGGAAGTCATGAAGAAACTTGGCCATCACAACCTTAAACTAGACGATTACGAACGTGGGTGTTGTCGCGCGATATATATCCGTGCTGTTTTAACTTCTTTTTTTTCTTTCTTTTCATTCACAGGGACTATTGCCTTAGAAGTCGTGCACCCTGACCACATCGCCGTGGGCTTTGAAGGTGAGCACTGGTGGTGACGGCTCGGGTGTAATGTGGCCCGTTGTGGACGTCAGCGATGACCATTCCCTGAACAGACATCGGTGGTCTTGATTCTATCATCTCCTCACTCCGTGAATCAATAATCTATCCCCTTCTGTACCCAACTCTATTCACTTCTACATCTTCCTTACTGGGCGCTCCCAAAGGCGTTTTGCTTTATGGTCCACCCGGGTGCGGCAAGACGATGTTAGCACGCGCCCTTGCCAAAGAATCCGGAGCAACATTCATCAACGTCGCTGCCTCGGTACTGACGAATAAGTGGTTCGGCGAGTCAAACAAGCTCGTCGCAGCACTCTTCAGCCTCGCACGAAAAGTTCAGCCCGCTATCATCTTTGTCGATGAAATAGACACTTTCCTTCGCGAGAGGCGGTCCGACGACCATGAGGTTATGGGAATGATGAAGGCAGAATTTATGACGTGGGTTTTCGCCATTCTTACGAATTCAGCCTTCATGTTGACACACAAAACAATAAATCTTCTGCCACTCCAACTGGCTGGCTCGTAGGTCGTGGGATGGTTTATTGTCGGGCTCGGACAGGATCCTTGTTCTAGGCGCAACAAATCGCCCTATGGATATTGACCCTGCTATCCTGCGGCGCATGCCCAAACGTTTTGCCATTGGACTTCCCGACACGGAGCAGCGCTTCAAAATATTGTCCCTGGTACGTCTAACCGCATCAGGAAGATGGCGGCTGATCAATCTTCACCTTCGCATCTCTTGACGGCTCATTACCACAGATGCTGAAAGGTACGAAACTCGACCCCTCGTTTTCAATGCAGGTCCTTGCCGCGCAAACGACTGGATTCTCTGGATCGGACCTCCGTGAGCTTTGTCGTAACGCAGCCATGGTACCTATACGGGAGTGCATGCGGAAGATGGCGCTGGATGGGGAGACGATGAAGAGGGTCGAAATGGAAGGGTTTAACATGCGACCGTTGACATTGAATGACTTCTATGAAGCGGAGGGGTCAACACTGTCTTTCCCGGACCCAGATGACGAACCACTACCCAACGGAACGATAGTGCCTCTGGCGCTGCAAGCCGAGGAGACCATGAAAGCGCATGTAAACGACCAACAAACATAGATGCAATGGGCGACTCGAAGGTTGACGCTGGAAATTGATATATTTTTTTTTCATAAAACGCTGTATCTTCAGTAGCAATACCGTAGTGTATCCCAAAAAGATTTTAATGGTGCTAAATGGTTCTGTCGACATTCACCTATGTGTACCTCTACATATATTCAATGCATCATACTCAGAGACCGAGATCGGGGGTCCGTGCATTGATGATTACTAAAACGTACGGTGCATACCACAAATGACTAGAGGCTGTCATTCCTATTTGGATTCGTCGTTCTCGGCAGTAAGATCTCCCGATTCCTACTACTGTCACTACTTATCAGCAAGACTGTTTGGATCTAGTCAGGTACTGAGGTCTATTCTGACCGCTAAGCTCTACAGCGAGACAGGGAGTATCGCAAACGTAGCCAGCGGAACTTCAACTTTGGCAACCGAAATCTGGCTCTCACATGTTCCAGAAATGATACTTAATGTCACATTTCTCGCCAGCTGATACCGAGAATGAAATTTTTGAGATAAATCTCGCTTTCGCCTCAGGTGAGCCCGATTGCGTCCCGGCGAAATGTGCACTCAGGGTTGATAGCCTCGAACCTTCGATTTCTGCATACGCAGGTTCGAACTTGATCCGCCAGCGGTTTTTCAGCAGTCAGAGAGTCAGGGCGCGGGCTCCCACGTCATCTCGTCTCCTGTAACATGGGGGACACATCGTTACATACTGTTAGCTTTCGTCGCTGGCAGGTATCGTTATGATGCTTGGCCCTAGTAGCGCTGAGCCACACGCCTGGAGTCAGCTTAGCGGTATATAACTTATGTCAACTCCAAGCCCGTGCGCCTCCCTCTCTCACATCCTCTGCCTCATTGTACAACATGATAGACCTAAACGTGAGCCCAGCCATGGTAGTGAAAGCGAGAGGTGAGTTGCATCGACAGCAAATTTTCTCACGCGGCCCTCGTTGATCAAGTTCGATATCGATAGCGGGAACAACGGTGTTAGAAGTGATCGGGTTGCTGTTGGCCGTCTTTCGGTTGTCGTTCCGTTATCGAATACGAAGGCTGTGGTGGGAAGACGCCTGGGCATGCGCCGCCTTTGTCTTTGCCACCACTTATTTGATGGGAACATGGTTGGATCTTCTGTATCGTACATAACACGTTTCGCACTACGACGGACCGACCTTACCCAATCCCCAGGGAAACCGACCTCAATGGTCGGGTTGTGGATGTACGTTTTTTCGTTCAATTCCGTGATATGGTACGAGATAGCTTCTTCTCGACGTTGCAAATCTAATGATCACCGTTTCAAGGTTTGTGCGCCATAGTACACTATTATTGGTGGCACGTATCATCTATCCGTCTCTGAAACTGCGAAGAATGGTGTATGGGATAGCCTCGGTGTTCTTCTTGTCGTACATCTCCTTCATGGCAGCGAAATTATGGTATTATTGCCACGACTTAAGCTGGATGAACAATACTTTGTATTTCGGAAACGCCCTCCTCCCGTTGAGTACGAATTTAATTATCTTCGAACTGACAAGTGAGTTGGCCTCTCAATGCTCATTGTTTCGCCCCTTCTGATAAAATAGAGTAGCTGACTTCATCACCGATGCAATCCTTATTTCTCTGCCAATCAAGCTCCTATGGAGTGTCAAACTTCCAACCCGACAACGACGGATGATCGTATTGATTTTTGCATCGGGCATTACGGTCACACTCGCTGCTACCTGCCGTGCCACATGTCAGATTTTGGAACTCAATTCGATCGTCTCTTTAATGATGGATGCTGAGGTGAGGACGCTCCGTGCTGTTGGATTCTCTTATTGAATTCCGTGAGCTCTCGATTTCATTCGTTCCTAGGTCGCATTCTCTAGCATCATGTGCAATTTACTTGTTTTCGTGATGTTTCTCTACCGTTATGGTCGTTCAATTTGCCCTTCGCTCCCGGCCGAACCTGATGACGATGACGACGACGACTATACGACACCGGTCCGATCCCATCGGAGCACCCAGTTTCTGACGACCATCGAAGCGGGGGGCTCGGATTACTCGGAGAACGTGACGTCTACACGAGGAGACGGCTGCAGTAGCTACCCAACCTCCGGTACATCAAGTACACACAGCCCCTTGGAGCAACAATCTGAAAAAACGCCGAGCTGATCCTAAGCTGTCCCCTCTCATCTCTGCCATCGCTTGCTTCATCCTTTATGTTCACTTTGAATTCGACATGGGATTAACTCAGTTAGCATTATGTTGCCAGCTGTCACATGCTGATCACTCTTTAAGTCTTGCCTTCACCTTGGTCCCACCCTCTGCTAGCGTCAGTATTTGTCTTGGTAACTCTACAGTCTCATCTTGTGTCCAACTTCCCATGTCAATTGCAAAGAAAGAAAAATACTGCATTGAGTTCATAACGGGATATACTTAGATTAGAGGTATCATCAATTACTTGCATTCACTAGTGGCGACGGCTTGCTACGACCCTGCTCGTAGAACAATGTGCCTGCTGATCTGACCCGCAGCTCCTGGTTAGCTATCCTGTAACTACCACTGTGGGGGCAATTGAGTGTTAGACGATGAGAGTGAGTAATTGCTGTGCTTGGCAGCCTGGAATATTAGCGATATCAGAACTACCAATCTAAGGCATAACCGCCTGCCTATCGATGTGTAACATCTACGGAACGGATTGTCTCTAGTGCAGTCTTGTCAGTTCTTGTGCTCACTCACCAGACGCTTTTTTTTCTGCACGGAAACTCCAATCTAACTCCAGATATGGATCACAGCGTCGGTATTCTTTACATTCAACAGTCATCCCGTCATCAACATGCCAGTAGTGACACTTACCGCGGCAGCGTAGTCCCTTCGACATTCGATGCCCTGTCCATACCAGGGGTCTTCAACCCCTCCTCCTCTCACGATTGTCCCAAAGTGGGTATAACAGTGAACCGCCAAATACCCGAGATGGTACTCGCACAAGCCCCCCATAACTGCTAGTGCTATGGACCCAGTAGTGAAGTAGGTAGCCCTGCCGGTTAGCTGGTGCGTAATGAATTCACATGGGTCCGTGGCCGTGTGATCACACACTGGCGCTCGAGACCCGCGGAGACAACACATGGGTGGCGATATGTACCATGGGTATTGTCAAGGGACAGCAGGGCTATCGGGAGTTCGCGTCCGACGTAAAAGATCCATAGTTGAGTAGCATGGTTCAGCATGTTGCCTTCAGGAAAGCCGTGCAAGGCGTGACCAATTGAGTAGCATGGTTCAGCATGTTGCCTTCAGAAAAGCCGTGCAAGGCGTGACCAATGGTGGCCAAGGAATCAATCAGTATATCGGTCAGATAGGTGCCGGACCGGGTATTTCCCAGACCCAGACCCCGCATCGCATCTGTTTCTCATGGTCTCCATTGTGGGATCCGGAAGGGAGCATTCAAAATTTAACCTATGTGGCAGACCGTGGTAGTTCAGGTATGGTGATCATGGCAACGACTTGCGCTTCGTTCCTGCAGGGCTCCATAGCCCGATGCTCTCATGGCCAGCTACTCGGGGAAAAAAAAAAAGACATAGATGCCGTGAACTCCTACTTTCCAGTTCTTCCATATCTTCCCCAGAAGGGCTGGCCGGCTAGCGGCTGGATCACGTAATATGTCACTCTCCCTCGATTTGAGCTCCTGCCTGGCAGCGTGTACGACTGCGACACAGGGAAACGACCCGTAATCAGTTCAAGACAAGCACCTGCCTTGACTAACCCCATGAATTCAGCACGCTCTCGGCCTAACGGTGTTCGTGGATACTACATTGCTTCTCGTGCAAGTGCTAACCATCGCTCTCCATTACTCACACAAAGATTCTTGATTTGATCACCGCTCCGAGTTTTGGGCCACCAACTTCCGATCACTGCACTGTAGGTTCGGACTTCGGTTTTGAGTTTGAGCACTTGAAGAGAGCCAGGCAGGTGTTCCTGCGCTTAAGTAATATGCAGTAGCGGTACTCAAAGCATTCACAAAGAAGGAAGTGAATGCTGCAATTCAGCCATCGATCGAGGGCTCACGTCAACCGTCACCCTGCCGTCTGTGAGGTGGGGGACGTCATTCGTACTAGACGTCTGTCACGAGCGCTGGCGCTTCTGCCAGGTCCCAACTCAAATTCACAGCACACTGCTCAGCATTGAGCCACGCACCTTATCAACTCAGCGGTGGCATTTAACTTCTGCCAGTGTGGACTGACAGGCTTGCATCCCTTGTTCTTCCTTTCATGTTCCTTGCTGCGTTGCACATCATGGTAGACCTGGATGTGAGTCTAGATGTGATAAGGAAGGCAAGCGGTAAGTTGCATTGAGTGCAATGCTCCTTTTTACCAAGCCCAGTTGACCAAGCGCACGGTTAATAGTAGGAACAGCAGTCTTAGAAGTGATTGGACTGCTGTTGGCCGTCTTTCGGCTTTGGTTCCGTTTTCGGATACGAAGACTGTGGTGGGAAGACGCTTGGGCATTCGCCGCCTTCGTCTTCGCGACCAATTACTTGACAGGAAATTGGTTGTATGTGCATTATGGTGCATGCCACGCTTCATGCTTCGGAAAGCTGGTCTCACCTAACTCTCAGGGAAACCAGCCTCAACCGTTGGGTATTGGTTAACTATTTTATCATCTAACCCCGTGATATGGTATGAGATAGCTTCTTCCCGCACTGCAGATCTAGTGAGCATCGTTTTAAGGCTCGTGCGCCATAGTACGCTATTTTCGGTGGCACGTATCATCTATCCATCCCTAACGCTGCGAAGAATGGTGTTGGGGATAGCCTTGATGTTCTTCTTGCTGTTTGTCTCCTTTATGGTGGAAAAACTGTGGTATTTTTGCGGCAGTGGATGGCACGGCTTCGTTCTAGAGTGACCCGCGTAGTGTGATGTGATGATGGTGGGTAGTCAGACGGGGCATAGCTAGCACGAAAGTAGACAGTGGAGACTTCTAATGTTGACTGGGACCCTGATGGTGAGAGAGCAAGAGAGACGGTTAGCCACGGAGCACGAGTGTCAGGGTTAAGTGCAACAGAAGCAGCGAGTTCTTCGAAGGTCTGACGAGCAACACGGATAGAGTGGCTGACAAGGCAACTCAGCGTACGTGCACACTGCTCCAGTGGAGTGTGACTTCTCTAATAATTCGTATTCCAACTACCGCCGATCGAACACCTCGCGCTCATTCGGCTACACGACGAATGGGATATATGCACTGTAGAATGACTAGTCAGACCAGCATTTATTGAAGGGCAAGAGAACAGTACTCGCGACGCCGTAAGCCTTGTGCGCCGCAGCGAGCCCTTCGGGTAGTCGCGCAGTAGTGTCGTAAGGAGGGAAGTTTTCCCAATCGAGGTAAGGCAATATGCTATAATAATTGGTGAGGGCGTTGAGGTACTAACCTGAGCGTCATCGTAGGCGGATGGGGCAAGAAGACATGGCAAAACTTACCTATGCATAGCCGCTGCCCTTTTGAACAGAGGTCCAAAGGAGGATAAGTGTTAAATTCTACCTGCTTCAGAGAGATCTTTCCATCTCCTTCACCGGTACGCAGCAGATAGTTTGAACAAGCCAAGGTGGAGAGGTTGCGACCTCGGTTGGTCAGTTATGCTATTTCAGGGATCTGTTTAACTGGGGAGGGTATGAGTACTTGAACGGTTCCTTCACCTCGTATGGCTTTCCATCCTCTCCAGAGTGTCCCTACGAACTCGCCTGCTCTTCCTACACCTGCAACGGTGCCCATGACCTTGTCTGGAGAGTCGTCGTCCGTGGCAACCTGTGCAAAGGGGATATTGTACGAGGAGTGCAGCTGCTGAGCCTGCTCGAACAACGAGCGTGAGATGGGCGAAGGAAGGAGGGATATGGGCGCATGGGATAGTAGATGACGGCGAAGGGGCTGTGCTGCAAACAAGTTTTGCCACCCCCAACAAGGCTGCTGCGTCCGCGATTGACTGAGGTAGTGTCGCCGTCGAACCGAGCTCTACTCGAAGTGAATTCGCTTCGATTCGAATTCTACATCAATTCAGTATAATTCGACGGTGCGAATATCTACTCGACGCCTTGCTTTTTCGTCATGCAACAACGCGATTGGATGCAACGTTTTAGCGACTTCGTTCGCTCGATCGAGCTCAGTTCGTTCCACCCTGGTGAGTCGAAGTGTAGACAAACTACCACTTTACATAAAGGCCTGGTTCGCAGCAACACTTTACTTGAGGAACCATGTACTTCCAAATATGGAATGGTGATATTACGTAATAATATCGTTCAATGACCGATCGGGTAATACCGTAAGGTAAGTAGTACATGCCCATCCCGCGAGAAAATAGAGCCGCGGCACTCGGAGATACCCAATTCAGAAACTGTCTCGGGTTATCAGCAGTTCGCGTCCCGTAAAAAAATCCACAGTTAAGCAGTGTAGTTCGGCACGTTGGCCAGTTATAATATAAATATTGAAGGGTGAGCATGAAGGGTTATCGCACTGCCTCCACGCCACTCCGGAAAAGCGTGTTTCAGGAGTCGTCGAGCTCACACCGGACACGATCAAGGACGATGACGTCCAAGGAATACATCGATTGCAGACCTCTTCCAAATGGTGTGATGCTATGTAGTACGGTTGCAACAAAGGGCCATAGTTGACCCGCGATGAAGAGGAATACAGGCGCGAAGAGATAAGGATGGACCCGAAGTGAATTTGATGAGTGTCTCCCCGCCACTGATACATACTTGTCGAGTGAAAATCTTTCGAGGACAGTCTCACTTTCGCCTCTCACCAAGTCCGCCTCGATCCGATGCGCGCCCAGGGTTGATGGCGTCCGACCTCCGGCTTCCGCGCATCGTAGGTTCGAACCTTGTCTGATATATATTGATCACGCAGGGGTTACAATTTTTTCAAGCCTGTACGGACCCACGACGTGGGATACACACACCCGTATCTGCAAAACTAGAAGGACCGTAATGGACCGTAACGGACACGCGTTGGTAGCGACGTGCCATAACAGCACTTACCAAGCACTCGAAGAATTGAAAAGCGGTATTATAGTATGTAATTCTGCCATTTTACAGCTATGTGAGCTTGGCAGCAACATATAACTGCTGCCCTGTGTCGACTCAGACCCGCCTCCCTCACTCTTCCTCTTACATTCCTTGCCACGTTGTGCATCATGAATAACCTAGATGTGAGCCTGGATGTGATAAGGAAGGCGAGCGGTAAGTTGCATTGATTGTCATGCTTCTTTGCCCAATTGACCAAGTACGCCAATAATAGTGGGAACAGCAGCTTTAGAGGTGATCGGGTTACTGTTAGCCGTCTTCCGGTTTTGGTTCCGTTTTCGAATACGAAGGTTGTGGTGGGAAGATGCCTGGGCATTGGCCGCCTTCGTTCTCGCGATCAGTTACTTGACGGGAACTTCGTTGTACCTGCACTATGGTACATAATGCGCTTCATGCTTCGGAGAACAGGTCTCACCTAGTTCTCAGGGAAACCAACCTCGACCGTCGGATATTGGATGTCCACTTTCGCATTCAACCCGGTGATATGGTAGGAGATTACTCCTCTCCAACCACTTCAAATCTGATATAGCCATCATTGTGAGGCTCGTGCGCCACAGCACATTATTTTCAGTGGCGCGTATCATCTATCCGTCTCTAATGCTGCGAAGAATAGTGCTAGGAATAGCCATGGTATTCTTCCTGTTGTTTGTTTCCTTCATGGCGGCAAAACTGTGGTATTTTTGCCATGATTTGAGCTGGATGAACAATACATTGTTCTTTGGAAATACGCTCCTTCCTTTGGATACCAATCTGGGTATCTTTGAATTGATGAGTAGGTTTTGGCCGTCAATACTCATTGCTTAACTCCCTCTGACGACGCAACGAAGCTGATCTCATCACCGATGCAATCCTTGTTGTTCTGCCTATCAAACTGCTGTGGAGTGTTAAGCTTCCGACCCGACAGCGGCGGATGATCCTATTGATTTTTATATCGGGCGTCACAGTTACGATGGCTGCTATCTGCCGTGCCATCTGTCAGTTCTTGAACCTGGATGTGGCTGTCCCTTTGATCATGGATGTTGAGGTGAGGACCCGCTATTGTTGATAAAATCCCTTATTCAACTCTGTGAACTCGCCATTCCGTTGTTTTCTAGGTTGCGTTGTCTAGCATCATGTGCAACCTACTCGTTCTCGTGACGTTTCTCTACCGTTATAGCCGTTCGGCTTCCCATCCTCCCTCGAATGAATCCGATGAAGACGACGACTATACGACGCCGGCCCGGCCTCGTGAGACCACCCAGATTCTGACAACCATTGAGGTGGGAGGATCGGATTATTCCTTAGATAACCTATCATCTGTGTGGGGCGACGGATGCGCTAGTAGCGCAACGTCGGGCGTATCGGATACATTGAGTTCCTCGGAACAACGACCCGAAGAAAAATCAAGTCGATCCTAACCCGTCCCCGCTTTCGCTACCACTTTGTTCTTTTGCGATGTATACTTTGACTTGGATATAGGACTATCTCTGTAGGGTTTTGTCACGCAATCGCATGCTCACCCTTCCTCAATCACGCTTTGCCTTCGCTGTGGCCTCGGTCTTTCGCTACACCGCGCAATGTCTTGATGACTCTACGTTCTTACGTTTTGCTTCACTGTGCACAAAGGGGAAAAGCAAAAACCATCCCTGTCATATGAAGGGTTGTCGGCGCTACCTTTTCGGGTATTGGCACCTGCATTCGGAAGAGGTGCTTGGATGACAATCGAGTTCACGCAAGGCGCGAACGAGCACGGCCAAGAAATCGATACGTCGATCGAGCAGGCACGAGATTAGATGTATTCCACACGCAGATTGTGCATCGTCCCTGCTTCTCATGTCCTTACGTATGTAAGTGTGGGATCAGGGGGGTGAGCATGCAGGCGGGGGTGGTATTTCAGGCGTAGTAGCCACGACGGCTATACGAAGGACTAGAATACGCCGAAACGCCTCTGAAAACCAAGGAGAAAATTCGTCACGAATGAGGTACATATGTACAAGGTCATACGGACGTGCGTGGTGCGTAGCTGCCTACGCCCTGCAGTGTTCGGCAGAACGCGCGAATAGCAGGGGGACCATACTGATTTTTGGAACCTGGCGTCAGTGTCACCCAGCAAGAGGTTTCCACTGCATTCCCAAGGTGACCGGAATGCCCAGAAGGAGGACCGACTACACGCGTCAGGGAGCTCGTTTATGATTGCCTAGAAGTGTGCTTCGCTGCTACTTGTTAGTAACCTTCAGGAAGTCCTTGATACTAAAGGTCATTTGTAGCAAAAGCCTCTCTGGGAGTAAATTCACGACTACTTTAGCCATACATAATTCTCAACTGTCAATGATCTCGTAAACAAGGTAGTTAATTTTGGTGGATTTTCAAGTGCTTTCCTGGGCGATTTGGTTGCACCGGCCGGCTCCCAAGAAGCCAGCAGTGGGACGCAACCCGAAGGAGGCCTTGCCTTGTCCGGCTAGCAGAGGCGGTTTGTCTATATCACCCCAGATCGCTAAACTACCCATGGTATGTACACCGAACAGATGCGCATCGACATATATAACCTATCGACAAGCGAAGGGAACGCGAATCTGCGTTGAATCGAAATCGGTCTTTGTGTTCGACGACGCTTCACTTAAGATTACGTAGCGAAAACTTGAGCTTATCAATGGTCTATAAAGTGTTCTAACACATGAACTTCAAGTCCAGTCATAGGTTGCCCCACGTTTTTCTCAGGCGGACACCTGACGAGTCTCAAAAAATCTAATACTTGGGAAGTGCGGGTGGCAGTGGCGGCAACCTTGCTTAGCGGAGGTCACTGGAATTTACAGCATAACGCCGGTTTTGTGGCACGCAGCAAAGGAACCGCCGTTGGCGAAGAAGGAAGGAGTGTCTCGGGCAGTCATTAAAAATGCCAGCGAGGAAAAAGTGTTCCAAGCTGTCCAGTGTACAGGGTCTGATTCATCGCTTGGTCTTCAATGTTCATCTTGTTGTTCTGCCAAGGACATGTCTCCCTCATGTGCGCCTGCTTCATCATATCTGGTCAACTGCTTAAGATGGTTGATTCCTTAGCTGCATTGGATGCGCAGACAATGTCATGTTGGTCAGTTGTCTGTAGGGGGTAATTACGATGTCCTGCGCCTACTATCTTGCAGTGTGTTGATTTCCCTGGGCAGAGCCGATGGCATGTGAGCGTAGTGAAGATGCGAAACAGAAAATGAATTACCCAAGGCGATATCGGCTTGACGGTGTCGTAGCATACGAAGCTGTCATTCTTAATGCTCCATATTAGACCACTGCTGTCAAGAATATGGTTGCAGATTTGTAGCCTGGTGGAAAGGAAAGAATTTCCGTCGTACGACCGCTCCCACGGAAGATATGGGAAACCCTTGCAAAGCAAGGGCATCGAATCGCTCACCCATCTACAAGGACGACCGAATCCAAGACAGAGAACCCAGTAGTAACACCTCCTTCATTACTTTCCACACCTCTGGTTCTCACCAACTAGGCTGCGTCTCCCTGTTCACGCACACCCGTCTCGCGAGAAAACAGAGCCCATCCGAAGATACCCAACTCAGAAACAGTCTCGGAGCGGACTACCTTGCTGTCTCCATTCGGGGCCGAAGTTGCCCCAGTGCAAATGCGGTATGATCCTAAGTCCCGCGGAGAGATGATCAACTGCATAGCAATCCACGCCTTGCGCAGGGAGTGTCTCTAAAAACGGTGGTATATCTTGCTTGTACGCGTCGTTCCTGCCGCCCTCACGCTGTGGTTTGAGAACGAGCGAGACTGCCAGAGCACGCGCAAGTACCGTTTCTTTCGGCTCATTTATGCTCGGCTGCAAAGAGTAACCAAAGGAAACCACTGGCGGATCGGGGTCGTCCAACGACCACATCGACATCCACGTCTCGCGGAGATCTCTGGTTCCCGTACCAATTCCCTGTACGTTCGCATCACGCGTGAATCACTTCACGACACCTGGGCAGCTGAAGAATTGCTGGATTTCTTCCCACCTACGAGCTGGAGATAGTCGGACAATCAGTAGCAAGGCTTCTAGAGTGAACCGCGTAGTGTAATGTGCTGATAGTGGGTAGTCAGAAGGGACATAGCCAGCACGGAAGTAGACAGTGGAAACTTCTAAAGTTGAGTGGGACCCTGATGGTGAGAGAGCAGGAGAGACGGTTAGTCGCAAAGCACGAGTGTCAGTGTCAAGTAAAACAGAAACAGCAAGTTCTTCAAAGGTCTGATGAACAACGCGGATGGAGTGCCTTACAAGGCAACTCAGCGTACGTGCAAACCACTCCAGTGGGGTGTGACTTCTCTAATAATTCGTGTTCTAACCACCGCTAGTCGAATACATCGCACTCATTCAGCTGTACAACGAATGGGATATATGCATCGTAAAAAAATGACTTGTCAGAACAGCGTCTATTGAAGGGCAAGAGAACATTACTTCGGGACGTCGTAAGCCTTGTGCACCACAGCGAGGCCTTCGGCTAGTTGCGCAGTAGTGTCATAAGCAGGGAAGTTTTCCGACTTGAGGTAAGGTGATACATCATAATAATTGGTGAGAGCGTTGAGGTAGCTGAACGTCATCATGGGCGGATGGGGCAAGACGACACGGCAAAACTTGCCTACCCACAGCCACTGCCTTCTCGAAAAGCGGTCCGGAGGATAAGTGTTGAACTCTACCTGTATCAGAGAGGTCTTTCGCATCTCCTTCACCGGTATGCAGCAGGTAGTCTGAACAAGCCAAGGTGGAGAGGCTGCGACCTCGGTTCGCCAGTTACGCGATTTCAGGGATCTGCCTGACTGGGAGGGTATGAGTACCTGCACGGTTCCTTTACCTCCCTACAAACTTATCTGCCTTTCCCACACCTACCACGGCGCCGGTCACCTTGTCTAGAAAGTCATCATCCATAGCAACCTGCGAAAAGAGGATATTGTAAGAGGACTGCAGCTACTGAGCCTGCTCGAACAACGAGCGTGGGATGGGCGAGGGAAGGAGGGAAATATAGGCGCGCGGGTAGTAGACGACGGCGAAGGCGGCTGCGTCCACAAATTAATTCAAGTATTTATTTCCAAATATGGAACAATGTTATTACGTAACGAACTAATTGTGGGGTAGGGTTGAACCCCGGAAAACTCGAACCTAGGCCGTAATGTCGTCTCAGTGATTGATCCGGCAAGTAAGTATAGTACATCCTCGGACTAAAAAGTGAGTGCATTGAAGTGTCCAGTCTGTCTGCTCAACCGCAGCGCACCTGCGGGTGGTACAGACGAGTAGTACACCTGAACTTATCGATGGCCTAGAAAATGTTCTAATCGCCCGCAGTGAGGCAACGTTTTCGAACCCATTGTTTTTCTCAAGCGGACAACTGAATGGTCCCTTTGAAAAGATTCTTATCGCATTCTCTGATCTGTCTCAGGTTACCAGCGGTTCGCGTCTCGTAAAAAAATCCGCTGTTGAACAGTGTAAACGTTCGGCACGTTGGTCAGTTACAATATAAATTGTAAATATTGAAGGAGAGCATGAAGGGTTGTCGCACTGCCTCTACGACACTCCGGAAAAGCGTGTTTCAGGCGTCGTCAAGCTCACCCCAGAAATAATCAAGGATGACGACGTCAAGGAATACATCGATTGGAGGCTTCTTCCAAACGGTGCGACACTATGTAGTACGGTTGTAACAAGGGATTATAAAGCTACCTGGAATTGACCCGCGATGAAGAAGGAACACAGGCACGAACAGGTAAGTATGGACCCAAAATGGATTTGGTGAGTGTATCTCCGCCACTGATACGTATCGAGTGAAAAATTTTCGAGGGTAGCCTCGCTTTCGCCTCTCCCTCAGCTCGAGTTAATGCGATGTGCGCTTAGGGTTGATAGCCTCCGACCTCCGGCTTCCGCGCATCGCAGGTTCGAACCTTGTCTGATATATATTGATCGCGCAGGGGTTACAATTTTTTTTTTTCAAGCCTGTATGGACCCGCGACGTGGGATACGCATACCCGTATGTGCGAAGCTAGAAGGACCGTAATGCACCGTAACGGACACGCGTTAGTAATGACGTGCCATAACAACACTTACCGAGCACTCGAAGAATTGAAAAGCGGTATGTAATTCAGCCACTTTACAGCTATGTGAGCTTGGCAGCAACATTTAACTGCTGCCCTGTTTCGACTCAGACCCGCGTCTCTCACTCTTCCTGTTGTGTTCCTTGCCGCATTGTGCATCATGAGTAACCTAGATATGAGCCTGGATGTAATAAGGAAGGCGAGTGGTAAGTTGCATTGACCGTCATGCTTCTTTTTCCTAGTTGACCGAGTGCGCGAATAATAGTGGGAACAGCGGTTTTGGAGGTGATCGGGTTACTGTTAGCCATCTTCCGGTTTTGGTTCCGTTTTCGAATACGAAGGTTGTGGTGGGAGGATGCCTGGGCATTCTCCGCCTTCCTCTTCGCGATCAGTTACTTGACGGGAACTTCGTTGTATGTGCGGTATGGTACATAATGTGCTTCGTGCTTCGGAGAACAGCTCTCACCTAGCTCTCAGAGAGACCAACTTCGACTGTCGGATATTGGATGTCTACTTTCTCATTCAATCCGATGATATGGTACGAGCTTACTCCTCTCCAACCACTACAAATCTGATATAGCTACCGTTGTGAGGCTCGTGCGCCACAGCACATTATTTTCAGTGGCGCGTATCATCTATCCGTCTCTAATCCTGCGAAGAATAGTACTAGGAATAGCCTTGGTGTTCTTCTTGCTGTTTATCTCCTTCATGGCGACAAAACTGTGGTATTTTTGCCATGATTTGAGCTGGATGAACAATACCTTGTTCTTTGGAAATGCGCTCCTTCCTTTGGATGCTAGATTGGATATCTTTGAATTGACGAGTAGGTTTCGGCCGTCAATACTCATTGCTTAATTCTGACGTCGTAACGAAGCTGATTTCATCACCGACGCAATCCTTATTGCTTTGCCTCTCAAACTGCTATGGAGCGTCAAACTTCCGACCCGACAGCGACGGATGATCCTATTGATTTTTGCATCGGGCATCACGATTACGCTCGTTGCTATCTGCCGTGCCATCTGTCAGTTCTTAAAAGTGGACCTGGTTGTCTCTTTGATCACGGATGTTGAGGTGAGGACCTGCTACTGTTGTCAGAATCCCTTATTCAACTCTGTGAACTCACTATTCCGTTCGCTTTCCAGGTTGCACTGTCTAGCATCATGTGCAACCTACTCGTTTTCGTGACGTTTCTCTACCGTTATGGCCGCTCGGCTTCCCCTCCTCCCTCGACCGAATCTGATGAGGACGACGACTATACGACGCCTGTCCGACCTCGTGAGACCACTCAGATTCTGACAACCATTGAAGTAGGCGGATCGGGTTACTCAGATAACCTAACATCTATGTGTGGCGACGGCTTCGCTAGTAACGCAACTTCGGGCGTATCGGACGTATTGAGCTACTCGGAACAACGATCCAAAGAAAAATCAAGTCGATCCTAACCTAATTCCCACTTTCGCTATCACTTTGTTCAATCGTGGCGTATAATTTGCTTAGATATAGGACTATCTCTGTAGGGTTTTGTCACGCAATCGCATGCTCACCCTTCCTCAATCACGCTTTGCCTTCGCTGTGGCCTCGGTCTTTTGCTACACCAGTGCAATGTCTTGATGACTCTACGTTCTTGCGTTCTGCTTCAGTGTGCACAAAGGGGAAAAGCAAAAACCATCGCTGTCATATGAAGGGTTGTCGGCGCTACCTTTTCGAGCATCGGCATGTGCATTCGGAAGAGGTACTTGGACAACAACCGAGTTTCATGCAAGGCGCCATCAAGCACGGCCAAGACATCGGTATATCGATCGGGCAGGCACGAGATTAGATATATTCCACACACAGATTGTGCATCGTCCCTGCTTCTCATGTCCTTACGAATGTAAGTGTGGGATCAGGGGGGGAGCATTCACGCGGTGGTGGTATTTCAGGTGTGGTGGCCACGACGACAACCTGCGGTTTGTCTTTCCAAAGTTGAGCGCACAATCAGTTGACTCTTACTTTCCTCTGGCAAGAGCCATGTACAATGCCCGCCACGACGGCTATACAAAGGACTAGAATACGCCGAATTGCCGCTGCAAATCAAGGGAAAAATTCGTCACGAATGAGGTACATATGTACCAGTCATACACACGTGCGTGGCGCATAGCTGCCAGCCGGAAGACGCTGATTTTGGAACCTGGCGTCAGTGTCGCCCAGCAAGAGGCTTCCACTGCATTTCCAAGGTGGTCGGAATGCCCAGAAGAAGGGCCGACTACATGTGTTAGGGAGCTCGTTTATGATTGCCTAGAGGTGTGTTACACTGCTACTTGTTAGTAACCTTCAGGAAGTCCTTGATACTAAGGTCATTTGTAGCAAAAGTCTCTCTAGGAACAAAATCGCGACCACTTCAACCACAATTCTCAATCGTCAGTAATCTGGTAAACAAAGGTAATGCATTCTTGTGGATTCTCGAGTGCTCTCCTAGGCAATTTGGTGGCACCGGTCGGCTTTCAAGAAACCAGCAGTGTGATGCAATTCAAAGGACCTTGCCTTGTTCGGCTAGCAAAGGCGGTTTGTTTATATCACTCCAGACTGGTAAATTCCCCATGGTACGTACACTGAACAGATGTGTATTGACAGATATAGCTCGTTGACAAATGAAGGGAATACGAGTCTGTGTGTTGAAGTATGTTCGACGAAAGTACACTTATTAGGAGTACAAACCTGAGCTTATCAATGGTCTGTAAAATATTCTAAACGCATGAACTTCAGGTCCAGTCGTAGGTTGTCCCACATTCCTCTCAGGCTGTCTAATACTTGGGAAGTGCTGGCGGCGGCGGCAACCCTGCTTGGCGGAAGTCCCTGGAATTTACAGCTTATCACCAGAATTATGGCACGCAGCAGAGGAACCGCTGCTGGTAAAGAAGGAAGGAGAGGCTCGAGCAGTCAATAAAGATGCCAATAAGAAAAAGGAGTGTTCCAAGCTGCCCAGTGTACAAGGGTCTGATTCATCGTTTGGTCGTCATCTGGTTGTTCTGCCACGGACATGTCTTCCTCATGTGTCCGTGCTTTATCCATCTCAACAGTAAACAGGATGTTAGTTAGAACCAGTCACAAACCAGTTCGTGACCAGTCCTGACCAATTGCTGGTTCCCTGATGCTGGTTGGACTGCTCAAGATGGTTGATTCCTTAGCTGCATTGGATGCATAGACAATGACATGGTGATCAGCCGTCCACAGGGCGTAATTAAAATGACCTACGCCTATCTTGCAGCGTGTTGACTTTCTCCGGACAAAGCCGACGGTATGTTGAGCATAGCGAAGTGCAAAACAGATAATAAATTGCACAAGACGACACGGGCTCGGCGTCGTAGCATACGAAGCTGTTGTTCTTAATGCTCTATGTTACACCACTGTTATCACGAATATGGTTGCAGATTTGTAGCCTAGTGGAAAGGGAAGAATTTTCGTCGTACGACGGCTCCCACGGGAGATACGGGAGATACGGGAAACCCTTGCACAGCAAGGGAATCAAATCACTCACCCATCTACAAGGACGACCGAATCCAAGACAGAGAACCCAGCAGCAACACCCCCTTCATTACTTTCCACACCTTTGGTTCTCACTAACCACCCTGCATCTCCCCGTTCGTGCACACCTGTCTCGCGAGAAAACAGAGCCCATCCGAAGATACCCAACTCAGAAACAGTCTCGGAGCGGACTACCTTGTTATCTCCATTCGGGCCCGAAGTCGCCCCAGCGCGAATAAGGTAAGATCCTACGTCTCGCGGAGGGATGATCAGCTGCATAGCAATCCACGCCTCCCGATCTTGTGCGGGAAGCGTCTCCAAAAACGGTGGTATATCTTGCTTGTACACGTTATTCCCGCCGCCCTCACGCTGCGGTTTGAGAACGAGCGAATCTGCCAGAGCACGCGCAAGTGTTGTTCCTCTCTGCTCGTTCATGTTCTGTTGTAAAGTGCAGTCGGAAGGAGCCACAGGCGGATCGGGGTCGTCTAACGACCACATCGACATCCACGTCTCGCGGAGATCTTTCGCCCCCACACCAGTATTCTGTACGTTCGCATCGTGCATGAATCGCTCCACGACGCCTGGGTGACTGAGAAATTCCTGGATTTTCTTCCCGCCTGCGAGCTGGAGTGGGATACTTGGACAATTGATGGCACGGCTTCGTTCGAGAGTGAACCGCGTAGAGTAATGTGTTGAAGTTGGGTAGTCAGATGGGACATAACCCGCACGGAAGTAGACAGTGGAGACTTCTAAAGTTGACTGGGCCCCTGATAGTGACAGAACAGGAGGGACGGTTAGTCGCAAAGCATGAGTGTCAGGGTCAAGCGCAGCAGAAGCAGCGAGTTCTTCGAAGGTCTGACGAACGACGCGGATGGAGTGCCTGACCAGGCAACTGAGCGTGTGTACACGCCATCCCAGTGGAGTGCAACTTACTTCTCTAATAATTCGTATACTAGCCATTGCTGGTCAAACACATTACGCTCATTCGGCTGCACAACGAATAGGATATATGCACTGTAGGAATGATGAGTCAGACTAGCGTCTTCTAAAGAGCAAGAGAACATTACTCCGGAACGCCGTAAGCCTTGTGCGCCGTGGCGAGCCCTTCGGCTAGTCGCGCAGTAGTGTCGTTGGGAGGGAAGTTTTCCGACTTGAGGTAAGGCGACACGCCATAATAATTGGTGAGAGCGTTGAGGTACCTGAACGTCATTACAGGCGGATGGGGCGGGGCGACATGGAAAAACTTACCTATGCATAGCCGCTGCCCTCTCGGACAGCGGTCCAAACGAAGAGGATATAGTATTGAATTCTACCTGCTTCAGAGAAATCTTTCCATCTCCTTCACCGGTATGGAGCATATAGTCTGATCGAAACAAGCCAAGATGGAGAGGCTGCGACCTCATTCATCAGTTACGCGATTTCAGGGACCTGTCTAACTGGGAGGGTATGAGTACCTGCACGATCCCTTCGTCCCGTATGGCTTTCCATCCTTTCCAGAGCGTCCCTACGAACTGGTCTGCTTTTCCTACACCTACCTCGGCGCCCATGACCTTATCTAGGAAATCATCATCCATAGCGACCCGAGCGTAGAGGATATTGTACGAGGACTGCAGCTGTTGAGCCCGCTCGAACAACGAGCGTGGGATGGGAGATGGAAGGAGGGATATGGGTGCATGGATGGTAGACGATGGCGAAGGCGGCTGTGTTGCACCCGGTGGGAGGTACGTCAACCCATGAGACAACGCGTACGTCGTTGCGTGGCGGGTCAGTGCGTCGATCTGAGCCTCGGTCAACGACGGTGGCCATTGCGAAAAGTCGAAAGTGGTAGAGGCCATCGCAGACGCAGGCGGACGTAACTTACTCTACAGAAAACTGTCTAGTCGCCGTCGTCGTAGTCGTCGGCGACCCAAACACGCCGGCAGAGATAAGATAACCGGCACGTGACCTGGGGTGTTGAGGTTACGCCTGCACACCGCAAGGTTCGTTGTTGTCCTCGTCATCATGGCATCCGTTGCGAGGTGAGCACGCACAGATTGGTGTTGCGTTAGCCGGAACGCACCGATTCCAACAGATCCGCTGCCAACTGCATTTTCTGCAAGATCATCAAGGGTGTGTACATCCCCCGGAGCCGATTTCGAGAGCTGTCACGTACATCGCCACTCTCCAGGTGACATACCAAGCTTCAGGCTTGTCGAAACCGATCTCTCGTGAGTGCAGTCGCGATGTCGTATGCGTCCTTCACAAGTATCCGACTCGACAAGATATTCGTTCCTTGACATCGGTCCACTCTCCAAGGGCCATGCTCTCATCATTCCCAAAGGTGGCGTGTACCCCTCATACATACTCCTAGAGTATCTGAGATTTACTTCTTGGGATAGATCACGCGGCTAAACTACATGAACTTCCTGACGAGTATCTGGCCGATGCGATGCCCATTGCGAAGAGGATAGCCTCCGCTCAAGGTTTGGAGAACTACAATATCCTACAGGTCAGTAGGGTCGACGCAGTCTTTCTACCACCCTCTCCTCGCGGATTACAGTTACTGATAGCATGACCTCGTGTACAGAACAACGGTCGCATAGCCCACCAGGAAGTTGACCACGTCCATTTCCACGTCATTCCCAAACCTTCTTCCAGCGACGAGGAGGGTCTGGTTGTTGGATGGCCAGCGAAGAAGCCTCCCATGGACGAGTTGAGAGCTCTACACAAGGACCTGGTCGATAGACTGAGCAAACTGTAGTGAAAGTGCGTAGGTTCGGTGTTAGAGCGGAATCGTTGGATGCACGTCAATCGCTAAGCTTGTAACAATATACTATTGATGCAGTCGTATGCTTGAGGACGGGATCGTCAGTTAGAGCAGCGTAAAAATCTGATAAAATATTGCTCACCTCTTGCCCAGGGCTGAGTCGATATTTTGCCAGTTGCATGGCTTTAGTGCTGAATGGCCGGCAGGGAGGATTTCATAAGGATCCTTCCATCGCGTTCAACGGGGTACAAAAACTCCCGGGCATCCAGAGAAGCTGGTGCGCACTTCGAGCCGGGCCATCCCAGCCATAGCAAACCACCCGTTCCCATTCCAAGCCGAGACGAACCGTCCTCACAACCTCTGTCACGGCGCCGACGCTGTCGCCCATGCCTGCGGTGGCGCTTGAACCATCTCCGGCTACGCACCACACAAGTCGGCGGTAGTCGCTTGGGTAACGCATGGCGAGAGGCGGGAGAAGAGGTGCGCCGAAGACAGGGTGGGCCAAGGATACGGTGGAGTATAGCGCGACGAGATCGCTACAACACTGGTAGAACGGAGTGCGAGTCTGACGGAGGTGCATCTGCGAGGCAAGTTCCAGATAATTCTGAGGGGTGAGGGTGGGAAGCAAGCAAGACGTTGTTTCAGTGCAGGCGACAGTAGGGGGCGGTGAAGGAGGGGGCGTAGGGAGTCGCTTTGGTGTGAAAGGGTATAGTAACCATCCCATCAGCTTCTGCACAGTATCGTCCCGAAAGACCTCTGCCGACGAGTCCATTCCAGATACACCACCGTGCTCGAGCATACATGCTCTCATGCACACAAACACTATCTCGGGAGGTCCGAGAGCGTGGACGCCAAGTCCCCAACGCTGGAGCACACCACACAACACTTGAAGTAGTAATAAAGCTCGCACGATGTCCGCCTCTGAAGCATCCCAACCAATGGGTAGGCTGCGAAAGACGGGTAATGTGCCTGACCTCAGGAGGTGAGCGGAGCTGTGAGCCAGTCCCGAGACAAAGGAAGACCGGTGTTGGCTTCTTCTTCTAGTACACCTGGAGTACCACCAGGGAGTCCAAGGGTCGTACTACGACAAATGCTTTCGGTGGCGATGTGTAGCGGACTGAGATAAACATCCGGATTAGAGCGTATGGTGTACTCGAAAAAAGATTTAAGGATGTCAGTGGGGACGGATAGAAGTTGCATCTGAAATCCAGTAATCTGGGATGTCACAGGTAGAATACAGTTTTCTTCCATAGCAATTGCAGCGCCCTCATCCTCGGGAATGAATCGTGTTACTATCGAAAGGCCCTGAGCAAGCCACAAGTCTCGTCTAGTGCTAGGAATATGGCGAGGAAGCCGATGGAAGTACGCGAGAAAGCTGCTCAGCGGCCGCAGATGGACCTGAAGGTGCATGCCGCATTTGCTGGCAACGACCAGATGGGATGCGCGGCTAACTCAGCGCAAAACTTGGATAGCTCTCCAAACGGAAGTGTCGACGGTGGGAAACCGAACGGCACGTCTTGGAGCGGGGAAAGACAAGCGAGCCATAGCCGGACTGCCGAGTAGAGGACACGGGTGGGTTCAACGACTGTTTTGAAAACCTCTTCCATCCCCAAACCACCTAAAGCAAGGACGTTCGAACGCTGCTTCACCGCTTGAAGAGCGGCTCGAACAACTTTACGCTCCAACCCTTCTTGCGCTTCAAACCCAGGTTTAACAGCCTCCAAAACCTTCTCGCGCTCCTCTTTGCCGCCCTTCACCCCATTAATACTAGCTCCTTCCAACCACGACGCGTCGACATCCCAGACGGCACCCTACGCCTCCCAATCCTGATCAGCGTTTGTCAGATCTTTCCTAAACAGTCGCACCTCACTGTCCCAGCCCCATGCGGTTACCTGATTCCACAGTATTTCATGCGGAGGAGTGGTAGCGTGTGGATCAATAGCGCAAACTACCCAGGCTTCCAGAAGGGAGGCCCACGCTGTACGTAGTTGGGACAACGTCTTTTGGGACAAGGAGGGGGGTGATAGAACGTATGAACCGAGAGCGGAAAAGTAAAGGGAGGTTGAGGTTGCGATATGAGAGTAAAGCCCGTAACATGCCAAGACTATAGAATCAGAGAGTTGGGATCGGTAGTGACGTTGTGAGAGGTGCTGGGAAGGGTGACGAATGAGGGAGAAGGGTAGCGAATCTAAGGATAGCGTCCGCGGGTTCAAATAGACTTAGAGCCTTCGAACGAGAAGCCGACGAAAGGATGGTCAGAAGACGCAATGCCATAGGGTCAGGAAGGGACAGAATCGTCCTTGGGTGGGATAGGTGTTAGCAGGAAGGCTTGAATGATGGCGGGTACCAGATGAGCTGTGGACATTATAGAGCCTGCTAACTCATTGGACTCCTGAGCAAATCGATAAACAGTAGTTAGGAGCTGTTCGAGGGATTGACGGGGAAGCAAAGCCTGTGACAACGTCCCCGCGATGATTGGCAGTAACTGTTCAGGCTGGTTCGAAGAGATAACGTCAAGGGCTAGGTGAAGCTCAATACCATCGATGCCGGTGGTACCGTTGTCCCACGCGACTAGACATTCCCAAACAACCTCCACAACCATGACACCAACGCCACCACGCTCACCGATGGCCGAACGGCCGGTAGCAAGAATTCGCTTACGGTGTTCACTTTCATTCCCAACGAGTTCTACGAGCTTGTCTGGAAAGATTTCATCCTTGGCCTGCACACCTGGCCGGTGGGCGACCTTCGCAAGGACACCAAGCATAACGCACGTTGTGCAGGGACAGTAGATCGTGAGAGAAGAAACAAGTCTTCAAGTGTGTAACCTGCGCGATTCCCTTCCGCGTGGTGATGTAGTCCAAGGTGAGATGGCAAAGTCTCTGAGAGTGAAGGTGAAATCGGTGCACCATTCAGGTCAAAGCGGAGTTCCGGTGAATCGGATGAAGTCGAGCTCTGCATCCATTCAAGATCCGGATCATTTCCTGGCGCGTCCGGGAAGTAGCGTCGCCGGATGTACTCCGGGATACCCTCCTCCAGCTTGGAGTCGCCGGTCGTTGTTACTGTGCTCTCTTTATCTTCCGCCGGACTATCAGTAGGGTGGGGTCGCTTCGAGGGAATGGATCCCGTGAACGTGCCAAGAGAAGTGATTGAGTTATCTGGTTTTTCCGGAGGCGGTGGAAGCGCAAGGACTGGTCGTTTCGGAGAAGTAGCGGATTCGTAGACATAGATATCCTTGGGTGTCACCTCCGCAAAGCGGATTTTCTTGCCCGTCCTACTTGATGGACGCGTGCAGCTTCTCTGAGAAGGAACGGCTGGTGGGACTAGTCTCATGTCAAGTAGGAGCTAGGGAGAGGTAAGAAAATAACTGCTTTACCGTTCTGAGGAACACCTTCGAGGCTCCTCACTCTCAGGATGCCCGGTCGTGCACACAAGGGTGGTAACACAAATTTGGGCTGATGGATGGGAGGTCTTTCTATCTGTTCGGGGGCTGATCGCTTTTTCCTCCGCCTCGGTCACTTGAGGGTCTTCTCGCGCGGGCTTCCTCTCTCTGGCCTCCTGAACTCGTCTCAGCAATTCAGGGGCGTCATTGCCGAGTTGTTCTAAAATTCCTTTCCTTTCCCTCTCGATTTCTTCTGGTGTCATGCTTTCCAGCCGTTGTTCATTCTCCCGGCTTATGTGGTGCCGCAAGTCCTCAACATTCGTCAAAAACGGATTTCGTTTCGGCTGTCCGTGATGGCCAATGCTCCCCAGTTGGCACTACCGAAGAAATTTTGTTCCGTCGCGTGTCTATATTGTTCACCGTCGCCTCCTCTCTTGCTCGGGCGAATGCACTCTTGGATCTGTGCTGCACAGCGGGAAATCCGGCACCCGGCTTCGCAGTGAACCTCGGCGTAGCGCTGGGTTGACTCGTTACCTTGCGTTCCACGACTGAACCTATCGCAGTACGATCATGTCGAAGCATTCTCGTAGCGAGAGATGGTGCAAATCGAAGCAGTGGGTCATTACTATGTAGCTAGGGACGGTCTTTTACTGCAGTCAGAGGGGAATTTTCATGAATGTTTACGTAAGCAGCTCGTACGCCCGCCAAGCCCAAGGTAATTAGCTAATCCAGTGCAGTCCCAAGCGGTATGTACACATGTTTGTACCTGAGCCATTATCAGCTACCCCATCCTCCCCTAAACAACAGTAGACTGACACCACAGTACTATTAGATTGAACGATGAGTTCGAAGGTGTATGTATTATTACTCGTACATATATCCGAAGCCGTGTTCCTGTTTGCGTATTATGCGGGTTATCGGATAAAGGGTGTTTTACTTATGCAACCCCATACATATGAGCCACGAAGACTCCGAACAAGCCTCAGCTCATAGGTCTAAGAGATGTCTCTGGCAGAAACAGCAGCCTCAGTGAGCTGTGCTTTCAACAGTATACCCATAGTGTGAGTCGTTCCTTTTACTGCCTCTATAACTCGACCTCACTTGCTAGATAGTGATATAGGACATGCGTCAACGCCCGAGGAACGGGTTGCCTTGGCTCAGCAGATAAGGGATGCCTGCATGAAAGTCGGGTTCTTCTACGGTAGGCACAGTTCTTCGTGCCTTTGTATCAACCATTCTTCAATGAGCTATCGCAGTCAGCAACCATGGAATACCCCAAGAGACCATCGACAAGGTGTTCTCGGCCATGAAAGCTTACTTTTCTCTCCCGTTGGAGATAAAAATGAAGGTAGGTTCACCTTCTCCAACCAACGTGATCATCACCTCAACCAGAGAAGCTCTACCACAAGGAGGTCGCGAATTTCAAGGGGTATGCGCCCGTGTTAGACTCCAACATCGATCCGGCCAATAGAGGCGACCTGCACGAGGGCTTCGAAATCGGTTGGGAAGAATTAGTTCCCAAGGAAAACGATGAAACGAGATTGAATGATGGTGCTATGGCTGGTGCAAACGTATGGCCCCTGGAACCTGCTGAGTTCCGTGAAGCCTGCCTCAATTACTAGTACGTTTTACAAGGATATACTGTTCACATGTGGCTCATCCCATTCCACGATCAAGCCACGCAGCCATTGGTGTCGGAAAGGTTTTGTTCCGCCTCTTTGCCCTCGCATTGGATCTCCCCGAGACGTACTTCGATGACAAGGTACAGTGGTTCCTACGTATCCAATAGTTCTCACTGACGATTTTTAGACCAGAAATCCTGCCGCAATCATGCGGACCCTCCATTACCCACCTCAAACAGGTCTCCAAGATGATCGTATCGTCGGAATTGGTGCCCACACGGAGTAAACATCCTCCTGGTGTCATTGGGTGTACTCTGACGAACTTCTTCGTAGCTTCGAGGTTGGGATTTCCCTCAAGATTCTGACTGTTCCGTAGCTGGACTGAATTAACATGTAGTGTTTCACTGTCTTATGGCAAGAGCCAGGTATACAAGCTCTTCAGGTGTTGAATTCGGAGAAGCAATGGATAAATGCACCGCCGATTCCAGGAACGCTGGTCATCAAGTACGTATTAGGCTGAAAGGTATCCAAATCACCCCACTGATTGTACCTAGCATCGGAGACCAACTGGCGCGGTGGACGAGTGAGCTGCTACCCTGGAGATACGCACTAATGCTGTCTAACATGTTTCATTGAAAGACGATGTGTTTAGGTCGACCGTGCACAGAGCTATCAACAGGAGTGCCGTCCGTCGGTATTCCATCCCCCTGTTCTTTGGCACCGATTACGACGTCCAGATTGAAGTAAGTTGATGCTCGCTATAAAAGTCAAGTCACTCACCACACCTAGCCCATGTCGAGCTGCGTTTCCGCTGAGAGACCGCCGAAGTACGAACCCATCGCTGCGGGGGACTACGTCCAGAAGCGCCTGAAGGAGATGTACCACCAAAGCGCCACTTTCTCATAGTGGGCCTATGAATGATAAAATGTTTCAAACTTATGCGCGCTTTCTAACTCACTGTCTACTCTCAACTTGTTAGATAGATCCCTGGGTACTGAGTACTTGAATGTTTTGTAGGACGAATTTGACTAGTCAAACTATGAGCTGCTTATCTTGCTTTGAAATTGGGTCATGGGTAACTTCCAGGGGAAACTAAGTATTCTCTTGCTCACTAGAGCTTAAATCCAGTTATGTGGGACTTCAAATACGTGACGTGAAAGCCCGGGAAGTCTACGTGTAGGAGACACGGGTACCACCACTTCGTGTGCAACTGCACTATGGTACAGGATAATAAAATCGACGCACGTATAGTACTACCAGCAGGACAGTGTCAGTAGAAGGCGCCGAGATTTAGAGACGACACGGCGTAGCCCTGGGTGGTGCCAGTGGTACCTGTGGCGGCAACCCAAAGGGTCGAGAACGCACAGAATGTCTTCCGAGGCAACTCTGGACGTTTATGCTCGACGATTTAGGTCATTCCTGAAGGCCTGCAATCGCAGCGTAACTGTTCAAGCTCGTGTGTAGGGAGAAAGGATCATTGCTTGAGAAGTCGATTAAATTATGTAAGCGCGCTTGCGACCGGCAGGACCGTCGTGTGCACGTACTGTAACATGCTCGAGCTTAAGGATCACTGCAACCTACACTATGGATTCTGAGATATCGAGTGTTTATCGTATCACCATCATCACTAACACGCATGCTAAACATCTTCGATCGGGGGTCTTGTGGTGAGTGTTCATATGAACTAGTGAGATTATGCAGTTTCAACCTGATCGCTGTGCAGGCGCACTATGTAGTCACCGGTAATAAAGTTTTATCCCATTCTGTTACCAATAAGCGCTGTACGGAGTCTATCCTTGAGCGATAAGGCCTCCCCGTGAGTGAGCTTCAAGATGTCCTTGGCAGAAACTGCGACCGCGGTGAGCGGTGCCTTCGATAGTATACCCGTCATGTACGTCCTCTCCTACTGCGGCTAGGACCCGGCCTCACGCATTAGACAGCGATATAGGGCGTGCATCGACACCCGAGGAACGAGCCGCCTTAGCTCGGCAGATAAGAGATGCTTGCGTGAAAGTCGGATTCTTCTACGGTAAGTGCAGACCTTCCTGTCTTGGCATCATTTTCTATTGAGCTACTCACAGTTAGCAACCATGGTATATCGCAAGAGATTATCGATGCCGTCTTCGCGGCGATGAAAGCTTACTTCTCCCTCCCACTTGAAACAAAGATGAAGGTGGGTGCACTGTCCTCATGGCACCTCGAACTTCGTCTCACTACAATAAGAAGCTCTACCACAGGGAAGGCGCAAATTACAGGGGATATGCGCCCATATCAGACGCCAACTTCAGCGCAGAAAGCAGAGGCGACCTGTTTGAAGGTTTCGTAATCGGCTGGGAAGAGCTGATGCCAAGGGAAGACGAAGACAAGGAAGGGGATGATGACGCCACTGCTATTCCAAACCTATGGCCCTCCGAACCCGCTGGGTTCCGTGAAGCCTTCCTCAATTATTAGTACGTTGCCGAGCGGCATACCGTTCGAGTGTGCCTGATCATTTTCCGCGGTCAAGCCATGCAACTGTAGGTGTTAGAAACGCCCTATACCGCCTCTTTGCGCTCGCATTGGATCTCCCTGAAACATACTTTGGTGACAATGTATGGCTCTTCTTGTAAACTCCTTGTTGTCGCTGACTATTTTTAGAATCTTCCAACGATGCGGAGTCACTACTATCCCCCTCAAGCAGGTCCCGAAGACGATCGTATCATCGGAATCAATGCCCATTCAGAGTAACCATCTTCGTTGTACCCTTGAATATGCCCTGACAAACTTCTTCACAGTTTCGAGGTTGGGATTCTCATCAAAACTTCAACTTCGTGAGTGCCGGACTGAAATGACCTACAGTGCTTCACCATCCTATGGCAAGAACCCGGCATTCAAGCTCTTCAGGTGCTAAACTCGGACAAGCAGTGGATAAATGCACCGCCGATCCCTGGAACGCTGGTCATCAAGTACGTCTCTAATAGAGAGGGATCCGAGTAGCGTGACCCATTGTACCTAGTATCGGTGACCTGCTTTCCCGATGGACGAGTGAGCCACTATTTCGATCACACACGCTAATTTCTTTTTTACATTCCTCTTCTCAAAGACGACCTGTTCAGGTCGACCGTACATAGAGTGATCAACGAGTCCGGCGTCCCCAGATATTCTATTGCCACATTCATTGGTGTGGATCCCCATGTTGAGGTTGAGGTACGTTGGTCTTGGTTTTCTTCGCGAAATTTTGGTCACTTGGTCACTTACCCCCTATCAGCCTCTACCGAGCTGTGTATCCCAAGAAAGACCCCCTAAGTACGGGCCTATCCTTGCGGGTGACCACGTACGAAACCGCCTCAAGGAGGTGTATCACCGAAATGTCACCTTGGACAAGTAGGCATCATGGAAAATAAGTCCTAGCGACGTTTAGTCCACATGCTTTCGATTTTGTTGGGCAGATACCTGCATTCTGAATACGGAAATGTTCTGTAGTACGCCATCACAAACTTGTCCGAGTAACACAACGTCAGCACAAGTTCGAGTTGCCCAATCATATGCATGACCTCTTTTCTTACGCCCAAAGGTATTGGCTGGTGCTGAGAATGTAATTTAGCCCTGCCGACCCCAGCCAATTCCAAACTATGTGGTTGGACATGTGTACTAGTGCACTTTGCCAGCTATCCGCCAGTGACATTAAGATGCAGGTACTAGTATGCGCTACAGCGCCGTGGTCACTACCGTACATGAGGCAGGTACAGTAGGATGGATTCAATACTCTTATTAACTTGCTGCTAAATCCGCAATCCCTCAATATAGTTGTCTCATTGCCATGTGTTGATCAAGAAGACGAAAATACGTTCAGGGATCCACTCTACGCCTCCTTCCATGAAGGCTCACCAACCTCTCGCCCACCCTAAAACTCCAAGGATTGACTGCATTTTCTCTAATCATTGAAGGGCAGAGATAGATTTCATTCCACCACAATGCCGAAAAAAAGACCATGATTACGAACTACTTGTAATACGCACCGTGCCATATTCTGTTTACATGTACATATTAATATCTGTTCCCTCAAGTGAGTTGAAGGTGGCACCAGGACCCAGATTGCTACGTACCCGCTGCGACTCGGACATAGCATCACTGTTAACAGAAGATGAAGGGTGGCACAGAGAGCAGGAGATGATAACACACCCTGAAAGCCTTGCGAGTAAGCGGTACAGAGCGTTTCACGGAGGCTGACTTCGGCGCCTGCATCTGTGGTGATGCCTCATCTAACTTAGCCTTCGGGGCTGAATATTGCTTCCTTAGATTATCCGCCGCTGCCTGCTCTCCCGCCTGGTGTCTCCGCGCAGTTATTTCCGCTCGTTTCTCCGCAATTTGATCCAAAGGAGAAGAGAGTTCCCGCCCCGCATCAGTCTCTCGCAATTCCATGGCTTTGTCCGCCATTTGCTTCTGCAAGCGAACTTCGCATCGTTTTTTCTTAACTAGTTGCGAAAGTAACTGTCTTGACGACGCCGGAGTGTTGCTGTAACGATACGTTGTCGATCCTTGTGCAATCATCACCTTCCAGTAGTTTCCCTCTAATTCTTCGAGCCTCTCATTGCCGACGGATTCCTCCACTTCGTCCCACATCGTCGTGACCAAGATAACCTGTGACATCGCTTTCTTTCCACACAGCTTCTGGAAAACTCGGAGGTTCTTCAAGGGAGTTCCAGCCATGCGGTTATCGCTTATGCGATGGAAATAAAGAATGCCTGAGAGTAGGGTACCCATCTTATACCTGGGCCATTGGTATGTCAGAAAATCGACGGTCATTATAGGGGACCTTACGATTTGTTAAGCCAGTCGGAAATCAACTCTAATATCTGCAAATCAGACTTCTTCGTAGCGTCAGAACCGGGAGTGTCCACAAGGACTACGTTGGATCCCCCGATAATGCACCTAGAGGCCTTAATTTCGCTTGTATGGGTGAATAACCCATGGCCCACGCCTTCGTCACCGCTGTTCGTAGCCTGGGCAACGAACTAAACTGGATTCGGCTGTGTCGCATGGGGTAGCTCAAAAACGATCTTACCGAACTTTTTCCGGCGCCGGTAGGCCCCATTATCCTAGAAGTTAACGAACAAAGTTAGCACTAAGTAAAACACGGAAAGGCAGTAAATCACCTCACTCACACAATTATGATGTCTTCTTTGGTCAAATCATCCAACTCGATACCTTGGAGGGCGTCATCAGGCGTGTCGGGTAGTGAAATGGCACCACCCGGGAGGGCAGTGGTTGAAGCATGCGATGTAGTGTAGTCGGCATGCGAGGCACCCTTATGGCGTAGCGGCGATGGAGCCACCGGTGGCTTGAAGGTCGGACGCAGCTCACTCTCAGGGCCGCGAGCGCGAGAATCGTAGGGAGTGCTAGAACTCGAAGGTCCAGTACGGTAAGCTTTAGGGAGATCCTTCGGTAGAACATGTGGGGAGCGTTCAGTGATTGGCGCTGGAATGAAGTTTCCAAGGGAGGCGAGTGGCGCAGACGGTGGGCATTCAGTGTTCTTATCCGTCGCGGAACTACCTCCCAGTGCGCGAGATGCGGGCTGTTTCGCTATCAACTGTGTCTTGTCAGTTGTCGACCTGCTACTTGATACATTTCCTTGACTATGAACTCCTGGCGACGAAGTTCTGCTTTCTGGTTTCTCTGAAGACTTTTGCACGCTGTTACGGGCCGAAAACGGAACGGCTGGCGGTGCAGTATCATTTGTAGGAGTTAACTTCCTGCCAGGCGGAGGCCTGTGGCCACCCTGCGGGCGGGAGCCAAATAGCTTGTCGAAAACATTAAGGGTAAGTTAAGCAAACTCGGAGAAGAGGGAAAGAACTAACAAGACGTTGAAAGGTGTTCATGCTGTCTCAATGATGGTTCAAGGCACCTGCAGACAAGAAGCGGAATGTCGGTTACCGTTATCTTGCAGAGGTGCCGCACGTGTGTTCGTAGAGTTGTGTCCGGCGTAGCTGAAGGAAAAGCGGAAGGAAAGACACTGAACACGAGGATGGTAGGCTGGTTCCTCAGATGCAATGGGTCTTGCTATTACGCGCTGTCAAAAAATGAGGGACTTTTGAATGGCACATCAATTAGTCTCGCCAAAAAGCTTGATCATAACATCCGGTTTCCATGAGTTCGTCGTCGGAAGGCCACGACCACCATTGACTTATTGTGCAAGTGGATCAATAAATCACAACGTGTTACAAGGCGAGGCAACGCGGCGACCATCAGGAGGCTAACGCGTATTTCCACTGGAAGAGCGCGTTCAACTAACGGCGGCTAAAACGACAAGCATCGATGCACGTTGCAAAGGGACGATAGATCGCGAAAGAAGAAACAAATCTTCAAGCGTCTAGATGTGCGATTCCATTCCGCATGGTGATATAGTCTAAGATGAGATCGGTGCACCATTCAGGTCAAAGGGGAATTCTGAGGAATCAGAGGAAGTCGAGACCTGCATCCATTCGAGGTTCGGATCATAATTTTCTGGAGCGTCTGGAAGTAGCCTCGTCGGATGTACTCCAGGGTACCAGGCTCCTCCAGCTGGAATCGTCAGTCGTTGTTACTCCATAAGTGGATGTCACCTCAGCAAAGCGAATTTTGCTGCCCATCCTACTTGACGAACGCGTACAGCTCCTCTAGGAAGAGACAGTCGGCGGCACTACTTTCCAGTTACTGTAAGTAAGAGCTAGGAAGAGGTAACGAAGTAATTGCTTCACCGTTCTGAGGAACACGTTCAGTCGAGACTCCTTACTCTCAGGATGCCTGGGCGTGCACCCAAGGGAGGCAACACAGGTTTAGGCTAATGGATGGCAGGTCTCTTCGTCTGCCCCGTGGCGGCTGGTCACTCCTCCGATCATTCGAGAGTCTTCTCGCGCGGGTTTCCTCTCCGGCCTCCTGAGTTCGTCTCGGCAAGTCAGAGGCGTCGCTGCCGAGCTATTCTAAAACTGCCTTCTCGATTTCTTCTGGCCTCCATCTGCAAACCTACCCGAAACGCTCCTTGACTCCGCTCCAGGTGGCACCCCGACAAGGACCCCGAAAACCCCTAGTCAGCATTGCCGCCCCACCCAGTGTAGAAGCCCGTTGCAAGCATTGTAACGTTTAAAGAAGCATCTTAGAACCCAGTAGTACCTACTCAGGTATCCGCGTCACAGTGGGAAACAGCCATCCCGTAGCAATGACGCAACCAGGGCGCCCAACCTCGTGGCTGGGCTCTCAAACACCAACTACGCAGGCCCAACCCACTGCTCCAATCCCAGCCCGTCCAACCACTAGAAGTAGCACAATTCCGGTAGCAGAGATAATCAATAATGCAGAAGAAGAAATCCGAAATGCGGCATTGGGAAGAAATTTTCTAGACAAGTACCAGTACACAATCCCGGGCAAGTCTCTGACCCCCGAACACATCTCCTACGCATTGTTTTACATTTCACAGATGAAAAACGTCACCCCCACCGTCAAGTCAGCAATCCACTCAGCAGCATACCTCATACAGGAAGTCTGCATGTCCATGACAGCACAAGCTGTTGCCAACGACATCACAACGAAGCTAGAAACATCAATAATTGCAGCCATCTCCCCCCAGATTGCCAAAGTCCTCTCAGCAGTGGACAAACTTGACGAATTAAATGTCAAGCTAGACACCAATATTGTCGAGCTATCGAAGAACGTAGAGTGCGTGAACTCCCTGATGTATCTGACTGAAAGCAATCCCATAGACACACAACTCCGAACCCTGGCAGCCGACACCTTGACCATCAAAGACGCAATAGACAATCTCAAACTGCTGACCAAAGCAGTACAGCCCCAGGGATCCTCGCCATATCGTGAAGCCCTTCTTTCCCAGAACTGTGTGACCACCACGCACCAGCAGAACACCCCAACCAATATCACAAGGGCCCACTCTGCTGTCAAGGAACGTCAAATACTGCTCGATCCAGACCAAGGTCACCCACGGATCAATGGCAACACAACCAAGGAAGAAATGATTGGCATGCTCAAGGAAGCCATAGCCTCGGTCGAGACTATCGACAGCCCACCCATCCAGATCAAATCCCTCGCTCGTTTGCGAAACCAAGGAATTGTATTGGAGCTTAACAGCCCTGAGGCAGTAATGTGGGTGAAAAACCCGCTCAACAAGCTAATCTTCATTGAACAGCTTGGAGGTAACATCCAAATCAAGGACAGACTCTTCAACATCATAGTACCCTTCCTCCCGATTTCCACTGATATTTCAGATCCAGCCATGCTCCGCAACATCAAGCGCGAAAACGACATTGATGCATCCACAGTCATGCAAGTGAAATGGATCAAAGATCCCTCCAAACGTGATGAGAATCAACGAGTAGCACATGCACTGATCACGCTCACCTCCCCCGAAGCAGCCAACAAGCTACTGAAAGATGGTTTATACATCAACATGGACCGATTAAGGCCACACAAGGACAAAAAGGAGCCGATAAGATGTCTCAAATGCCAGCGATTAGGACACATGGCCAAAAGCTGCCTTCAGGATTTGGATACATGTAGCACATGTGCAGGCGAGCATAGAGTCACTCTATGTTCCTCTCCTCACATCTTCTGCGTTAACTGTCAATCTGACACCCACACCAGCACTGACAGACACTGCCCACAGTTCATCAAGCGACGCACCAGCATGGACGAGAGAACACCAGAAAACAATATGCCATACTTCCCAACAGAAGAAGCCTGGACCCAGGTCCTCACTCCACCAAAGCCCGCTTCACAGCTAGTCAAAACCAGGCCCCCGCCTAGTCAACCCCGACCCCCTGCCCAGCAATACCTGCAGCAGACTACGCTTGGAGAGGCAGCGACCTTCAGGAACACTGGCCCAAGAGGAAGGGGCCAAGCCAGACAGATGCGTGGAGGTCGTGGCGGCCCACCCCTGCATGGCCACCGGTTACCCCCTCTGGCTGCCCAGCCCACCCCACCCATCCATCCACCTAACCCCATAGCCACCCCAGCCCCTGCAGCAATGCCAGCAGAGTCGACCCCCCCTGCGACCCTTCCTCATGACTGAACAAACCACAAACAACATCCAACCGGCAAGACTACACATATGGCAACAAAACCTTAATAACTCAAGCATAGCTCTCTTCTCACTCATTAATAGTACATTAGCTGACAACTGGGACATCATCACCTTACAGGAACCCCCCATTGACACAGTAGGAAACACGAAGGCCAACTCCCAATGGAGAGTCGTATACCCCACACACAAGTTAGCCAAAGGGGAAAAGCCGAGAGTGGTAATGTTTATAAATTCGAGAATAAGTACTAATTCATGGGAACAGGTCAATTTCCCGTCAGTGGACGTGGTAGTAACAAGGATCAGAACATCGGCGGGGTTATGCACTCTGTTCAACGTGTACAACGACTGCACCCACAATCATACTGTTGAGACGCTGGGAAGGTACCTGGCAGCAAACATAGCAATGGTCAGGCCAACAGCGGAAGACCACATGATGTGGTTGGGCGATTTCAACAGACACCATCCCTTGTGGGACGAAGAACGAAACAGTCACCTCTTTACATCGACCGCCCTAGCAGCGTCTCAGAAAGTGTTAGACCTAGTAGCAGACTATGGCATGACGCAGCTGTTGCCGAAGGACGTCCCGACACTGCAGGCCTCAAGATCGGGGAACTGGACTCGACCAGACAATGTGTTTGGCACCGAAGCGATGGCCGGCCGAATAGAATCATGCGAAACCTGCCCCCAGGAGCGTGGTCCCAATACTGATCATGTGCCCATCCTCACACAGATCGATCTCACGGTAACTGCGTCAAACTCTCAGACCAACTTGAACTACAGAGAAGTGGACTGGACAAAGTTCAAAAGGAAACTCAAAGCTGAACTTGAGCTGCTGGGCCCACCAAGAGTTCTAGCAAACGAAGAAGAGTTCCAAGCATCAGCTTGCAGCATCAACCATGCGTTGCGTCGCACTGTGGAGTCAGAGGTACTGTCAAGACCGGTTCTCAACGGTCTCCGAGAGGGTCCGAGGGCAGAGGATATCTAGAGCGAAAGTCTGGGTAGTCGGAGTTTAGCGTACAACCTAGTACACTTTCTTCCTGCCGAGTCCCAGAGGTCGGAGCTATCCAGAAACTATCTGGAGTCGAGTGAGATCGATGAGTATCTTATTCGATATTCGAACTGAGGTGCTACGACGTATGTACAAGGCTTTTATAGTACAGAGAAAATCATAAAGCAATGTCCGGGGTGTAGCGACTACTGGAGCGCAGTACGGATGAGTAACAATATTAGTGAGCTTATTAGTAAGGTGAGTCGGTAGTCGCCGGATAGCCGGATGGTACGGGGATTAGTAAGACGTACGGGTACGGTAGTGTAGCAAGTCACTTAGAAGCGCGAGAGAAACATACTAAATATGGAAACAGAAACAGAAATGGATCGTAAGTCAAATCAGAGACGGAACGGAGTTTCACGACGGAAGCCCGTAGGGCTAGAACGACACCTCAGACGGTCGGACTATGGTCCGGACCTTACGCGCGCGTCACGGATGTGACAGTATCCCCCTCTTAGGGCCGAGCCCTCGAGGCACTTGTTGTGCTCAAGCGTCGCTTCGGAGTTTCGAAGTCCGCATTGTCGGAGTCCGAAACAGTTTCACGGTAAAAAGGCTCGACGGGGTTCTGTCAAAGTCCAGACGCCCATTTCCAATCTCCTAAACGTTATGGCCCCGACTATGAAGATAGCAAAGTTCGACGAACGTCAACGCCGCCAGCGTGCTGCCTTGCAGGCAGCAGTTGAAGAAGAAGAGCGCCGGCAAGCTGAGGAAGCCCGGAAAGCGAAGGAGGCCGAGGAACGTCAGAAAGCCGAGGAGCAGAGAAAGGCTGAGGAGGCTGCACAGAGGAAAGCAGCCGAGGAAAAGAAACTCCGTGAACTAGAAGCGGAGAAGAAGCGTCTTGAGGAGGAAACGCGCCGGGCGCAGCAGGCGGAGAGTTCCACGGTGCGTAACAATACTTATCGTTCTAAAATCCGTACTGACAAATTCACAACAGTCTCAGCGCGTCGCATCGGTCAGCGGGAAGTCCGCAGAGCAGGCGAAAGCTTGCTCTGCCTGCATCAAGGCCGGAGAATCATGCGTGCCGGGCACAGGTCGCAGCAAGTCGTGCGTCCGGTGCCAAAAAACCAAGGGAAAATGCGACCTGAATCCGAAGGCTCCGGAGTCCGAGAAGCCGGCGTCGACCGTGCCGTCGCCTCGAGGTGGAGAAAAACGGAAACGGAGGAAGTCTGCCCATTTTGGGGAGCCGGCTGACGACGAAGATGTGGACGACACACCGGACGTTGAGGTCGTCTCGAAACCCCGTGCCCCCCGCGTGCAAGCTCCGCGTCAAGATGCTTTGGCGGAGGTCCTGGACCGTCGACTCGGAGAAATCGTCGACGCGATCCAGAGGAACACCGCGGCAGTGGAGACGATGTCGAAGGAGGTAAAAGACCTGTCCGGAGTTTTAGAGGAATCGTTCGAGATCCTCAAGACCGCGACAACCTCCCTCGTCAGCCGGGCGTTGGACGATGACGACACTTAGTCGTTATTTTTCTTAGTTTAGCCGTGTCTGTAGCGTACTTCGAGATTCCTGTTCCCCCCCCCTCCTCTTTTTTTTTTTGAAATATATTCTCCGTTGTGTCCGTATTAGAATTGAGTGAGCGTGAGCCTTTATAGCGTACACGGAGTAGACTCCGAAAAGTCCACTTATTTCCGGGGTGGGACAGCGCTCAACGGACCATCCTTGTGGGGGTACGCTCTGTGGAAATCCGCGACTAAGTCAGGGGCATTGCTTAATTCGGTAGCTATGAGCCAGGACGTTTCTTCGTCCGTGCCTTCGTAGCCAGCCCACTTGACTAGGTACTGCAGCGGACATCGCCTACGGTAGTCCAGTTTAGAGTCCAGGATTTGCTCTATCTCGTACTCTGGTTCTCCGTCGATTTCAACGGGTGGAGGTGGAGGTTGGACACGGTTGGGGATGGTATTCGGAGTTGCCGGTTCTAATTGCGAGACGTGGAAAACGGGGTGTACGGACTTCATAGCGTCAGGTAGTCGGATAGTGAAGGATAATGATCCAACACGGGCGATAATAGGGTATGGGCCTAGGTTCTTTTCCGAGAGTTTCTTTGAAGGTCGCGTGGACCTGAAGTACCTTGCTTTGACGTATACCAAATCTCCAATCCGGAAGTCCGGAGGCGGAGATCTCTTAGCATCTGCCGGACCTTGGTATCTCTGCTGAGCTTCCTTCATTTCTTCTCGTAGGAACGCATGCAGGGAGTCTAAGTCCACTGTGTAGTCTCTAGCTCGAGAAGACGTTAACTCTCTTTCCGGGTGTACGGTGACATTAGGGTGATAACCCTTATTGGCAAAGAACGGTGAAACTCCGGTTGTAGCACTCGGAGCGTTGTTGTACGCAAACTCCGCGAGTGGTAGCAACTCGGACCAGTTATCCTGTTGGTAATTACAGTAGACCCGAAGGTACTGCTCCAACGTCTGGTTAGTTCGTTCGGTTTGACCGTCGCCTTCAGGGTGATATCCGGAAGTGAAATGAAGCTTCATATCCAGTGCTTTGCCTAGCGACCGGAAGAAGTGAGACACGAATTCCGTGCCTCTGTCGGAGGTTACGTGTGAGGGAACTCCGTGCTTGGAGAAGACATGGAGTAGGAACAATCTAGTGAGTTGTGGAGAGGTAATCGTATCTTCGGTAGGGATGAATATAGCTTGTTTCGAGAGACGGTCTACAACGACCAGTATGGCGGTATGATTTCCGGAGTTTGGTAGTTGTTCGATGAAATCCATCGAAATGGAGTTCCAAGGTCTCTCCGGTATCGGTAGCTGCTTCAACATACCGTATGGTTTGTGTCTCGGGGTTTTAGCACACACACAGGCAGTGCAAGACTTGACATAGTCTTTGATGAAAGTCCGGGCATTTGGCCAGACATACTCACGACGGACGAGTTCGAGTGTTCTGTTTTGTCCGAAGTGACCGGCCAAAGGGTGGTCATGCTTGTAACGGAGTACGCGAAGCCTGAGGTCGTTTGCTTCGGGGACGTATATACGATCATCCAGACGTAAAAGTCCGGATTCATCTACCCTCCAACGGGGGTTAGATGGGTCAGAAAGGTGGAGTTGACCGAGTGGGTCGGACGTTAGGGCGGACTTGATGTCTTCATGGAGTTTCTCAACGTCCATGATTATACTAGCACGTAGTACCGGGCTTTCTAAGTAGGTCGCCCGTAACGAATTGGATAGTTGTTCGGTGGTGAATACCGGTCGGAGGTTCTGTGGGTTGGCTTGGGCGTAGCCCCTATCCCCCTCTTTGGGGTAGACGTCCCATCGTCTAGTCAAGGCGTCGGGCTTTGCTCCGAGCTTACCGGGGCGGAAACGGATGACCATATTAAATTGGGAAAGGTACTCAGACCAACGCGCTTGGCGCCTGGTGAGCACTTTCGAGGTGGAGAAATACTCGAGGTTTTTGTGATCGGTAACGACATCAATGGGATGTGCGGGGCCTTCAAGGTAATGGTGCCAGGTCCGGAAGGCTTCGTGAATCGCCAACAGCTCCTTGTCGTGTGTGTCATAGTTCAACTCCGGGGCGGTCAAAGTCCGGGAGTAGAACGCTACTGGTCGTACCTCACCATCCGGGCAAGTGACGGACAGAATGCCGGCGACAGCATAGTCCGAAGCGTCTGTTTCAACCGTGATGGGAAGTCCAGGCTTGAAGTGAGTCAGTATTGGAGCCGTGGAGAAAGCTTCTTTGAGACGATTAAAAGACCGGCGACAATCCTCGGAGAAGTTCCAAGGTGCCCCCTTCCGTGTGAGACGTGTCAGTGGGACCACGATGTCCGAGTAATTGAAAATGAAACGACGGTAGAAGTTTGCAAAGCCGAGGAAGGACTGAATGTCCTTCACCTTGCGAGGTTCAGGCCAGTCACGGACGGCCTTTACCTTGTCCTCGGACATTGACAAACCGTTGGGGGATAAGAAGAAACCGAGGTATTCCACGGACTCGGAGTGGAATTCGCACTTCTCTGGTTTGGCATACAAGCCATGCCCCCGGAGTCTGCGGAGTACCTCGCGAACATGTTTTTTGTGGTTTTCGATGTTATCAGAATAAATTAGGATGTCGTCTAGGTAGACAACGACGCATACATCCAATAGGTCCGCGAAGACGGAGTTGACGAAGCGTTGAAACGCTGCAGGGGCATTGGTAAGTCCGAATGGCATTACGAGCCACTCGTAAGATCCGTAACGGGTTCTGAAAGCCGTTTTCCATTCATCTCCTTTGGCGATCCGCACCAGGTGGTAAGCGTGGTGCAGGTCAATCTTAGTATATACTTTAGCCCGACTAGGCGAGTCGAGTAAGTCCGAAATGAGGGGTAACGGGTAACGGTCCTTCTTGGTGATCTTGTTGAGGCCCCTAAAGTCAACACAGAGTCGAAGTGACCCGTCCTTCTTTTTGACAAAAAGGACAGGCGCGGCATACGGGGACGATGTGGGACGAATAAAGCCGGTAGTGAGGTTTTCATCGATGAATGTCCAGAGAGCGGCAAGCTCGACGGACGAAAGCGAATAGAGGGTTCCCAACGGCGGAGTAGTTCCTTCCTCCAATTCTATCTTGAGGTCGAACTCCCGGTGAGGCGCAAGCGTAGCTGCCTTGGCCTTGCTGAACACATCAGCGAAGTTGTGATAGTCTGGGGGTACCGACGACAAGTCCGGGGTATCCTGTACGGTGGCAGCCCAGAGTTTGGTACCATCCTGAGGTCGGACCTGGAGGGAGAACTGAGTTGAGCCATCTAGCTTGCAAGCACGGACGAAGGCCGCTGCGTTGACAAGGGAGATGTTCGGTGCTCGGGTGTTGGGTGGAGAGGAGTTATCGACCGACTCGGGGAGTGTGGTGTCCGGAGAGCCCAAGGGGGCGTCTACGGAGTTTCTTGGACTTGACTCCGAGTCAGAGGGCGACGTCGGCGCTGGCAAACGAGATGTAAGGTTCTGGAATTTAATACTGCTCAGTACCCAATCAATCGACGGATTGTAGTGGGTGAGCCAGTTATGTCCGAGAACAATCTTACACTCAGAATCCAACGGAGTTACATAGAAGGTCATATCGGTGATATCTCCGGAGGGGAAACGGACTGAGAGGTTCGAGGCTTTACTGATTGATGTCGTTGTCACACCGTCGAACAGACGGAGGACGAGAGGTGGGACGGAGTAGGTTGAAAGACCGTGATTATTGACGAAAGTAGAATCTACAAAACAATGGGTAGAACCCGAATCTATTAATGCTGAAAAGTCCGGAATATTATAGGAGTCGAGGGTGACAGAAGGTTTTAGTGAATTTGGATTCGAAAGAGCGGATGCGTTGAGGCGTGCCTCCGAGGGTGCACAGTCGGTATCAACACAACTCCCAGGCTGTGCGGAGTTCTGAGAGTTGCACTCTATTTTTTTTGCCTCGGAGGAGGCAGTCGGTTTGGCTTCCGACTCAGTAACCGTGGTAGCGCGAGCCTTAGCTGCGCGGGATGTAGACTTAGGGCATTCTTTGGCCTTGTGCCCGGAGTTTCCGCAGAACATACACAGGTTCTGCTCGAAACGCCTCTTTCGCTCGGCAGGTGTCAACTTGCCGTCTTTTCCGAGCTTGTTGGATAACGTGGATGCTGCTCCGGGATTCTGATTACCTGGAGGCTTGGAGTTCGAGGTAGACGGAGTTTGCTGATTTCCACCAGGCTGGGGGTTGGCGTTACCGGATTTCTGCTTGTCCCCCTTGTTCGAGTTGGCCTTGCCTCCGGAGTTATTTCCGGAGTTGTTGCTGGAGGACTTTGCTTGACGAGAGACTTCGTCCTTGCGCTCCCAGTAGCGCGCGTCAATCTCTTGGGCTAGCGCACGCAACCCATATAGTGTGGTGGGCTTCCCAACCCTACTAATTTCATCTTTGATGCGATCTGGGAGTCCGGTATAAAATAGATGGCGGAGAGCGCCATCTCCGTAACCTCGGACTTGTGACGCTAACCTGTTGAAGTCGACCACATATCGGTTTACACGATGCGTCTCTTTCATGTGGAGGTGGTTGAGTTGGTGCTCGGCGTCTGCGACCGGGTCGTGTGGTCCGAAAGTTGTCTGGAGGTCCGCCACAAAGTCCAGCCAGCTGTCCATCCAAAGTGGACGGTCTGCCGGATCTCCGGAGTTTAGAAGGTCTGGCTCGAACCATTCGAGGGCCATTCCTTTAAGATAGGACTGGGCGAACGTAACTTTGTTTCTGTCAAGGCGAAACGCCTTGGGACGATCCTGGAAGCATAGTTCGCATTGGACTAGGAACGTCCGGAGTTTCTTTGGGTCGGTTCCATCGAAGGTGTCCGGCTCTTGGACTTTGGCGCGTGAGGATGAAGTGTCGTCGGAGCGACGGGTTGATCGTGACAGACGGTCGACGGCCGTTGCCAAGTTCTGCAAGACCGCCAGTTGAGGGTCTAGCTGTTCTGGAGCGTCGACGAAAGGATTGCCATCGTCGTCGTCGTCATCGTCGTCATCGTCTCCGGGACCATCGTCTCCAGGACCGTCATCTCCGGGGTCGTCGCCTCCGAAGGGGTCTGGGGTTGGTCGCGCCGTGGATGAGGAACGTCTGTTCGAAGAGCCGGGTCTAGGTGTCGGGGTAGCAAGGGGTTCTCCCCTGGCGGAGAAGCTTCGAAATTGGCTGACTGACGGTGGAGGACGTCGTCGGCTTGCTAACGCGATACGTGCACTTGATTCGTGCATATCGTCAATCGCGGCTTGTTCCGAAGCTTCAACAGCCATTGAGCGGGAACGGAGTCGGGTAGTCATGGTCATGGCATGGGGGTTTGGTGGACTGGTGCAGGGATTTGAGTTCGAATATACTGTCAAGACCGGTTCTCAACGGTCTCCGAGAGGGTCCGAGGGCAGAGGATATCTAGAGCAAAAGTCCGGGTAGTCGGAGTTTAGCGTACAACCTAGTACACTTTCTTCCTGCCGAGTCCCAGAGGTCGGAGCTATCCAGAAACTATCTGGAGTCGAGTGAGATCGATGAGTATCTTATTCGATATTCGAACTGAGGTGCTACGACGTATGTACAAGGCTTTTATAGTACAGAGAAAATCATAAAGCAATGTCCGGGGTGTAGCGACTACCGGAGCGCAGTACGGATGAGTAACAATATTAGTGAGCTTATTAGTAAGGTGAGTCGGTAGTCGCCGGATAGCCGGATGGTACGGGGATTAGTAAGACGTACGGGTACGGTAGTGTAGCAAGTCACTTAGAAGCGCGAGAGAAACATACTAAATATGGAAACAGAAACAGAAATGGATCGTAAGTCAAATCAGAGACGGAACGGCGTTTCACGACGGAAGCCCGTAGGGCTAGAACGACACCTCAGACGGTCGGACTACGGTCCGGACCTTACGCGCGCGTCACGGATGTGACAGGTACCAAGGACCTGTCCACACCCGCACCAAAAGAGATGGTGGAATAAAGACCTAACGAAACTACACAACGATCTAAAAATGCTGAGTAAAGCTTCCCACACATTTAGAGCCCTGCCCAACCACCCAAGTCACAGATCGAGAAAGGAGAAGGCAAAGGAATATGACAAGGCAATGGGTAAGGCCAAGAAAGAACATTGGAGGGATTGGCTTGAGGAAATCGATGATAACGGACTATGGACGGCTAACAGTTATATATCCAACCCTACAGGTGATGGTAGCAAGACAAGAATACTGACGCTGCAAAAAACAGACAGCAATGGTATAATGACCATAGCTGACACGAACGAGAGCAAAGGACAGATGCTAGCACAAACGCTCTTCCCCCCGCCTCCACAACAGCCCTTGGTTCCAGCAAACCACGAGTACCTGGAACAAGTCACGAAGTGGTTCAAGATCACGAATGACCAACTCCAGCAAGCAATCAACAAGCTCAGCCCATACAAGGCCCCAGGCCCTGATGAAATAGCCAACATAGTATTTCAATGATGTCCCCTATTGTCGGAGTACTTACTTCCTCTATTCAACGCAGTGTTCTCCTTTCGTACCTATTACGAACCGTGGAGGGAGTCCACCACAGTAATCCTACACAAGCCAGGTAAGGCGGACTACACCACACCAAAATCATATCGTCCCATTGCCCTCCTCAACACAACGGCCAAGTTACTCTCGTCATTAGTAGCAGAACGAACGTCCTTCATTTTGGAAGCCCACAATCTCTTGCCGGCAACTCACTTCGGAGGTAGGCCTGGTCGCTCAACTGAGGACTCACTGCTCTTGTTAGAACACACCGTTCGTCATGCATGGAGGCAGAAAAAAGTGGTATCGGCGCTATTCCTGGACATCGAAGGAGCATTCCCGAACGTGGTCACAGATAGGCTACTTCACAATATGAGAATGTGACGTTTCCCGAAGGAAATAGTCGACTACACCGGAAGGCTACTCCGAGACAGAAAGACCAAGCTATGTTTTGACGACTTCAAGTCAGAATGGATCCCAATCAGAAATGGTATTGGTCAGGGCAACCTGCTCTCCATGATCCTGTATGTAATCTACAGCTCCGACCTCATGGATACAGCCAAAGGGAAAAACGAACTAATGCTAGCCTTTGTGGACGACACTGCACTCATTGCGATAGGCAAGACCTTCCACGAAACTCACGAAATGTTGGCCAGCATGATGGAAAGAGAAGGCGGTGCTTATGACTGGTCACATAAGCACAACTCTCGTTTCGAAACCAGTAAATTCGCACTAATGGACTTCACACTCAACAGATCAAAGGAGCGGCCCACAATGACCATAAGAGGAATGCACATAAACCCCTCCCCCAGCCATCGCTTCCTAGGGGTAATTCTCGACCAAGAACTAAGATGGAAAGCACACGCCACATATGCCATAGCAAAGGGTGCCAAACATGCAATCATGCTAAGGAGACTGTCCTCGACAACGTGGGGTATACCATTCAAGCAAATGCGGCAGCTATACCTCTCAGCAGTAGTTCCCAAAATCACCTACAGCGCCAGTGTCTGGACTCACTCATTCTACTCCCCAGATCACAAGAAAACGTTGAGAGGCTCGCAGGGTATGGCCAAAAAGATCACGTCCATCCAACGCCTAGCAGCCATAGCAGCAACTGGGGCGATGCGCACCTCCCCCTCTGACTCGTTGTTCACACACACATACATGCCACTGGCTCCACTACTGCTCCAGAAAACGCTGTACAACTCAGCACTACGTCTAGCCTCATTACCGCCAAACCACCCCCTCCATCCGCTAGTGCGAAGGGCGGCCAAAAGAAACGTGTGCAAACACAGGACGGCACTCCACAAATTAACCCACGATGTAGGGGTGGTTCCCAGCACCGTAGAGACCATAAAGCCCTGTCCAATACCTCCCAGCGCATCACCTCTTCATCGTATCTCGATTGCCACTGACAAAGACGAGGCAATCGCAGCCCAACAAGAACTGGCCGACAGAACACAGATCTTCACTGATGGATCAGGCAACAACGGTCTGATGGGCGCTGCGGCAGTCATGTATGTGGACAAATGACACGTTGCTATGCTACGCTACCACCTAGGTCCTGACACGAAGCACACGGTCTTCGAGGCTGAGGCAGTAGCACTAGTCCTAGCGGCCCACTTGCTGGCAACAAGAGACGAAACGACATACCCAGCCTCAATACTGGCTGACAACCAGGCCATGATCAGAGCAAGTGAGCGCCCCTCTGCTAAGCCAGGGCATCACATTCTGCTAGATCTTAGATCGAAACTGCGCAAGATCTCCAAAACAGAAAAGCTATCAAGGAACGACCTAACAGTACAGTGGATAGCAGGGCATCGAAACATAGAGGGTAACAAGCTAGCAGACAAGGAAGCGAAAGCAGTGGCAGAAGGGGCTGACAAGTCGAGCCCGGTGAGGTATCTACCTCCAAAGCTACGCTCACCGTTACCACAGAGCATTTCGGCACTCAAACAGCAACACAACTCCAAGGTAATGTCCACCTGGAGGAAGGAATGGAAGTGCTCACCAAGATATCGCCGCACGTCTAACATAGACCCCCACCTCCCCTCCAATGCGTTCCTCAAGCTAATGGGAACCCTGCGAAAGAAGCAAGTCGGGCTTTACGTCCAACTATGCACCAACCACGCCCCTCTCAATCAACATCTTCACCGTATCAATAGAAGCGACACCCCAGCATGTCTCCAATGTGGGGGGACCGTACCAGAAAGCGTACACCATTACCTTTTCCAGTGCCCAAGGTATGACAGGGAACGGCATGCACTGCACCTCAAGCTAGGCAGAGCAGCCACGTCAATCAACCACCTCCTCACCAATAGCAACGCGCAAGCCCACCTGTTAAGATATATCAACGCCACGGGAAGGATGAAGGACGTATTCAGTGACGTACCCATATCTATACCCCAATGCAGATGACAAACGACATGGTACTTAGGTTCCCAAGCAAGAACGACACATGAGCACCTGTATAGTGCAAACAGATTCATCATGTCCCCAACAGCATCACACCGGCAGCACGCTGAAAGCACATGCCCTACTCAACAAGATGGGTACTTCAAGCCACAACGCACCCGCACCCACATCAAATTCAACAACGCATCAAGCGCCAGTTGCAACCAACGGGCAAAGTAAAGTCAACCATTGCATTCGGAGCAGAGTTGACGTGGGGAGAAAGGAGCGGTCCAAAAACTTTAACAGCACCAAACCGTCCTAACGGACAGCCGGTTCATTGTATTCAGATCATATATTCTTATGGAAGTCGTCAAAACGGCCCTACCAAGTAGGTGGTGTGTCTAAAACGGCCGGCGGGAACGGCGGACTGGTGGGGAGCCTCGGCTCTGCCACTCAGGGCATTCACACACTGGTAGAGTCGTATGGGCCACAGGGGCCCGGATGCACTGTCAATGTACACACCAGTAGAGTGCAACATAGGACATATACGTCCTCAAGCACTTAAATATAGAGGAAAAAAAAAAAAAAAAAAAAAAAAAAAAAAAAAAAAAAACCTACCCGAGCCACTACTGACCGTAAGTAATGGACACGTGTTGGCAACGACGTGCTACAACGGCACTTGCCGAGCACTCAAACAATTCAAAAGCTGTAAGAAGCAGATGCTGCAATTCACCCAGTTTGCAGATCGTCATGCTTGCCATCAAGACGATACCCGTCTTCGCAATGGATCTCGGCGCAGCGCCGGGGTGACTATGGACAAGGTTTCTCGGCCATGAAACCTTACTTTCCTCTCCCATTAGAGACGGAATGAAGGTAGGCCCACCTTCCCATGCTAGCCGCCTTAGCCGGGCAGATAAGAGATGCTTGTGTGAAAGTCGGATTCTTCTATGGTAAGTGCAGACCTTCCTGTCTTGGCATTCATTTTCTGTTGAGCTATTCACAGCTAGCAACCATGGTATACCGCGAGGGATCATCAATGCCGTCTTCGCGGCGATGAAAGCTTACTTCTCCCTCCCACTTGAAACAAAGATGAAAGTGGGCGCACTGTCCTCATGCCACCTCGAACTTCGTCTCACTACAATGAGAAGTTCTACCACAGGGAAGGCGCGAATTATAGAGGATATGCGCCCGTATCAGATGCCAACTTCAGCGCAGAGAACAGAGGCGACTTGTTTGAAGGTTTCGTAATTGGCTGGGAAGAACTGATACCAAAGAAGGACGAAGACAAGAAAGTGAATGATGATGCTATGGCTATTCCAAACCTATGGCCCTCGGAACCCGCTGTGTTTCGTGAAGCCTTCCTCAATTATTAGTACGTTGCAGAGTGGCATACCGTTCGAGTGTGCCTGTCCTTGTTCTGCGGTCAAGCCATGCAACTGTAGGTGTCAGAAACGCCCTATACCGCCTCTTTGCGCTCGCGTTGGATCTCCCTGAAACATACTTTGGTGACAACGTATGGCTCTTCCCGCAAACTCTTTGTTGTCGCTGACTATCTTCAGAATCTTCCAACGATGCGGAGTCACTATTACCCTCCTCAAACAGGTCCCACAGATGATCGTATCATCGGAATCAATGCTCATTCAGAGTAACCATCTTAGTTGTACCCTTGAATATGCCCTGACAGACTTCTTCACAACTTCGAGATTGGGACTCTCATCAAAGCATGAACTTCGCGAGTGTCGGACTGAAATGATATCTAGTGTTTCACCATCCTATGGCAAGAACCTGGCATTCAAGCTCTTCAGGTGCTAAACTCGGACAAGCAGTGGATAAATGCACCCCCGATCCCCGGAACCACCGCAGGCAAAGGCCCAACAACCTTGCCACTAATCTGAGCTCCAAACTCACCGCCGACGAAAAATTTGTAAGAGCGCTTCACGAGTATATTGTAGTGACGGGAACTTGTCGTTAGCCTAGAGCCTTCCGACCATCTAACTATGGGGAATGTCTCAAGTTCAAAATAGACAGGATGGGCTTCGACGGAAGACACGAATTTGAAGATTGAACCACAATACCAGTGACTTAACCCAGACCGTTTGTTTGAATTTGTGGGGCTGTCTCGTAGGACTCCATATCAGACATAGAACTCGATATTCTATCAGCAAAAAATGACCTTCTCGAAATCCTTTGTACTTTAATTTAGCCACTCGACATGTGTGACCCAATACCTACACTGCATTTGAACCAACTGTGACAGTGGACGGGCGTTGTTCCAAGGACTCGTCGTGACGTACACTATGAGATCTTTGTTGCATACCCTCAGCTTCGTACGTGATGTCCGGGCAATGCCTCGAGCCACGCATCTCATGCGGATAATGACAAACCATCTTCTACTGTACTAAGGCTGATGATAGGCAGAGAAATTGAAGTGCGAGCAACGTTGCCAGGCCTTTGTAAATGTGCTCATTCTTTCTCATCATGCACGCGTCATGACCATCCATCCTACACATTGTTTTCGCAGCACAACGCTGAGGGCTGATCTGGTATCGCTGCAGCTCATTCGCTGGTCGCTGCCTACATGTGCCAATGCCACCTTTAGGAGTGCATATGTCACGGCCCTCGGTACAAAGGTAGAGATTGATGCTCTCGGTGCACATACAGACGTACATACATAATTGTTGATACTCGCCGTTTCATTCAATTCACCGACTTCTGGTGGCCACGAATCCTCCCTTTGTAAGTTGACCGGGTTTTCTTCATGACCCAGGTAGGTTCTATGTCATCAGCAACGAAGAGACGATAGTCTTGTAATAGTGGGTGATGATGACCGTCCGATATATCTCCCACCCATTGATCTCCTTCTTTCAACCATATCTGAACCTTCTTATTACCATAGTGATGAATATAAAGGTCTCCATCCACTGCGTGAAGACGAGGCGGTGGTTGCTGCAAAGGGAGGTGATGGGTAGTTATGAATCGTCCCATTGTGAGGTTGAGATTACGGATTTTATGTTCCTGACGATTAGGTGTCGTAACTGTCGCATAGCTAATCACGATTAATGCTGCTATGCGCTGATTTC